>JARUPY010000182.1:1803126-2403335 GCA_029817715.1 Melastoma dodecandrum
CCACCTCATCTCCCCAGCGGATACTTCATTTCATTGTTATCTCCCCAAACAAGAGTCGAAGTACATGAACTAACTTTGTCTCTGTCCGTTGTCGACTGTGTGGGTACATGGGCATCCTCACAGTACGGTACAAACTCCTAGGCAACGGCGTGGGTGGTCGGGTTGAAGCCATTTGATTTTAATCTCAAAGAACATGACTAGGGGCATGAAAGTGCAAACACTTTCTCCTCGAAAGTGCACAAGAGCACCGCGGAGGTTTGAGTATCTAAACCTGTTTATTTCTGAAGCATTTGTGTGCTCATTCGCATATAATTCGAAATTATCTTTAATAAAATGTTTCTGAGCGAGAATGGAGAAGGCAAGCCTATTCCTAAACACTTACTCAGAATGATGAGTGAAAACACTATAAGGATTCATACACAAGCATTCAGGCGGATAACGAATCCTTTGACAAAAGATGCTCTAAACCGGAATGAGATCGAGCATTTCTTCTCTATCCCAAACACGAAACATCAACCATTGCTAGCCCCTTCCGAGCCAAAGTGGAAGTTTTCGTATACACTACACCTAACAAGTCTAAGGACCGCCTCACATCGAGGTTAAAAGGGAGATCTTGTAGCTAGAAACCGGAAGCAACGGATCGTAGAGGCTACACTTCCTTAAAATTCAAGCAAAGAGGCACCATCGACAATTAGGCCTACCAGTTGAGTCATTCCTGAAGACCAAATTTCTCAAAGAATTTCCCAAAGAGCACAGATACCAAAGAAAAGTACCAGAAAACAGAGTGGGGCAAATACCTATGATCCAGTAAAGAAAAAGCAAAATCAGCGCAAAGACCAAAGTCTTCAAAAGCAAAGCGCAAGATGAAAATCAAAAGAGCAAAAACAAAGCATCGGGACTGACATTGACGGTCGCAAAAGCAAAGATGCTACCCTTCTAAAACAAAGCTTTCCCCAAAGTGGATTGATCACACCTGCCAGTAAACCATTTATTCATCCCCCAACAGAACATGTCAACTGGTGACCTGTCTAATGGATGGAAAATTTGCTTGAATGGTGGAACCTCTACGATCCAGTAGCTTTTGATGAGGCCCTTAAACTTTTTCTTTCAGACAAAGAATTTAAACTTTCAGTCTAACGGCCTTATGCCGAACCTACATTACAACCCAAGTAAAGTCTCATTCGACCGGTACATGAACATCCAAGTCAAAGGAATTCTGAGATCCAACCGAAATGGCTATCAGAAATGGGAGTGAAACACGAGAGAATCGACAAACCTTCTCTGCTCTCGCTTGGAAACATACTCCTAAAAAGAAAACAAAATGAAGCATAATGTGCATGTACATTTAGTTATTTTTGTTTAAGTTGTGACTAATGATTTTCTTTAAGAGCTTTTGGGGCGCATAGCTACCAAAGACGCTCTCGGAACATAATTTGAGGTATTACTGATATCCTTGCGAGAAAATCTTTCCAGATTCCCTCACAAGGAGGGGCAAACTGTAATACCTCAAAAAGAAATTTTTGCTCATGTGCCATAAAGCCCAACATTCGTTCCAAAATGGCCAAGACGGCCTTGTGCACATCAGATGCAAACCAACGACAACTACTCCTACAAAGCTTCCATCTCAGCATGGCGTCAAAGTTTTTGCGAGGACAACAACAGATAATATGGGATGACGAAACAACAGATGCAAGCCTGCAGTATTCACTTCGTCAGTTACCCGCGAACACCATGGTTAATGGGCTAGGGAAGTTTTTGGGACATGAAACTTAGCCACCTAACCTTCAATGCTCGATTGAAATTAATCCTGAAAATCAAGCGTTTTGTAACCCACGTCGGTTACGTACCTACAATATCTCCTTGGCTGATTTTTTTTTTTTTCAGGGCGGCTATAAATCAAGAGTCACGGAGAGACAAAAGGGAGATAGTTCCAAAGAAACTCACCAAATAACCTCTCCTACTTTCATCACGATGGGGATCCTTTATCGAATCCTAGCCAAGACCGCGGGACTAGAAGTAAGTTGCCCAAGTGCACCCAGCCTCCTGGGTTCCCGGACGACCCGTTGCCAAATACTCTCAAGGAGCAGCCTTCCTGCGCTTCCCAGCATCATCAACAACGGCCATGATCTTCCTCAGACATCCAAAGACAGCCTCCCCCTTTGTTCTCCCCGACTGTATCGGCGTCTTCCAACATATTCGAGCTCAACGTCACCCCAATATCACAGATCCCAGCCTCTCAAATGCTCTCTCCTTTTCAAAGTGGTCAAATCCCGCCGTTCCCGGAGCTGCCAGCTGAAGACTTGCCTTTCCCGGACGCCCTGTTGAAATTCGTGGAGGTGATCTGCCATCTCCCTCGACGCTCCAGCAACGGAGCTCCCATCCTTTCGACATCCTCCCCAGCGACGGGCGTCACCACGCCCAACACCTCAATTAGAGTACCAAACTCCAGCCCCAAGGCGGCTCCTCTTCCCAACTCCCCGAAGTCCATGGACCAGCAGCAGCCAAGCAGCGGACGGCAAGCCTCGTAATCACCTGCAGCGAAGCGCCCTTGTATCTCGCAGCGGGCAATTCCTCTGTCCCAGCACCTCATCGGCCTCTCCCGGCGCCCCTGGACAAGCCCGACGCTCCTGGCGTTCCTGACGATCACTTCCTTTCAACCCGACACCCACAGACTTCCTTCTCCAGCGCTCCCCGACAACAGTGAGTCCACATCAGGCCGAGACAGCCACGACCGGCGAGGGCTCAGATCCTCACTGCGGCAACACCAACCGCGGTCACCTCCGGAACAGGCAGCGACGGCGAACCCGCCTCCCTCCGGCGTTCCCCTCGGCGCACAGCCCCTCCTCGGCATCCCCGCACCCAGCGGTGGAGGATCGACCTCTTCCCGGGCGCCCCCAAGCGTCATGGCTCCAGCTCCAGCCCCGCGGCTTCACCTTCCGGTGCCCCTTTGCCGGACGTCCCCGGGACCAGCAACGGCTCCTCGACGTTCCCAATCCTCACCATGGCAGACCCTCCACTAGCAGCGGCAAGCCCCGGCGACGGCAAACCAGGTGATCGGCTACGTGGTGGGCGTCTTCTCCGACCGCGATCATCCCGGCTTCGATTGAGCTGGGTATGAGAAACTCCTTGGGCAAGTCGAAGGAAGCTTCTGGGAGCATTTTCGGCCAAAGCGGTAACACATGCCTTACTCTTCTCAATTTTATCGAGTTTCATTTAAATTCGACAATACTAATCACACTTACATTTTGTTTTGCATGAACACTGAGCATGCAACTTCGGAATATCGACATCAACGGGCTACACAACACCCCGAACATCTATTTTCATTATCACTGAAGATCAATATCAACGGGCCACACGACGCCCCGTTATCTTCCTACATCACGGAAGATAGACATCAACGGGCCACACAACGCGCCGTAAGTCACACTCCGACTTATTATAATTAATTTGAATTGTTTCAAAAATTCAATTAGAATTTTCTAACCATCGCATTCTGGTTTGATTTGCATGAAAATCAATTGAGCTTCACGGGAGTTCGACAAAACGAATTTCGAAGACTGGAGGCGCGTGAAGAAACCCATGGTGGAAGCACATCTCGAGAGCGGCCTCAACTGACAAGCCCTACCGATGTAAAGCCATCCCGGCGGGCCTCAGGTACATGAGGGAGGTGCGGGCCTCCCGATTTTCTTTAATTCCACGTGTAACGGGCCGTGGGTCCAAGTGCATAGGCCCACGGTCACCATCCTTCCCCGCCCTCTTTGATCTCAATCATTGTCTGTGCTTGTTCGCATGCCTTAGGCACATAGGTTTATCGTCGCATGCGATTTGCTTAACCAATACACATGAATTCGGGTCCAACACCCGTCAACCAAAAGCAAACTTTTGGAGCAAACGCCACCTTTTCGCATGTTTAAATGTAAGAGTTAGTAATTAGGGATCCCCGAACCCTACTCTGGTTTTTCGACTTAAACCAAGCTTTAAAACTAAGTCGGTGGCGACTCCGTAATAGTTTACCTAGGTTAAACAACAACACATCTTTTTACGAAGTCATTTTGGATGAGGGACTGACGGCACGAGCCGCTCTTGGAACCTCCTCAAGCTTCCTCCTCGGGCCATGCGCTTCTTTTCGCCCGTCGCCTCTTAAGGAGCATGGAGACGATCGGCGATGAGTCTGGGCAGACCCGGTCAGGAATCCAAGGAGGGACTACCCTGGTCTTTTCCGCAGCGTTCGACGCTCGAGTCGCGACGCCGACCGGAAGACTCTAGGGGAGCGGGCCCGGATCCTCGGGTCGTCCGAACCGCTGCGCGCGTGCTAGGCCGGAAGGCGCGCGTACAATGATCTCTCGTCCCGTGAAGACATTGTTTTTCTGTCATCATGTCAACTTGACTTGCTTAGGTAAACGAAGAGACTGAAATGACCGGCATCTTGATGGCCCACCGGCGAAGCACGGTCAGATGTGGATACTCCCTACTTAGAAAGTCATCCACGTAACCAGTGATACAAACACACTCATAACTTGAGATATATCATGGCAAGGATTGGAGGAATAACGCAGCGACATGCATGTGAGATTCCTAGCAGGCAAGCCTGGAAGTAGATAAAAGCTTATAATCCGCTAGCAATTAGCTTTTGTGGTCGAGCGAGAAGCGAGAGCAAACATGCCGGAAGAAGGCAGGGTGCTTGATGCCAAGGAATACCCTGGGAACCTGACCCCTTACGTGATCCTGACATGCATCCTTGCCGCCTCAGGTGGTCTCATCTTTGGCTACGACATTGGAATCTCCGGTAATCTTTCGATGCTTTATTTTCCTTTTGTGACAGATGGTAAAAGCTTAACTGGTTCTTCTTTGTTTGACAGGAGGAGTGAGCACTATGCCATTGTTCTTGAAGAAGTTCTTCCCAGCCATACGGAGGGACATGACCGAGGGAAGTTCTCGAAACCAGTACTGCCAATATGACAGCCAAGTGCTGACCATGTTCATTTCGTCGTCGTTTCTGGCTGCACTTCTTGCATCCCTCGTGGCATCTACTGTGACACGTAAACTGGGGAGGAATATTGGGATAGTCTTTGGTGGGATACTCTTCTTGGCTGGAGGCATTGTCAATGGATTTGCCAAAGCTCTATGGATGTTGATCCTCGGCCGCATGTTGATAGGTTTTGGAATTGGTTTCGTCAATCAGGTATTTATTGACTTTTTCAGGTTTGTTCTTATAATTAGTCATCTCTCAGTTCTCTATTTCGGTCCCATGTTTACAGTCCGTGCCGCTGTATTTGTCCGAGATGGCACCTTACAAGTACAGGGGAGCGCTCAACATCGGCTTTCAATTATCGATCTCGATTGGCATCCTCGTCTCGAACCTGGCGAACTACTACTTTGCGACGATCAAGGGCGGATGGGGATGGAGGGTGAGCCTCGGAGGGGCTACTGTCCCTGCATTGCTTGTCATATTCGGGTCCTTGGCCCTCCCTGACACTCCAAACTCGTTCCTTGAGCGAGGGAAAACCCAGGAAGCCAAGGATAAATTGAAGAAAATCCGGGGGTCCGATGATGTCGATAAGGAGTTCAATGATCTCGTTGCAGCCGGTGAGGCATTGAAGCAGGTTGAGCACCCCTGGAGGAATATGCTGCAGAGGAAGTACAGGCCGCACCTAACCATGGCGATCCTCATTCCTTTCTTCCAGCAACTTGCTGGCATTAACGCTATCATCTTTTATGCGCCTGTCCTGTTCAATACCATCGGATTCAAGAATGACGCGTCCCTGATTTCTGCTGCGATCACTGGTTTCGTCAATGTGGCTGCCACTCTGGTTTCGATCTTCGGTGTCGACAAGTGGGGAAGGAGGTTCCTCTTCCTCGAAGGCGGAATCCAAATGCTCATATGCCAGGTAAAAACAATAAACAGAGTCTCTCGCTCACTTTGACAGTGTTAACATGCTGCAATCGATTGTTCAACCTGCAATCTTAGGTGGTGGCGGCTGCATGTATCGGAGCCCAATTCGGGTTAGACGGGAATGGCAGGGATATGCCAAAGTGGTGCGCAATGGTTTTGGTGCTGGTCATCTGCATATATGTGTCCGGATTCGCATGGTCATGGGGTCCTCTGGCATGGCTCGTTCCCAGCGAGATTTTCCCGCTGGAAATACGGAGCACCGCCCAGAGCATCAACGTATCTGTGAACATGCTCGTCACGTGGGCCGTAGCGCAAATGTTCCTGTCGATGCTCTGCCACCTGAAGTTCGGGCTGTTCCTATTGTTTGCGTTTTTCGTCCTTATAATGACCCTATTTGTATACTATTTCTTGCCGGAAACGAAGTGCGTGCCGATCGAGGACGCGATCGTGTGGAAGAGGCACTTGTTGAGAGGCGCTTATGAATGAACAGCCGTTGACATATATACACAGCACGTATACGGACTCAAATAGAGAGGGGGGTGAAATAGTTTCATCTTCCAGTTTGGCTTGTGGAACTGACAGGAACGTGATTTTGATCGTCCATGGATGGATGAGTTTTGTTGGTTAGCAGGGAAAATACTTTTTTGAAATGGGATGTGTTACTTCAAAATTCTTAACATAATCTTAAAAATTTGACTTTAATTTTGTAATTTAATCTTTACAAATTCATATTTTCGTAAGAAGTTAAATTGGAAATCAAACTTTATAATAATAAACACCGAGCTTATTGTAATTCAATTTCGAGATATTATTTTAAAATTTTTTAAATTATTTATTTTATTTAAAAATATCTACTTACTGGCTGCTTCATCCAATGTGAATGGGACGGTGCTATTTTTCAAAAAATGAAAATGGCCCCTGGTCTTATCCCTAGTCCTTCCTAACATCAAACAAATTTCAACCCACCGGCGTTCGGATTCGGAGCTGATTTGGTCGTCGGACCTGGTCTCTTTGAAAAAATCAAACACTTTTGCACTCCTTTTTTCGAAAGTCAAAACATTGACTTTAAATTTGGCGAGCTTTATTCTCGTTGTTGATCCGAAAAATATTTTTGAATTATTTACGTTCGAAACTTTTAAAATTTTTAGTTTAAACTCTATGAATTCTACTTCCTATTATGTTAAAAAAATTACTACCTCTTCTCGTCTTCACAGCTTATTTTCCAAGCGGTACTTTTTCTCAACTTACTTATTTTGGTTGGTTCCAATAATAAACAGGAGTGAGGGGGAGAGGGGGTACATAGAGAGGGGAGAAGGGAGAAGACGGAAAGGGGGAGTCATTTATTTTAATATAGTAAGAATGTTAGAGTTTAACTCTATGAGTAGGCTTCACGTGAAATTGTCCGATTCACGTAAAGTCGAACTTATAGTGTTCGAGTTAGCCTCTGGTTTGAGCTTGAACTCTTAAAGTTTGGTTTCTTTATACATGTTAAATTTTAAAAGTTTGAATTCGGAACTATAAATTACAAAACACTAAATCCCTGTAACTGCGGAAACCAAACGGACCACACATCCTCTGGACCGTTACGTATTATTACATCACATCATCTTGTAAAACCATAAAAAAAAAAATTATAATGAAATCGGGTTTGTGGGGACGACGCCCCCTACTCGCGTTCCCCCCTTTCCCCATCCCCGTTCGTATCCCCTTAAATTACACGGGGAAAAGTTCGAGGACGATGGATAGCTACTTGGTCGGTCTGTCTCATCCGTTGTCCGGAGTTTTGTTCCAATTTAACCTTAATTTATAAAATAATTCGCGAAACAATCTCGTCAATTTCGAAATTCCGCAAATAACCTCGTGAAATCGGCCTTAGAAAGGCCGACCTCAAATTCTTAAAGAAGTCGGCTTTTGCAAGGCCGACTTCATAAAAATAAAAATAAAAATAAAAAATTTTAGGGAAGTCGGCCTTTCAAAGGCCGACTTTCATCAAATAAAAAAAAACAAATCCCCCACAATCCCCCGTTTCCTTGTTTTTTTTTTCTATTCAGTGGAAAAGGCCGACTTGTTTAAGTAATTGAAGTCGGCCTTTCAAAGGCCGATTTTACAAGGTTATTTTACGAATTTCCAAACTGACGAGGTCATTTCGCGAATTATTTTGAAAAACAAGGTTAAATTGGAAGAAAGCTCCCGTTGTCTGTTTCACGCCCCGGGGGGATGATTGGTCGAATTGTGGGGGCTGCCCCTTGATCTGATTCATATTAAGATTGTGAATCGAGTCATGTGTTATTGACATTCTAGTATGGGTAGGGTCGACACTTCAGGCCCGAAACAGATGGGCCTATAATCATCACGGCCCGAAACAAATGGACAATTCCATACCAACGTTTGGCATTGTCCAAAGTTCCCATGCCATAGTTGGATCACAACTCATGGGCCAAAATGGGCCGTTATCAAAAGTATTTGGGCCGAGATTCTGACATTGAACATCTCGTAAGCCACAGCTGTCTGTGCTGAGGATAGTTATTCAACAAGTCCCCCCCCCCTCCCCCTTCAGTACAAGATTCAAGTTTATATATGTGTACATCATTAAAAAAAAAAAAAGTTCCTTGGTTGAGAGGCGCGTCATCTTCCTCCTAATTCGAGATTTCGGAAACAGGAGCAGGCCATGTTGTATTCCCGGCGACTTCGTAACTGTTCATGGTTGTTGTGCTGGAAATCGGCACCAGGCATAAGCCCCGGCTCCTCAGGTCAAGTTGAGGACTGCCTTTATATCGAACCCCGACCTGGAACCACAACTTTAATTGTGTTAATATGTAATTTGGTCGAGATCGGAGGCATTAGTTGTGGAATTGGCTGCCTACCGGTTGTTGCCGATGTGTGTCGGGTTGTTCCATGTAAGGACAGCTTAACACCTGAAATTTGATGCGTGCAATGTAAAATCATGTGACCGAAGAATATGACCGTTCCGAGATGCCGAGCTCGTCCCTGAAGGAGGGATTGGGAAAGGAAGGGAGTGAGAACTTACACGGATTTGGTTATGTAGAAGCTCGATGTATTGGACGGCTTCATTGAGGACTGATGCTGTATCGGTCTGTCATAAACACATTGAAATCTCTCAGGGAAATAGTTTCTATAAAATTGAATACGCTGAACTCGTGTTTGGAATCATAACGAACTGTTGTTCGAAAGAGATTTTAACAAAACCTTCCCAAAAGGCGACACTAGTTGTTGAAGTGCGGTCACACGATCGCCTAGCTTCTCTTTCCGCACCTAAACACAAGAAAGGTCGCGATCACACGATCAATAGATTAGCGATCGATCATTTCTCATCAGAAAAAGTGTTTGTATGTGACCTTGAAAGTTGGTAACGGCGACGCAGTCTCCATCCTAACCCTTCGGAGAAGGTATTCATCGTCCATGTCACATAAGGAATCTCCATGAGCCTGAAAAAGAAAGAACAAAAACCCAAGCGAGTTGATCACCTAAACAACTCTCCTATACGAAATGGAATGTATTATATATCATCATGCCTTTCGACTGCGACGCTCCTCGGCGAAAGATGAAAGAATCCCGAACCGTTCTCGAGAAGTGTTAGCAGAAGTGATAAAATTTGAGTGGTCATCAGCTGATTGAAGGGAACTCAAAAAAGCAGCCGATGGCCCCAAAGGGTTGTTGCACAAGACACTCTTACAAGTGGGCTCGATTTTGGGGGAATTCCACGGACATCGATCCCTGCCGAATTCATCATCAATGGTGGATTCTTTGCTGGGGCTGATACTCTCAGAAAAGTTGTTTGGACTCCAAGCACTCGTCTTTTCTTGGTTGAGCTTATACCTTTTCGGATTCACTTCCTCCTCTTCTTGTATAATTGCTGATTGTGATCTTCCGATCGTCCTTCCGCAAAACTGGCTGCGTAAATCACATGTAATAGGAACCGCATCATTGCCTTAACCTCGTTGCCGAACATCAGAGAGTAGAAAATTCAGACTCTAACGCAACAACCCTAGCTTCTTTTATCCCCCTATATATCTTACACATGGATAGGATTTGACTTAACGCGATCGAAAGCTTTTATATAATACTCACGAGAAATCTTGGTCAGGCCAGGTTCCGTGAGCCGACTGCAATAGGTCGAAGCCGGACACGTTGAAGCAGCTCATCGGGTCGACTGTCAAACCACCACCACCGGTCGAGTAATCGTTCAGTTGGTCTTCGACCCTCCAATTATTGACGTCGCAAATAACCGGCAGCGCTGCTGCCTCGGCTTGACATGGCCGCGGCAACGGCGGGTGGTTAGTGGCTGCACCCCAGAAGTTCCCTTCGCGAATCCAGTATTGCAAGTCTTCCGACATGGGGAGATAGAGAGAGAGAGAGAGAGAGAGAGAGAGTAATCGAGGGTTTCGTGTGGAATTTGTCGGGCCATCGTGGTGTGAAGAGATGGGAGGTGATTTTTATAACATGAAAAAGGGTCGCCTTTTCCTCCGGTTGACCTGTGTCGACTAAAGTGGAATCGGAATTGAATTTACGATGAATTTCCATTCTTTTTTTTTCCCTCATTTTTACACCTTTCATCACAACCAAACAATCCGAAGAACATCAGTTATTAACCGCTGCTTGTACTCTTCTGACATGGACGACTCTCCCGACGTGTTTTGTCAGAAGTCAACGGGGTAACCTTAAAATCTCATCCAAACTCTCTGTTTTTTTTATCTTTTAACCGAGACCATAAATCAATTAACAATTAGGGTTGCGTTTATTAAGCGCATTTCAAGGAGATAATCACACACACACACACACCTTTTTTTTCTGTCCTCGCATTAGAAAAACAAAGGCGGGATGTCTCCATTGTACCATAAAGTGGTTCGAACAAGAGGGCATTATTATTAAACAAGGACTTTCTCTTTTCCTTTCTTTTTGTTTAATATAATTAAGAAGTGGGGGATGAAAACAAGGGGCAGTTGATTAACGTCATCGTCGTGGACTATATCCAACTAAATAACTCAAAGAGTTCGTGTGCGTGTTGGGGGGGGGGGGGATTAGCAGTTGTACTTAAAACAGGAGATTCGAGATCTTATTACCATCCTCTGTACAAGTTGACAACGAATTCGGGCACACCATATCCAATACCACCCCCCCCAAGGATCGGTTGAGATGCCAACATCCCTCGGTCAGATATTTGCACCCACTCGCCCCCGGAAGTATGTCCTGATCGTGGAACTGGTTGATGTGAATTTAGGGAATCGGCATCATTTGTGATGCTAATTGTTATTATCGAGTGGGCCCATTACGACCTGTCCAGCTTTGTCGGGCTGGGCCTCATCGCGGCGTGCATCCTCCTCGGGAGGACCTGCTTCGCGGCTTCTTTCCACCCATCTCGTAAAGTTCATCACCCCTCAATCTAGAAATCGTGTCGGGATTTCACTCACATAAAAGCTAGCAATTAGGTGACTCGGGCCTTTCTCTATTCGGTTTGAGACTATTTCCAAACAATCTGATCTTGCTTCTTACTGTCGACCACAAACTTGTAGAAGCACCAGGGGGACGTCGCTTTTGTGGATCAAGGGCCATGTTCTTCGTTCCGGGACTGTAACGAGCTGGTGCCTTCGATCAGGGTTCCCACTTGGGCTGTAAGTGCATGCCAGAACCCCTAGGGGTTCCAATGATTGCTATTTGCTCGTACCAGCGATGATGATGCATTCAGCTGGAATCCTAAGTTTTCTTAGCGGTGAAATGGGATTTCGATCCGGGTTCTGATATCTTGCTGCATTCGCCCTGTTTAGCGAGTTAGCTGCGGCTCTGCTTTGATTGTTGGAAATTCACGTGACGTGATTTCGATCCTTGGTTATTTTATCCAGGACAGCTCACGCTGTTCCGACGCATGTTTTTTACTTTATTCCAGTCCTGATTCCGCAGGATGTCTGATTCCATATGACCAATCTATCGAGCGACTCCTTTTTCTTTTTAAAGAAAAATCGAATAATTCCTAAAAAAAAAAAATATTTACATCCGACACCGGCTTTCATCTACAAGAGTAGTAACCAGAACAGAAGTCTGGAAAAAATCGACTCTCCCTAGCGAATCCATCAATGCTGGTTCGCGGCTTCCTCGTGGAGTTCCCCGTACCTTCTCGTTACTCGGATGTAACAAAGGACCGTGACCACTAGCGCCGACACGAAACCCCCAAGAATGACATCTCCACCAGCAGAGCCGGACGAATGATGCCTCTGAACTCTCCTCGTCCCCCGGAACGCCGGAGCCTGTGCGAACACTCCTGTTTTGTCCACTGTTTCCAGGGAAGGAGGGAGGCCGACACCTAGTAGGGACGGGGACGGTGACGGAGTAGGCGAACGTCCCTCCGCAGCAGCCGACTGCATCTCCGCCGCGGCAGCGCAGATGCAGAGCACCGAGAAAGCAAAGACGAAAATCACCGGTGGCCGTGCCATTGGGGGGGGGGGGGGCGGCTAGTTTGCCAGCAGGATGCCGAGGAATGTAGGAGTAGGAGAGAACGGTTTTATATATATGAATAATTGAAACAAAATGTCAAAAATGGAGTGGGGGGATGTGGAGTTGGGATGGGGTGGGGGTCACAACGCGGGGAGGCAATTCATAGGAAAGGGGACTTCTGGAGTGGGCTTTACCCTCCCTTTTTTGTTTTGTTTTTCTGCTGTAAGAAGATTTGCCCTGTCGGGTTCAAACATTTAGCAGCGGTCATCAGTCAGTGCCAGACCAATGGGGATTGAGGTGGGACAAACGACAAGGGAGTAACAACTGGAAATGCCCTCCTCTGTTCTGTCCAAAGTCCCCAATTATTCTCCTCCCCATATCTTGGTTTGTGTAATAATAATTGGTGCTGGTGATGCTTCTATGACTCTTGGGTGACTACTTGGACCAAGACAAACTTTGGGTTTGACTAGTCGAGTGTTGTTAGAAACTCGCAACAGTGTCGATTTCCTGAAGGGAAACGGACTATGTATAGAAGCAGAACATGAACAAACCGGTCTAAACGAACGGCCTTTCAGTAATGCCTGGAATCGGCCTTATTGTCGTGTATTGTGCGCCCTACAATGACCCGACCATCTGCCCCAGGAGTTCCTTCGCTTGTGATGCTGCCAGTGTTTCGCCGTAGCCTCCCTGAGAGCAGTTTGCGGATCTTACAGAGTCTTCTTGTGTGGTAATATTTGAGCTGCTGCTGTCTGAAACTTTGGTTGAGGAAAGAACGAGAAGGTAGGTTGTTACCTCGATGAAAGACGAGACGAGCATCACCCCTTTAAATGTGGTAACACATGTATCGGTCAGCTCAAAACCGAAAGCACTCAAGGCCTCCATCAATTGAGTGAAGCCGCCCTTCTTCTTCTGGGTAATCACCTTCATCCACATCTTGTTCCCATCGACGTTCATGACCTGAACATCCGCCTGCAGATCCCATGACATAGTTCTCAGAGAAGAAAACGGGAACCTTCGCTGGATTAAGAGGTTCGAAAGTTAAAGACGAGTGATGTTTCGGTCTGACACCTTTATTCCGTGCCTTTCCATCTCCTGCGCCGCATCCTTCTCGTAGGGCAGCGGCTTCTGTTCTCCGTCATAGGACGATTCCACCTCGAGGAGCTCCTCGATGAGAGCCTTCTCGTTCTTCTGCAGCTCCACAATGTACGTGATCGCATCATGGATGATGGTCGCCTTGTTCATCTGAAATCGACATCAGTAGCTGTGACATACATTAAGGCGCCGCATTCTCCAGGCTAAGGAAAATTTCTCTCACGTTCGTGATTATGGGGACCGACGAGCGCAAGGTGAGAAGCCTCCGGCTGAGCTTCTCCCTCCTTCGCCTCTCACTGTGAAGGTTGGGCGACTTGAACATAGCGGCATCCTCGTCCTCGTACTTCCTTCGTCTCCCCGTCATTCTGTTGCCGTCGTTGCTTTCTCTTTCTTCTATCGTGCACATCTTGTCAAAGGCATCGTTGAAGTACTGGTTAGATTCCCATGCTCCGGAAGCTCGCAGAGGGAAGAACATATACACTGTTCGTTCTGTTATAAAGCCAAAACTCACAGACATAACATGCAGATTTTGCCTAGAAGAAATGCAGTTTGTTAGAGCATCAAAATAACTTTTCCCCGAAGGATTTCGGCGGTTATGGACCGAGGCGAGCGGTCAAGCTCCGCCGATGTCACGCGGGAATTCTGTTTTTCGGATACCGCACAACCACGGTCGAATCGCGTCGGATCGGAGGCGATTACGTACTAAACTGAAAATTAACCATAAACATTAGGACTAAGTATGAAATTTACCGTAATTCCTTTCGAGGCAAAGAAAGCATGGAATCGCTTTCGCCATCATTTAAACCGTCTTAACGAACAAAAATCGTTAACCTGGGATTCACCTCTGCCGATGTCTAAGGCTTGCAGTCGCCTCCGCAGAATATTCGCCGCCACCGCGACTCCTGCCATTTCCCACGGGAATTCGGGCGCCGGGAAGGCGAAAACACTCGCCGGAGGCTCCTCATCCCAACGATATATACCCTTGTTCATTCGGAATGGACGTAACTTCGAGAACTGGATCCTTCGGCTCCTCAGAGAAAAGGACATCTCCGTAGTGGAAGGTCGCCTCCAAGATCAGAAGCGGCACATTAGAGGCCGTGAGGGTTTCGCGGTCCAACTGATGCTGCTTTACGGGAGGGTGGGGTTGTTCGAAGGCGCACGCAAGGTGTTTGACGAAATGCCCGAGCTCGGTTGCAGTCGTTCGGCTTTATCTCTTAATTCTCTCCTGCAAGCGGCTATCAACAGTGAGGAATGGGAGATGGTGGACTTGATATTCCGGGACTTGACCAAGGAATTGTCCTTGGATGCGAACCTGATCACGTATAATACGGTGATGAAGGCGTATTGCAAGACGGGTCGGTTTCGTGATGCTGAGGATTTGCTCGACGAGATGGAAGCGAGGGAGATCGCTCCGGATGTCGTGACCTTTAATACGATCCTTAACGGGTTGTACAAGAGCGGGAATTTCTCCAAAGGAGAGAAGCTATGGGAGCTGATGTTGAGCAAGAATATAACCCCTACCGTTCGAAGTTATAACGCGCGGCTGCGAGGAATGGTTCTGGAAACGCTGGTGGGCGACGCGGTCAAACTGTTCGAGGAGATGCAGGAGAAGGGCGTGACGCCGGATGTGTGCAGCTACAACCCGCTGATTTCCGCCTACTGTAAACTCGGGGACATGGACGAGGCGAAGATGTGGTACCAGAGAATGGTGGAGGCGGGCATTGGAGCAGATAAGGTGACGGTCGCGGCACTGGTACCTATCCTATGCGAGAAGGGGGAATTCGAGATGGCTTACGAGCTGTGCATCATGGGTATTGACAAGGGGCTGGTGAAAGAGGTGGAGTTGCTGCAGTCGGCGCTGGATTGCATGGTAAAGGAGTCCCAGGTGGGGCTCGCGGAGAAGATAGTGGGGAAGTGGAATTCCAAGAAGAGAGAGTCCAGTCTGGAGTTTCCCATAAACCCGAGTGAGTGACTGATCCTTAGAGGTTCATGACAATGTCTTTTCCATTTGATTTGGGATGGGGAGCTTGCTGTAACTGATATGGAATGTATTCGATTTCATTTCCGATTAAAGTTTGATTACGGAAAAATGATCCGAAATGACATTCTATTCTCGCCCAATCCATTCAACCACGCTCCTTTCCAGAAATCAAATTCATCGTTGCAGTCAAAACTGGGGAGATGTTTGCAATTTAAGCACAAGGCCAATAAGCCCAAATTAGCGATGTTAAAGTCGCTTTATGACAAAGGCGCCCTTGCCTATTGTTCATCTCCACCAGGACTGACTATAGTGGTGTGTGGCCGCCTAAGAAGATGATACTAATGGAAAGCTGCTAGATTTACAAAAGTTGCGAGAATGCGAGGTGGATTGGACTGTTGTGCTAGTTCCCCGTTTTATCTCCATCCTTCTGACTGACAGTATTCACCAACGGCATTGGCAACCGCTTAGAAATTAGAATTGCTGGCAAATCACTTAGGTTTTACAAATGATTTGCAATTGGTCAAGAAATTAATCCACCGGCAGACATTGGTCCACTCCGATGGGCCGAGGCCCCCAAAACGAGTTTGAGATTTGGATAACACCTTGAAAATGACACAATTCTATTGCCACAGTTGTCTTTGTCCAAGAAAACATTAAATAGACACCACCCCCCTCCTCCTTCAAATGTACATGTTGAGAAGTTCCGACGGGAGGATATGCGAGATCAGTATCATGTTATCGATCTGGCGGAGGATGGTCCCTGCCCAAGTTGCCCTCCCTCCACAAACCCCCTCACGAATGCATGTGCCGAGGGGGGGGGGAGGTCGCCAGCAAGATCGAAGTATTGCGCCATGAATAATGTGAGGTTGGCGGGGTAGACCTTTGTTCTCCAGGGGTTGTGGTCTGTTTCAAAAGCAGGTAACGACTCCTTGCAAATTCGGAGTCTCGGGTGGCGGCAATAAATGAATGTTGTTTACTCTGTAGGCGAAAGAAATGAGGTCAACATTTTACTTACCAGATAAACAAGGGTAATGCAGGAAGGCAAGGCACATCATGGCAAGGTGCTTCATCAATCAAAAGTCATCAAACCCTTCATGGCATGTTACAATCATTGACATTGACTTGCTTTCTTTTAGCCCGTAAACCACCCAAAAAAACTACACACAACGAATCTTCAATCACGTCAGATCTCGTGTTCTTTAGACATGATGAATGGCAGAAGACTTGAGAGAATTACAAACTCATGGCTTCAAGACGACCACAAAGCAAGGCAGGACTGCCTTTGGATTCAACAAGTAGAGCTCTTCTAAGGTAGAGAAACGCCCCATTTTCCCCGCTAACGAGTCGAACCCGGATTGGACGCTTACTTCCTGCATGTTCTCCACTGGCCTGTGAACCCTCCCCGCTATGACCCTGCAGACCAGCAATGCCCTTGGAGTCGATGAATCAGCCCCGTCATCGAACTCGATCGTCTCCAGGGCTCTCCCACTTGAGGATGTGGTGAATATCCCAATCCGGCCGTTCCATTCCTTCTTCGGGGGGAAACCATGGCGTAGGATTCTACAGACTCCACATTTAGTGGACCTGCAGAGGCCGGTGCTTGAGCCTTTCCCAAGGGAACAGGTGGCTGCTGTGCCATAGAACCTCAGGAGCTCGTTGCCGTCTGCCAAGCAACGGGGGTGCTTCTTGGACAGCTTGCTGGCTCGGATTTTCACCACTTCCCGATATTCCTCGAACCGGGCAAGAGTTCTCTGCATGTTGTGGATTTTGAGGACTCTGTCTATCTTCCCAGACCCGGCGTCGGACTTGGACCAACTCGTTTGGCAGATCATTTCCACAATTTTCCTGGAAGAGTCTCCCTCGCGTAGTTCCGTGACTGCAGAATCCGGGGAAAGATTTAATGGGGATATCTTAAAATGAATTCAAAACAGCAAGCAAAGAGGCATACCAGCATGTTTCGCCAGATGATGAGATTCAATCGCATCCAACTTCTTAAACTGCTCCCCGCATTTGTTGCAGGCCAGAACAGATAAGGACGACACGTTACGCTGAAATTCGCGTCCGGCATACCCTCTCGTCTTTGCAAGTCCTTCACTCCCACCGTCGATGAAGCTACCGCTGCTATTGATCCTCCTGGGAGGAGTAGCAGTCGATCTCGGCGAATTCTGGGGGACCAAATACTGTCCCCTGGGGCCAGGCGTCCCCGGCATTAGCGTACCAACCAAAGGTGAACCGGGCTTGTTCCTACTCCCGCCGGCCTTCCCGCCATATCCCAGGATCTTGATCTCACAAGTCGAGTTATTAAACACTACCTCATGGGCGATGGGGTTGCCGAATTCGCTGCTCGCGATGGACCTGGGGCTACAGGACGACCTTCTGGGAGGGTGCCTCTTGCTACCATGGACGACGTCCCTGAGGTTTGATATGGACCTCGAGCAACCACAGCGTCCCAACTTCCTTGTAAGGATAGGGGTCGGGCACCTCAGTTCGTAGACGCCCGTGCTTTCATTCTTGCAATCCAGCGACCTCTTCAGAGCAAACCAAACTGCAGACAGACGAGAAAACAACCTTTCAGACCCAACAAACAGAACCTCAACCCGGAAAGAAAGACGCCAAGAGAACACAAGAGTACCTCCGGTAGACATAAATATGAAGCTCTGGGAGGAGGAGTGCTGGGATGGAGCGGACAATATGAAAAAGAAAAGGACAAAAAAGATTAGGGAGGACAGGAATGTCGGATTTTTGTTGTCCGGCGGACAATAATGGATTTCCGGGCATTAATATACGGCAAAACCGAACCGTATGATCCAATTCATTCATTATTGGTTGTTAGATGCAACTTCGTCCTCGGGAGCATTGATGCTGACCGACCCAATTGGCCTTCAATCTCGATTTATTGACCTTGCCATAAACATTGACCGGATCCATTAAAAATCAAATCCCAGAATGCCAATGATTATATGGCTCTGTTATCTGTGCATTCCCTATCCTATCCAGAGACGAGGACACGTTGGATCGGGTCCGAAGAAGTCTTTTGACAATCATCTTGTGAATCGTCGGCCTGGAGATTCCATTGGTAATGAAACCAACAGAGGATAAAAAAACAAAGCCTGGATACTTGAGGCGCCATGTGCGAGCCCTCCCCAGCACCGATCCGGCGGCTTGGCTGTTGATTACTGGGCATACAAACAAAACCTACGCAACCAAGTTCATTTAATAACTGAGAGAAGATTCGCCCCATGAGCGAAACGAGCGGCACTAATTATGTCTGAGACGAGCCCCCCTCTAACAATCTAGACTTGACTTTGCCCGTGTCAACCGATGTTTCTGCTGGTTTTAGTATTTTCCAGGCACAGCCTAAATGAATCCGTCGTGTCTTAACATGAAGCTAGAGAAAATGCATTGTCGGGGTTGTATTGACAATTTCTCTGGGTGGAATTCTTAGTATTGCCGATTATTGCAGCCTATGATTGCTCGAGTAAATCGAGTTGGCGTTTGGAGATCTGGAGTCACAGAATGCCTTTGCACAAGGTTTCTCAGATAGAATATTACAGACAGATGATAGCCCTGTATTACAACATTTCCTAACCAAGCTTGGCAAGAACATTGTTCAAGGTAGTTACGGTGGCAGCGTAGTATTTCTCGGCCTCAGGAGTGCTCTTGATCTTTGCCGCATGGTCCAGCTGCACAGTATCACGAATGAGGAAGGGGGTTTAGTCCGAGTTGCAGAAATTTAAGTCGATAAGGAGGGCATAGGAGTCCTTGCTCGAATACTCACATCACTGATTGTCTGGAAGAGTTTTCCAGTGAGCTCCTTCAGGGACTTCTTCTCGTCCTTGGACTTGGCCGAGATGACCGTGTTGAGGTCGTAACGGAGATACTCTGCCTTGAGGCGGAGGTCGTTCTGGACATAAGGCCATGCCTTCTTGTCGATCAACGATTTCACATTGAGGATGTCCTTGGCCGACTCTTTTGCCCTCTGAGCAGCTTCAGTCGGACTCAAAGGCTGGAGGAAGAACCTCGACTTCAGCGGCAAGTCGAGGTCTCTTGGTTGATCGGAGTTGAGGGTTCCAGCTGCGAATCGCAAACAGAACGAATGCTAACAGTAAGGAACCATCCGAAGTCCCGAACAGGACGGCCTACAAGTGGAAGCAGCAGATAGAACTTACGCAGTCCACCAGAGGGAGGAGGCGGGGGGCCGACCTTGATGGACTTAGCCTCTGCCAAGACGGCTTTAACAAAAGAACCAGAAGCGAACCCTGCCGCAACCAAACCGAGAACTGCCCTCCTTCCGGTCTCGGCATCACCAGACACCTGCTGCTGAGCTCTCACGACGAGTCCGCTCCTGCTCGCGCCAGCTCGGCTCCCGCTCCCGACATTGAACAGGGTGGAGCCGCTCAGCTGGAGGCTCCCTTCCAGCACGGCCTGGGACGAGCCGCGGAGTCCAGCCATAGAAGCCACAGCTTGAGCCATTTCCCCGATGTAATGGAATACGCTTCCGGAATCGGTAATAATATATTTCGTGTCGAAGAAATCCGGAACGATGTCTTTGTTGAGTGGGGGTGTATGTTCTTGTGGTGGGAAAGCGATCTTGGGCAAACACACCTTATCGGACATGGATAAGCCAGATATTGCCTCATCCATTGACGGGGCGCCACGTGTGCCTTTTCGGGATGCGGCTCTTGAGACGGGCCTAGCAGGTTATGGGCCTGGGGCCCATTAGCGAAAAGTGCACGGCCCAAAGAAACCAGAACCAATGAGGGTGGCGGTGGGCGAGCGCTCGGAATGGCGTTGTGCGACTATATCAAATTATACTGCTGAATATAATTAAATGATGATGATATGATTATTGGGGGTGGCGGCAGCGGATAAGCCTCCTTGTTAAGGAAAAGGGGAGGGGAATTGCGAAGGTTGAAGGCATCGAAGGATAGGCACGACAGTAGAACTATCCGGGGTCGTGAGGTGTTAATGAGTTGGGTCATTCCTAAAATGGTAGTTTCTATTAGGAGCGAAACCGAGTTTATCGGATGAACAATTATGCATTAAAGTTTTCCAAAAAAAAAAAAAAAGTTCCATTCATGCATCCTTCAATATACATTGCTGTCGCTATCTCTCTAATTCGCCTCATTAAACAAGACTTGTCGCTAGATTATTGTGATTATCCCATCGGAGCTGTACACTACACTGTGGTGTCCTCTTGGTTCTGCAAGAACTTACCGAGGCTCAAGATGGGTGATAGAACCACTCGGCAACGGTGACGGAGGATTTGAGTTGTTGTTTGGCGGATCTGTTCTCGAGCATCTCTTATATTTTCCACTGGTAAAGAAGAACATAGGTCGAAGAGGCATGGGGAGACTCGTTGAATCACTGCTCAGCATTAGGAGAACGCTGTCCATCGTTGGTCGATCGTCGGGTTCATCTTGAACGCAGAGTAGCCCAATGTGCAGGCATCTGATCGCTTCATTCACGCTGTAAGCGTCCCCAAGTACATCGTCCACAACTTCGGTCAACGTCCCCTTGCTCCAGTTTTTCCATACCTTTGAACACGGAAAGGGTAGTCTTTAGAACTTTCTTGGGACATGCAGGAGATTTTTGCCAATCAAGCAACAATACTTACGTAACCGAGGAGGCTGTCGTCCCATTCTAGAGACCAAAGTCTGTTGTTCTTCTTCCCTGTGATGATTTCAAGCACCAATATGCCAAAGCTGAAGACGTCAGACTTCACCGAGAATTCCCCGAAGGACATGTATTCCGGAGGCAAGTACCCGCTGCAAAAATGAATACACATTGAAATTTTCGCAGAATACGCCATGAACTATAACACGTCCGAGCTGATCAGGGGCATACATTGTTCCGACGATTCTGTTGGTGTTTGCTTGAGTCTGACCGGCCCCGAAAATCCTCGCCATACCGAAATCCGATATCTTAGGGTTCATATCGGCATCTAGAAGGATGTTGCTGGCTTTGATATCTCGATGTATGACTCGAAGCCGAGAGTCTTCGTGCAGGTAGAGAAGTCCACGTGCCACCCCCTGCACAATCTTGTGACGTGCCGTCCAATCCAATTGCCTTCTGGTCTGTCCTGCTCCAGAAACTATAACAGCGCCCATGACAGGAGCCAATCTTTCATAATACCGTACAAGAATCCGAGGCGACAATTTACAGCAAATCCAGAGCCAGTTATTTCACTGAGTATGGGAGAAGAACATACCGAATAACAGACGATCCAGGCTCCCATTGAGGACATATTCATATATCAGTATAGCCTCATCTCTTTCCATGGAATACCCCATAAGCCTTACCAGATTTCTGTGTTGGAGCTTCGCCACTGATTCGACCTCATTCTTAAACTCTTCTGCTCCTTGCCCGGAGAATCTCGACAGCCTCTTTGCTGCAATTTCTTGTCCATCTGGGAGAGTTCCCTGGAAAAGGCACAAAAAGATTCTTCCGGACCATGTCCTCAAACGAATTACCAATTACATGAAAACGAGCATTTGTACCTTATAAACAGCACCGAAGCCGCCTTCACCAAGCTTGTTTTTATCAGAGAAGTTGCCCGTGGCTTCTTCAATTTCTGCTAATTGGAACTGTAGGGAATCTAGTTCCGAAATCTGCCTTTTAACTGCAAGAAAGAGGATAGATAGCTACATCTACTGAGCAGTGGTGTTCAATTGAAATGGCTAGTTCGAATTCATGATATTTATGTCCTACATCATACCTTCTGGAAGTACGCCGCCACGGGTGCTTCCTTGCTTGATTCTAAAATTTAGGAAGACGCAGCATGCAATAATGGTTATAACAATTCCGGCAGCTGCAGCCGAGAATGCAATGGTGACGTTTCTGCTGAAGTAACGGTCATCTGCGTGACACATTCGAAGAAAGTTAGTTTTTGGCAAGACCTTCGACGGTTTCCGATGTTTCTACCGGTTCTTTCGGATATAAATTATCTTCCTTCTCCGCATCATGGAATCTGCCATGATTCCCTCAGCTGATTCGAAACAACAAATGGGGAACATATGCACGTACCGTCCGAGTTGATTTCATAGAAGGGATAAATCTCATATCGCATGAAGCAACTCGGGAGAAGCACTCTGCCGCCAGTTTTTGCCGACTCCAGATTCTTCAGGTTTTCAGCCGCAGAACTGAGACAATCGGCACAATCTGTGCCCGAAAGGTCGGGTGTACACTGTGCAAACAGGTACAGGGTTTTTCTGCTCATAAACACTGTCTCGCTATGCAAGTAAAACACTCCGGACTGATTAAGTTCTGCGATCAGTCGATCTATCGTCGTCCGGAGTAGTTTGTTGAATTTATCCGGGTCTATGATATCATCCTCGTTGTAACTGTACAGGAGGGGATTTTTCTCCACGACGGAGTCGAACTCCCGGTCCGCATATCTTAACATGCAGAGGTCGTAATGAATTATGGACGTTTTGGACTTGGGGCACAACTGGGTGATCCGCCCAGAAGCCATCTTCACACAGTCCCTGCAATCTGCCACCCTCGTGTTCCCTCTGCATAGGAAGCTCCCGTAAACGGGAGCACCCCCTTTGCTGCCCACGCTAGAATACTGATACAGATGCCCCTCCGCAGCAGAGGATGCCAGCGAAGCGAGAAGTACTCGGAGGTTGGCATGGTAAGTGCTGTTCTCACCACAATTTGTCCCATCCAACGAACAATTGTATCTGCCCGGGAGGGCGAAAGGCTGCGTCGCGGCAATGACACCTAGGACGGCCGACCAAAGATCCGTAAAAGCGACTTGGGCCATCGACCTCGGTATTTCCTTTGGGGATTCAGCAACCACGGGGCTCAAGTTCCAACGGTTATCGCGCGGGCGGGGGCCTTCCAGAACGGGACGACAACTAAAGAAAATCGGATTCAAGCCATCCCAGGACATACCCGGCCATAAATGAGTAGGAAATCCAGAGTTTTATGACAAAAGTACGCAAGGACGGATTGCTGCTAACAGGGGGGGGGGGCCGGGGCGGGTTGACATTTCACGATATCCGACATTAAATGATTCTCATTATGTTTATGCTCGCAACGAAATCCAAAGAAATCCACCTTTCGGTATTACCCACCCACCGTAAAGTAAGCAGAGAAAGAAACTGGTTTCGAAATTGGATAGACCTGCCGGTTTCTTTTGTGTCATTACATCCCTCAGATTACAGTTCCATTTGGGTCCAACACCCACCTAAAGCCCAGGCCTTTTCCAACACCCAACTTTCGTCCCGCGTCGCGTGCATCCGGTCTCGCTTGCTCATCTACGTGGAAACCTTGAACTACGTGACCTTCCACCGTGCGCATTGTTGGCTGTCGATGGAGATCAGCAGCGACTCAGAGCCGACTCCCTCTGGTCATTTGTAATAAACTGCCCCCTCCACAGCGTCATAGTATTCCCTGATGTGCTGGTTCGGGTTCCTCAACGTGACATAGAACGATATCGCGGCGTTGTCGAACCCGCTTGATTGGCTAAGGCTCGGGATCGAGAACTGGTGCAAGTGGAATCTGGGGCGGTGGGGGTGTCTTGCGAGAGGAACGATGATACCACACCACGAGGACATCGTCGGACGACAAGGCACGTCCGGGAAATTGTGTTAAGCCCGGGATAAGAGGGAATTAGAGGTGGTCCAGTTGAAGGGGAGCAAGGAAAGAACAGTTATTTCCAGTGGATTATTAAAAGGGGAAAATAAAATACTTTTATTATGATTTTCATGCTTTTTTGGTGGGAGGTGGTTTTTCATTTCAACAAAGTTTTCATAATCCCAGGTTTTCATTTCTTACTATTTTGCTTTTCTTTTGTTTTTTTTTTTTTTGGTAAGAGACAATTAATGCAATTTAACATTCAAAAAGTTATATATTTTGTATTCAATATGCGTGTAAGTTATGTCTTTTTACTATAATTATATTTTTTACCATTTATATTCGTGCATCTGGCTAAAACCCATGTTTTTAACTTAAGAAACGGCACTTGTAACCGAAATATAACGGTAATTCCTAAATTAGATTACGCTAAAAGGAGTAGGCGGGCCAAATAAGAAAATTTATTCATTGCTAAAGCCGTGACTTCTGGTGGGTCTCACCGAAATATCATTCATGGGATAACTCGATGGAGTCATAAAATTTATTTGACGAATTTAATAGCCGTTACATTATTCCACAAGTAATAATAATTAATGTGGCCTGGAAAAAAAGGCATACTAATTTTCATTAAATTTCTTAATTATATATCACGTGAAATTAGTGTTGGAATCATCTGTACGGCAAATTTAAAATAAAAAATTTACGTAAAATATTAAGTACAAGGGATTGAACGGCACTCCAGTCCCTCGTCTTGAAAGCCCAGATGGGTAAATTACGATCCAAATCCTGTAATAACAACGAGGTAAAACGGGCTTATATACAAAAAAGTTAGGTAAAAATTATAAAATTGCTATCTTTGATTTATTAAATATTTATTTAATTAAAAATAATCAAAACTTAGCGCATATAATTCTGATTATTATTTTTTTTAATACACACCGCTGTCCTCTGTCGTTACCCTTTTTAATAAAATCTGGGGGACGAGAGACGGGGGAAACGGAAAAGCTCTTCCCGGTCGGTGGTTGTTCTTTCTCCCTTCTCTCAACCTCAGTCATCTTCTTGTTTCCGTCTCAAAACAAAACAAAACTCTGACTCTTCTTCCACCACCTCCCTATCTTCTTCTTCTTCTTGATGAAATTTGGGTTCACGGTTCCTCGTGGAAAAGAAAAGGCGTGGGGGGCGAAAGCGACGGCCGCCGTGTTTCGTGTGCAGCTGGTAATCGATTTTTTTTCGCTTTGAATGGAATCTTTTGGGGAGGAATGAGGACAGAAAAAAAATGGAGGGCAGAAATATA
The DNA here is from genome assembly GCA_029817715.1 of Melastoma dodecandrum. Lineage (NCBI taxonomy): Eukaryota > Viridiplantae > Streptophyta > Magnoliopsida > Myrtales > Melastomataceae > Melastoma > Melastoma dodecandrum. Next base: position 1,828,420 of record JARUPY010000182.1, read on the forward strand.
TTTTTGAAGTTCAGTCTTGAATCGTACCCTGTTTTGGTTCACGGGACTTTTGTTTCTTTGCGAAGGTGGTTGTTTTCAGTTCTTTGTGGTGGTGGTGGTGGTGGTGGTGGGGGGGGGGGGGGGGGAAACCCCCTCCCTTTATTCTTTTGCCTCCTTTTTTTTCTTGTTCTTCTGATCTGGAGTTGGTACTTTGATTTCATTACATGCATGAAACAGTGGTTGCAGTCGATGTTGTCTCCTTTGCCGGGGGAAAAACAAAATGATTTTAGTGTTTGACGACTAAGTTGTCTGCCTACCTGCCTGCTTGATTTCCTCTGTTTCTTTCTTCTTCATTTTTCCAACGAGGTGAGGAGATCCATCAGCTCGCCTCCCCCCCCCCCCCCCCCCCCCCCCCCCCCCCCCCCCCCCCCCCCCCCCCCCCCCCCCCCCCCCCCCCCCCCCCCCCCCCCCCCCCCCCCCCCCCCCCCCCCCCCCCCCCCCCCCCCCCCCCCCCCCCCCCCCCCCCCCCCCCCCCCCGCCCCCCCCCCCCCCCCCCCCCCCCCCCCCCCCACCCCCCCCCCCACCCCCTCCTTCCGTGTCTGTCTCCCTCGGACAGCCTTTTCTCTCTCTGCCTTTGTTTTTTCTATTTATTGGGGCGTGAAGAAAGGGGATGGGAAATGGCGGACAACCCAATTCCTGGGAGCTTGTTTTCTTTTCTGGGTTTTCGTAAAGTTTCAATTTTTCTTTCATTTCATTTTCAATTTTACTGGAAGACTGCTCCATCGAGAAACTCTTGAGCTCAAACTTCTAGACGAAGACAGTCCCTTTTGATTTTTCTCTGATTGCGGTTTCCCTTGTTTCTCTTTGTGGGGGGAGGGGGTGTGTTTCTTTTTCCTTTACTTTGTTCCTTTATTTTTATGTGCGTTGGTGGGATCTCGATTTTGGTGTTGTGCAGGGTGAGGGGAGGTGGTGGTGGCCTGGTGGAACAATAACTTGTTGAGTAGAGGGAATGGTGGAAACCCAGAAAATCAGGGTATCAGAAGATCACATGAACGGGTTAGGGCGGGATAATTCCGACGATTTCGTCATCGACATGGAAAGCTTCTCCCACCCGACTTGTAAAGACGTCGCCTCCAATCCCAGGATCACTGTAAGTTTAGTTTCCTCCTCTTGTCTGCAATTCCTTTCAGTTTCTATCCTATGCATTGCCCCTAATTTGGAATGCCATTGTCCTTTCTGGGAAATTCTGGGTTTTTCCCCTGTCGACGGAAAGAATGGGAAAATTTAGGCAGATGAATTTAAGTAGGCATTAAGGTAGATGAATGATGTGCTCGAAGCTTGTTTGCTCGGGAAATATTGGTCCCCCCTTGAAATAAGGGAACGTGGGTCATGAAGATCTTTTGCTGCAGTGAAGTTTGACGGCATTTTTGCCTTCATTAAATGCAACTAGTTTCGTGTACCGTGCCTAGAGTTTTTCACCAAGCATGGTCCACTCCTCTCTTCTTTTCCTTCCACAATAAAAGTTGCAGAGAAGCCTTTCCAGGAAGGGATCTCAGCGCGGGAACGAGGAGAAGGTGATCGTAACCAGCAATCCCGTTGATAAGAGTGATGGCCCATGCATCGTGGCTTCATTATCGCCAAGAGGTACAGCGAAGGAAGTTGGGTGAGATGGACTTTTGTGGTTGTTGTCGATGTTGCATTTAGCGCTCCTGTTTGGTCGGTGACTGGTTGTTGGTTTCTCTTAACGATATATTTTTTATGGGAAGATCCAAAAGTTGAATTAGCTTTGGAGTTGTCACCCTTGGATTTAGTGATTGGAATCTCTGGATGGTGACCGGTTGTTCGTTTTCTTTTCTCCTTTCGCATGCTTCCGAAATTTTAATAATGCTTAGTGACCACACAGGTCTTGATGTTTTAAGGTCGAAACAAAACTGGGATCGGGAACTGATTCTGTTTGTCCATTTTGGTCCCGGCTGATGTAGACTCTCCATTGTGATAGAGAGATGCCACTGCTATGCGTTGAATTCTATCAATGAAAAATAGGGACAGATGAGGCAGGTATATGGAAACGCCTTTTACAGTTAACCAAATTTGATTGGACAGTGCTTCAATCATTTTTGCCCGGAGGTTTGGTAAGGAAAAGTTTGTCTAGATTATGATAATACCACAAACCGTTAAGCATAATGAAAAGCAAATCTAAACTTAGGCCAAGCTGTGAATGTTTTTTTCCGCATTGCATGATTGTGCTCTGTGATTGTCTTGGAAAATGATTGATTGTCGGAGGCTACTTTGCTTGATTGCCATGCAGCTCCAGTTGTCGGGGTCGGCGTGCAGGACCCGCTGTGCATGACAGATCACAGCAGTAAACCGCAGAGCCACCACCAGATAACCATCATTACAAATGGCGGCTGTAATGATAGCAGATTCAACCTCAGGAGAAACAGCTTCAGGAGGGGATATTCTTTATGGGCTATTGACCCCAAGAGAGTCCTCATCATCTTCGCCACATTGTGAGAAAGCCTATTCCCCCCATTTCTCCATTGGTATGAAGGGACCCGGGTTTTTTGGTTGTTGATAAGGGGGCCTATCTTTCCTTCACAGGTCAAGCATGGGGACGATTTTGCTAATCTACTTCACCCTTTCCTTGAGCAAACCAGCTGGAAACGGCGGTTCCTTTGATATCCAGGAGTGATTACAAGAACTGCCTGCTTTCTGATGTGAAATTTCATCAACTCACAAGACAAAGTATGGTGGAACTGACAGCCAACTCCTCCATGATCAGGACAAAATTAACAGAGCAGAGAGAAACGAGTCAGAACAACTATCCCCAGCGACACACAGCAAGGGAAAGTCCTGCGATCCCTTCGGGAACTTCTTTTGTCCATCCCCCCAGTTCTTGGCAGCCCCTAGTTTCGATTTAACTGGCAAATCCTCATGGTGGGCAAGCAAAGGAATGTGATTAAATTAAGTTCATCTTGTGGATTGGTAGTCTGGTCTCTCTTGGCATGATGGCTAGCTCTTTTCTGCAACATTGGGTCTAAGTCTGTCAACAAAGTGGGATTCTCTTTCAGAATTAGATCAAATCCCATAAATTGCAGAAATTGAATGCAAGGCATGGGGGAGGGGGTGATGAAAATATTATGCAGCATGGTTGTGGATTCAATAAGAAGCTTCACCAAGGGGATGGTCCTCCAACCAAAAAAGCAAACACAAATAATAACTCCAGGACACACCTTTTGATTCTTTATGTTCTTGCATCCCATCATCATCATCACCAGTTTGCTCCCACGCCTGGAAAGGAACGAAGAACTGTTGTTGCTCATGGACAAACTTGGGTCTGCAAGATTTCAGCCCAACTTGCATGAACATCCCATTTCCAATGCCATTCCCATTGATTTCAGAGAGCCCAAAATACACATAATCACTGGATTAGATATCATCGTCTCAATACACCAGGCTAACACCATTTTCCCTCTTACCGAAGGCTCACATTTTGTTTTAGTCCTTCATTCCTAGCTAAAGGGTTTAGATCTTCTGCTACTGACACCCTCCCACTTTTTTTTTATTCTTCCTGTATAGCAATTACAATTACGGCTACAGCTACGGTTGCCCGAATTATCTACAGAAGAAACCTCGGAAGCCCGGTCTTGTACCCCAAGTTCTTGACGTCCAGTTGGACCTGCTTCCTGTACTCCCCGAAGCTGAATTCCCTGTAGACCGCGGGCCTGCTGCAGCTCGTGATGACTGTGTCATAGGACGGACACAGGAAGTACGCCGTCGAGAACCTCTCTTCCCACGGGTTTGACACCACCCTATGCTCCACGCTCTTATACACGTCGTTGCTCCACACCTGCTGGACAAGCATTAGCAAACCGGGGAGTGATTCGTGTCGGCAGGGGACAAAAAGGGCCGGGACTCGCCTGAAAGAGGTCCCCGATGTTGATGATAAGGGCGTCCGGGTTCGGCTTGACAGCGATCCACTTTCCGTCTTTAACGAGTTGCAGGCCCCCCACCTCGTCCTGATGAAGGATGGTGAGGAAGTCGCTGTCGGTGTGGGGCATCAGCCCGAATAAGTCGGACGGCATAGGGCAGGGAGGGTAGCGGTTCATCCGGAGGTAGCACGTGCTTGGCAGACATTTCTCCAGGAAAAAGGTCGATTCGTGGCCCAGTTCCTCAGCCAGTACCTCCGCAATCCTGTGAGAAAGGTCCGACACCGTACGAGCGAACAGCTCCATGATCGAGCTGATCAAACCCCCCACGGTTCCGAAACAATCAGCGAATCCCAATACCAACTCCAAAGCATAACTAAACTAACCAACACCCCGGCATCGCATAGTCCTCACGCGACACGAGATTCGAATCAGAGGACTAACTCAAAATAAAAGCAAACATCCCCGACTCATTTATTGAGGCAAACAAAAGATTCGTACGACCAGTGCAAGTGGCTGGATCATAGAAAGCAAGCATCACCCCACCCCCGGGCTTCTTCTTATCTCATCCAACATTCCAAAGACATTCACGTGAGCCGGTGACAGAAGAAAAAACTGTATGCCATGCATGCAAAAAGTTGATGGTCGTACGTTCCCCCCCCCCCCTCCCCCTCTCGTTCCTTCCTCTAATTAATTCAAAGATTCTCGAGTTCATCAGCATGTCAGGCCAGAGTACAATTATTTTAGTTGGACAAGAAGATGATAAAGCAGTCACCTCACCCCAACCGCCCAAGTACTCTATCCACACACTTTCTTGTGTTCCTAAGCCAAAGCGGTTCTGTTTGGTTCCTCCCCAAAATCTATTGCTGGGTAATTAAAAGGATTTTGACCCCCAACAGACCAAACCAAACACGGGATTCCAGAAATTCCGGAAAGATCCCATACACAAATTCCGATTCCCTTTCCGAAACTAAACCGACAGCTCCCTCGTAACATCGTAGCCGTTCGAAGTGGTGAGGACTAGAACACTTGTTTTTACAACTCCGTGGAAAAGAAAATGGAACAGTGGTCAGGGCGGGGGGGGGGGAGGAAGGGGTATCAAAACCAACAACTACTACTGAGGTAAGGAGGGATGGGACGGCACTTTTGCCGACGTCCATGTCGGCAGAGGGGGCCGGCCTTCCTTTTTTCAATCGTTGCCGTCATTGGCTTCGTGTTGAGAGACCCACCCGGGGGGTGGGGGGAATCTAACTTCACTTTTTTTTACCTCTAATCAGGAAGACCAGCAGTCCTATTCAGTGAGTAAAATGGAGTTTGGGATTACCCCCCCACCCCCACCACTACCACCACCTCAACAACCAATGTCTGATGTATTATATTAATCTACCCCTCTTAAACATATCGGATTCTGTCAGAAATGGTGCTCTGATCCTTCCTTTCGAAACTCGGATAAATTAGGGTTTACCGAGGAAGCTCCTCGGTGTCGTGTTTCCAAGTTTTGTTAAGTAAAGATTTGGCTTACTGTATCGACAGAAGTTAGACAAAACTTATCCTTACCTATACACTAAGATAAACTTTTAGTACTAGGTAGTTCAAGAAATTCGTTTGTCCTTAATTTCTGTTTAAGTAGTTCATACGAATCTAAGATTTCGTTTTTTATACATATACGATGGCCTTGCTAATAAGTATTTTCCCATGGAAAAAGCAGGAGCAGAAGTGCTCCTACACACGAGATTGCAGCAAACATTAGGGAGGGAGAAGGCCCGCGACTTACCTGAGAGTGCTGCCGCCATTTGAACCGGAAGATATATCCGTCACAGGGACGTGGAAAGCCTCCGACCACGACAGCTGCCTCAGGCAGGTGGCCGAGGGAGTCCCCCAACGGTAACACCCCGCGGAGAACTTGAGGTACCCCGCCTCCTCCGACTTCTTCTCGAAGGGCTGGTCAAACGCCTTCACCTGTTCCCTCCTCATGTCGTCCAGTATCTCCCTAGAGATCCCGTGGTTCACGACCTGGAAGAACCCCCACTCGCGGGAGGCCCTCGCGATCTCCGACTTGCAATCCGCGCGCTCCCTCCCCCCGGCGCCACTCAGCCGGCTCAAATTGATCAGGGGGAGCTCGCACTCGTCGGCGGCACTCAGTATCGGCGACAGGCGAGTGGCACCCCGGCTTTCCTCGAAGAGGGACTGGTACGCCTCGTGAAAGGGGGGGTCTGAGGGGGAGGGATTGGCCATCCTCATAGGCTGAAAGGGGGAACGAGAGATATTGTTGGTTGTGGGGGAGGGAGACAAACGAGTGTTGAGACAATGGAATGAGGAATTGCCAAATGGGGAGTGGGGAGGGGGTGGTTTTTATATATGCGATAAGGACCAGGAGGAAAAGGGAACGCCCCCCGCCAAATGTTTCAAAAGAAGAAGAAGAAGAAGAAAAAAGACATTGAGCCGGAACTCATGATTTCAACCAAGGGACAAAAATTTCAAAGGAAGAAAGAAAACCGATCGGTCTCTAAGACTGCATGTTCTTGTTTACTTAGGGCATGGCGTTTCAAGAAAAACTTGGACATCCCCAGAAAAAAACACAAGTTGAGATTTTTTTTATGGCGAGTTAAACCACAGTGTTTCATTCAATCAACAACAGAAAGAAAGAAAGAAAGACCGAATTACCTCCATTGCCCCTTAAAAGAAAAAGTCGTCCCACCCCCCCAATCCCAAAACAAGACAAATAATAATAAGTCTTGTTGTTTTGTCGGCGCCGGAAGGGTCGAGAAACGATTTGACTGAGAAAAGACATGGACAACCGCAGATATCCCAGCAAAACAAAACGTGAATTAAAAAAAAAAAAAAGAACTAGACCATATTATACGTTATGGTGTCTCCTCCAGACCATCTTCACCTTCATCTTCACCTCTGGAGGACTACATTTTACCCCGCGATCATTCAATACCGATCGTTGGTCTCCCTCGAAAGGGGAGTTCTTATGAATTCACCGGCTCCAGAGCTTATGTTCCAGATCTTTAATGCATGAGAATGGCGTGGAAGTTCTTCTTCTTTTTATTTGTGAAATTGATTTTTGGGAGATGGATGAAAAAGGGACCCCCAACAAAAATAATAAGGGCCAAAAAGACTTAAAATTTTTCTCGAGTAACAACAGACGGCGCTCACTGAATCCCAAAAACACGACATTTTTCCTTTTATTACAAAAGAATAATGGAGACAAAATCTATCGCATCCCAAATTTCTTTTTTCTTTCTGGAAATGGAATCCTGTCCCCCCCCAACCCAACTCCACTCACTCGTTGTTTTATTTTTTCAAAGTCGGGCTAAACTTATTCGTCTGAATAAAGAAGACGGTCACGTTTTATTTGCCGTGTACTTTTTGTAAGACATGCTGTCAAATAATATGAATTGTTTTCTTATAAACTTACGGAAAAATATGTCATGACAAAAAAAATCTACGTATTCTTTGTAACTAAATAATTTATTTATAATTTTATGAGAAATTAGTGAAAATAAGACGCCGCCTAAAGAAGACAGGGTTGTTATGCCTGTTGTTGCTCAGGTCGGTAATAAAAAACCACTCACTCTAACCCTACATGCGACCAGCAAACCCAAAGTTCCCATTGGTTTTATCACGTCGCGTGCATAGAGGTTCTAATTATCCATGCGTAATCGAATGCGATTCGATGGTTCCTTTTTGAGTTCCTTAGCCACAGCGCCATGCATCGCGAAAGGGAAGACAACGAATCCACTCATCGCGCTCCGCATGATTGCATTCATGCAATGCACAAATCGTTCGACACGCTCATTTGTTTTCAGACGGACAGAGAGGGCGTGCGATGAACATTAGGCGAAGCACAAAAAAGAAGAAGAAGAAGAAGAGAACAAAGAGCTTCAGACTTACAGAAAAAAAAAGAAGCAGAAAAGAAATCATTTACCAGGGCGAGCTTCTGGAGAGCATTGATCAACGGCGCCATCACCGTGTCTCCAAAGTATTCCGACTCGGTCGACAACGGCTGTGCCGAGACTGGCCCGACACTTTAACTTCCCGAAAGTAGCTGATGTGTTTGTTAACCTTTGTGGTTGGGAGAAATAGGAGATGGAGGGAGGCTTCGTGACCCCAAAATCGATATCTTAAATAGGGGGGAGGGGGAGGGGGATAGAGGTCCGAAAATAAATGCAAGTCGGCATATGAATTGATGGGAAGAAAGATAATTGGTAAAACGAGACGACGTGATTGGTTTAAGGCAGATATTTTCCTAATACTCTGAACAGCGAATCAATCATTATAACAGGACGAAGTGATTGGTTTAAGGCAGATATTTCCCTGATACTCTCAACCATAGTTGTTAAAATACAAAGCGCACAAAAAACGATAACATCCCAAATCGTTTTAAACGCAAAGCGTGAGGTGTGGAGGAGGGAGAGGGCGGGGCTATGGAGGAGGGAGGGCGGGGCTTCTGGGAGGAGGTTGAAGAGCAAAGAGGAGGGGCAGCAATTAAGAATTGGGAAGGATGAAAAAGGGTGCCAGATGAAGGAGAAATGATTTTTAGGTTTATTTTCAAGAGGAAAATTTACGTTGAAGGGCTTTAAGCGCGAAGCGCGCGCTTTGAAGAGCTTCATACAGGCCGTTTCAGCGCTCTGAAGAAAAGCGGCGAAGGGTCGCTTCGCTTCGCTTTTGGTCTTTAAGCGCGCTTCATAGCGCTTTTAACAATTATGCTCTGAACAGCGAATCAATCATTATCGTCATGAAAGAAAAGGAAAAAAAAAAGATATAATGAGCAAATCATGAGTACGTTCATGGAGAGGAACTGGGGATTGAGAGCATATGCTCATTAGGAGAACACGCGTCTCTAGAATCCATCATAGAAATATTTATATATAATCGAATATGTCCCCGAAGAAGATATGTGTCGTGAATCTCTCTGTCTGTTCTTTCTATACGTGCAGAAAGTAGGTATGTTGCATTTATGTTTTTGGTCTTCTGTGAGACCAAGATGAAGATAAAAATATGTATTTTTTCTCATCATAAGTGATCGCCCGAGTATGAAGAATCGTTCAAAAATCCAAAGAGTGAGTAGCATTATGCCTACTTAAGTAAGTAAAGGGTGTGATATAATGATAAGGGTTTGGAGAAAAGGATCAATGAAAATCAGATCAGTATATAAACGAATAAGGGACAGAAAGAGGCCAGTCAGAAAAACTGAAATGAAGTTTTGGAGGAGAGTCAGTCAGTCGGTGGATGAGCCACATATTTTCTATCACGACGTTGAGTCCGCGGAAATATGAGCACATGATTAGCACCGGACCCTGACCCTGACCCTGATATCGGCCTCGACTCCTCCGGCCCCCCCCTGCCAAAACCAGACAAAGGTGACCCCGCGGCACCGGAAGTCTATGTCGGCATACCCTTACGCGGTGACATCGATTGTCACACGCACTTCCGTAATCGTCTTTGGGTGGTGGTGGGGGGGAGAGATGGTTCGATGAAAAAAAAAAAAAAGAAGAAATGCGATTCCGTTGATGCTGCTGATCATTCAATACGAATGGATGTTAGTAAAAAAAAAAATGCATGCAAGGATTGGTCATGTGCAGTGATTTTAAGAACCATCATCACCGCCAGTGTCATTGTCCCCAACCGAGGGCAGCTTGCTTTACATGCCCTTCATGTCGAGTTCCATTTCATTCGCACCAAAGAAAAATAAGAGGCAAAGGAAACCAATTCGGGCAGGCCAAGCCGGCAAATTTCGATGTGGGCAATGTGATCGGTCGGAGAGGGTGCGAGTCGCGTGGTAGGACTAAGGTTTTCAGAGTGTTTCATGTCGGAACGAGGGTGTGTCCGTTCTCTAGCCTTGGTGACTCCGCTTCGATGACATACTAATTATCTCAGACATACGACATGTGAGCAGAATATAACAGGTGGGGGAAGAAGAAGAAGAGGAGGAGCAAATGGGGAATCTTGATCCCACGTAGACCCTCTCATCTCCACGGCGGCTTCTCAGAACGAAAGGCGTGGTGTGGTGCCACGTTTTTACGATGGAGAAGGGGAGGTTGCTCTCGTAGATTTGGTTAGTTTTTTTTTTTTTTTTCCTTAGTGGCGGGGGGTCACATCCTCTTATTCAGGGCAATCGTTTTCCTGGGCTTTGGACAGAGATTTGGATTGATTTTGGACAGATACATGGTCAGGAGGGAGGGGTCAAATGACTTCTCTTTTCTCATGGAAAAAATTGGGTCTTCTAGTCATGGTTTACACTACTGACCACAGATTTATTATTTTTAAAAAAAAAAAAAAAGAAAAAACAAGAAGAAGAAAGAGCTGAATATCGTACGAGATATATTCTCATGCAAACTGTCTCATTACATCTTTTTTTATATATATTATCAAAGTGTTGTTACGTTGTGTTAAGGTTATCCACCCGGAAGTTGGCCTTTCTTTTACCCGATCTCCTCGCGATTGTCGTCGGAAGTCGTGTAGCTCAAATTAGCGGTTGGTTATGACGTGGCGAGATGCGAAATAATCCAATGATGTTAATTACGCGTCTAACGGACTTGCCCGACACGTGGTCTCGTTGGGCTTCGGTTTTGGATTGGGCTTGGGCCTTTAAAATGCTTGTTATCTTAGTCACTACCAATTTTATGATCCCATGTCACCCAGCCAATGGTCCCACCTTCACTCCCTGCCCCTTGAGTGAAAAGCGATTCCCGCCTGCCAACATCAACTCCACGTCCGTCTGCCTCCCCCATCCCTGGAACCAATTAAGGGGCGTTGTTTCTGGACAAAATACATGGGGACGGCAGGTGATGGCGGCAAAAACATGGAGGTTGAGTTTTGAGCTGGGATAAGCACTCAATTCAATCGAAGTGCGCATTGCAATGACGGGCTTGTCGGCCGGGAATGAGATATATCTTCATCCACACCCTGGTGGGCTTCTGAGATTTTGTGCCAAGCCTCCTACAACTACAAGTAGAAACTGTCGGATGCCTTGTTTCAATCTCTGTCTGATCCTAATAGTTTTGGAGATTTAACCAGAATGATTGATGCCAACCTCATCTAGAAGGAAGTGGGTGAGGGGTAGACTGGTGAATCAGACTCTCCCAATTCACCTAATCCTCAGACATCATCAGAATCCGACAACGCGACCTCTCACTAAACACACATTCGCCCGTTTCAACCCCTACACAATCTCAAACATTCTTTTTCCCTCAATAGAGTAAGGCGGGAGGGCTTAGAATCAGATCAGATCGGACATTGCCCGGAACTGTTTATGAGGAGAAATTACGTGGACAGAAGGGAAACGAGCAGGAAGATTTTTTTTTTTTTTTTATTGAGTGGGGGTGGGATTTGCCGGCAACGAAAGGGAATGCCCGAGCTGGCGCTTTGGAAACGATATGCCCTCCTAAACCCAACCCAACCCAACTACTGTTCTTTGGTGTCTGCACTTTTTTCCTGCCTGGTGTTTTGTTGTCTCGGAGAGAATGCATTGTCAAAAGGACTTCCATGTTGATTTAGTTGCTTCCCGACGGCTTCTTCTCGGACACCGGAAAGCTTAAAAGGGGAATGGTTGAGTAAATTGAAGTGCACCTTTTTGATGTGAGATTACCAAAAAGGAAAACAGTAGCCCAAAAATCAGAGGAGAAATTGATGATTGTGATTATGTTTGACCAGTTAATATTGTGATTATGTTCTGTTCGGACAAATACTTTTTATCCCCAGTTGTCGGAACCCCCCTCTTCTCTCTCTGTCTCTCTCTCTCTCCACCAAAACCAAAGGTCCCCCGGATTCTCCATTCCCTGACCTCGCTAGAGCCCTGACTGGCCGCATAGCTTCAAGAGGGGGGTTTCCTGGTCACCCATTTTCGTTTTCTCTTCCCTTCGTCGTTGCACTTCTCGCGTGCATCTTGTCCTGCCCTGACGACCCGCTTTTCAGCTGCTGCTCGCGGTAAGGTCTCGACACTTGACTGGACTTTCTTCTTTTTTTTTTTTGGAACGATGTAGCTCCCTGTCATGATCGCCTCCCCCGTGTTGCTTTTTTGGGATCTTACCCAAAAGAGAGTTGCTTTTTCTTCAGGCAAAAAGGTCGAAGGCGAAGGGGGAAGGGGACTCCAGTTTGTCGGCGCTGTTCCCGTTGTCCGAGAAAGGCGGCTTGCTGTTCTTCCCCAGCTCTTGTTTTTTCTTCGGTTCTTTCCTTCATTAAATGGCGACGAAGATGAAAGGAATATACAAAGGCTTCAAATTCATCTCCCAGATATTCGGTACTGTTTTAATTTTCTCGTGTTACTTTTTTTGGGCTCTCCTGGTGAATGTCCGGATGTTTCTTTTGAAGCCTGGGTTTGGTCGGTGTTGGTTGCCTTTTGTTTCTCGCAGTGGTGAAGGAGAGGGAGATGGAGATTGGGTACCCCACCGACGTCAAGCATGTGGCTCATATCGGTTGGGACGGCCATTCGGGGAGTGCTCCCAGTTGGGTGAGTGAGTCTTCTGTTGCACGGCCAGTCTCCTCTAGCTCTTGCATGATTGGGGACCAGATTTGGTGCATCTTTAACCCAGTCGCGGCGGTATCCGCAGATGAACGAGTTCAGAAGTGCGCCTGATTTCCTGACGTCGCTGGGCTCCATCGGTGATGCGGGGGAATCTAAATCCGTGGTGCACAGCTCCTGGTCTTCTCAAGGTAAATGATGGTTCAAGCTGTTCGATATCACGCGGCATCATTGCACTGATCCAAGGTTTGCAGCTTGGATGATTTTTCTGTCCCTCCGGGATCTCTGTGATCTCAATCTCTCGTCTATTTGCCAAAAAAAAGGTTAGAGCTCATCAATAAATGAGTGAATAATCGGACCTTAAGAAAAAGTCCCCAGGTGGCTCGGCAGAGATTGAGCCGATCGAACAGGGTTCCTCCGGCAGACTCAGGCTAATAACATAGGGTGGTTTGGATTATGACCGCCTGGTCCATGATCTGGTTAACGACAACATAGTAAGTTGTCTCGGGAAGTGAGGTAGGTGGTGGTGCTTCCGGAGTTATGCCTGGACATCCAGTGTTGTCGGGCTGTTGGTGGAAGAAGTAACTGAGTAACAAAGCCATGTGAGGTTACAAAAGAAGACAAACAATCACTTGTCACGGGTTTAAATAGCTGACTAAACCCCGTCCTGGGGGAGAAAGACGGGAGGGGGGGGTGTCTGTCTTTGGGGATTTAACTTTGTTTTGTTACCAGGAGTCAGGTTTGATTCCTTGCCACCACCTATGGATTTTTGGATGTTATGTCACGAGGGATAAATGCTTCTTTGACAGGGGTAAGGGTGGAGGAATCTGCTTAGTCGTGCCCTGTGAAGAGGGTTCTCTCTTATTATAGCGTTGGCCCGACGACATGTTCTTCGCCCGGGGAACTGCTGTTTTTTTTTTTCTTATTCTCACAAGTCCCTACTTATGCGTGTCCATTGTTGATTATAACTCCTGCTTCCCTGTATGCTTTATTTCCATCCTGTAGTTTTCCGGGTACTGGACATGGGTATGTTCCGGCCTTCTGCTGGGATCTTTCCGACTTGTCCATAAATAACATGGCCCGTGTTGGTTTTATATATAAGCCATGATCTTCGTTTTGCTAATCCTATTGATGCCTTCATCTTTCTGTAGATTTCGATCTAATAATGGAACAACAGTCTACATCAGAGATGTTTAAAGACAATCCTCCACCTACGGATCTGCCAAACGTTCCCAAGATACAAAAGCGGAAAAAGAGCAAGCTGACTTCATCCCCGAAGTCTTCTTCCTCTTCAAGATCGTCGTCAAGAGCAGCCAAATCAAAGCCTTCGTTCGGAGAGACGGGCAAGCGGTCAAACTTCCTCCACTTCCGTTGATTGATTCGTAGAAAGAGTCAAGACTCATCGATGCAGATGTGCATTCCGGAACCTTGTCGCCCTTTCTGTTTTCTCAAGTTCCTGACATCTCTCGAGTCGTGTGGAGAACATCTCACGAAGCTGCTCATTTTTTTGTGCATCTGCATAACGTTTCCGGCTCGAAGGGCAGATTGGTGCTGCAATTTGTTTCTATTTTCCTCTTGTTGCGCCAAATTACTGTCGAGGAGATAGGAAATTCTTTCTACTCAGTTTGTGCTTTTTTCAAGGAGGTACTCTGACTGGGATGGTTTGGCTTTTACATATGTGAGTTCCATCCATTGTTTTAACTTTGCAGTAAGTTCATAAAATCTCGACCGATTGTATCGATTTGCGGCATTTTCTTGTTTTTCCACTAGCATTGTTCTCCAGTATCTCAGCGCAACCATAAAACAAGTCACAAAAGCAACTAAGACCTAAAACATATGCTGCAGCCATGAGGGACCTCAACAGGAATGATAACACCGTCTTCGACACCGGCAGCTATCAGCGAATGTCGTCACCAGACGTTATAGTTATCTCCCCAAAGCCAACATCAGATCTCATCATTCATAAGCTTTACTCTACAGTCTGCATCGTTTGTTTTTTCTATTTCTAGTCCCTGCAAAGAAGAAACAACCGGAGGCTGCTCCACGAGTAATAACATCTTAACCTCCACTCACTGCTCCCTCGATCCTCCATTTTAATAATGCAAGTGCAAGCCAACAATCACACTCTGCAGAAAGCTGTTATATTAAAACAAAGAGAGGGAGACCATGCCTGGATCGGTGGAATCAGATTTCAACCTCCTGTGATTTCCAGCAGGACAGCTCAAATGTTACATACAAGGATGCTGTCGGGTAAATCAGGGCCTACCCCTCGAAAAACTATAAAAGAAATAAGATTAATGAATGCCAAATTACAGAGATGTAGGATTACATTAGACAATCCGATTATCTTCGAATCCTCTTCCTTGGACTATCCTCTTCCACATTTTCCTGGTACTGATGAAAACAAAGAACAAATTACTTGCAGAAAAATGCCTCTTGCATGATTAAGAAGCCTAATCCCAATTGAAAATAATAAGTTCAAACACAACTTAAATATCAGCATGCCCAACAAAATCAAGACACAAATAAGCCATGGTGTATCTAGGTAAGAAAAAAAGTGTTTCCAAATAAAGGCGCAACGATGAATTCCTTTTCCCATAATAGATGACTGCCATGAACAGCTTATGCAGAAAGGCCATTAATCTGTGACAACAAAGTTATGTTGGAAAGTCATGCCATGCCCAAACATCCGCAAAATGTTACATTGAGGGCTTGAAAGCCAATATTTTAAGCCCTAAGATATAGTAATATCGTAATGAGATTGAAACCAAAGAAAGGTAACATGCACAACATGATTTTGTGCCATTAGTTATAAAGGGTGTGCTAATAACTTTGGCGGTTGATCCAGACCCTAAATGAAAGATAAACTGACAAAATAAAGAACCAATAGAAGTTGGATGCAAAACTAGTCTTCCAAATGAAAGGGTCAGGAATAGAGAGGCGGTGATACATACCCCTTCACCCATAGCGATGTTCCCAGGGGATACGTCACTAGACTCTGACCGGCATTTAGCATGCACAATAGGCCCTAACTGTGATCGATCAATTCCAGCAAACAAACCATCGTGTGCATTCATGTACACAGCTCCCTTATACATCCATTCATCAGTCTCGTCGCTATAAAAATCATCAAACCGTTCCCCACACAGTGCACATGCAGTTTGATCTTCATCTGCAGGAACGGCCATTTCTTCATCACTTTTCTTTTCCTCCGTAGGTTCAGCTGCAAGAAATCCTGGAGCTGCTTCCACTCCCAATGCTGCTGCGCCACTAAGCCACATGCTTGTACTGACAAACCATTTCCTCGAAGCTTTCTGTTTGCGGTTCTTAGACATCCGATTCCTAGTCACATGCCGGTCCATGTGACTACTGTGTTCTTCCTGAAACCTGAAACGAAGACCACAAGTCGTACACTGTCTGGGTAGGTCGTCATACAGGGCTCTTACAGCAGACTCATGGCGCGCTTTAAGAAGGTCCATGTCAAAATCAATGCCTAAAGGTTCCTGGAAAATTTGAAAAGTTCATGGTAAATATCAGCAGAGGTAAGCAGTTTCGTTAGTTAAATTGGCTCATGGGTAAACTCTTCATACCGGCGCGGTTGCTTGATTAGCTAGTGCGATCAAGCCTTGTCCAAGAAGAGAGCTGAGCAACCCAGAATATGCAGAACCAGAACTTGGGACAGAAATGGGAAGGGTGGCAGTTGGAGGAGGCAGAGGCGTATCCCGGAACTGTAATACATTATTTGGGATCTGAACTGGATGTGATGGCAAACCAGTTTTGCTTGCTAATGCTGGATTCACTGGTTGCATCGTATTTTGACCAGGAAATCCATACTGAATAGATGATCCTGAATGCGATGACGACGTTGCTCCAGCTGCTGGAAGGAATTTTTCTCTGGGCTCTTGGAGATGAAGCAATTGTGATTGCAATGCAGGATTTTGCACCAGGTTTGGCTTATCTGGTGCTGCAATCCCAGCAAACTGGTTATATACAACTGGTTCTTTTGCCATCAACTCCTTGCTATTGCCAAAGACCAAGGAATGGTTGGAGGTGTGACTTACAGAAGGGCTAGCATGTCCTACATGAATTGATGGACATTCTCGCTTGGGCCTATGCTGACTAGAAAATGTGATTTCATATTCTCGAGAAAAATCCTTCTGCTTTCCAATGCCAATCCTTCCTCCTCCAATTGATGCAGCAGACGACTGCGGGAAATTGTTGCTCCTGCTGCGTTCTGCTAAAGTTGGATCAATTTCTGCCCAATTGAACTCCTGCTCTTCAGTGTCCTGCCATGACAAAGGAGTGGCCTTTCCCCTCATCTCCAGATGCTCATATTGGTTGGGCCTAACCACGGAGGTATATTTCCGCTTGTCATCTCCATATGCATCAATTAAAGCTCTGGGATCCGGATGCTCACGGCCATTGACAATATTAAGTACTGGAGTCCTTCTGTTATTGTCAAGAACTCTCTCTCTCTGCCTGCCCATTTGCTTGTCTCTGGCACCAACAGGCCTTCCAAGTCCATAATCCAAATTAGGATGAGATGGGGTAGCTCTGTCAAATCTCCCGGGAACGTTGTCAGTTGGAAAGTCATCAATTGGGGCATAAGGCCTGTCAGATTCTCTTCTTAAATGTAGAGACCTAGAAGCCGCAACATTTGAAGGCGGAGGAAGCTTTCTGGAACTGACAGGATAAGTTGGGCGCATAATGCTTTCAGGCGACTTCATTCTTGCAGCCCCAGCAACAGCACCTGCCTGTAACAGGAAGATAATGCTAAGATATACAACATTTCAGGAGCCCCTGTTCATCATATTAGAGCTTTTTAAAGTGAAATGTCTAACTTAGATGCATTTAAAAGCTTACGGTCGCAATAGTTGAATCTTCAGATTGATGTGCATACTTCGGATTGACATGTATACTGTGAGGCCGTACAGGAGATTCTGAAGCTACATCAGGGGATTGGCTTCTGAAGGAGAGTCGCAACTCAGCTTCTATTCTACGTAGGACAGATGGGGGGAAAACTGCTGACCAAGTGCCGAAAAGATGCCGCATTGGCTTATACATAACGGAGTTGACTTGCATATAGGCTTCACAGAAAACCTTCACAAAAAACACAGGAGCGAAAATCATAAACATTCGAAATCCTCGAAGGGAGCTCTAACTGTTGGAAAGCCTGAGAACTGGGAAACCATGCTGCAATGAGATGGCTCACCTCCGGCAGCCGGACGGCAAAGTGTTTGATATATTCTTTTCCAATGTTCTTTACGATGCTATCCAACAAGTAAAGTGATGGCAGTTTTTGAGCAGCAGGGACCTGCAAAAGATGAAGTCTTTTAGTCCTCAGATTCCTCCTTTTCTTCTTAGTTACTTGCACACATCCAATTAATCAAAATTCAGATCCCTCTACTCCTAATTCTGATTTCTCAAGTTTATACTGTTAAACCACAGATTCTCTCTGGTTAACTTCTCAGCAATCGGCCATCGTTTAAATTCCCTTCGCCACCAATCGAGAGGCAGAGAGAATTGGCAATCGATGCCCAGAAATTACAAAAGAAGAAGAAGAAGAAGAATAAGAATTAACACATACAAGAAAACAGAAAGAAAAAGGATTCGTATTTTCATTCATGTAACGGACGACCCCTCTGATTACACCAGCTCTGTACAACAGCAATAGACTCCCTCAAAGAAATCAACAATCCTAGGTGCACACTCTTCCGCCACCACCGACCTCGACGATCCTCCTGCAGATAGCGTGGGCGATCCCTTCCGCGTGTTCCCTCTGTTCCCCGGCGATGATCGTGAGATCGGTGATGATTGGCTTCGAATTCAGCACCAGCTCGGATAGGACGACCTCGTAGACGGCGACGACCTCCTCCGTGGTGAGCGGCGACGTGGAATCCGAGTCATCGAGGTCCCCCGCGGAGGAGGAACGGTGGACGAGGAGGGAGCGGAAGCGGTCGAGTATGGAGGGAGGGGGAGGCGGCTTCTGAGGGACGCCGGGGTGGGAAACGGAGGGGATCCTCTCCGTGGCCATGGAAGGTACGGGGCGCCGATCGACGAGGAAGGAGGGATTGGGGATATGGAGGGGTCGTAGGGTTAGGATTTGCAGATCATCGAGACGGTCCAATGCGTCTGTTTCTTTATTTAGGTTGTTAATATTATTTTGGTATTCAGTTCATCAAAAAGACATGTCCAAACAGTAATAATTCCGGTGAGCACTGTCCGAATCGTACTTTGTTGCAGTTTTACTCATTCCTAAATAAAAAATAAACCCATCATTTCATATATCCAAGATGCCATGTTCCATCGGCGATCCTCCATCGTTCTTTGCTATATCCTCCAAGGTGATTGCTGCGAGAAATGAACTCGATAGACATCCCGCGCTGCCGCCATTCTCCTCCTCCGCCTTCGGTAGCGATATGCCTCTCCCACATTCGGCCCGGGAACCTTTTCCAAGTCATCCTACAGTGTCGTCCTTTTATCTCTGTGGTTCGCGACCTGCGACCCAAAGTTCAGGCCCATCTTCACGATGAAGATGGGACAGCGCTCCTTGGTGATCATCACCGACCCCGACCACATCCACGAGGCCCTGGTCCGGAGGGGTACTGGGTTTGCATACCGTCCAGCGGACTCCCCCACCCGCCTGTTGTTCAGTATTAGCAAGTGTGTCAGGCCCCCTGTGACATGAATAAGGATCGAGGAGTGTTTGTCTATGACCACCCTGGGCAATCACTTCGAGCTCAAAATAGGAAAACAGGAAACGAAACACACATAATGTATGTCTTCCGTGCACGGTTTTCAGATCGGGTAAGAAGAAGATCGGACTTTTAAACTTGAATCGATAGGATCGAGATCAAACTTTTGAATTTGAATCGATACGATCGAAATCGGACTTTTTAAACTTGAATTTATGAGATCGAATGTTATACTTTGAACTGCGACATGAATAAGATCGAAATTTTTGGATCGTAATACCGGAAAATGCCAAATGCGTAGAACACTAATTGCGAGTACATCGCATTTATTGATTCACGTCATGAAAGGAGAAACGCCGAATGCAAGTACAGCTCGTATGAAGGTTTGGTGGGTGGAGGAGAGGAGGCCTTACAGGAGTTGGGCCGAATGAAACTAGCTCAACATGTAGGGACTAATTTCATGTTCTTCGATAGAATGGACTCAAACTCCCGCGAGTCGCGTCTAATCCTAGCAATTCAATCCCAGTCGGCCCATTTTCTTGAGTTGAGGGGGGTGAAGAAAGAAAGGGAGGTTGCGAGGTAGGGCAAGAACATGGAGTGGTTGGAGTCCATGCCCAAGGTCGAGCTTCATGCCCACCTCAATGGCTCCATCAGGAATTCCACCCTCTTGTGAGTTCCCCCTCCCTCCCTGTCTTTCCTAGAAGTTGCTTTAGAGTTGCTTTGTCGGAATTTAGCCGGTGCGAATGCTGGTCGTGCTTGAGTGGGTCCTGTTCGATTTTGGGGGTGTTAATCTTTTGTTTTTTTTGCGATTTTTTCCCCTGGATATGTCATGGGGTTGGTTGGTCCTTAGTAATGTGGTTCTGGGTACTTGAAAAGTTTTGATCTTTGATTGCCTGGCGCTTGTAGGGAACTCGCCAGGAATTTGGGTGATGAAGGAGATATTGAGTTCTCTGAAGTGGAGCATGTCATCCTGAAAGGTCCTCTGAATTCTCTCATTGCCTGTTACCTGCTTGTCTCTTTGTGTTCCTTTGCTGTTCCTTATACTTTTCTGGGCTTTATGTCGTGGCTAGACGATCGATCTTTGGTGGAAGTATTCAAGCTGTTCGATCTAATTCACGTTGTCACCACCGATCATGAGGCCATCGCAAGAATTACTAAAGAGGTGGAGTTGATGTCATTGATTTCCCTTTTTCGCTTCGGGCTTTCTGATTCTCTGGCACTTTCTGGGGCCCTTCAGGTTATCGAAGATTTCGCCTCCGAAAATGTGGTCTACATTGAGTTGAGAACAACTCCAAAGGTGCCCTGCTCTTCTCATGTCGTTCTTGTGTTTTGAAGGACGATTGTCGGTTGTTGGTTATCCAGCAGTCTTGATGATGCAGAGGAATGACAAAATTGGAATGAGTAAGCGCTCTTACATGGAAGCTGTAATGCAAGGTGTAAAAGCTGTTACTATGGTGGATGTTTGCTTTTCTCCGCAAACTGAACAACTGACAAGTAACTGTCATTCTCGACCTATACATGAACCTTGCAATGACGATTTGAGGAAGAAGATATATGTTAGATTTCTTCTCAGTATTGATCGCCGTGAGAGTACTGCCTCTGCAATGGAAACTGTATGTTTAGTCGTTATATTCAGTGATTGGTTAATTACATTCACTTGATTCAGTCCTTTGGTTTGTGTAGGTCGATCTTGCCCTGGGAATGAGAGAAATGGGTGTGGTGGGCATAGACCTATCTGGGAATCCCACTAAAGGAGAATGGTAATTGTCAATTTCTTGAAAGTTAGTGAAGCAAAAATATTGATTCATTAGCTTTTGCCTACAAAAGTATAATTGGACACTGTGATTTATGGTAAAGGGCGACATTTATCCCGGCTTTAGAGTATGCAAGAAAGCAAGGTCTCAAGATTTCGCTTCATTGTGGGGAGGTGTCTTTCTTTCTGTATACTCTTCCTCTTTAATCCAGTAGTTTCTAATTAATTGTTAGATATCATCGAAATAGGTACCTAATCATACAGAAATAAAAGGAATGCTGGACTTCCATCCAGATAGGGTTGGTCACGCTTGTTGTCTCAATGATGCAGAATTCGAGTGTTTGAAGACACTGAAAATTCCAGTAAAAATTCTCAGTCCCATTTTCTGTTTGAGGATTACCGAGAAGATTCTTAAAGCATAGGTCTGTGTTTCACTTTGCAGGTGGAAATTTGTTTGACTTCCAACATAAGGACAGGAACAATCTCTTCAATAGATATTCATCACTTTGGTACGATTCTTAGCCAGCTGGAGTGTTAGCTTCTATGAACAGTTGAAATTGAGTTTTCAGTTACCCTGATGTCGTCTATTGGTCGTAGCTGATTTGCACAGAGATAAGCACCCCATGGTACTGTGCACTGATGACGTGGGTGTCTTTTCAACTAGTCTCTCCGGAGAATACAGGATAGCCGCCTCTACATTTGGTAAGTCCAATTTGTAATGTCAAGAAATCTGTTTGGAGTGAAGGAATCGTAACCAACTGTATGTCAAATCTCTTTTACTGAAGGAATAAAAAGGGAGGAAGTCTATCGCCTCGCGAGCGATGCCGTCCCTTTCATATTTGCGGATGATGGGGTTAAAACAGAATTAAGGAACACTTTCATGGCATTCATTAAGCAGAACTTATTCTCTGACTGTGACTATTAGGGAAGCCTCGATCTTCTCACCTCATTTGGTTTTATCCGATTGATCATCCGGTCTAGGTTATCGCTATGGACAAAGATTCATAGACTCGGCGACTTAGAGATTTGTAAGTTCATCTGGAAATTGTGTACTGTATGCTCACTGCAGTTTGAGTTAAATTGCCTGATGTCGACTCTGGAGCCATATGTGTAACGTGGTCGTGAAGAAATTCATAACTACGGATGACCCTAATTACCGTGCACGCATACAAAGATTTGAGACCAAAGAAATCAGGAAAAAGGATAAAGGAACAACCCCCACTAAGCTAATATTTTGAACTTCTATTCAAGTATCACTACTCCATCGTGATCATCGGTGCGAGTACATGCTGGCCGAACTGAGACAGAGACCCTGCAACCTCACTTCTCGTTCATCATTAAGGAAAAATCAGTCATCCTTTGAGACTCCTCTCCAGCAGCAGAAAGAATGGCAGAAACTGGGCTCGTCGCAGTAGGAACACGAGGCAGGGTTGGGCACCTGCTGAGGAGTATTATTCTCAGCACCAGGCGAGCAGTAAACGTTGCTGTAATAAGACCACGGGGAACCGGAACGTGGAGAAGTCTACTGGGAGGGCTTTCCCCGGAACAGTTTCCTGATTCCGAAGTCACCAGTCACAGAGAAAGAAGAAACTGCCCGCGCCGGGCAACTTATCCGACACGGCGGGGGATCAACTTAGTGAGGACAAGGTGCCAGGCTTCAGTTACATGATGCTGAGGGATGAATTCAAGGAAATGCAAATTAGCTCCCCTCTATGTTCCAAGAGCTGCTTTGGAACATAGGGGAGAGTGTTGGAAAGTTCGAACCCTAACACACTTACCTTTGGAATAGCGGAGGTGTCTTGAGTAAAAGGTTAATAAAAGTCCAAGAGTCTCCTACCTGTCAAGTCCAACGAGTCTGATTTATCCAGACTAAGTTTTGTTTGGATTTGAGGAGGATGTAGTGGTCCGACACGAATAAGAGTGGGCTCTGACTTGAATTTGATTAAGTTATTTTAGGCTTGATAATATTTAAGATAACAGGTTTTGAGTTCGGATTCGTTTATTTACATGAAGCTCGAGTTCGAGTTCGGCTCATCTTTAAGCTCAGTTTGTGCTCGAGTTCAAGCTCGAAGTAATTTTTTTATAATTATTAATATTAAATTTTTTTAAAAAATATATTAATTTTTAGAATAAAATAGTAAATTCATAACACTCATTTAGACTGACGACATATTCGAGCTTCGAACTCGTGCTCGTTTATTAAAAAAATAGCTCGAGTTCGATTCCAGCTCGTTAATAATCGAGCCAAACTCAAAAGCATTTTACGAGCGGAACTCAGACCGTTCATTAACAAGTTGGCCGGATAAGAAAGTCCCTCCCGCTATTTCTCTCATTTCGTTCAATCTAAAATGTTTCTCGGTTACTTTCCTCCCATACTAAGTAATTACCCTAGCGTCAATAGGCCTGAGGAAGTCCAATGTTAGGCCCATTAGGCGTCATTTTCGGCCCATAATCACGGACAGCCACGCAGGACATGTGGCCCAATGCCACGTCATCACTGTCCACGTGTCAGAAACCCTCCTATATCCCTTCTAAACCCTCTCTCTCGCTCGCCGCCGGAAATTTCCACACCCAGCAGATAAAGAAAAGAAACAGCGACGACCGGGTGCAGATCAAAACAATGACGATCTCCAAATCGATCCGAGCCCTAAATCTCCGAATCCAGAGGCTTCCTCACCGCCACTGCCACAACACCGTACGCCGTCCACTCCCCTTTGTCGTCGCTGTTCTCGAACAGCCCTTTCGTCTCCCACTGCAAGAACAGGTTCCTTCTTCCCAAATGGTTCGCACGCTTGCAGGCCCCCCTGTTCCTCTCTTTCCCTCCCTGGAAGCTCCTCAGTCCGCGACCCCGCTTCACCTCCGCAGCGTCGTCGTCGTCGTCCTGAGGAATTCTGTTGGGATGGCGTCCGTTCGCCGGGAGCAGAAGGCTATGGATCGGACAGATCCGTGAGGGGTTCGTGGAGAGTTTCTTGGTTTTGCTGAACTTGATTTCGGTCAGTATGATGGTTTAAGGTCCTTTTCTGGGATGGTTAGTCTTTTCGTCCCTCCTTCTGGAGATTTAATCTAAAATTTGATGTGAACATTGACTTTAGAGTGGATCGGAGTGATTGTTTGGTTTCATCCAAAATTTGATTGGAACCGAAGACTGTTCGTTATGCATTCTTTGTAACCAATGCAATGCTGGTGTGGGGTGTTTTGGAATTTTGCAGTTGAGGATGACTGATGGTTTTAGCAATGCTGTTCATTCTTATTGTTGCAGGATGATTGTGAATCAGTGGTACGATGTGGCCTTTGCTGGGCTGGCCATTTCTGGTGCTACTGATTGGGTATGATCCAATTTTGTTAATAGAGAATGAATTTGAGTTACATAAGTTGCCGATTTCTTGCGCTTGATATCTCTCTTATTAGCTAGATGGATATGTTGCTAGGAGGATGCGAGACATTGTCGTCTAACCCTCGGGCAAAGGTGCCGCTCGAGCACTGGAACCTCGAAACCCAGTAATATATCCAAGGTAACTCTAGTTTCCCTAGGATCAGTTATTCTTTCTTGGTGTTCAGTTAATCAGACCCTGGAAATTAGTGTGGGGATATAATTTTGCTCATGATGCTTGGTTTTGCAGTTGGCTTGTAGCTTCTACTCCAGTGGCTTGTAGAGTTAAAGTACACAAGAAGGTCAACGAGAATGTTAAGAAACCGATAGACGCGTGCCTTTATTTGTTATCACTGCTCGAGAGCGGGCTGTAGGCAATTAACCGGGAGTCTCGACAGATCGAAGCAGAATCTAACTGCTTTAGGAAAGGCATACCTCCGAGTTACGCGTGAGATACAGCTTCCGCAATCATTTCTTGGATAAGCTCTTTTTTGCGCTTCAGACTTGATTTGATGCGGGGAAGATGTTGGCTTTTGTAGCCACTGTATTCTGTACAACATATTACGTATCCTCTCTCAACTAATAATGTGTCCAACTCATCCCTACACCTGTTTGAAAGGCAGTTTCTTGAGATCCGGTTTGTATCTGGAGGGAAGAAAGTCCGAGCGGAATTGTAATTCTTAAGACAGACGGATAAGCATGTGACGAAACGATAGATATAGATACCACGTTAAAAGCAGAGGGGATGTCTGTGGTGGCCCGGCTTTACTTGTCCGACTAGCCCAAAAGGGGTCTGGCTTTTGAATTGTCGGGAGCGCGGGTCAGTTTTCGGAAAGGTCGAAAGGTTGATCGAGGATTGGACACGTCTTTTCCACGTGAGTCTCAATCAGTGGGTTCCGTTCTCTGGGCTTGTCAACCAAACGCAGACCAGTGGTTGAAGTTGAAGTCCCTTTGGATGGAGCTGCAATTCTGGGCGGGAACTGGGCAGCTGTTTCGATCATGTCGAAGGATGTTCTAAAACACGTGGA
The DNA here is from genome assembly GCA_029817715.1 of Melastoma dodecandrum. Taxonomy (NCBI): domain Eukaryota; kingdom Viridiplantae; phylum Streptophyta; class Magnoliopsida; order Myrtales; family Melastomataceae; genus Melastoma; species Melastoma dodecandrum. The sequence continues at coordinate 1,853,644 of JARUPY010000182.1, forward strand.
GGAAACGCTAAAGCAGCCCCCCACGGGGCAGCAACTAACTACCCGCTTGGGGGGTTGTCTGCCCGTCCGTCCGTCTGTCGTCAAACGTGGTGAGGGGGAAGACGTGTAGGTGGGGGAGAGGGAAGGAAGCAGCCCCACCTCGAGCCCACTCCCTTTCCTCCCCGTCATCGTCGTCGTCATCCCCGCTTGTCCTCCTCTTCCACACCAATCCATTCCTTCCCTGACAGAAAGGAAGAAACCGCCCCCATCCCTTATGACCGTCTGGTAGGAGAAAGTCTACTCTGTGCAATTCATCCCTTCCCCCAAAGCCAAGATCCTTCCTTTACTTCCTCTGTTGGTGCGTTGGGCGGTTATACTTCTCCTGGGGGTCTCGGGAATATGTTTCCGGGGTAGACAAAAGCAAGGGACAAGGAAAAAGAGGGTTAGATATAGATATAGAGTTTGAGAAGAAAACAGGTTGTGCTGGAAAGGGGAGGGTTGTGATGGAAATGGGAAGTGGGTTTGGATTGGAACAAGTGATCGAGTTGTTAACGAATTGGTGGGACGAGATCAACGAGTCCCCGCAGTGGCAAGATGGCATCTTTTACACCCTTTGTGCCGCCTACGCCCTCGTCTCCCTTGTCGCTCTGGTATGTATCTCTCCTTCACTGCCGTCCTTTTCTTTTCCTTTGTTTATTTCTCTTCGTGTTGCCTGCGTCCTAAAGCTGCTTGACTTCGCCGTTAGTAGCGAACAGAGAGATACGGAAATGGATGTATCCTATGCATGTTGGTATTTGCTTTTCTTAGGTGGGCGGTATTGTTTCTTTTTCTGTTCAGCTGCTAGATATGCCGGAGTTTCTTGGGATTTTGGATCATGGGAAGGAAGTTCGATCCAAATCTGAATGACCCCGAGGCAATGTTCATCACAAGTTTCCCAGGATTTTTTTTTTTTTCACTTAATGAGCCTTTGCTGGCACATTGTTCTGCATTAGTTTTGTCTTCCATGCAGACAAGTTTCTACAACTGCGAGTGAAAGTCCGGGAATTGTTTGGAAATTGTTGATTTGACCTAAGCGATCCTGCTTGAAACGTTCGTGAAGACAAGTGCTAGTGCTATTATTTTAGTGACTGCTGTCACAGATCAATTGCAACCCTCTTTCATGGGTTAACTTTTCTGTTGGACAGATTCAACTGGTGAGGATAGAAATGAGAGTGCCTGAGTATGGTTGGACTACCCAGAAGGTTTTTCACCTGATGAACTTTGTTGTCAATGGAGGTGACTATTACATGGCCTCGTCTGGGTTTCTATCGCTTCAGTATTGTTGTTCACCCCAATGATTGTTGTTGTTGCATTGTAATTGTAGTGCGGGCCGTTGTATTTGGATTTCACGATCAAGTCTTCTATCTTCATCCAAAGGTGCAAAACTGGGATCCTTCTAACTTCACCGCTCCTTTATCAACTCCATAAATCTCCCATTTCATTTGTAGTAGTTTTCTTACCTTCATACACGAGCTTGTTTTTCTTTCCTGGCATTTTTTCAAGATTGATAAGCAATAGCTTACGACTCGTGCATGACTTGCACCTTTAAGTAGGTGCTCACTTGGATTCTATTGGATCTTCCTGGATTGCTATTCTTCTCCACGTACACACTTTTGGTCCTCTTCTGGGCAGAAATATATCATCAGGCGAGTGACGTCCTTATCCGTACTTCTGTTGATGGCTACATTTTGTTCTTCTCAGAATAAATCTTATGTCGTGTGCCAACATTTATTATCTTACCTGAAATCCTGAATGTGCAGGCCAGAAGTTTACCCACAGACAAACTAAAAACAATTTATGTGTTAGTGAATGGCTGCATATACTTTATCCAGGTATAAATTCCTCTCTTTTTTAAGTCTCCATGATATTGATTCCCTGGTTTTTGACCAGATATTGTTTTGGTCCCTTGCCTAAAGCAAAGTATGGTGTCCACCCTAATCAGATATGCATCTGGATATACTTGTGGATAAATGAAAACAGCATCGTACAATTTATTGGCAAGGTTTTTATCGCAGGTAATTCAATTTTGTGATCCCTTGCAATGGTATACATTTTAGTTGGAATTGTTCTTTTTAGACCAATTATCCCTTTAAAAGCACTAAATAGATTACAGAAGGGCTGCTAAGTTCGAAATGAATGAATGTCACTGCAGGGGTGTCAATAGTAGCTGCATCTGGGTTTTTGCTGTATGGAGGAAGGTGATTACTCTTAACCCAAGTCCGAATATCCCCTGCCATGTGATGTCAATATGCTAATGTTTTCTTCCAATTGTTCTCTCTAATGTCCTTCGTACACTACAAGGTTGTTCTTAATGCTGAGACGATTCCCAATAGAATCCAAAGGCAGAAGAAAGAAGCTTCATGAGGTATTTAACCCCTAACTAGTAGAAGATGACTGAGTGAAGCATGTTGTGCATACTGACTTTTTTTTATCCCAAATTTCTTTAGGTTGGAGCTGTCATGGCCATATGTTTCACCTGCTTTCTCATCAGGTCTTTCGTGGTAGGGTTCGATTGATCATCAGGCATCAATTTGGGAGGATGCTTTCAATGGGTTATGGTTACACGTCTGTGCTTGCTATTAGGATCCACATTTGACTGTAGCCCTTAACTGCAGATGCTGCTGTCTGCGTTCGATTCATCTGATGCATCGCTTGACGTGCTGGACCATCCTATTTTGAACTTCATATACTACATGGTATGCCACTCTCCAATCCTCAGCACCCACGAGTTTTTGTCTCTTTTAGCTTCATCATCTCCGGTACACTATTTGGCAGTTGGTGGAGATCCTACCATCAGCTTTAGTCCTCTACATCCTGCGCAAGTTGCCTCCAAGGAGGATTTCGGCTCAATATCACCCAATTTGGTAGCCAGAGTGCAGTCCTTTTTTCGACCAGACGATCATTCTTTCTTGGCGCTCCCAATCCATTTAGTGGCTCGGCGGTAGAAAGTTTTCTTCAGATTGAGGTAATTGACAAAATCAAGGTAGGCATATTTTACCCGGGCTCGGCCGGAAGCTATTCTTTTTTCCTGTATGTATAAATCCTTCCAGTTTCCTGGGGGGAAACGGGAGCAGTGGGCACTCTTCACTTTGCTTGCAAGAAGCAGTGGTCATTGTAATTAAAAACATGCCAATCATTTTGGCCCACTTCGTTCGAGTCATTCAAGTGGACAAGTAGCAGCTGATTTTCTTTTTTTCTGGGGATGAGGTCGATCCTGGAGTTGCTTTTCCCGTCTGCATTTACTCAGGAGGCCCCACTCAGAGAAATGAGAGATTCAGATTCCCAACATCCAAAATATCTTGTAATAAAGTAGGACAACCAAGACGCCGAGGTTAAACTTGCAACACTGATCAAGATTTTTGTACAGAGAGGACTAAACCGGGCACGGATCTAACGGTACTGCTGAAGGAGAATCTTCGAGCTTCAAGCCGCCCTGGCAGTGTCAAGAGCTTGAGTCGTCGTCGATGGAGGCAAGTCAGAGGGATCGATGAAGAAGCCCCTTCTGACGAACTCCCTCGGCACCCTGACGGTCAGGACGCCATCTTCGTACCCTGCAGAGATCCCATAGACGTCCACCATCGCGGGGAGCCTGAACTTCCTGGAGAACTTCCTCGCCGGCTCCGGTTCCCCTTCCACGACCACTGTCCTTATCGACATGTACGTGGAGTCCTCGACTTCGACTCTTATCTCCTCTTTCCTCACACCTGAGCCAAAAGAGAGAAGAAAGAATCCAATGGTTGTGTATCTCAGATTGAAGAGAAGGGGCGTAGGGGTCCCTGTTTCCGTGTGTATGCATGTATGTAAGAGGAGAGTACCGGGGAGGACAACGGAGAAGACATGGGAGTCCGGGGTCTCGGTCCATCGGACATGGTTGTTGTCGGGGACGAAGCTGTACGCAAAGAAGAGAGGGGAAGGGTAGGGGCGACGCATACGAAGAGGAGGATGATATTGCAACTCCATTAATGATTTGCCAAAGGAAGGAACGCAAAAGAGAAAGAACAAATGGCTCATTTGATACATATTTATAAGGAGAAGATCGGTATGAGTGTCTTTTTGAATAAGGCACGTTATTTCAGTTTCTATATTATAAAACAAGTGCGAATTTTTATGAACGAATTTTTTAAAAAATGGAGAGAAACACTAATAACGAACAAATAGATTCAGTCAAGATCCCATTTCCATACCCTCTTAATTGTTTTTTACGGCAAAGGGGCGAGGGGGGGAAAAGGAAAAGGAAAACCAAAGATGCAGGCGGGCGGGATGATACCTCGACCACCTACCGACCAACAATCCTACCAATACCAACAACCCCCTCTCGATCAGCAGCCTTACATGACGATGATGCAGCAGCAGCATCCTCCCCAGGGCGGTCTCTCTCCCTACGCGTGGGCGATGCCCCAGGGTCAGGCCCAATCCTCCGACGAGATCCGCACCCTCTGGATCGGCGACCTACAGTATTGGATGGACGAATCTTATCTGGCCTCATGCTTTGCTCCCTCCGCCGGCGATGTAAGCGATCGTTTTTCGTCCTTGTTCCTGGACTCCATCTTGTAGGAACCCCGTGGCTCGGGGCGAGGGAAAAAATTCGGGTTTCGTTGATTTGTTTTGGGTAATTGGACCGTCGTGTGTGCCAAAGGGTTGGATACAAATATTCTTTCTTTTGCGGGTATTGATGGGTTTTGAAGTTTGGCTTGATGGGTTTTCGGGCGGTGTTTAAAAGATTGTGTCTTGAAACCTCTTGTGGGAGAAATATGTCTTACGTTAGGATTTGATGCTTGGCTTTGCCCTCCTCGATATTCCTATTCTTTTGTGTCCGTTCTTATCATTGGAAGCTTATAAAGTTCTCCCCTTTTTCCTTGTAGGTGGTTTCTCTTAAAGTAATTAGGAACAGGCAAACCATGCAATCCGAAGGTTATGGTTTCATTGAGTTCTACACGCATGCTGCTGCTGAAAGGGTGTTGCAGACGTACAATGGTGCCATTATGCCTAATGGGGGTCAGAGCTTTAGATTGAACTGGGGAAGTACTGGCGAGAAGCGTGCGGACGATACCCCTGAGTACTCGATATTTGTCGGGGACTTGGCTTCTGATGTTACAGATTACATGCTGCAGGAGATGTTCTGGGGCCGCTATCCTTCAGTTAAGGGTGCCAAAGTTGTGATGGATCGTCTCACTGGTCGTACAAAGGGTTATGGGTTCGTTAAGTTTGGGGATGAAGGTGAGCAGTTGCGCGCCATGACCGAGATGAATGGAGTTTTCCTTTCGACAAGACCAATGCGAATCGGAGTTGCAACAAATAAGAAGGTGGCAACTGCCATGGGACAACAGTTTCAGCAAGGTATTCTTGTTGAACTGCATGCTTTCCGTTCGTTGTCAGTTGATTTGATGCTGCCATTTTATTCCTGTGTTTCAGCATTTCTCGCTCTATACTTGTTGTCTGTGTGAGATAGGTTTTTGTTTCTCATTTTCTTATGTCAATGCAGATTTCTGAACATCGCGTTCTTTCCATTTCAATTTTATTCCATAAGGAAGAGCAGCATGTGCAATTTTATTTCCTTTTAACTTTTTGGGCACCATAAATATGCTTCAAGCTTATAATAGAACTTATAAACCTCATATTCTCTCAAAGCAGGCTGCCGGGAAGCTCTATCCCTTAGGTGGCCTGGAACTGATTTTGGATGGTATGGTTATCCTAATAGTGCATGCCGTGCGTAGGTCAGTGCTCAAGTTCACGTATCGTTGTTTATTTGAGTATCATGTGGCATTTTACATGCCCCAGTTTCAGCTTCTTTTATTTAGTCCTTCAAGCAACCCATCAGATTACTTGCCATTGGCCTTCTATTTAATTACCAGAGTAGTTATTACAATACGGCACCACAACAGTAATGTTGTTAGACTGGTTACATGTTGATCACAGGTACAACATGGGGAAACAATCTCTGTGTATGGTAATGCTATGTGTGCATATTCCTATCATTCCGTACCTCGCCTATCCCTTCAAAGAGCTCTTTGTGCACGAGTTACTCCTTTTCAAATCAGTTAAATTATGTATCTTTTTCTGCTTTTGAACATTCTTATCTTCATTACCTTTGATTCCTTCATTCTGCATAATTTTTCCAGACAGGATCTTCTTAGACCGTTTTCCTGTTCCCTCTGGTGATATCGACTTCTTATTTAAGTTTACTAGTTTTCTACCCAGTGTAGCTTTGGTTCAAAGCCCTTCTCCTTTCCATCTTCTGATTCCACTGTAGTCTTGAATTAGGACGCTATGATTCTGTGCATCTGTGGCTAGACTTGTCATGGGATTTTGTTTCAGTGACTTTAAGGCTCTGTTTGGGAGTTTTCCCTGCCGATGGAAAACGAAAATGAACAGTCCCCGTGAAAAAGTTAAATATTACATAAAATATAAATTGATAAGGAAATGACATAATTGTCCCCTCAATCTCTTATGTCAATTTGGCCCCTTTCTTAAACAAGAGGGCATTTATATCAAAACAAGAAAGAGACAAAATATTATTTTCTTTTCTTTTCATTCTCGGACACGGAATAGAAAAGTTTTCGAATATTATCCATTCTTTTCCGTTCTATTCCTTTCTGATGATACGGATACAAACACATCATAAGTTCCAAGGATGGTTTCATTGCATTAAATTTTCATAACCATTACTATGCATACACTTCTGTGCTGCACCGTTGCAAATGTCAGGAATATGACTCCGATTATTAACTGTAATTGTTGTCCTTTCCTTGAACTCTATTCATTAGAAAGGTGCTAAATTGGAAGTCTAAAATAGATTTTGCAATTATGTTATAGATATTACTTATTTATGAGATTAGTGGTTGGAACTTCTTGCTTGTTAACTTTACTGTCATTATGAGTTGGGAACCAAATGTCCGAATTGCACTGGTAAAATTGAGAAGTTTATCCGTCTAAAATTTTTCTTCCACTTGTGGAAATGACAGTAACATTATGTGAAGGAGTTGCCCACAAAGAAGAGCAACTAGCATGATCGATACTCTTACATCGACCTTTGATTGTGTGGCCTAGCTGCATCTGGCGAGTGCATTGGATTCTGTCATGTAGCATTATACTGTCATGTAGCATTATAATATTGTTCATAGGAATGAGGGTACTTCACCTTTGACTACACTGGGCCTGCCTTTTCAACATACAGTAAAGTCTTTTTCATTCCGTGTGCCAACTAAATACTTTCACGATGTTAAACATTTCCAGTCGGACTGCTTCGTATTGGCCTGAAGATATAAAGCAGAGAAAACTGTAAAATGGTGGTTTCAAATTTTAATACAAGAGCCATTTCGAGATGTGGCTGATGATTCTATGTGATAGCTATGTATGTATGTTTCACTTGAGCATGGTAGTATTATAATTTCTTTAGTGTACAGATGTTTGTCATTCCTTGATATTGTTTTCCCCTCTATGTTTGTGCACGTAGATTCGTCATCTCTTGTAGTAGCATATAGTTTGACGAGTTGGGACTATACTTTGCCCTGGTCAATCAGTCTTCTTATTTGTCTTTTCATTGCAGCATCATTCCCGAATGCTCAAATTTCTCAGAATGACCTTGACCCGAATAATAAGACAGTATGTTTCTTTCTCGGGATGGCTTTGTAAGAGCATTCTAATTGTGGTGTGAGTGATTCTTTGCTGTTGATGCTGTAGGTATTTGTTGGTGGGTTAGATCCTAATGTAACTGATGATCACTTAAGACAAGTTTTCGGTCCATACGGGGAGATAGTTCATGTGAAAATACCACCTGGCAAGCGGTGCGGATTTGTTCAGTTCACTGATAGGTGCGCAACTCCTTTGGTTAATTCTCCTCTATTTGTATTGTCCTTTTTCTCAAAAAAAAAAAAAAACTGAGCTACAGATTTTTGCTGGTTCTCCTTATCCCTATTTCTTCAGAACCTGTGCAGAGGAGGCCATTAGAATGTTGAACGGAACTCAGCTGGGGGGTCAGAGTATTCGGCTCTCATGGGGCCGCAGTCCATCAAACAAGGTGGTCTGTCTTCTTTTGATTCATCATCAGTCCTAAATAAATTTGGACGTTTGTTTTTTCTGACCACGGGGTGACATTTCAGTCGCAGGCTGATCCAAATCCATGGAACGGTGGATTCTATGGATACCCTTCCGGATACGAGAACTGTGCTTATGGGGCTGCTTCTCAAGATGCAAACATGTACTACGGAGGATATGCTGCCAGATATGCTAACTACCAGAATATGGAGCAGCTGCAATCGCAGCAACAACTAGGTTTCAAGTGAAAATTCTCCTCACCAACCGACCATTCTGTCACTGGGCCTGGAATCCCATTTTGTAATATCCCTTATCATGAATCTGCCGGTTTCTCCTACTTTCTCAGGCTTAATCCTGTTGTAGTTTGCCTGCGAGATGATTTATGTTCCTGAGATGAGCGTCTTGATGTTGTTGGATTTTTACTTGATGTTTTTTTTTCTACTTCTATTGGTAACGAGCTTTCGCCACCTGTGGTTGTTCCGACTAACGTCATGATCTCCATTGGTTTGCTCTGCTGCGCGTGAGCTTACATGCAGACTGTCCTCTTCCGCAGCTAGTTAACCAGATGGCATTGTTCCGGAACGAAACTGACATATATCTGCCTCATAATCTGTTTATGGCATTGCTGGTCGTATGCCACTGTTTCGAGCCGGGGCGGCATAACCATAACGAATGGGAGTTCTTTCGGAATGACATGCATACTTGGGAGACCAGGCGACCGGCTATCGAAGAATAATACAACCACTCCTTCATAGGACATTGCCGTGTGTGCTTTAATATTTTGTTGCAGGCCCTTGTGCTTTGCAGTTTGATGCTGGCCTTGCTGGTATTATTATACACCACTTAAAAAATAATCGCCGCCGGCAGAAGTACGCTCGCTTTGTACTGGCGGTGTGGCAACAGCTGTTTGTGGGTTGTTGGGGGAGAGAGTCTCTTCAATACCTGGTCAGACATCTTATCATTGGCTCGGCTTGGTTTCGTCCAGCCTCGAATAAACAAGCAAAAGGGTCGTTGTCGTTCGGCGCTTTGATGTTGTAAAGCCGGCCGATCAGATATAATGACCGGAAACAAGCTTGGCTTCTACTCCTTAATTGGTTCAGCTTAGAAGAATTAACCGAAGGAATCCCTTGATCATTCGACTAATTTAGGACAGTCCACCGGGTGTTTCAGACAATTCATACAAGATATTAGTTTTTATTTTCATTTTTCAACTTGGGCTCTCCATTCCCTCCATAAATGCTTGGCCTCACGTCTTCACAATTCCGCGCCCTTCTTCCTCGTGCCTCGCCACCAAGGTCCGAGTAAATCCTTCTTCACCATTCTAGTGCTAATGAAAATGCCGCTACTGCGACCAAGTGCTTACTCGAAGCTGGATAAGGAGGACCCGGAGGAGACGAGTCACAGGAGAGCCCTGGTCTTGATCTACAAAACAATGGAGGAAGCAGATTCAATCACGAGGTCGCGCCCGCCCTGCTTGTTCCTTAGGATGAGGCTTTGTAGGGAGAAACTGAGGATCGGCAAGAGGTTAAGGAAACTCAGGAAGGGCATCTCGTCCATGTTTCTGGGCGACCGCAACAAGGACATCGCTAAGGTGGCGAAGGCCACCTGGATCAGATTCCTAGGCCGGAAAGACGAGAAGATGGCCGTAATCCCGCAACTGCTCGTATGACAATCAATTCAATTCCTTCTTCCTGTTTCTCATCGGCCTTGGAGTGGCGTTTGTCCTCGTAACGATGTAGGAAATGAAACGAAATGAAATGGATCCCTCCTCTCCTCTTGCTTTCTCATTACAACATAGTAACAATCCTTGGGATCCAATCCAAAACAGAACAAAAATGCTCAACAACATGGGCCAGAATCATTAACCCAAACTAGACCCAATCTCTAAAAACGTCAGAAAAAGAAACAACAACACTTCAATTGGACCAAGTGATCTTTATTGGGTCACATCCCCCATTTCTAAAGAAAGAAAACAGACATCATTCATCCATCCTCTTCCTTGTCACTCTCTCTGTCGCCCTCCCACTTGTTCAAACGTTGTCTGGATTTCTCCACCTGCCATTCAAACCCCCCACAAAACTGTAAAACTAAACTTCATGACACCCAAAACAAAAGATTCCCCAATTCAAAACATCCCGAGTGTTGTTTTCTTCTCATAATCAAACCACACACACAAACCTCTTTGTTCCAATCTGTTCGGAAGGTTACCCACAACAGTATCAGGGTCTGCATGACTGTTCCTCCAATCATCCCCCACCATATTCCCTTCACAAGACAACAATAACCAAAACTCCATGAGAACATGATGATCACCCTGTTGTTATGATAATAATTTTTATTCAGACCCTGACGCCTAAGTTGAACTTGAATCCGAGGATGCAACCAGTTGGGATCCCAACAATGTAATAACATCCAACGTTGACGTATGCCACGAATGCTTGCCATCCGCAACCCACAGCCACCCCTGCCAGCCAAAACTTTACCCACCTAATACATTCCTCCGTCGCCTTCGTCGTTACCATTATATTAACTATTATAATCACGAGGGAATGATTCTTTTCTTTTCTTTTTTTTCGTCGTCGTCTATCGTTCTTTCTTACCTGACAAGACGGGCTGCACCCCGTTGAGGACGAGGGTGACGGCCAACAGCGGGGTGAGCTCCGAGACCGCGTTCGCGACTGTTTCCCCGCTCGTGAACAGGTAGCTGATGACGTGCCGGAAGGCCATCACGACCGCAGCCTCCACCACCGCCACCAGGAATGACACTGTGTTCACCACCGCGACCGAGAAGGCGGCTGACCTCGGGTGGCCTGCTCCCAGCTCGTTGCCGACCCTCACGCTGCGGCGAGAAACAATGGGAATGTAAGTTTTCGAATTTAATTGTTCGCAGGACACGTGTCAGAAGAAGAAGAGGAGGAGGAAGGCAAATTGTAATGGGAGACCTTGCAGCTGCGTTGAACCCGACGGAGACCATGAACAAGAGTCCATTAACAGACATCCTGATGAAATGAATGTAAAGTCGGAGTCATTTATTGACACCGGGACCGTCAATAAGTGTCAAAATTGATATTCTTCGGATTCATGCAGTAATAATTTTTACTGTCCCGGTAAAATCTTTCTTGAAAGACGAAGTGAAGTGAAATCTCACAGCACGGAGAGAGCGTCGAGAGAGAGTTCCGGGTCGGGGAGAAGGCCCGTGATCAGCAGCAGTATCTGGAAGTACCAGGTCTCCAGGCACAGCATCACTGCAGACCCTGCGGATAGCTTCGTGAAGTCCCACAGCCCCGCGAACGCTTCCAGCTTGAACCCCGTCCATGTCTGCCGGCACCGGCTGGTCGTCACGATGTATATGAATTGTGCCCCCACTATTATCCACCATGATAGGCTCAGCACCAGAGATGCGCCTGAGAAGAATTCATGAAAATGACTGTTTGGGTTGCAGGGTTACGTATGTAATGGTATGGCGTAGGTCTTACCAATGAGTCCCCATCCGAGCTTATAGACGGCGATCCAAGTGAGCAAGAAATGAATGACTAGTGTCCCAGCTGAGATGTACGCACTCGGAGCGACTATGCTCTGTGACTGCAGGAACTTTTGTATAGGGAAATTGACTGCGTAGGCATATATCTGAGGTATGAGACCGTACACGAAGATGGCTGCGGCAGAGGCCACCGATTCCGATTCTCCGAGAAGAAGCAGGATCTGCCCGGAGAAAACGTACACCACTGTCAGGGGAATTCCTGTTAGGGCCAGGACGACCGTGGCCCTCTGCATGTATATCCCGAGCATTTCAAATCTGTTCGCCCCGTATGCTTGCCCACACAGGGTCTCCACTGCGCTTCCCATTCCGAGCTGCACACGGTACAAGAATACAAAAAGCTAAGAGGCGCTTTATTTGTGATAGGGTGATGACAACACCATAGTAATCAGTCCTTGATATACCATGAGGCCGTAAGCAAGGAGCTGGATGCCGCTGTTGCCGAGGTTGGCAGCAGCCAACTCGAGGTTCCCAAGATGACCTGCAAAGGCACGAGTCGACTGGGAAAGCAGGTTATTGATCAGGTAAACGAAGACGGCGGGGGCAGCGATCCGGGAGAGTAGCCGGAGCTCTATCCATGCCGCCAACCCCAGACGCCGGAAGCGATGGATGGTCGAGTCGCCAAGTACTCGTTCGAGACGAGAGTCGACCGGCTCGTGGCGGGAGTGCCTCGAGGGGAGGGCTGGGACCGGCTGCGGCTGCGACTCTTGGGGGTCCGTGCAGGGGAGGGATCCATTGGAGGTGGAGGAATCTAGGATTGGTCGATGGAGCTGCTCCCTCACTTCTCCTTCGTCCATCCTCTCTCGATGTAAGAACTCTTGGTTTTTTACGTGGTCCTAAATCGGAAACTTATAGTAACGAGTAAAGAATGTCTTTTGGAAAGGTTTGCAGGACATGCCAAGACACCAAGACATGCTACAAGAACGTAAAAAATCTGCACCGTGACATTTATGATTATTGTCATAATGTGGGACCAGATTCTCCTGGTTGGCCTTATTCGGCGTAATTCGATCTCCCATTTCTCCAGTCCACAGAATATCACATAACATATCTCTTTCAGCGATCGTTTTTGGTCTTACCTCCACGTACCAGTTCGTCCGGAACGTAAACCAGATCGAGAGACGTCGATCTGCAACAGTCGAGGGATAAGGCCATAGTCGAACTGTTTGGTCCGGAACGTAAACCAGATCGAGAGACGTCGATCTGCAACAGTCGAGGGATAAGGCCATAGTCGAACTGTTTGGGCGACAGGAATAGTTGTGGAGCCTCATCTGTTTCGTTGTTGGGGTGAAACAAGAGTCGTTTGGTCGGCTCCTGCGAGCTGCTTTTAAGATCACTGAGTGTCAGCAGGGGGGTGGGGACAGCATTTAACTGACTGTTGAGATGGTGATTTCAACGTGACGATATAGACTGTATTATTAGGAAACGAAGATTGAAATGATTCTCGGCAGGCACAGCGGGAAACGATTCCTTCTTGCAGCGTGTGTTTACACAATGTAATTCTCGGTCATGGATTAATATTCAAATCAATCCACGAAATGATTTAGTCATAGACTAGACAACTGTTTGGACGGTTTTGATGATGAACCGGACCCTCTGTTCTACAGAAGGTCGAACATTCTATTCTACAAAAGCTTCTCATAATGAGGATATTTTTGTAAGAATCATTGTTGTAATTAAGTAATTAGTTATCAATTATTTAATTACGAAATATATATTATCTGATTAAGATATTCGTCTAATCAGATTACCACGATTTGATTTTCAAATAATCATATTGGAGATAATATTTATTGTAGAAGGAAATATATCTTTTATATATAGAAATGTTCTATTATTTGGTCTACAGGCTTCTGTAAGCTTACTTGATCAACATACGAACATTATTTGATTGCAAATCACCACCACCTATCCAGATACACTCTCACGTGTGTTTTTATCAGGATGGAATTGACTTCAAGTCATTTGGAAACAAATCAACGATTGTTTCCATCTGCAGAAGGTTATCAAGCAGAACCTTCTGCAATACCTTCTGTGGTGCACTATTCATGGAAAATATATCATGATCTTATTCTGATTCATTTTTTGACTGAATACATGCACATACATAATATTATTGTATCTTAATTATTTTGTCAACTAACTTTTAATTTCTTCTTTTGCAGATTACGTATTTATATTTTCCTTCTTGCATTTTCTTTTTTGAACTTTGTGTATAAAAAGGGGCCACGCTCTCTGATTAAAAATAACGAAAACATTAATCCATCCATCCCATTCTGTCCAGAGAGAGCGTGTGCTTGAGCTTTAGTTCTTTCATTCGTTCAAGTTAGTCACACGAGGAGCACTACTGGTGGAAGCTGCATCGTTGGTAAAACTTTCTGGGAGGGTGACTCGGGGGCTCGAGGGACTCGGTTGGAAGCTGCAGGAGACGTTGTTGGAAGCGTGTCGACGTGAGCAACGTGCAGTGGGCCGGAGAAAAGGGCTGAATCTCGGGAGCACAGAAGGTGAGGGACTGACCAGCTTCTGGAACCTTAGGACAAGAAGAAGGTTGTCACCTTAGGACAGAAGAAAGGCTGTCACCTCAGGACAAGAGGAAGGCTGTCACCCCAGAACAGAGGGAACGCTGTTCAACCTCAGGACAGGAGGAAGGCTGTCACCTCAGGACAGAGGTCACGCTGTTCATCCTAGGACAAACGATATGTTGTCCACCCAAAGACAAAGGGAACGTTGTCTGCTTGCGTAGGGTTCGCTACGTACTCGCGTGGGGTACGCCACGAAGTAGTTATCCTTGAGGGATTGCGCACTTACTACCTTGTTAGTCATGTTAACGCGTGCAACCTCCTGCAGTGCAGAATCTTCGGATCTGTACAACCTCCTGTAGAGCAGAACCTTAAGGTCTGAATCTACTTTAGTGTAGAACCTTACGGTCTGTACATAACTCAAGTCATTTCTAATACGAACCATTTTGGTTTGTTAAAGATTGACACATTCTTGGTACAGAACCTTACGGTCTGTGCTATACCTTCTGTGATACAGAATCCTTGGATCTGTTCTATAGAAGGTTGACGTTTTACAGTACAGAATCTCTTGATTTGTGCTATAGAAGGTTAACACATCTGACACAGAACCTTCTGGTCAGTGTTGTGCTTACTTTCTTTGACACAGAACCTTCTGGTCTGTGTTGTGCCAAACTTTCTTCGATACAGAACTCTCTGGTCTGTGTTGTGCCTAACGTTCTTCGACACAGAACCTTCGATCTGTGTTGTGCCTAAGTCTCTTCGACACAGAACCCTCTGGTCTGTGTTGTGCCAAACTTTCTACGATACAGAACCTTCTGGTCTGTATTGAGCCTAAGTTACTATAGTACAAAACCTTCGGGTTTGTGCTACGCAACATTCTATTGTACAGAACCTTCTGGTCTGTGCTTTATCACTCAGTCTTCTGTTGCATAGAACCTATTGGTCTATACTACAGAAAGTTGTTTTCGTTACAAGTATTGTATTCATTACTACATTGAGTTTGAGTGATAACCATCCAGTATTTTGGGTGAAGAGTGGAGTAGGCAATTTGCCGAACCACTATAAAAAGCTTTGTGTTCAATCAAACATTTTGCGAATACAATCAAACGTTCTGTTGTACAGAAACCTATCTAAGGTTCTGTGTTACAGAAACTTCCTTCCGCTGTGGGGTAAAACGAAAAAGCGTTAAAATCCGAATTTGGAGATTAACACTAATTCACCCCCCCTCTTAGTGTAACAACAACTCTGTAGACAAGGGCTGCCGCGACAAGATGTGTCCCGATAGTATGTGCCGCGATAAAACTGCCTCGAAAGGATGTGCCGTGACATGATCTACCATGACAAGGGTTGTCGCGAATGCTTAGTCGAAAGTGAAGTCAACAAGGGAATCAAACACGTGATTTTCAACCTCCAACCATGAAGGAATTCCAGCATGTGACAGAATGTGGGCGGTTAAGAGACGCGCTCGTTGAAGTTTGAAGAACGTCAATGGTAGAGCAGCATTGATGGATTTGTGAAGAGTTAATGCCTATCGATAGAAGAGCAGTGTCTACGGAGGTCCAGCTTTGATGATGAGAGTTTTTGAGGTGGCATAGAAGATATTGATGGATGTCTCGGCAAAACCGTCAAAGATGTAACATCGAAGCTTGTTATTGTGCGTATTTAGCACGTGTTACATATGTTTGACTGTTATTAGGTTAAGTGCGTCTATAAATAGGTCTATAAATAGGTCAACTCTCGTGTTTGTGCATTATTTATTTATTTATTCATTTAGTGTTATTGACGATCACATTATTTCAATCCGTATCTTCACATTATATCACAACGTGGTCGGTGCAAACAAAGTGATCACCTGTGGAGAAAAGAAATGAGTCATTGAATGTTTTCCTTGGATGTCCTCCGGCAGGTTTTGGCTCTATAACGGCCCTGCCATTATGTCAAAAGGTACTGGTAGGTGTGGCCGATACGAGTAGCGTCATCTGGTCCTCAATAGACCGCTCGAACGATTATTTCCAATTTCTTTGTTGCGGCATTTATAATGTAGATTTCTTAATCCATGGGGTAACGACGTAGCAAAACTATGCTACTATGGAACGCATATTTAAAATTCAATTTAGATATATTCGGCTACTTTAAATAAAACACTACAATTTAATACTTATGAATGATTGAGAATAAATTAATAGTTCAATTATTTCTAATTAAATAAAGAACGTCCGTGTTAAAGTGTTATTACATGCTACACTCTAGGTTCTTGGCATTAAGGCTATGAAAATTCATACACATATTAAAATAACACGTGTAATAATCATTTTCAATCGCCTGATATAATAAAATAATGGTCATGAATCAAATCATCTTGAACTATTGTGTAATTTAATATTTTTATCTCACCGACGTACTAATTAATTTAGTTATGTCATAACGAACTAATCATTTTAGTTGATTTCTGATATATAATAGATCTATAAACTCAAAAGATAAACATTCACCCACGTTCATATAATTAAAATCACTAATATCTTAATCAAGTATTTAGTATGCCGATTTACTAATCCAAGAGAATAATATATTCTATTTTGACCACCCGACGTCATTATCTCTAAGCTTTGACATACATTCAAGAACCGCATCACTTACAATTTGATTAAAGACCGACATTAAAGTACATAAATCTATGCACAAAATAAATGAAGGCATCAAGTTAAGAGATCGATTATTCATGTTTAATAAGAGACGTAATCAATGATGTTTAAGACGTGAAATTCTCTCTAAATGGGTTGTGTCTAGTACACCCCTAAACACGGACACCCTAAACATAACTCGAATATTCAATCTAACCCGAGTTATACTAAACATTATTTTCTTTAAACAACCGAGTAACTTTAAATTGACAAATAATTTTAATAAATTAAGGTAACTTCAATACAAAATTAGTTACGAACATAGAAGTAATTCACAAGTAGCGAACAATTCACATTAACGCACGCACTAAGATTGAGATCTTCACAAAGCCATCATCATGACAACCGCCATGAAAGTTGGATGCACAGAAAACTCTCGGAACTCGAACAGAAAGGCCAACGAATGTCGAGAAGGACGTGTGACTATATCCATCTATAAGTTTTTGTTGGATCGTTCAGGAACACTAAGAGGGGGTGAATTAATGTTTATAACTTTTTCGCCCTTTCTCAGTGTCAGCGGAAGCGTACTGTATCACAGCAGAACGTTTCTCAAAATGAGAACTGCTTTGCTGTAACTGTTACGACTTGATCGTTGGATTCTCGTACGAGTGTTTACGCAATCGTAAGGGACACAGTAGTTTATAGTGGTTCGGCCTTAATCGACCTACGTCCACTTTCCACCGTAGAGGTGATTCCACTATTTGAAAATAATGGGTGCAAAGAGCCCTTGCACTAGGCGTAAGTTTTTCTCACAAAGTGAGATTTAGAATCCTGTACAATAGATGATCACTCCTGGCAATGGTCAGTTCCTCACACAGTGGACGTCTGCTCGTGTCCGGCAGAATGATGCTCACTCTCAGCAGTTGATTGCTCAAAGGATTTGCACACAGCTCGTTGTCGCTTAATATAAACCTGACTATCAAAGCAGAGAGACAACGTTGTGTTAGTATATAAATCCTCACAGATAATTCCTTACAGTGAAGAATGGCTTCTCAGAGAGCAGCCCGTTTCTGCTTCACAGCGAAGGAATGCTTCGGCACTTGTTTGCTCAGAAGAGGATTTCCACAAAGATTTCGTCCCTTCTCAGGATGATCCTGTCTATAAGCGCAAGAGAGACAACCACAAAGTTGATCAAATAGATCACCACAAAGATCACGAAGAGAACAACCACAAAGACCACAAAGAAAACCACAAAGCCACTTAGAAGGTATCCGTCCTACACTCAGTTCGGACGTGCACGGTTACCACAGCCGTGACTCACTGCACTGCACACCCAGTGCCTAGGGTGGAATTTTCCGATCCGTTGGCTTCCACGCAACCTGCTTTACTAACCCTCTGTATCAGGCGTTCAAGACTTCTGCACAGCACCCCTGTGCTCGGGAGGAACTCTTTCCACTCCGGCGGCGTTCCCAACTCCTGCTCTACCCTGCAGGCACGAGACTTCTGGCGCGCACCCGCAAGTGCGTGTCTAACTGCTCAAACTCCGTAGGCTCGAGACTTCCCTGCGAAAAGACACGACAAGAACGGCTTCTTGCCGATGGGTCAGTAACCGATTACTGCAATCAGCACAGGTATTCACTTAGCTTCCCTCAGACGATTCGCCGGCTCCTCGTTGAATGCACCGAGGACACCTAGTCCCTCTCACGACGATCAAGGAATCTGAACTCAGCCCGTTGACACCCTCGCACGCAGTTTGCGAGCAATAAGAACTAGGAGACACTTAGCACCTTCCGCTCTCCGTCGACCACTTAGACCACTCAGCCACTCAGCCCACTTAGAAATCGTTCATAAACGTCAAGAGATTATGTGAGGGTCGTCTGGTATAAAAAGGAACGAAACAAATAATCGATTTCCCAAAAACGAATAATTTGTTTCCTAAAATCAGAATACAGGAAGCTGTAATCGTGGATCAGCAACAGGATGCTCAACGGTCATAATGACCAAGAAGGGAAGGAAATCTTTGATGATATTCCTTGCACGTATAATCTTATCAGATTAAATAATGATTATCAGAATCAGATAATATATTTAATCATTAAATATAATTAGACTGCAATAAGCAAATCTGGAATAATAATTATTCTTTCATCAGCGCAATAACGCAGAATAGTTTTGCTGTAATGCAGCAAGGTCTTTCTTAAGTGTAACGACACATTGCTTAGGTTGCAGCGTAACATTGCTGCAGGATATCCAAGAAATATTTTGTTTCCAAAATTAAACTTGGAAAGCTAATCTCGCAATATTTAGATGCCTAAACATTTATAATGAGATCATTAAGCTAGATTAAATGAACTTGGACACTCAGACGAATATTCTGAATTAGCCCAAAATAAAATGTGAATATTAGAAAATATGTTTCCATATTTTCAGTGTTTGTGCGTAAAATCACAGTAACATTTTACTGTAACTCAGCAAACTGTAATTGTTGCTTGCGGTGATTCAGCAACACATTTCTCAAGCTCATCACTAAGAATAAGCGAAGTGTTACAGCGACTAGCTTCTCAAGCTCATCATCAAAACCAAGGCTAACATTCTCCCCCTTTTTGATGATGACAAAACACGAAGCGCATAGGGAAAAGATTATAGAGCTTGAAACACAAACTCAACTCCCCCTAACATTAAGCGGAGAAGTTAAGCAAGCTTGAGAAATTAAGCAAGCTCCCCCTGAGAGTAAGCAACACATTTCTCCCCCTTTTTGTCATATCAAAAAGAAATGGAGGATAAAATTCAAGCTGCGTATTTACTTGTGCTGCAAAAAAAAAAATTGCAAAGCACCCAAACAAAGTCAAACAGTTTGAAGACATTCAAAAGAAACATAGTGGAGAGATACTCAATCCACTTCAAAGTTATTCAAAAGAAACATTTCAAACCACAACAAGGAGAGTCATCTCAATCCTCGTGCGGGAGTTCCTTAACAACAGCCATCATCTCCTCAGTCATTGTCTCCAGCCTAGTCAACCTTTCCCCAAAGCTGTCCATCCTTTCCAGGAGATAACGCCTGGTAAAGTTGATCTCTTCACAAACTGTGGCCATGAGCTTGGAGTAAGAGACATCAGCCTGTGCACCAGTGGTGGCCTTCTCGCGTTTAACATACCTCTGCTTTTCAGCAGGAGCAGCTTTGCCGCGTACAGAAGCAGCGATCTCTCGCTTTGAAGGCTTCTTAACAAAAGAGCCATCAACAAACTGGTAGCCCATGCTTTCAACGGAGGCAACTCCAATAACCTGAGTTGTCCAGGTGTCCATTTTGTTCAGAGGAGTAGCATCAAGATCATAATGCTTCAGGAGAGCTGTGATCACATTCGTGAAAGGGATACCCCTATTCTCATCCTTAATGCACGAAGCCATATGGCTAAAGATGATACTTCCTAGATTTCCAGGAATGCCCTTCTTAAGATGGACCAGCAAGTTCCAATCACGAGGCATAACAGAATCAACACTCCCCACCCTTGGTGCCAAACAAGACATCACCACTTTGTGCAGCATTCTGTTGCTGATGCTCAAAGAGTTGTTCTATAGATAGCCAGATGGTGTGATAGGGACTCTGTCATTGATGAGCTGATAGGCTTCCAACTTGCCTTCATTGATCACCCTCAGATTGTTGACAGGAATTGCATTAAAAATGCGGCATATGTCAAAGACAGAGTAAACAAGCACTTTTCCATCAATGATGGCCCTAATGAACTTGATATTCGAATCCTCCTTGTAAAAAGTCAGATTCTCATAGAATTGTTTCACCTTAGAGATAGACCCTATCTCATTGAACTCACAGAAGGTTTTCCAACTAAGCCGATCAAACAGGTCAGCAATGGTCACCTGATGAGCAGTAAGCCAATCAAAGTCTACTCTCTTACAAGCAGTAACATTCCTTATTTCCAAATTTCTATTTGGCATCAAGTCATCAGCAAGAATGCGATTCAGTTCAGCCATGGAGACATATTGATCAATCTCAGGCAAGAAGACATCAGAGTCTGTAGCAAGCTTTTGCTTTTTAGATCCAGTGGGATCAGTTTTCGGAGTACCTGATAAGGAACGCTTTCCTCTGGTACGAGAAGCAACACCAGGGACATAAGAGTGTGCTTTCTCAGGGAGATGGACATCAGTAACTTCAATCTCATCCCCAGCATCCTCAGAGAGATCCTTCTCCTTAGGCAACTCTGTCTCCTCATCCTGAGACATATCCTTGTTGCTCGAAGTTTGGTCACCCTCAGAGACAGCATTCACCTTAGTAGGCGAGGAGTCATCCTTTTCAGGAGTTCTTTGATTTTCTTCCAAAAGGCCTCCTTCCGATTTTTCAACATCAGGGAGAGTTTCCTCATCCACCGATTTTTCAGACACAGTAGCATCGGCCTTGGCCGGAGAGACTTTGTCAGAGGTGCTGACCTTCAAGCCAGCGGAGGGACCCTTGGAGACTTTGACAGGAGTTGTCTTAGCCATTCCAGCGGTGCCGACCTCAGTTGGTGCCGGAGCAACCATGGATTGAACGGGCGTCTCCCCCTCAGAAACAGGGGGTTGTTCCTCAAAACGAGAAACCTTGGAAGTTGCGGCCACAGCCTTGGACCGTTTCTTGGGGGTTGCCTTCCCCTTGGCGGACATTGCCGATTTTGGTGCCATGGTTGATGGGAATCGAGAGATTTTAGGGTTTTGAGAGAAAAATGGGTAAGAATGAGGAGGTTTCGATTTGTTGTTTAAAAAGAGAGGAGCGGTTTATGCATTTGGAATTTTTTT
This sequence comes from Melastoma dodecandrum, assembly GCA_029817715.1. Classification (NCBI taxonomy): domain Eukaryota; kingdom Viridiplantae; phylum Streptophyta; class Magnoliopsida; order Myrtales; family Melastomataceae; genus Melastoma; species Melastoma dodecandrum. The sequence continues at coordinate 1,875,162 of JARUPY010000182.1, forward strand.
AAATTTAGAAAGTGGAGAACATGGAGGAGATGGTATGTAAATAACCAAATTTAGGCAACAGATAATTCTCTACCAAGAGAGAAGATATTATTACGTTTTATCTTATGAGTGAGGATTACAAATTCCTAACTCATTCCGTAGATAGTTAAACCTCTCCTTATCAAGTGGTTTAGTAAAAATATCAGCAAGCTGTTGCTCAGTATTAACGTACTGAATATCAACATTGCCATTTTGCACATTGTCACGAAGAAAATGATGTCTCAACTCAATATGCTTAGATCTTGAGTGATAGACAGGATTTCGTGATAAATTAATTGCACTTGTGTTATCACACATTATTGGAATACTATCAAAATGAAGATCGTAATCTTCAAGTTGTTGCCGCATCCAAAGCAACTGGGCACAGCAACTAGCTGCTGCGACATATTCTGCCTCTGCTGTAGATAAAGCAACCGATGTCTGCTTTTTAGAGAACCAGGAAATCAACATATTTCCTAGTAATTGGCAAGTACCAGATGTGCTTTTTTATCAATGCGACATCCAGCGTAGTCGGCATCTGAATATCCAATAGGATCCAGCAATGATCCTCTGGGATACCACAGGCCTAAGCTAACAGTTCCTGCGAGGTATCGAAAGATCCTCTTAACTGCAGCAAGATGTGACTCTTTTGGAGCAGATTGATATCTAGCGCATAAGCATACGCTAAACATGATATCAGGTCTCGAAGCAGTAAGATAGAGTAATGATCCTATCATGCTCCTATATGATTTGGAATCAACTTCCTTTCCATCCTCATCTTTCTCAATTTTGGTATTACTACCAATCGGAGTTGACAGAGGTTTAGCATTCTCAAGATTAAATTTCTTGAGCAACTGTTTGCTGTATTTTTCTTGATGGATAAAAATTCCATCTTTGGATTGTTTGATTTGAAGTCCAAGAAAAAAGGTTAATTCTCCCATTAGACTCATTTCAAATTCTCCTTTCATTAGATCAGAGAATTCGGTACATAATTTTTCATTAGTTGAACCAAATATAATGTCATCGACATATATTTGAGCAACTAAAAGATCAACATCATGTTTCTTAAGAAACAAGGTTGTATCTATTTTTCCACGCTTGTATCCTTTCTCGATGAGAAAAGAACTAAGCTTTTCGTACCATGCTCTTGGTGCTTGCTTAAGCCCATACAAGGCTTTAGAAAGCTTATAAACATGATTACGATACTTTGGGTCGGTGAATCCAGGAGGTTGTTCAACATACACTTCCTCTTTTAGATCACCATTAAGGAATGCACTTTTCACATCCATTTGAAATAACTTAAAGTCATTATAGCAAGCATACGCTAAGAGTAGACGTATTGCCTCAAGACGTGCTACAGGAGCAAACGTCTCATCATAATCTATACCCTCTTCTTGAGAGTAACCTTTTGCTACAAGTCTAGCTTTGTTTCTTACAACATTTCCAGACTCATCAAGTTTATTACGATAAACCCATTTTGTTCCAATAATGGAACGATCATTGGGTCTAGGTACTAAACTCCAAACTTTGTTTCTCTCAAATTGGTTCAATTCCTCTTGCATTGCAAGAATCCAATTGGGGTCATCAAGCGCATCATCAATGCCTTGAGGTTCATCTTGAGAGATAAAAGCAGAGTGTTCATAGTACAGACTTGCTGTATGTCGGGTTCGCACTCCTGTGTGCAATGATCCTATTACTTGGTTAATAGGATGTCTTTTCTTATATAAAAAAGGAACACGATCCTCTATTTGTATATCCTGAAAGTCACCAGAAGCATTTTCAGTGAGGGCCGCAGGCACTTGCTGTACTTCTGCTACAGTGTTTCCATTCGGATTATTTTCAGCAATCGTTTCCTGTGATGTTTCATTTGATACTGTTTTTGAGGATTGTGCTGCTGCATCCACAACAACTTCCTCCTGTGTCAGAGAGTCATCAACCTTAACATTGATAGACTCTTCAACAGTTAGAGTTCTTTTATTAAAGACTCTATATGCTTTGCTCGTTAGGGAGTACCCTAAGAATATGCCCTCATCAGATCGAGCATCAAACTTTCCGATGCCATCTTTGATGGGTCTTAAGATATAACATTTACTTCCGAATGGATGAAAATATGAGATATTAGGCTTTCTGCCTTTATATAACTCATAAGGAGTTTTACCTAATGAGTGTCTCAAATGAATACGATTTGAGATGTAGCATGCTGTGCTTACAGCTTCAGCCCAAAAATTTTAGCAACCTCACTTTCCAGCAACATGGTTCTCGCCATGTCTTGTAAGGTTCGATTCTTTCGCTCTACAACTCCATTTTGCTGTGGAGTGTATGGAGCAGATAAATTATGATTAATACCATATTCTTCACAAAATGAAGCAAAGTCATGGTTTTCAAATTCGGTACCATGATCCGTTCTTATACTTCGTAGAGAAACACCTTTCTCATTTTGAAGTTGTTTGACTAACGTTTCAAAGGTTGCAAACGCATCACTCTTGTGAGCTAAGAATTTAACCCAAGTGAGTCTGGAGAAGTCATCTACCACAACTAATCCATAACGTTTACCTCCAAGACTTTGAGTTCTTGTTGGACCAAATAAGTCCATATGAAGTAATTCAAGCGGAGTCATGCTTGAAATCATATTCTTGCTTTTAAAAGATACCTTTGTTTGTTTGCCAATAGCACAAGCATTACATATCTTGTTATTGTCAAACTTGATTTTAGGTAATCCCTTAATAGCATCTTTTCTGGCTAGTTTGGACAACAAGTCATAGTTTGCGTGTCCCAACCTTCGGTGCCAAAGAGTTGCTTCATCGTTAATGGACATGAGACAATTTTCTCCAACGGAGATGTTCTTAAAAGACAGGATATAGATGTTTTTCTTGCGTTCACCAATGAAACACGTAACATCATCCCGTGAAACAGTACATGTTTTCGGCAACATGATAGCCCTTAGCACGGAATCGACTAATACTAATCAAATTGTGCTGGAGTCCTTTGACATAAAGAACTCCTTCAATGGTGAGAGAGTCAGAACAGCAAATGGTTCCTGTTCCTTTAACCATCCCTTTTCCATTATCACCAAAAGTGACAGCACCACCATCTTGGAAAACCAGTGTGGAGAATAAGGAGACATCTCCTGACATGTGCCTCGAACAGCCACTATCTAAGTACCATACATGGTCCTTAGCGATGGACTTGAAGCATCCCTGAAATAGAGAAAGAACTTAAGTGAGTCGTTCTTTCCATTTGACAATAGAACCATCAACTTTAGAAGAAATGCCACGCATATCATTTCGCCGCACATGGCAATTTTTAATGAAATGATCTGGCCTTCTACAGTAGTAGCAAAGTCTAGGTAGCCTTTGAATAATATAATGAGACTCGCCATTCCTAACATGAGGAGGAACATATTTCCCATGATGTGAATGTTTCTCATTTCCAGGAGCATGCATCTCATGCATACATAAATCAGTTTTGTTGTTCACAGCATCAAGTTGCTGTTGCAATTCCTCAATCTTTGATTTGGATTCAGAAAGCTTCTTTACCGCTTTCTTAGCCTTTGCTGATAACTCTTCCTTAAGAGAAGCGTTCTCAGCACTCAAGAATTTATTTTCCTTCTTAAGGGCTTTATTGTTTGCGGATAAAGACTCAATTTTATCATAGAGTTCCGAGAAAAGATTCTCAATATCTTCAGCAGATAGATCAGAAGGTGAGAAAGCGTTTACCTTCTCAGTTTCAGCATCAGTTTGCGCCATATAGCAGATGTTTGTCGTTTCGTCATCCTAATATGATTCCTCATCACTATCACTCCAAGATGCCATCATGGCATTTTTCTTGTATTTTGAAGATTTGCCCTTCTCATTCAAAAGTGGGCAATCTGGTCGCATATGACCAGGTTTGTTGCACTCATAGCATACACCACCTTTACTTTGGTGTGGTTTAGTATTCTTCTTTTTAATATCTCGCTTTCCCTTAAAGCGATTTTTGCGAAGATACCTTTTGAATTTCCTTGCCATCAAGGAGACTTCATCCTCAGAATCAGATGAAGATTCATCCTCAGATTCATCGGACATTTCGACATTTCCTTTAATGCAACAACATTGGATTTCTTTTCTTCAGCAAACTTGTTCTCATTCTCATAAGCGACAAGAGAACCAAGTAGCTGTTGAAGACTTAAGCTCGTTAAGTCCTTTGCTTCTTCGATTGCCGTTTTCTTGGCTTCGCAAGTTTTAGGCAAAGTGCGAAGTATCTTTCTGACCAACTCAGAATTAGAAATAGTTTTGCCAAGTGATTCCATGGCATTAGTGATTTCGGTGAGTCTATCAAACATTTGATTTATTGACTCATCCTTTTTCATCTTGAATGCTTCGTATTGAGTTACTAATGCATTCACTTTGGATTCCTTGACTTGTTCTGTTCCTTCATAGATCAAAGCAAGTCTATCCCACTTTTCTTTCGTTGTCTTACAAGTAGAGACGCGATTGAACTCATTTCCAGGAAGAGCGCACACTAAATAGTGTCTTGCTTTAGTATTAAGAGAAATAGTTCTCTTCCTTTCATTTTCATGCCGAATGTCGTTCGGATTAGGCGAAGGAACTATTAGATCTCCTTCCATAATAATATGCCAGCAATCGGCTTCTTTTGCTCCAATGAACAACTCCATTCTCATTTTCCAATATGAGAAGTGTTGTCCTGCAAAGAGCGGTGGACGTTCGGTCGAATGACCATCAGTTAAGAGCATTGACATTCTGTTCAGTACTCAGCAGCACCTTACTGTGCTTAATGTAAGACTGTCAGCAACAAGCTGTTTTGGTTTAGCAACAGAGTTTTGTACTAGCAATCACACAGAAAGCTTTCCAGCAAACCCGCTCTAATACCAATTGTTGGATCGTTTATGTACACTAAGAGGGGGGTGAATTAGTGTTTATCACTTTTTCGCCCTTTCTCGGTGTAAGCGGAAGCGTACTGTATCACAGCAGAACGTTTCTCAAAATGAGAATTGCTTTGCTGTAACTGTTACGACTTGATCGTTGGATTCTCGTACGAGTATTTACGCAATCGTATGGGACAGAGTAGTTTATAGTGGTTCGGCCTTAATCGACCTACGTCCACTTTCCACCGTAGAGGTGATTCCACTATTTGAAAATAATGGGTGCAAAGAGCCCTTGCACTAGGCGTAAGTTTTTCTCACAAAGTGAGATTTAGAATCCTGTACAATAGATGATCACTCCTGGCAACGGTCAGTTCCTCACACAGTGGACGTCTACTCGTGTCCAGCAGAATGATGCTCACTCTCAGCAGTTGATTGCTCAAAGGATTCGCACACGGCTTGTTGTCGCTTAATATAAACTTGACTATCAAAGCAGAGAGACAACGTTGTGTTAGTATATAAATCCTCACAGATAATTCCTTACAGTGAAGAATGACTTCTCAGAGAGTAGACCGTTTCTGCTTCACAGCGAAGGAATGCTTCGGCACTTGTTTGCTCAGAAGAGGATTTCCACAAAGATTTCGTCCATTCTCAGGATGATCCTGTCTATAAGCGCAAGAGAGACAACCACAAAGTTGATCAAATAGATCACCATAAAGATCACGAAGAGAAGAACCACAAAGATCACAAAGAAAACCACAAAGCCACTTAGAAGGTATACGTCCTACACTCAGTTCGGACGTGCACGGTTACCACAGCCGTGACTCACTGCACTGCACACCCAGTGCCTAAGGTGGAATTTTCCGATCCGTTGGCTTCCACGCAACCTGCTTTACTAACCCTCTGATTAGGCGTTCAAGACTTCTGCACAGCACCCCTGTGCTCGGGAGGAACTCTTTCCACTCCGGCGGCGTTCCCAACTCCTGGTCTACCCTACAGGCACGAGAAGTCTGGCGCGCCCGGCAAGTGCGTGTCTAACTGCTCAAACTCCGTAGGCTCGAGACTTCCCTACGAAAAGACACGACAAGAACGGCTTTTTGCCGATGGGTCAGCAACTGGTTACTGCAATCAGCACAGGTATTCACTTAGCTTCCCTCAGACGATTCGTCAGCCGTTCGTTGAATGCACCGAGGACACCTAATCCCTCTCACGACGATCAAGGGATCTGAACTCAGCCCCTTGACACCCTCGCACGCAGTTTGCGAGCAATAAGAACCAGGAGACACTTAGCACATTCCGCTCTCCGTCGACCACTTAGACCACTCAGACCACTCAGCCACTCAGCCGACTTAGAAATCGTTCAAAAACGTCCAGAGATTATGTGAGGGTCGTCAGGTATAAAAAGGAACGAAACAAATAATCGATTTCCCAAATAATCGATTTCACGTGTAACATTTCCTCTCTCTCTTTTTTTTTCCTTTTCGTGATTATCTTTGGTCGTTCCTCAAACTAGCCCGGACGATTCAGCTGCTACGGTCAAAAATAGGAAACAACCACTGAGGAATGACACGACTTTGCTTTGTTCCTAAAGAGAAAATCCAGAACGCGTGCGGTGGAATGGAACGGGAAATATTTTATGCTTGTTAGTTACCCGTGGATCTGGTCTCTCGGGTGTAATCCTTAGAATGATGAAAGGGTCTGGTTCGCCGATGGGGTCATGTGGAGTAGCCGGGAGCTCTATCCATGCCGCCGACGCCAGACGCCGGAAGCGATGGATGATCGAGTCGCCAAGTACTCGTTCGATACGAGAGTCGACCGGCTCGTGGCGGGAGTGCCTCGAGGGGAGGGCGGGACTGGCTGCGACTCTTGGGGGTCCGTGCAGGGGAGGGATCCATTGGAGGTGGTGGAGTCTAGGATTGGTCGATGGAGCTGCTCCCTCATTTCTCCATCGTCCATCCTCTCTCGATGTAAGAACTCTTGGTTTTTGACGTGGTCCTAAATCGGAAACTTATAGTAACGAGTAAAGAATGTCTTTTGGAAAGGTTTGCAGGACACCTCCTGCAAAAGTAATATTATGCTCTACAAGTAACGGGCTAATATTAAAAAGTCAGCACCGTGACTTTTGAACGATAAAATTCTAAACGGGCTGGCAGGGCCACCGTGACTTCCTTACTGCCTCTTCCAACCTAAGAAGTTAGCCTTGCAAAAAGGTGAACTTCCAAGGAAATCAATTTTCTTTGATAAGTTTTCCATAGTTAGTCTTCGTAAGACTAAACCCTAAACCCTAAGACCGACCTCATAGGAATAAGCATGTTCTTCTTGGTGGTCGAACTAAAATCGGCCTTTGTAATAACAATTTTCTTCTATATTAAGGTCCACGTTACAAACGCCGACTTTCTGGCACTAATCAAGGAAATTACAAACTTGGGACACTATTCCGCTCAATATTTTGCAAACCGTAACAAAACTCAGTGAGTGGCTATACGAGTTTACCACTAACAGCCTTTGTCGTATTCCCTGAGTCATTCGGTAGCTGGACAGACGAAGGGATCGAGTGCTTCCTTCTCACACAATGTATCGAAACAAGGAGCAGAAACGAAAGGCATAAAGAAAAAAAAATCCATCACAGGCTTATTTGGGAAATTGTTATATGTACCAGTTGTTAATGTAAGGGGTTGAGATTCCCATTTCCTCGATTTGTATGGACAAGTATAAATTTTTGCTGATCAGTAGGCCACTAAAACAATGTTGTCTTAGTATTATACACCATCGATTTTTTAATTCGAATTCGTCCCGTTGTCAAAGCCATTTTCTTACCCCGACAATCCCCAGCCTCATGGTTTTGTTTCCGAATAGTTTACGACGTGGAATACCAGAAATCCAAATGATGCGCCCGAAGGACCCCCCCGGGCGGCAACGGAGAAATCTATAGGAGACGTGCCGTTCTTTTTATATGACCCCAAACTATTCCACAGGTCTCACGTCCCTTGCGTGTTTCGAACCGACTCCTTTTCCTGGAACATCATGGGTTTGTCGCCTTATAGTGTCGTCAGCGTCGTCCTTTTCCTCCTCCTCGGGGCTTCTTGCAGCGTCATCGTAGCCTTTGACGGCAGGTTGCTGTCGAGGATCTGCAATAGAGAGCAGTTCGAACTATGGAGCTTATATGATTTTACCTTTGTGGATGTAATGAATGACATGAAATCGCACACGTCAGAATCCCCCCAGTTGGACTACTATTGCCAGGACTCAGAGGAGGATATTTTTGGGGGGCATGTACTCACCTTGTATGGCCACGGAATGTGCACCAAGAACCTAGATCCAAAGGATTGTCACGACTGCATCGACTACGCTGCTAAGGAAATGTTCGACGAGAGCACCCGTAGCTTTGGGGCGCAGATCCAGCTCATGAACTGCCGTCTCAGGTATGAGAATTACAAATTCAACAACGATGACTAACTCATTGCTGTCACTGCCCGGGCACAGATTTGTCCTTCCGATGAGCTTCTACTAATAATAAACACTGCCATCTTTTCCGGTGACAGTTGTTAATCGTTATTCCTAAAAATTGTGGTATTAGGGTGTTTGTGTCATCTCCAGCGAAGAAATCGCCTTTTGCAAGAATCTATTTGGAATAAAAAAAAGTGAAACCGAGATATCATGATCACACGTGAAGAAAAGCCAGGTTTTATATGGGATATCATAAATTCAACCTTCAAGCACATTACGAAATTGGGTTTGTCAATGCGGAATTGGTTCTAGATGGTTCTACTTGTCGGCAACGAACTTAAATCAAGGTTCCATACCTTTTCGATTCAATATTCATGACAAGCTAAGGAATACACATAAGAAACTGTTAAAAATTCCGCTACTGCAGAGAGATCCATAGGGGCAACTCCCTTTTACGAGATATTTAACTGAAATGAGTCCCTCAGGATTTGTTAACGTAATCTCCTCTAGAGTTTCCTGAAATCTTGTTTTAGTGAACTGTGACTGTGGCAGAATCGGACAATCGTGAAGCTCCTGTTTTGTCAAAGCAGGCGGCAGTCCCCGGTTTTATGAGTTCTGGCCACAACAGATAACAAACATAAGTCTTGAATTGTAAATGTTATTCTTCATACGGGCCGTCTCAATCGTAATCAACGGCTTGTTTCAATGGTGATAGCAACTCGAGATGTTAAGGGAATATCTTTGCTGCTCAATTATAGCAGTTGTGGAATTCAAATCTTTGCAGTATGAAAGTGGTGCTTCTAATGAAACTGACGGGTGATTAGATGAAAGGGTCGAAGTCGTTGTACAGCCGTCGATGCTAACGGTACTAAAGGGCCGAATTGTTAGGTAAAAGCGCGTCATACTATATATATTTTTTTTACCCTTCCGACGCTGAAATGGGCTGGCGTCTTTGGCCATTTTAGCGATGTCCTGATTAAGATGTTGGGCAGGTTTCTTTGGCCCATTTCTTTCGCGGGCTCATTTTTTTTCATTTTTTTAATTATTTTTTCATTTTTCGCACCAACTGCCCTGAACGTTCGAACTATTAAGTGAAAGCGTGATATACTATATATTTTTATTTTTCTTAAGGTTATTTTGAATGCACATAGTACAAACAAATTCCTAAGAAAAACACTTAATGTCTAAACAGTTTGCAAAATATAGAAAGGAATAGCTCAAAATTTATCGAAAAAAATGCGTCGCATTTCCATAGAACAAGTTTATATGAACATATAATTAATACAAATTGAGTTGGGTGGTTATATTAATCGCGAAATTTCATGTACCAGTACATGAGTCTCGCATGCGTTCCCTTCTCGAAGTGACACAGATCCACTGATTCGACCACGGCTGATTCGAGTTCGGACTGAGTGTAATAACTGCGGTGTCTGGTCCACTTCATTGATACAAGCCGTTCGAAGGTGTTGATGAAGGAGTTGTGTTTGGAGATGCTGCCCACAGTTTGGCAACCCCAAAAACAGAACAATAGTCACAGTGAAATGCGTCGAGGGAACGACGATCCGAATGGACGGACGGACGGGCAGTGTCTTATTGTAACCTCGATTAACACAAACAAGAGCACAATGATAGCAGTTTCGTTCAACATACCGAAAGAGATGTCGCGCGCTATAGACGTGATTAGTCCAAGTCGCATGAGTCCACCACAAATGTTCAGTTCTCGGCCGAGGTAGAGATCCCGAATGCAATCTCGAAGAATGAAAAAGCTGGTCGTATTTCTGTGCGACGTAGCTCTCTTTGGCCGTGCCTCAAAGTAGCCCGGACGATTCAGTTGCTACGGTCAAAAATAGGAAACAACCACTGCGGAATGACACGACTTTGCTTTGTTCCTAACAAGAAAATCCAGAACGCGTGCGGTGGAATGGAACGGGAAATATCTTATGCTTGTTAGTTACCCGTGGATCTGGTCTCTCGGGTGTAATCCTTAGAATGAGGAAAGGGTCTGGTTCGCCGATGGGGTCACGGTGGCTGCTCTTTGTAAATCGCATCCCATGTCGTAATCCCTTGTTAGCATCCTCGACGAAACCACGTAACTCATTCTCGAGTCGGTATCATAACCAGATTCCTAAGACAAGTTTTACCGGCTTAGATCATTTCAGTGTCATAACATCATCCCTTTCCTTTTTGACCATTTCGATTACCAGGGGGCAAATAACTGAAAATCTAATCGCCGGTCAGAAAGCCAAGCAATTCAAATTTAATGTGAAAATATTTCGCTCTCGGGTAAATAATTTCAAAACTGGTCGATTCATACTCTGAAATTGTAGTTACAAATTGGAGTTATAAAACCTGATTTCGACCCATAATACATGAACTTGGTTTTTCTAAGTAACACATTGGTATTTGAAAAACAACTTCATTCTCACCAAGGAAATCGAATTTCCATAAATATTAAAAAAAATGAATTTTTTAATTTCATGATATTATTTGATGATTTTTCAAAACTAAGTCGCGAAATATTTTCACGACTTTACCATCACAGAAACGAGACGCACCTTGAAATTTTCTCTACCCTGGCGGCGTTTAACTTCCCCGGAAGCACAACCGGTCCTCACACCCGGATCCCTCCTTAATCCCGCATTCACTCACGGTGTTTGCTCGCGTACTCTCGTGTATCGTTCATGCTTACACTCGAGTGACGCTCGTAAGGATAAAGACACGCTCACAATGGACTCAAGAAAAATAATATTTCGATCATGATACCTATTGTATTTTCACTCAATCTTTTTTGTCTACGCCCCTTGTAAATAACGTCAAACTAGGATAAGGCTATCCTAAGAGCCCCCGAATTAAGTAGAGGCCCAAAAAGGGTTCGGACAATTCGTACATTACTCTCACATGCATATCGTCGACCTCATCTCCCGGACTGCGGGCGTTCAGGAGTCTCCTTCCCACGCATAAGCGAATAATAATTAGGCAACAGTCGACTACCAGTAGATGGCATCAATGATATATTTTATGTACGAATACGAGTTGAGATTGGCCCGTGGCATCATGGAATGGTTGCCCCTTGGAGTTCAGATCCGGTGGGCCGGCCACAATGAATCTCCTCCAGATATCATTGGTTGGAGTGTTAGAAGGGAGAGTCATCAGTTATATCTAATCACTGGGAAAGCAGGTTGTTGATCAGGTAAACGAAGACGGCGGGGGCAGCGATCCGGGAGAGTAGCCGGAGCTCTATCCATGCCGCCAACCCCAGACGCCGGAAGCGATGGATGGTCGAGCCGCCAAGTACTCGTTCGAGACGAGAGTCGACCGGCTCGTGGCGGGAGTGCCTCGAGGGGAGGGCTGGGACTGGCTGCGACTCTTAGGGGTCCGTGCATGGGAGGGATCCATTGGAGGTGGAGGAGTCTAGGATTGGTCGATGGAGCTGCTCCCTCACTTCTCCATCGTCCATCCTCTCTCGATGTAAGAACTCTTGGTTTTTGACGCGGTCCTAAATCGGAAACTTATAGTAACGAGTAAAGAATGTCTTTTGGAAAGGTTTGCAGGACACCTCCTGCAAAAGTAATATTATGCTCTACAAGTAACGGGCTAATATTAAAAAATCTGCACCGTGACTTTTGAACGATAAAATTCTGAACGCGCTGGCAGGGCCACCGTGACTTCCTTACTGCCTCGTCCAACCTATGAAAGTTAGCCTTGCAGAAGGTGAACTTCCAAGGAGAACAATTTTCTTTTATAAGTTTTCCAGTTAGTCTTCGTAAGACTGACCTTAAAGGAATAAGCATGTTCTTATTAAATCAGTGTCGGGTGGTCGAACTAAAATCGGCCTTTGAAAAAACAACTTTCTTCTTTATCAAAGTCCACGTTAGAAACGCCGACTTTTTGGCACTAATCAAGGAAATTACAAACTTGGGACGCTATTCCGCACAATATTTTGCAAACCGTAACAAAATTCGGTGAGTGGCTATACGACTTAACCACTGACAGCCTTTGTCATATTCCCTGAGTCATTCGGCAGCTGGACAGACGAAGGGATCGAGTGCTTCCTTCTCACACAATGGATCGAAACATGGAGCAGAAACGAAAGGCATAAAGAAAAAAAATTCCATCACAGGCTTATTTGGGAAATTGTTATATGTACCGGTTGTTAAGGTAAGGGGCTGAGATTCCCATTTCCTCGATTTGTCTGGACAAGTATAAATTTTTGCTGATCGGTAGGCGACTAAAACAATGTTGTCCTAGTATTATACACCATCGATTTTTTAATTCGAATTCGTCCCGTTGTCCAAGCCATTTTCTTACCCCGACTATCCCCATCCTCCTGGTTTTGTTTCCAGAGAGTTTACGACGTTGGAATACCAGAAATTTAGAAGATGCGCCCTAAGCAACCCCCCGGGCGGCAACGGAGAAATCTATAGGAGACGTGCCGTTCTTTTTATATGGCCCCGAACTATTCTACAGGTCTCACGTCCCTTGCGTGTTTCGAACCAACTCCTTTTTCTGGAACATCATGGGTTTGTCACCTTATAGCGTCGTCAGCGTCCTCCTTTTCCTCCTCCTAGGGGCTTCTTGCAGCGTTGTCGTCGTAGCCTTTGACGGCAGGTTGCTGTCGAGGATCTGCAATGGAATGCAGTTCGAAATGTGGAGCACATATGATTTTGCCTTTGTGGATGTAATGAATGACCTGAAATCGCACACCTCAGAGTCCTCCCAATTGGACTACTATTGCCATCACACACGGGTGGATTATATGTATGGGCAGGGTGCACTCACCTTGTATGGCCATGGAATCTGCACCGAGAACCTCGATCCAAAGGATTGTCACGACTGCATCGACTACGCCGCTAAGGAAATGTTCGACGAGTGCACCCGCAGCCATGGGGCACAGATCCAGCTCATGGACTGCCGACTCAGGTATGAGAATTACAAATTCAACAACGATGACTAACTCATTGCTGTCACTGCCCGGGCACAGATTTGTCCTTCCGATGAGCTTCTACTAATAATAAACACTGCCATCTTTTCCGGTGACAGTTGTTAATCGTTATTCCTAAAAATTGTGGTGTAAGGGTGTTTGTGTCGTCTCCAGCGAAGAAATCGCCTTTCGCGAGAATCTATTTGGAATAAAAAAAGTGAAACCGAGATATCATGATCACACGTGAAGAAAAGCCAGGTTTTATATGGGATATCATAAATTCAACCTTCAAGCACATTACGAAATTGGGTTTGTCAATGCCGAATTGGTTCTAGATGGTTCTACCTATCGGCAATGAGCTTAAATCAAGGTTCCATACCTTTTTGATTCAATATTCATGACATGCTAAGGAATACACATAAGAAACTGTTAAAAATTCCGCTACTGCAGAGAGATCCGTAGGGGCAACTCCCTTCTACGAGATCTTTAACTGAAAGGAGTCCCTCAAGATTTATTAACGTAAGCTCCTCTAAAGTTTCTTGAAATCTTGTATTAGTGAACTGTGACTGTGGCAGAATCGGACAATCGTGAGTTTTGTCAAAGCAGACGACAGTCCCCGGTTTTATGAGTTCTGGCCACAACAGACAACAAAGATAAGCCTTGAATTGTAAATGTTATTCTTAGTACGGGCCGTCTCAATCGTAATCAACGGCTTGTTTCAATGGTGATAGCAACTCGAGATGTTAAGGGAATATCTTTGCAGCTCAGTTATAGCAGTTGTGGAATTCAAATATTTGCAGTATGAAAGTGGTGCTTCTAATGAAACTAACGGGTGATTATATGAAAGGGTCGAAGTTGTTGTACAGCCGTCGATGCCAACGGTACTAAAGGGCCGAATTGTTAGGTAAAAGCGTATCATACTATATATATTTTTTTCTACCCTCCCGACGCTGAAATGGGCTGGCGTCTTTGGCTATTTTAGCGATTTCCTGATTAAGATGTTAGGTAGGTTTCTTTGGCCCGTTTCTTTCGCGGGCTCATGTAACATCTCTGTTTTCATTTTTTTAATTATTTTTCATTTTTCGCACCAACTGCCCTGAACGTTCGAACTATTAAATGAAAGCGTGATATACTATATATTTTCATTTTTCTTAAGGTTATTCCGAATGCACATAGTACAAACAAATTCCTAAGAAAAACACTTAATGTCTAAACAGTTTGCAAAATATAGAAAGGAATAGCTCAAAATTTATCGAAAAAATGCATCACATTTCCTTAGAACAAGTTTATATGAACATATAATTAATACAATTTGAATTGGGTGGTTATATTAATCGCTAAATTTCATGTACCAGTACGTGAATCTCGCATACGTTCCCTTCTCGAAGTGACGCGGATCCATTGATTCGACCACGGCTGATTTGAGTTCGGACCGAGTGTAGTAACTGCGGTGTCCGGTTCACGTCATTGATACAAGCCGTTCGACGGTGTTGATGAAGGAGTTGTGTTTGGAGATGCTCCCCACAGTTTGGCAACCCCAAAAACAGAACAATAGTCACAGTGAAATGCGTCGAGGGAACGACAATCCGAATGGACGGACGGACGGGCAGTGTCTTATTGTAACCTCGATTAACACAAACAAGAGCACAATGATAGCAGTTTCGTTCAACATACCGAAAGAGATGTCGCGCGCTATAGACGTGATTAGTCCAAGTCGCATGAGTCCACCACAAATGTTCAGTTCTCGGCCGAGGTAGAGATCCCGAATGCAATCTCGAAGAATGAAAAAGCTCGTCGTATTTCTTTGCGACGTAATTACATAGGAGAAATCTAAGGAAGCAGGATGCCATAATAGAAGCCGGGCCTGTTTATGGGCTCCGAGCCGTAAAGCCCACCCGGCCCCACCTTCTTTTGGGATGTTTCCGCAAACCGTCGCATCCCATAGGCATGACCTGACACGTTAATGTTTATAATTAGGCTTGAGCAAAGGATTTAGCTGCCCCGGCCTGAACTATTATTGATATTTTTTTTAATCCAAAAGTATAATTCAAGATATTTAAGCGAGCCAAGAAAATTGTTTTTAAAGAAGTTATAAACCAAAGGCTCATCCCTAAACGCTAGATCTCGTTCCGGTAATTACATCTCGAAGTATATGGTAGTCGATGCGCGATTAGGAGCCTTTAAGAGAACTCAATCGGTTTGGTCTATGTCCTGGACTTGTCCGAAGGTGAATCTCGTCAGCAATGTGACTTATTCACTGGCAGCCTTTGTCATGTTCACATAGTCATTCTGCGGCAGGATAGACGGAGACGAGGAACTAGTCGAGTTCTTCATTCTCACAATGGATCAAAACGAGCGAGGAACAGAAAAGAATGAAAAAATCCTTCGGATAAAGGCATATGACGAACAATAACAACAACATTAGAGTATTATATGCCACATGATCCGATATTGATAGCGCATACGATTTCTTGTGAGAGACTCTCTTTTTCCTCGATCTTTCTAGGCAAGTACAAATTTCTGCCGACCGACATGCCACTAAAACGACGTTGTCTTAGTATTATACGCCACTCGATTTTGAATTCGAATTCATCCTGTTGTCGAAGCCATTTTCTTACCCCGACCATCCCCAGCCTCATGGTTTTGTTTCCGAATAGTTTACGACGCTGGAATACCAGAAATCCAAATGATGCGCCCGAAGGAACCCCCCGGGCTGCAACGGAGAAATCTATAGGAGACATGCCGTTCTTTTTATATTGCCCCGAACTATTCCACGGGTCTCACGTCCCCTGCGTGTTTCGAACCGACTCCTTTTCCTGGAACATCATAGGCTTGTCGCCTTATAGTGTGGTCAGCGTCGTCCTTTTCCTCCTCCTCGGGGCTTCTTACAGCGTCTTCGTAGCCTTTGACGGCATGTTGCTGTCGAGGATATGCAATGGAAAGCAGTTCAGTTCAGGGAGCCAAAATGACTTCGCCTTTATGGATATAATGAATGACCTGAAATCGCACACGTCAGAGTCCCCCCCAATTGGACTACTATTGCCAGGATACTCGCAAGGCTGAGGTCTATATGGAGAGAGACCTCACCTTGTATGGCCATGGAGTCTGCACCGAGAACCTCGATCCAAAGGATTGTCACGACTGCATCGACTACGCCTCTGAGAAAATGTTCTAGGAGTGCACCCACAGCGTAGGGGCGCAGATCCAGCTCATGGACTGCCGACTCAGGAATGAGAATTACAAATTCAACAACGATGACTAACTCATTGCTGTCGCTGCCCGGGCATGGATTTATCCTTCCGATGAGCTTCTAATAATAATCAACACTGCCATCTTTTCCGGTGGTAGTTGTTAATTGTTATTCTTAAAAACTATGGTATTAGGGTGTTTGCGTCGTCTTCAGTAAAAAAATCGCGAGATGTCATGATCATATGTGAAGAAAAGCCAGGTTTTAGTGGGGATATAAAAAATTCAACCTTCAAGCATGTTACGAAATCAGGTTTCTCAATGACGAATCGGTTCGAGATGGTTCTACCTGTCAGCAACGAACTCAAATCAAGGTTCCATACTTTTCCGATTCAAAATTCATGTCATGCTAAGGAATACGCATTAGAAACTGTTAAAATTTCCATGATCGAATAATGGTATGGACATTGTAAACTGCTGCATCAGTTGTTCACAAAAAGTGGTAAAGGAAACAATATCTCAAATGGATAAATCAAGAATCAAACTACTATGCATTGAACTAAAGATCCCCATCTTGAGTTTCTCGGTTATCGTCATTTGAACCTTTACCCGGAGTTTCATCGACTCTAGATCCCGAAAAGAACGCCTGACTCATGCGTCATATGAGTAGACCTGGTCCTGCCGGAGATTGCAGCCCGAAAGCTTACCCCAGCCCGTTCAAAGTATAATATTACGTGACATTGTTGATATGATTATTGTCAAAAATCTGGAAAGTAATCTGCACCGTGACGTTGTTGATATGATTATTGTCATTCCCAGAAATGTGGAACCAGATTCTCCTGGTTGGCCTTATTTGGTGTAATTCGATCTCCCATTTCTCCAGTCCATAGAATATCACGGAACATGTCTCTTTCAACGATCGTTTTTGGTCCTACCTCCACGTACCAGTCTGTCCGGAACGTAAAGCAGATCGATAGACGACGATCTGCAACAGTCGAGGGATGAGGCCGTAGTGGAACTGTTTGGGCGACAGGAATGGTTGTGGAGCCTCATCTGTTTCGTTGTTGGGGTGAAACAAGAGTCATTTGGTCGGCTCCGGCGAGCTGCTTTTAAGATCACTGAGTTTCAGCAGGGGGGTGGGGACTGCATTTAACTGACTGTTGAGATGGTGATTTCAACGTGACGATATAGACTGTATTTTTAGGAAAGGAAGACGGAAATGACTCTCGGCAGGCACAGCGGGAAACGATTCCTTCTTGCAGCGTGCGTTTACACAATGTGATTCTCGGTCATGGATTAATATTCAAATCAATCCACGAAATGATTCAGTCATCGACTAGACAACTATGTAGACTGGGGTTGCCGCGACAAGATGTGTCCCAACAATATGTGCCGCGATAAAAACGGCCTCGATAAGATGTGCCGCGACATGATGTGCCGTGACAAGGGTTGTCGTGAATGCATAGTCGAAAGTGAAGTCGAGAAGGGAATCAAACAGGTGATTTTCAACCTCCAATAGCGGCGGTTATGAAGGAATTCAAGCATGTGACAGAATGCGGGCGATTACGAGACACGCTCGTTGAAGCATGAAGAACGTCAATGGTGGAGCAGCGTTGATGGACTTGTGAAGAGTTGATGCCTGTCGATAGAAGAGCAGTGTCTACGGAGGTCCAGCTTTGATGATGAGAGTTTTTGAGGTGGCATAGAAGCTGTTGATGGACGTCTCGACAAAACCGTCAAAGATGCAACATCGAAGCTTGTTATTGTGATTATTTAGCACGTGTTACATATGTTTGACTGTTATTAGTTTAAATGCATCTATAAATAGGTCTAAGTTAGACGGAAATAATACACACAGACAATCATTCATTAACCCAAAAGGCTGCTTGATTGTCGACTCGCTGTAACTTTTGCTTTCAAGTGTTTTCAATGGCCGTAAGTGTTCTACTCTCGTGTTTGTACATTATTTATTTATTTTAGACAAAATATCGGATTTTGGCCGTAATTATCGAGCTATTTTCATCTGCAGCCACAACTTTATTTTTTTTTTATTTATGGCCATAACTATGACATTGATTTTGTTTATGACATCGACGTAACGCTGTTGGTGGATCTTACCTACGTGGACTAACGACTGAACTCGTGGCAACAAACGTGGCCATCCTGTCTTTTAGAAAAAATACAAAATATCGGATTTTGGCCCCAATTATTGGGCTATTTTCATTTGCGACCACGACTTTATTTTTTTTTTTTAATTTATGACCATAACTATGACATTGATTTTGTTTATGGCCTCGATGTCCCATATAGAAGAACCGTCGGGGAGAGAGGGGGAATAAATTCACAGAACAGGATGCCCATCACCATCCAAGCGAAGAACCTCACCTTGAACATGCGATGCTGCTGCTGGGGTTGCAAGGCCACGAAAGGTTTGGTTGTGGAGTAGACAGCAGGATTAAGGAGGGTCGTGAACATCTAGGGAGGGGATTTACGGTTTTTATTAATTTGGGTTTTTTTTTAAAGACATGATGGCCACGTTTATTACCACGTTCGCACGAGAGTTCAGCCGTTAGTCCACGTAGGTAAGATCCACCAACGGCGTTATGTCGAGGCCATAAACAAAATCAATGTCATAGATATGGCCATAAATAAAAAAAAAAAAGTCGTGGCCGCAAATGAAAATAGCTCGATAATTTGTGCCAAAATCCGATATTTTGTCTTTTTTCTAAAAGACAGGATGGCCACGCTTGTTGCCACGAGGTCAGCCGTTAGTCCACGTAGGTAAGATCCACCAACGGCGTTATGTCGAGGCCATAAACAAAATCAATGTCATAGATATGGCCATAAATAAAAAAATAAAGTTCTGGCCACAGATGAAAATAGCCCGATAATTAGAGCCAAAATCCGATATTTTGCCTTTATTTTATTCATTTAGTGTTATTGACGATCACATTACTTCAATCTGTATCTTCACATTATATCACAACGTGGTCGCTGCAAACAAAGTGATCACCCGTGGAGAAAAGAAATGAGTCATTGAATGTTTTCCTTGGATGTCCCCCGGCTGGTTTTGGATCTATAACGGCCCTGCCATTATGTCAAGAGGTACTGGTAGGTGTGGCCGATACGAGTAGCGTCATCTGGTCCTCAATAGACCGCTGGAACGATTATTTCCAATTTCTTTGTTGCGGCATTTATAATGTACATTTCTTAATCCATGGGGTAACGACGTAGCAAAACTATGCTACTATGGAACGTATATTTAAAATTCAATTTAGATATATTTGGCTACTTTAAATAAAACACTACAATTTAATACTTATGAATGATTGAGAATAAATTAATAGTTCAATTATTTCTAATTATGAAATTTATATTTTTAAAATTATTTTAATTTTATTATTATTAAATAAAGAATGTCCGTGTTAAAGTGTTATTACATACTACACTCTAGGTTCTTCGCATAAAGGCAATGAAAATAACACATATAACAATCATTTTTAAACGCTGATATAATAAAATAATGGTCATGAATCAAATCATCTTGAACCATTGTGTAATTTAATATTTTTATCTCACCGACGTACTAATTAATTCAGTTACGTCATAACGAACTAATCATTTTAGTTGATTTCTGATAAACAATTGGTCTATAAACTCAAAAGATAAACATTCACCCCGTTCGTACAATTAAAAATTACTAATATATCAATCAAGTATTTAGTATTTAGATTTACTAATCCAAGAGAACACAATATATCCTATTTTGACATGACGTTATTATCTCTAAGCTTTGATGTACATTCAAGAACCGCATCACTTACAATTTGATTAAAGACCGCTTTTAACGACATTAAAGTGCATAAATCTATTCACAAAATAAATGAAAGGCCTCATGTTAAGAGATTGATTATACATGTTTAATAAGAGACGTGATCAACGAAGTTTAAGACGTGAAATTCTCTCTAAATAGGTCGTGTCTAGTACACCCCTAAACACGGACACCCTAAATATAACTCGAATATTCAATCAAACTCGACCCGAGTTATACTAAACATTATTTTCTTTAAACAACCGAGTAACTTTAAATTGACAAATAATTTTAATAAACAAAATTAGTTACGAACATGGAAGTAATTCATAAGTAGCGAACAATTCACATTAACGCACCCACTAAGATTGAGATCTTCACAAAGCCATCATCATGACAACCGCCATGAAAGTTGGATGCACAGAAAACTCTCGGAACTCGAACAGAAAGGCCAACGAATGTCGAGAAGGACGTGTCAATATATCCATCTATAAGTTTTTTTGCATCGTGGATGGCCGTAGCTTCACCGCTTTCTGAGGCATGAAATGCCTGGCATCTTGACAGCTGAAGCAAAAGTTAAACAAATGTGAATGAGGAGGAAGTGTGGGCGGTTGAATATTTTGGGGGGCCTCCACTCATTCAATGCTGTTATTTTTATGACCCTGATGTTTGGCATTTCGGTCGGACATTGTTAGCCGGTTGTTCGGTCGGGGTTGCCCGAGGCCCAACCCGAAATGCTTATATGGGCTTAGCCCATTAATACTCTGGGCCCACATTTAAGTGAAAAATGATCCAATAATTTCCCCTCGTTACCGTCGCACAATATCCGCCCTTTCCCTGTGCGTTTGTTAGTTGATGATCTCCGGGATACTCGACAAGGCCGGTCTCCAAGACGGATCTTGGCCATCCACGGGATTATGACTCCTGGGACCCGACAACCAGTCCGCGACGTCTTGCGCGGATAACTCCCCTTGCGCGTCCGCCTTCCGCAACAACTGCTCCAGCTCTTTCCTCTTCATTACTACCTTCACCCGACGAGGCCGAGCTGAGTCATTCGAAGAAGAACGGGCTGCACGAGAGGATGGGCAAGAAGATGAGGAAGCCGTCGATCCGATCTCCTCCTCTGTCTCTGAGCCATCGGACGACCCCCGTGCCCACACGACGGACGACCACTCCGGACGACAGCAGCGGTTTCCCATTTTCCCGATAAAAGATAAGATCTTTCCCGGGGAAGCAATCTTCTTGAGAGAGAAATATATTGGCCGGGTTAGGGGATGTGGCTGGTTTTAGAGTATAAATAAGAGGAGCGGCTCGGTCATTCGTTGGACTGGGATAATAAACCTAAGGAGATGACGTCAGAGAGGACGAACGAAGCTGGGATTGCCACGTGGTGGTTTGTCTTAGATTCTGACAAGAGATGCTGATCATGGTTAACTGTGTGTCCCTGCCACATCATGCATGGTTGATAAGAATGGAAGTTCTGGGGAAAAGGAAGAAGGGCACGTCTCCTCGTCACGTTGCTGAGGGCGTTCATTATTCGTCCCGACCGGCGTTTCCTTTTCTTGCACTTCAATCATTCCCCAAAGTTGACGAAGATCAAGAAGCGTTTTGGAATTCGATTGACTTGGGGAGGGGGGCGGGGGAAGGAAACGTGAAATCGTCAAAAATGTCTTTAAATCGAAAACGTTGCTCCCGAGAGGACGATCTTTGACGACGGCGCTTCAGTTCGCACGCCTTGTGCAACTTTCACGTGTGACATTTCCTCTCTGTTTTTTCTTTGGCTTTTCGAGATTATCTTTGGCCGTGCCTCAAAGTAGCCCGGACGATTCAGTTGCTACGGTCAAAAATAGGAAACAACCACTGCGGAATGACACGACTTTGCTTTGTTCCTAACAAGAAAATCCAGAACGCGTGCGGTGGAATGGAACGGGAAATATCTTATGCTTGTTAGTTACCCGTGGATCTGGTCTCTCGGGTGTAATCCTTAGAATGAGGAAAGGGTCTGGTTCGCCGATGGGGTCACGGTGGCTGCTCTTTGTAAATCGCATCCCATGTCGTAATCCCTTGTTAGCATCCTCGACGAAACCACGTAACTCATTCTCGAGTCGGTATCATAACCAGATTCCTAAGACAAGTTTTACCGGCTTAGATCATTTCAGTGTCATAACATCATCCCTTTCCTTTTTGGCCGTTTCGATTACCAGGGGGCAAATAACTGAAAACCTAATCACCGGTCAGAAAGCCAAGCAATTCAAATTTAATGTGAAAATATTTCGCTCTCGGGTAAATAATTTCAAAACTGGTCGATTCATACTCTGAAATTGTAGTTACAAATTGGAGTTATAAAACCTGATTTCGACCCATAATACATGAACTTGGTTTTTCTAAGTAACACATTGGTATTTGAAAAACAACTTCATTTTCACCATTAAGGAAATCGAATTTCCTTAAATATTAAAAAAACGAATTTTTTAATTTCATGATATTATTTGACGAATTTTCAAAACAACGTCGCGAAATATTTTCACGACTTTACCGTCACATAGACGAGACGCGCCCTAAAAATTCCTCGACCCTGGCGGCGTTTAACTTCTCCGGAAGCACGACCGGTCCTCATACTCGGATTCCTCCTTAATCCCACACTCACTCATAGTATTTGCTCACGTACTCTCGTGTATTATTCATGCTTACACTCGAGTGACGCTCGTAAGGACAAAGACACGCTCACAATAGACTCAAGAAACATAAAGATTTCGATCACGACACATATTGTATTTCCACTCAATCGTTCTTCCCCACGCCCCTTGTAAATAACGTCAAACTAGGATAAGGCTCTCCTAAGAGCCCCCTAATTAAGTAGAGGCGTTGGAGTGTTAGAAGGGAGAGTCATCAGTCGTATCTAATCACGATCACCAAAGAATAATCCTCTCCCCTAATCATCGTCCGAGCAATAATACTTTAGAATAAGAAGAAGACGTGATTAGGGTTTGTTTCTTTAAGAATCACGGTTGGGGGAATCGTTGAACCAACCATTTGGAAACGAATAACAACGTCGGCTTCGGATATATATTTTAGATGTAAGCTAAAGATCAGTACGAGGCGTTGTTCACGTGCCAAAACACGTCGCGATATATCGGGGACTCAAAGTAGAACTTCCATCCATCTTACAACAATACTTAAAACAATTGCAAACAGATAGGTTGACAACCACGCAGAATGATTGTCGTGTCTTTACAATTGACCAGTGCTGACTTATTTATAGACGCTAACTAATAACTGTCGACCGATGCACATTTAACACGTGCTAATTAATCTAAAACTAACTATCATCTAATTAGAGGTATGACTCGATCATCGACACTTCGTGAACATCGGCCCTTCGAGCATCGACCTTAATCCTTGCCGTCCCTCTTCATTACTGGAAGTCTTCGATAGAGTGTTACCATCGGCTTTCGCTCCATCATCATCTTTACCATCAATCCTCACTTCGTCGATCTGTTCCTCTACTAGCCTCGATCCTCGTCTGGCATCACATTGTCGATCGAACAATCTTCCAATCAGTATCGAACTTGGTCTCCTCCAAAGCCCATCGAAAAGAGTCCAAAATGACGTTTACTATGTAAACATGCGTAAATTATTATTACTAGTGATTGTATTTCGAATAGAAACAAGTATGTGCCCAAAGTATATAATAGTTCGGAACGTGTCGAGGAAATAACTCTATGATTTGTGTGAATAAGGGGAGGTGTAGAGAAAATGCTCATTACACCGAGTAGGTTTTTGCCTCTCTCTTTGTCGTATACATCCACCGACGACATTCAGATCAAATTATTACATTTTCTGGCGTTTTTTTATCCTTTCAAGTGGGGGGTGGGGTGGTTTCTTGCAAACGCTAACAAAAGAAACAGTTTTTCCGTTTCGTTTTCATTTCATATGATATGTTATTTTAACATCACATGCCCCCCACGAAAGCCACGAAACTCTCAACCGTCCAATGTGCCCGCCCCCCAACCTCATCTCTTCGTTTCTCTCCACTCTATTTCTTCGACTACGTCATCGACCCCAAAACTTGCTTTCCAACGCGGGCCCATCGATGTCGATATGCCAGCGTGCGACCCCTCGGCGGATGACTATCTGAATCAGTGAAATTGGCTCGAGGACCGGCCCTTCACTCCTCCCTCGTATCCTAAATTTGAATCATCGTCGCCGTCATACAAATATACAATAACCCTTCAAGCATCCGCAGCGAATGTGCCTGCCTTTACATGGGTGATCTCCGCACCTGGGGCGACTTGGGCCATTTTCGACTGCGTTTTCATGTACCTGCACCGCGAACCTGGGCATGACTAGTAATATGAAGAGATCAGCTTAAGCTAAGGGGAGGAGTCAAGCGATCCATCCAAAAATGGAAAGAATTTCACTCCAGTTACTTCTCACACAATGGATCAAAACAAGGAGCAGAAACGAAAGGCATAAAGAAAAAAAAATCCATCACAGGCTTATTTGGGAAATTGTTATATGTACCAGTTGTTAATGTAAGGGGCTGAGATGTCCATTTCCTCGATTTGTCTGGACAAGTATAAATTTTTGCTGATCGGTAGGCGACTAAAACAATGTTGTCTTAGTATTATACACCATCGATTTTTTAATTCGATTTCGTCCCGTTGTCGAAGCCATTTTCTTACCCCGACTATCCCCATCCTCCTGGTTTTGTTTCCGGAGAGTTTACGACGTTGGAATACCAGAAATTTAGAAGATGCGCCCTAAGCAACCCCCCGGGCGGCAACGGAGAAATCTATAGGAGAGTGCCGTTCTTTTTATATGGCCCCGAACTATTCCACAGGTCTCACGTCCCTTGCGTGTTTCGAACCAACTCCTTTTTCTGGAACATCATGGGTTTGTCGCCTTATAGCGTCGTCCTTTTCCTCCTCCTAGGGGCTTCTTGCAGCGTCGTCGTAGCCTTTGAGAGCAGGTTGCTATCGAGGATTTGCAATGGAGAGCAGTTCGACCTATGGAGCTCGTATGATTTTGCCTTTGTGAATGTAATGAATGACCTGAAATCAAACACGTCAGAGTCCCCCCTGTTGGACTACTATTGCCAGGACTCAGAGATGTATAAATTTGGGGAGCAAGTACTCACCTTGTATGGCCACGGAAAGTGCACCGAGAACCTCGATCCCATGGATTGTCACTACTGCATCAACTACGCCGCTAATGAAATGGTCGCCGAGTGCACCCACAGCATTGGGGCGCAGATCAAGCTCATGGACTGCCGACTCAGGTATGAGAATTACAAATTCAACAACGATGAGTAACTCATTGCTGTCACTGCCCGGGCACAGATTTGTCCTTCCGATGAGCTTCTACTAATAATAAACACTGCCACTTTTCCGGTGACAGTTGTTAATAGTTATTCCTAAATATTGTGGTATTAGGGTGTTTGTGTCGTCTCCAGCGAAGAAATCGCCTTTCGCGAGAATCTATTTGGAATAAAAAAACTGAAACCGAGATATCATGATCACACGTGAAGAAAAGCCAGGTTTTAGATGGGATATCATAAATTCAACCTTCAAGCACATTACGAAATTGGGTTTGTCAATGCCGAATTGGTTCTAGATGGTTCTACCTGTCGGCAACGAACTTAAATCAAGGTTCCATACCTTTTCGATTCAATATTTATGACATGATAAGGAATACACATAACAAACTGGTAAAAATTCCGCTACTGCAGAGAGATCCATAGGGGCAACTCCCTTTTACGAGATATTTTACTGAAATGAGTCCCTCAGGATTTTTTAACGTAAGTTCCTCTAGGGTTTCCTGAAATCTTGTATTAGTGAACTGTGACTGTGGCAGAATCGGACAATCGTGAAGCTCCAGTTTTGTCAAAGCAGGCGACAGTCCCCGGTTTTATGAGTTCTGGCCACAACAGACAACAAAGATAAGCCTTGAATTGTAAATGTTATTCTTCATACGGGCCGTCTCAATCGTAATCAACGGCTTGTTTCAATGGTGATAGCAACTCGAGATGTTAAGGGAATATCTTTGCTGCTCAATTATAGCAGTTGTGGAATTCAAATCTTTGCAGTATGAAAGTGGTGCTTCTAATGAAACTAACGGATGATTATATGAAAGGGTCGAAGTTGTTGTACAGTCGTCAATGCCAACGGTAATAAAGGGCCGAATTGTTAGGTAAAAGCGTGTCATACTATATATATTTTTTTCTACCCTCCCCATGCTGAAATGGGCTGGCGTCTTTGGCTATTTTAGCGATTTCCTGAATAAGATGTTAGGCAGGTTTTTTTGGCCCATTTCTTTCGCGGGCTCATGTAACCTTTTTTTTTTTAATTATTTTTTCATTTTTCGCACCAACTGCCCTGAACGTTCGAACTATTATGTGAAAGCGTGATATACTATATATTTTCATTTTCCTTAAGGTTATTCGGAATGCATACAGTACAAACAAATTCCTAAGAAAAACACTTAATGTCGGAACAGTTTGCAAAAATATAGATAGGAAAAGCACAAAATTTATTGAAAATATTACGTCAGTTTTCCTTAGAACAAGTTTATATGAATATAATTAATACAATTTGAGTTGGGTGGTTATATTAATCGCCAAATCTCATGTAACAGTATGTGAGCCTCGCATGCGTTCCCTTCTCGAAATGACGCGGATCCATTGATTCGACCACGGCTGATTTGAGTTCGTACTGAGTGTAGTAACTGCGGTGTCCGGTCCACGTCATTGATACAAGCCGTTGGACTGTGTTGATGAAGAAGTTGTGTTTGGAAATGCTCTCCATAGTCTGGCAACCCCAAAAACAGAACTATAGTCACAGTTAAATGTGTCGAGGGAACGACAATCTGAAAGGATGGACGGACGGGCAATGTCGTATTGTAACCTCGGTTAACACGAACAAGAGCACAATAATAGCAGTTTCGTTCAACATATTGAAAGAGATGCCGCACGCTGTAGACGTGATTAGTCCAAGTGGCATGAGTCCACCACAAATGTTCGGTTCTCGGCCGAGGTAGAGATCCCGAATGCATTCTCGAAGAGTGAAAAAGCTCATCGTATTTCTGTGCGACGTAATTACATAGGAGAAATCTAAGGAAGCCAATTGCCATAATAGAAGCTGGGCCTGTTTATGGGCTTCGAGCCGTAAAGCCCACCCGGCCCCACCTTCTTTTGGGATGTTTCCGCAACCGTCGTAGCCCATAGGCGTGACCTGACACGTTAATGTTTATAATTGGACTTGGGCAAAGGATTTAGCTGCCCGGCCTGAACTATTATTGATATTTTTTTTTAATCCAAAAGCATAATTTCAATAAATATACGAAATTATAGCACTATTTAATTCAAGATATTTAAGCGAGCCAAGAAAATTGTTTTTAAAGAAGTTAAAACCAAAGGCTCATCCCTAAACACTAGATCTCGTTCCGGTAATTACATCTCGAAGTATATGGTAGTCGATGCGCGATTAGGAGCCTTAAAGAGAACTCAATCGGTTTGGTCTATGTCCTCGACTTGTCCGAAGGTGAATCTCGTCAGCAATACGACTTAATCACTGGCAGCCTTTGTCATGTTCACATAGTCATTCTGCGACAGGATAGACGGAGACGAGGAACTAGTCAAGTTCTTCGTTCTCACAATGGATCAAAACGAGCGAGGAACAGAGAAGAATGAAAAAATCCTTCGGATAAGGGCATATGACGAACAATAACAACAATATTAGAGTATTATATGACACATGATCCGATATTGATAGCGCATACGATTTCTTGTGAGAGACTCTCTTTTCCTCGATCTTTCTAGACAAGTACAAATTTCTGCCGACCGGCAAGCCACTAAAACGATGTTGTCTTAGTATTATACGCCACTCGATTTTGAAATCGAATTCATCCTGTTGTCGAAGCCATTTTCTTACCTCGACCATGCACAGCCTCATGGTTTTGTTTCCGGATAGTTTATGACGTTGGAATACCAGAAATCCAAATGATGCACCCGAAGGAACCCCCGGGCGGCAACGGAGAAATCTATAGGAGACGTGCCGTTCTTTTTATATGACCCCGAACTATTCCACAGGTCTCACATCCCTTGCGTGTTTCGAACCTACTCCTTTTTCTGGAACATCAGGGGTTTGTCGCCTTATAGCGTCGTCAGCGTCTTCCTTTTCCTCCTCCTCGGGGCTTCTTGCAGCGTCGTCGTAGCCTTTGACGGCAGGTTGCTGTCGAGGATATGCAAGGGAAAGCAGTTTAGTTCAGGGAGCCAAAATGACTTCGCCTTTATGGATGTAATGAATGACCTGAAATCGCACACGTCAGAGTCCCCCTAGTTGGACTACTATTGCAGGATACACGCAAGGCCGAGGTCTATATGGAGAGAGACCTCACCTTGTATGGCCATGGAGTCTGCACCGAGAACCTCGATCCAAAGGATTGTCACGACTGCATTGACTACGCCTCTGAGGAAATGTTCAAGGAGTGCACCCACAACGTAGGGGCGTAGATCCAGCTCATGGACTGCCGACTCAGGAATGAGAATTACAAATTCAACAACGATGACTAACTCATTACTGTCACTGCCCGGGCACAGATTTATTCTTCCGATGAGCTTCTACTAATAATCAACACTGCCATCTTTCCCGGTGGTAGTTGTTAATTGTTATTCCTAAAAACTATGGTATTAGGGTGTTTGTGTCGTCTTCAGCAAAGAAATCGCGAGATGTCATGATCATATCTGAAGAAAAGCCAGGTTTTAGAGGGGATATAAAAAATTCAACCTTCAAGCATGTTACGAAATCAAGTTTGTCAATGACGAATCGGTTCGAGATGGTTCTACCTGTCAGCAACGAACTCAAATCAAGGTTCCATACTTTTCCGATTCAAAATTCATGTCATGCTAAGGAATACGCATCAGAAACTGTTAAAGTTTCCATGATCGAATTATGGTATGGACATTGTAAACTGCTGCATCAGTTGTTCACAAAAAGTGGCAAAGGAAACAATATCTCAAATGGATAAATCAAGAATCAAACTACTATGCATTGAACTAAAGATCCCCATCTTGAGTTTCTCGGTTATCGTCATTTGAACCTTTACCCGGAGTTTCATCGACTCTAGATCCCGAAAAGAATGCCTGACTCATGCGTCATATGAGTAGACCTGGTCCTGCCAGAGATTGCGGCCGAAGGCTTGCCCCAGCCCATTCAGAGTATAATATTACATGACATTGTTGATATGATTATTGTCAAAAATCTTGAAACTAATATTCAAAAATCTGCACCATGACATTGTTGATATGATTATTGTCATTCCCAGAAATGTGGAACCAGATTCTCCTGGTTGGCCTTATTCTGCGTAATTCGATCTCCCATTTCTCCAGTCCATAGAATATCACCGAACATGTCTCTTTCAGCGATCGTTTTTGGTCTTACCTCCACGTACCAGTCCGTCCAGAACGTAAAGCAAATCGAGAGACGACGATCTGCAACAGTCGAGGGATGAGGCCGTAGTCGAACTGTTTGGGCGACAGGAATGGTTGTGGAGCCTCATCTGTTTCGTTGTTGGGGTGAAACAAGAGTCGTTTGGTCGGCTCCGGCGAGCTGCTTTTAAGATCATTGAGTTTCAGCAGGGGGTGGGGCTGCTTTTAACTGGCTGTTGAGATGGTGATTTCAATGTGACGATATAGACTGTATTATTAGGAAAGGAAGACGGAAATGACTCTCGGCAGGCACAGCGGGAAATGATTCCTTCTTGCAGCGTGTGTTTACACAATGTAATTCTCAGTCATGGATTAATATTCAAATCAATCCATGATCGCTAAATTCGCACACCGCAAGTATAGGGATCGCAATAAGTAATATAGAAATTAGCAGAGTTATCGTTCCCACGAGGATAGTAATTAAAATCATTTAGTATACACAATTACAATTTTTATGTAGCCAAACAAATATGAAAAATTGAGTTTTTAAATATGAAAATTAAACTAGTAAGAAATAAATATCAAAGCAAAGAATCGGAATTCAATAGACGGAAAAGCCTAGGATCAAGTATCCCCTCCTTGTTTCGTTAAACCCCTTCACTCGTTTATCCCAAATTTATACTAATTTTATTTTCTAACCGGATTCTTATGTCCCTAAGTGCTTCTCCCGAGTTTACAAAGGATTATTCTAAACCACCATAAAGATATATCCCTATAGTGAATTACGAAGGCCAGAACACATTAAGATTCAATCATTTATTGGTTACCTAGAAGTATATCTCCCGATACTACTTACTAGCCAATTCGCTCCCGCGATATTAACCAAGGCTATTTCGTTCATGTTCTCTCCTAAAATTTCTCTCCCGAGTTTAATTTAGGATAACAAATCAATACAATCTGGTGATCAGGCAAATTACACGCATTAAGATCAAACGAAATAAATAAACATCCAAAGCACGAATTTGTTCTAAAACGAGTTCAGGAAATGCAACTACACAATTCGGTTCAACATAATCGTATCAAAGAAAGTTTAGCCAGACATTGTTTTTGAGACACAATTCAAATAAAAGAAAAGCATCCTAAAACAATAAGCTAACTCCCTTCTTCTCCCTCTGGTCGAATCCTGTCTCTTCTTCCGGTCTCCTCTAGTCTCCTCTTCGTCTGGTTCTCTTCAGCCTTGAGGAACAAAGTCCTTTTATTGTCATAAAAATAAAACCTAGAGAATCTCTGAAAATCTGGATAAAATATTTTTTTCTCTTCAATTAGTCATCCTCCCACGTGTCCTTCAAGTCTTTCCCTTTGTCTAGAATCTTTGTAGATATGCCGAAATCTTCTTGTTTCCATTTTTATCTGAAATAAACTAAAAATTCGGCAGTATCCCACTTCTCGAGAATAATATAAAATAACAAGAAATAATGTGAAATAAACGCAATATTTTACAAATCTAACAAATCCTAGGTATGAAATTATCATACATTACTCTACTTTCATAGAGTTATCACACCCCCAAACCTAAATTTTGCTAGTCCCGAGCAAAGGTAAAAACTAAACGACTCTCCTCAGCAAACCCAAGTCACTCAAATGTAGAAACACCTCTTATAACATTCTCAGACATGGTCGCATCCTTCTCATGCATCTCGATTCCATTCAGTACCTAGCATGC
This sequence comes from Melastoma dodecandrum, assembly GCA_029817715.1. Classification (NCBI taxonomy): domain Eukaryota; kingdom Viridiplantae; phylum Streptophyta; class Magnoliopsida; order Myrtales; family Melastomataceae; genus Melastoma; species Melastoma dodecandrum. The sequence continues at coordinate 1,906,556 of JARUPY010000182.1, forward strand.
TCAATTAAAAGCTTTAAAATACAATAACTTCATCCCAGCAGGTTGCACACTCAACATTAACAAGCATACATTCCCAATAGCTCATGTCAACCAGGAACTTGCAAAGATCACCATAAACATCCCTCTCCACTAATCAAAGGTTTTTTTTTTTTTTCGATCATTACTCTTTTTCTTTTTTTTTTTACGGTTGCACGACTCTAAATGTATCATCTAATTCCGGCAAAAGCTCATGTAGCGAGTTCTCAATCAATGACTCCCGGTTCAGTTGAACCAAGGCATTAGGTGATAAGGCACCCCTCGGATCAATCACTCAAGCTATCACGGAAGACTCACACCACAAGCACATATTCAGGCAACATCTTTTTCTCTATATATTTTTTTTCCATTTTTACCTGAACATTAGTACTCAGAGCCTTGGCAACCTTATTGTCTTCTTTTTTTCTTTTTTTTTCTAACACAATGACCAAAGATGTCATTTCAAGAGATAATTCAGGCTACTCCACTCGTCACTAGTCACCATGCATTCTAAGGAGATGTAGCCTACCCTTGCTAAGCACGCTTCCTACTGGGAAATCTCTTTTTTTTTTAAGTTCGAAAAATTTGGCACACTAAGCAAAGAATTTCATCTTTTCGCACTTACGAATGCAAACCTTAAGCGCATCATTGAATAAAGACATTCCCTGTTCAAGTTTCTAAGGCTTCGCTGAGGAGTACCTAAACATGACTCACCCTTAGTAAATATCAATTCCAAAATTAACACCACTCAATGTCACACGACACCCCCAAGCCTAAACAGAGCAACGTCCTCGGTGCGAAAGTGAATAAGTGAGATATACTCAAAAAAGATAGAGGGTATGTGTACTCACTCCGCTATAGCATCTGAGTCGCTATCCTCATCGTCCTCATCAAACATCGAGGGTGGAGTTGGTTGCTTCGTGATTTTCGGTGCGTGAGCACTTCCCTGAAAAAGAGAAATAAATGGATTAGGGTAAGAATGAATAATTGACCGAGATTTTTTTTTTTTAAATAATTTTTTTTTATAATTTTTTTTTGGTGCAGCTGCACAAGATATCCGATGCAGTTGCACGAAGTTTCTGTGGATTTAAGGTCGTCATGGTGCAGCTGCGCGAGATTTTCGTACAGTTGCACGAAGTTTCTGTGGCTTTGTGCTCTTGGCGGTGCAGCTGCGCGAAATTTTGATGCCACTGCACAGAGTTTCTGTGGTTCTATGCTCTCGACGGTGCAACTGCACGAAATTTTGATGCCACTGCACAAAGTTTCTGTGGTTCTGTGCTCCCGTCAGTGCAGCTGCACTAAATTTCCGTGCAGCAGCACAAAGTTTCTGTGGCTTCCCATCCGTCTGCGATGCAGCTGGCCGACCTTTTCACCACTAAATATGACAATAGAAGACATTAAATTGAAATAGCAATCAAAATGAAAGTAATTAAACCTACGAAAAAAGAAAAAATAAGAAAGAACTTGGGTTGCTTCCCAAGAAGCGCTTGGTTTTACGTCCTCGGCTTGACGTTCCCAAGTAATCATGCTTTGCTCATCAACAATGTCGACTGACCTTGATCGACACTTCCTCCCAAATAGTGTTTCACTCTACTTGCATTTACTTTGAACTTACCTTGGTCATTCAACCTCTCCAATTCAAGAGCTCCATACGGAAACACTTGGGTAATCTTGAACGGCCCTGACCAACGAGATTTCAATTTGCCAGGAAACAATTTTAAACGTGAGTTAAAAAGTAAAACGAGCTGGCCTGGTTTGAACTGTCGATCTTTGATGCGTTGGTCATGCCATTTCTTCGTTTTATCTTTATAGATCCTGGAATTCTCATATGCATCCAGCCGAAATTCTTCAAGTTCATCGAGTTGAAGTAATCGTTGTTTACCTGCAATTTCAAGATCAAGATTAAGCTTCTGGATTGCCCAAAACGCTTTGTGCTCTAGCTCAACCGGTAAGTGACAAGCTTTCCCGTAAACTAATTTGTACGGTGAGGTCCCAATTGGTGTCTTGTAAGCCGTCCTATAAGCCCATAAAGCATCATCCAATTTGCGCGACCAATCCTTCCGATTTGGGCTAACCGTCTTTTCCAAGATTCTTTTGATTTCTCTGTTGGATACCTCAACTTGGCCACTCGTCTGAGGATGATAAGCCAATGCTACCTTGTGATTCACGCCATATTTCTTTATGAGGGCATTGAATTTGACATTGCAGAAGTGTGAACCTCCGTCACTTATTATTGCACGCGGTGTACCGAATCGTGTGAATATCTGCTTTAGAAACTTCAAAACTCCACTAGCATCGTTAGTAGGCAAAGCAATAACTTCTACGCATTTAGACACGTAATCCACAGCTACAAGAATATATCGGTTTCTAAATGATTCAACGAATGGTCCCATGAAATCAATCCCCCAGACGTCAAAAATTTCAACCTCTAAAATATTTTTCAAAGGCATTTCATCGCGGCGAGATATATTACCAACACGTTGACAGCGACCACAATGAGCAACAAATTGGTGTGCATCCTTAAATAGTGAAGGCCAGAAAAAACCTGATTGAAGAACCTTTGCCGTGGTTTTGTGGCCACCGTGGTGCCCACCATAAGACGATGCATGACACTGTTCCAATATCTTCCGCATTTCCTCCTCTGGTACACATCTTCGAATGATTTGATCTGCACACTTTTTGAATAAAAGCGGTTCATCCCAAAAGTAATATCTAACATCATGTAAAAACCTTTTCCTTTGTTGGTATGACTGATCCGGTGGTAGAATATCAGCTACAATGTAGTTCACGTAATCAGCATACCATGGTGTAGCCACATCAACCCCAAACAGTTGTTCGTCAGGAAACGCATCATTTATAATTGTTCCGTCTGGGATCCCGTTGTCGTTTTCTAGCTTTGATAAATGGTCTGCCACCTGATTGTCCGCTCCTTTCCTGTCCACAACCTCAAGATCGAATTCTTGAAGCAATAACACCCATCGGATTAGTCGCGGTTTTGCATTAGCCTTTGAAATTAAATATCTTATTGCTGCATGGTCAGTGTGTACAATAACTTTCGATCCAATAAGATAAGATCTGAATTTATCAAAAGCATGAACTATGGCTAACATTTCTTTCTCTGTGGTTGTGTAATTTACCTGTGCACTATCCAAGGTTTTACTTGAATAATAAATTGCATGGAATACCTTATCTTTCTTCTGGCCAAGCACAGCTCCCACAGCAAAGTCACTTGCATCACACATTAGCTCAAAAGGCATTGACCAATCCGGTGCAACAATAATTGGTGCAGAAACTAACCTCTTTTTAAGCTCGATGAATGCCTCCATGCATTTGCCATCAAATACAAAGGCCGTATCCTTCTCCAACAGATTGCAAAGTGGTTTCGTTACCTTGGAGAAATCCTTGATGAACCATATATAAAAACCTACATGGCCAAGAAAACTCCACACTCCCTTAACAGATGAAGGCCGTGGCAAGCGTTCAATTGTTTCGACCTTAGCTTTATCGACTTCAATTCCACATTCTGAAATTCGGTGGCCTAAAACAATTCCTTCACGAACCATAAAGTGACTTTTCCCCCAACTGAGAACAAGATTAGTTTCTTCACATCGAGTAAGCACCGCAGATAAATTATCAAGGCAATTCTCAAAAGATAATCTAAAAACAGAGAAATCGTCCATAAATACCTCAATACTTTGTTCGATCATATCAGAAAAAATTACAGTCATGCACCTTTGAAAAGTGGCAGCTGCGTTACACAATCCGAAAGGCATCCGGCGGAAGGCGAACGTTCCATAAGGGCAGGTGAATGTTGTTTTTTCTTGGTCTTCCGGTGCGATTGCAATTTGATTGTAACCTGAATATCCATCAAGAAAACAATAAAAGCTTTTTCCAGCCAAACGATCAAGCATTTGATCAATAAAAGGTAAAGGAAAATGATCTTTGCAGGTGGCTGCATTTAGTTTCCGATAATCCATGCAAACTCTCCAACCGGTGACTGTTCGCATTGGGATGAGCTCGTTCTTTTCGTTTTCTACCACGGTCATACCACTTTTCTTTGGAACGCACTGAATTAGACTCACCCACGAACTGTCTGAGATGGGGTATATGATTCCTGCATCTAACCACTTTATTATTTCTTTTCTTACCACCTCTTTCATATTCGGGTTGAGCCTCCTCTGTTGCTCGATCGAAGCTTTCTTGTTGTCTTCAAGCCTGCTCTTGTGCATGCATAGTGTAGGACTAATTCCCTTAATGTCTACAATGCTCCATCCAAGAGCTGTTTTGTGTTCTCGAAGCACTCGCAATAATTCCTCTTCCTGTTTGTTAGATAATGCAGCCGAAATAATAACTGGAAGAGTATTACCTGAACCTAAAAATGAATACCTCAGGTGCTCCGGTAGCGGTTTTAGTTCTAACTCCGGCGGCTCTTCTATTGATGGTTTTGCTGCAGAGATGGGGCGTTCCAATGGTTCAGCCCGTGGCACATGACGCATATATGCAGCCTGCTCTATCTCAGCTTCTTCACTCTTCGTTACAACATCTTCTGGTTCATCCTTTTGTGGCCAAACCACCGTAACCCTATATCCCTATAGTGAATTACGAAGGCCAGAACACATTAAGATTCAATCCTTTATCGGTTACCTAGAAGTATTTCTCCCGACACTACTTACTAGCCAATTCGCTCCCGCGATATTAATCAAGGCTATTTCGTTCCCGTTCTCTCCTAAAATTCCTCTCCCGAGTTTAAGTTAGGATAACAAATCAATACAATCTGGTGATCAGGCAAATTACACGCATTAAGATCAAAAGAAATAAATAAACATCCAAAGCACAAATTTGTTCTAAAACGAGTTCAGGAAATTCAACTACACAATTCGGTTCAACATAATCCTAGCAAAGAAAGTTTAGCCGGACATTGTTTTCGAGACACAATTCAAATAAAAGAAAAACATTCTAAACAATAAGCTAACTCCCTTCTTCTCCCTCTGGTCGAATCCTGTCTCTTCTTCCGGTCTCCTCTCTCCTCTTCGTCTGGTTCTCTTTAGCCTTTAGGAACAAAGTCCTTTTATTGTCCTAAAAAATAAAACCTAGAGAATCTCTGAAAATCTGGATAAAATATTTTTTTCTCTTCAATTAGTCATCCTCCCACGTGTCCTTCAAGTCTTTCCCTTTGTCTAGAATCTTTGTAGATATGCCGAAATCTTCTTGTTTCCATTTTTATCTGAAATAAACCAAAAATTCGGCAGTATCCCAATTCTCGAGAATAATATAAAATAACAAGAAATAATGTGAAATAAACGCAATATTTTACAAATCTAACAAATCCTATGTATGAAATTGACATACATAACTCTACTTTCATAGAGTTATCAATCCACGAAATGATTCAGTCATCGACTAGACAACTCTGTAGTCAAGGGCTGTCGCGACAAGATGTGTCCCGAGAGTATGTGCCACGATAAAACTGCCTCGACAGGATGTGCCGCGACATGATCTGCCGTGACAAGGGTTGTCGCGAATGCTTAGTCGAAAGTGAAGTCGACAAGGGAATCAAACACGTGATTTTCAACCTCCAACCGCGACGATTATGAAGAAATTCAAGCATGTGACAGAATGTGGGCGGTTAAGAGACGCGCTCGTTGAAGCTTGAAGAACGTCAATGGTAGAGCAGAGTTGATGGACTTGTGAAGAGTTGATGCCTGTCGATAGAAGAGCAGTGTCTACGGAGGTTCAGCTTTGATGATGAGAGTTTTTGAGGTGGCATAGAAGATGTTGATGGACGTCTCGACAAAACCGTCAATGATGTAACATCGAAGCTTGTTATTGTGCGTATTTAGCACGTGTTACATATGTTTGACTGTTATTAGGTTAAGTGCGTCTTTAAAAAGGTCTAATTTGGACGGAAATAATACACACAGACAATCATTCATTGTCGACTTGCTGTAACTTTTGCTTTCAAGTGTTTTCAATGGCCGTAAGTGTTCTACTCTCGTGTTTGTGTATTATTTATTTATTTTATTCATTTAGTGTTATTGACGATCACATTACTTCAATCCGTATCTTCACATTATATCACAACGTGGTCGCTGCAAACAAAGTGATCACCCGTGGAGAAAAGAAATGTGTCAGTGAATGTTTTCCTTGGATGTCTTCCGGCAGGTTTTGGCTCTATAACGGCCATGCCATTATGTCAAGAGGTACTGGTAGGTGTGGCCGATACGAGTAGCGTCATCTGGTCCTCAATAGACCGCTGGAACGATTATTTCCAATTTCTTTGTTGCGGCATTTATAATGTAGATTTCTTAATCCATGGGGTAACGACGTAGCAAAACTATGCTACTATGGAACGTATATTTAAAATTCAATTTAGATATATTCGGCTACTTTAAATAAAACACTAGAATTTAATACTTATGAATGATTGAGAATAAATTAATAGTTCAATTATTTCTAATTATGAAGTTTATAGTTTTAAATTTTAATTTTATTAATATTAAATAAAGAATGTCCGTGTTAAAGTGTTATTACATACTACACTCTAGGTTCTTTGCATAAAGGCAATGAAAATAACACGTATAACAATCATTTTTAATCGCCTGAAATAATAAAATAATGGTCATGAATCAAATCATCTTGAACCATTGTGTAATTTAATATTTTTATCTCACCGACGTACTAATTAATTCAGTTATGTCATAATGACCTAATTATTTTAGTTGATTTCTGATATATAATAAGTCTATAAACTCAAAAGGTAAACATTCACCCGCGTTCATATAATTAAAATAACTAATATCTCAATCAAGTATTTAGTATTTCGATTTACTAATACAAGAGAACACAATATATCCTATTTTGACATGACGTTATTATCTCTAAGCTTTGATATACATTCAAGAACCGCATCACTTATAATTTGATTAAAGACCGCTTTTAACGACATTAAAGTGCATAAATCTATGCACAAAATAAATGAAGGCATCATGTTACGAGATCGATTATACATGTTTAATAAGAGACGTAATCAATGATGTTTAAGACGTGAAATTCTCTCTAAATGGGTCATGTCTAGTACACTCCTAAACACGGACACCCTAAATATAACTCGAATATTCCATCAAACTCGACCCGAGTTATTATAAACATTATTTTCTTTAAACAACCGAGTAACATTAATTTGACAAATAATTTTAATAAATTAATGTAACTTCAATACAAAATTAGTTACGAACGTAGAAGTAATTCACAAGTAGCGAACAATTCACATTAACGCACGCACTAAGATTGAGATCTTCACAAAGCCATCATCATGACAACCGCCATGAAAGTTGGATGCACAGAAAACTCTCGGAACTCGAACAGAAAGGCCAACGAATGTCGAGAAGGACGTGTCACTATATCCATCTATAAGTTTTTTTGCATCGTGGATGGCCGTAGCTTCACCGCTTTCTGAGGCATGAAATTCCTGGCATCTTGACAGCTGAAGCAAAAGTTAAACAAATGTGAATGACGACGAAGTGTGGGCTGTGGAATATTTTGGGGGCCTCCACTCATTCAATGCTGTTATTTTTATGACCGTGATGTTTGGCATTTATTGCGTTCGGTCGGACATTGTTAGGCGGTTCTTCGGTCGGGGTTGCCCGAGGCCCAACCCGAAATGCTTATATGGGCTTAGCCCATTAATACTCTGGGCCCAAATTTAAGTGTAAAATGATCCAATAATTTCCACCGTTACCGTTGCACAATATCCGCCCTCTCCCTGTGCGTTTGTTAGTTGATGATCTCCGGGATACTCGTCAAGGCTGGTCTCCAAGACGGATCTTGGCCATCCACGGGATTATGACTCCTGGGACCCGACAACCAGTCCGCGACGTCTTGCGCGGATAACTCCCCTTGCGCGTCCACCTTCCGCAACAACTGCTCCAGCTCTTTCCTCTTCATTACTACCTTCACCCGACGAGGCCGAGCTGAGTCATTCGAAGAAGAACGGGCTGCACGAGAGGATGGGCAAGAAGATGAGGAAGCCATCGATCCGATCTCCTCCTCTGTCTCTGAGCCATCGGACGACACCCGTGCCCACACGACGGACGACCACTCCGGACGACAGCAGCGGTTTCCCATTTTCCCGATAAAAGATAAGATCTTTCCTGGGGAAGCAATCTTCTTGAGAGAGAAATATATTGGCCGGGTTAGGGGATGTGGCTGGTTTTAGAGTATAAATAAGAGGAGCGGCTCGGTCATTCGTTGGACTGGGATAATAAACCTAAGGAGATGACGTCAGAGAGGACGAACGAAGCCGGGATTGCCACGTGGTGGTTTGTCTTAGATTCTGACAAGAGATGCTGATCAGGGTTAACTGTGTGTCCCTGCCACATCATGCATGGTTGATAAGAATGGAAGTTATGGGGAAAAGGAAGAAGGGCACGTCTCCTCGTCACGTTGCTGAGGGCGTTCATTATTCGTCCCGACCGGCGTTTCCTTTTCTTGCACTTCAATCATTCCCCAAGTTGGCGAAGATCAAGAAGCGTTTTGGAATTCGATTGCACTTCAATCACGTTTTGGAAACGTGAAATCGACAAAAATGTCTTTAAATGGGAAACGTTGCTCCCGAGAGGACGATCTTTGACGACGGCGCTTCAGTTCGCACGCCTTGTGCAACTTTCACGTGTAACATTTCCTCTCTCTTTTGTTTTTTTTTTTTTTGCTTTTCGTGATTATCTTTGGCCGTGCCTCAAAGTAGCCCGGACGATTCAGCTGCTACGGTCAAAAATAGGAAACAACCACTGCGGAATGACATGACTTTGCTTTGTTCCTAAAAAGAAAATCCAGAACGCGTGCGGTGGAATGGAACGGGAAATATCTTATGCTTGTTAGTTACCCGTGGATCTGGTCTCTCGGGTGTAATCCTTAGAATGAGGAAAGGGTCTGGTTCGCCAACCGGCTGCTCTTTGTAAATCGCATCCCATGTCGTAATCCCTTGTTAGCATCCTCGACGAAACCACGTAACTCATTCTCGAGTCGGTATCATAACCAGATTCCTAAGACAAGTTTTACCGGCTTAGATCATTTCAGTGTCATAACATCATCCCTTTCCTTTTTGGCCGTTTCGATTACCAGGGGGCAAATAACTGAAAACCTAATCACCGGTCAGAAAGCCAAGCAATTCAAATTTAATGTGAAAATATTAATTTCAAAACTGGTCGATTCATACTTTGAAATTGTAGTTACAAATTGGAGTTATAAAACCTGATTTCGACCCGTAATACATGAACTTGGTTTTTCTAAGTAACAAATTGGTATTTGAAAAACAACTTCATTCTCACCATTAAGGAAATCGAATTTCCTTAAATATTAAAAAAAACGAATTTTTTAATTTCATGATATTATTTGACGAATTTTCAAAACAACGTCGCGAAATATTTTCACGACTTTACCGTCACAGCGACGAGACGCGCCCTAAAAATTTCTCGACCCTGGCGGCGTTTAACTTCTCCGGAAGCACGACCGAACCTCATACTCGGATTCCTCCTTAATCCCACACTCACTCACAGTATTTGCTCACGTACTCTTATGTATCCTTCATGCTTACACTCGAGTGACGCTTGTAAGGACAAAGACACACTCACAATGGACTCAAGAAACATAAAGATTTCGATCATGAAACATATTGTATTTCCACTTAATCTTTCTTGCCCACACCCTTGTAAATAACGTCAAACTGGATAAGGCTCTCCTAAGATCCCCCGAATTAAGTAGAGGCCTTGGAGTGTTAGAAGGGAGAGTCATCAGTCGTATCTAATCACGATCACCAAAGAATAATCCTCTCCCCTAATCATCGTCCGAGCAATAATACTTTAGAATAAGAAGAAGACGTGATTAGGGTTTGTTTCTTTAAGAATCACGGTTGGGGGAATCGTTGAACCAACCATTTGGAAACGAATAACAACGTCGGCTTCGGATATATATTTTAGATGTAAGCTAAAGATCAGTACGAGGCGTTGTTCACGTGCCAAAACACGTCGCGATATATCGGGGACTCAAAGTAGAACTTACAACCATCTTACAACAACACTTAAAAAATTGCGAACAGATAGGTTGACAACCAAGCAGCCTTTCGGGGTCATAGAATGATTGTCGTATCTTTACAATTGACCAGTGCTGACTTATTTATAGACGCTAACTAATAACTGTCGACAGATGCACATTTAACACGTGCTAATTAATCTAAAACCGGCTATCATCTAATTAGAGGTATGACTCGATCATCGACACTTTGTGAACATCGATCCTTTGAGCATTGACCTTAATCCTTGCCGTCCTTCTTCGTTACTAGAAGTCTTCGATGGAGTGTTACCATCGGCTTTCGCTCCATCGTCATCTTTACCGGCGATCCTCACTTCGTCGATATGCTCCTCTACTAGCCTCGATCCTGGACAGCTATGTCGATCGAGCAATCTACCAAGCAGTATCGAACTTGGTCTCCTCCAAAGCCCATCAAAGAGAGCCCAAAATGACGTTTACTACGTAAATAGGCGTAGATTATTATTATTAATGATTGTATTTCGAATAGAAACAAGTATGTTCCAAAGTATATAATAGTTCGGAACGTGTCGAGGAAATAATTCCATGATTTATGTGATTAAGCAGAGGTGTCGAGAAAATGCTCATGACACGGAGCAGGTTTTTGCCTCCCTCTCTGTCGTATACATCCACCGACGACATTCAGATCAAATTATCACATTTTCTGGCGTTTATTTATCCTTTCAAGTGGTGGGTTGGGGGGGGGGGGGTGTTCTTGCAAAAGCTAACAAAAGAAACAGTTTTTTCGTTTCGTTTTCATTTCATATTATCATCACATGCCCCCCACGAAAGCCACGAAACTCTCAACCGTCCAATGTGCCCACCCCCCAACCTCATCTCTTCGTTTCTCTCCACTCTATTTCTTCGACCATGTCATCGACCCCAAAACTTGTTTTCCAACGTGGGCCCATCGATGTCGATATGACCAACGTGCGACCTCTCGGCGCGGATGACTTATCTGAATCAGTGAAATTGCCTCGAGGACCGGCACTTCACTCCTCCCTCGTATCCTAAATTTGAATCATCGTCGCCGTCATACAAATATACAATAACCCTTCAAGTATCCGCAGTGAATGTGCCTTTACATGGGTGATCTCCGCACCTGCCGCGATATGGGCCATTTTCGACTACGTTTTCATGGACATGCACTGCGAACCAGGGCATGACTAGTAATATGAAGAGATCAGCTTAAGCTAAGGGGAGGAGTCAAGCGATCCATCCAAAAATGGAAAAAATTTCACTCCAGTTACTTCTCACACAATGGATCAAAACAAGGAGCAGAAACGAAAGGCATAAAGAAAAAAAAATCCATCACAGGCTTATTTGGGAAATTGTTATATGTACCAGTTGTTAATGTAAGGGGCTGAGATGTCCATTTCCTCGATTTGTCTGGACAAGTATAAATTTTTGCTGATCGGTAGGCGACTAAAACAATGTTGTCTTAGTATTATACACCATCGATTTTTTAATTCGAATTCGTCCCGTTGTCGAAGCCATTTTCTTACCCCGACTATCCCCATCCTCCTGGTTTTGTTTCCGGAGAGTTTACGACGTTGGAATACCAGAAATTTAGAAGATGCGCCCTAAGCAACCCCCCGGGCGGCAACGGAGAAATCTATAGGAGAGTGCCGTTCTTTTTATATGGCCCCGAACTATTCCACAGGTCTCACGTCCCTTGCGTGTTTCGAACCAACTCCTTTTTCTGGAACATCATGGGTTTGTCGCCTTATAGCGTCGTCCTTTTCCTCCTCCTCGGGGCTTTTTGCAGCTTCGTCGTAGCCTTTGACGGCAGGTTGCTGTCGAGGATCTGCAATGGAAACCAGTTCCAAACATGGAGCTCGTATGATTTTGCCTTTGTGAATGTAATGAATGACCTGAAATCAAACACGTCAGAGTCCCCCCTGTTGGACTACTATTGCCAGTACTCAGAGATGTATAAATTTGGGGAGCAAGTACTCACCTTGTATGGCCACGGAAAGTGCACCGAGAAACTCGATCCCATGGATTGTCACTACTGCATCAACTACGCCGCTAATGAAATGGTCGCCGAGTGCACCCACAGCATTGGGGCGCAGATCAAGCTCATGGACTGCCGACTCAGGTATGAGAATTACAAATTCAACAACGATGAGTAACTCATTGCTGTCACTGCCCGGGCACAGATTTGTCCTTCCGATGAGCTTCTACTAATAATAAACACTGCCACTTTTCCGGTGACAGTTGTTAATAGTTATTCCTAAATATTGTGGTATTAGGGTGTTTGTGTCGTCTCCAGCGAAGAAATCGCCTTTCGCGAGAATCTATTTGGAATAAAAAAACTGAAACCGAGATATCATGATCACACGTGAAGAAAAGCCAGGTTTTAGATGGGATATCATTAATTCAACCTTCAAGCACATTACGAAATTGGGTTTGTCAATGCCGAATTGGTTCTCGATGGTTCTACCTGTCGGCAACGAACTTAAATCAAGGTTCCATACCTTTTCGATTCAATATTCATGACATGCTAAGGAATACACATAACAAACTGGTAAAAATTCCGCTACTGCAGAGAGATCCATAGGGGCAACTCCCTTTTACGAGATATTTTACTGAAATGAGTCCCTCAGGATTTTTTAACGTAAGTTCCTCTAGGGTTTCCTGAAATCTTGTATTAGTGAACTATGACTGTGGCAGAATCGGACAATCGTGAAGCTCCAGTTTTGTCAAAGCAGGCGACAGTCCCCGGTTTTATGAGTTCTGGCCACAACAGACAACAAAGATAAGCCTTGAATTGTAAATGTTATTCGTAGTACGGGCCGTCTCAATCGTAATCAACGGCTTGTTTCAATGGTGATAGCAACTCGAGATGTTAAGGGAATATCTTTGCTACTCAGTTATAACAGTTGTGGAATTCAAATCTTTGCCATATGAAAGTGTTGCTGATAAGGGGTGATTATATAAAAGGGTTGAAGTTGTTGTACAGTCGTCAATGCCAACGGTAATAAAGGGCCGAATTGTTAGGTAAAAGCGTGTCATACTATATATATTTTTTTCTACCCTCCCCACGCTGAACCGGGCTAGCGTCTTTGGTCATTTTAGCGATTTCTTGATTCAGGTGTTAGGCGGGCTTCTTTGGCCCATTTATTTCGCGGGCTCATGTAACCTTTTTTTTTTAATTATTTTTTCATTTTTCGCACCAACTGCCCTGAACGTTCGAACTATTATGTGAAAGCGTGATATACTATATATTTTCATTTTCCTTAAGGTTATTCCGAATGTACATAGTACAAACAACCTCCTAAGAAAAATACTTAATGTCGGAACAGTTTGCAAAAATATAGATAGGAAAAGCACAAAATTTATTGAAAATATTACGTCAGTTTTCCTTAGAACAAGTTTATATGAATATAATTAATACAATTTGAGTTGGGTGGTTATATTAATCGCCAAATCTCATGTAACAGTATGTGAGCCTCGCATGCGTTCCCTTCTCGAAATGACGCGGATCCATTGATTCGACCACGGCTGATTTGAGTTCGTACTGAGTGTAGTAACTGCGGTGTCCGGTCCACGTCATTGATACAAGCCGTTGGACTGTGTTGATGAAGAAGTTGTGTTTGGAAATGCTCTCCATAGTCTGGCAACCCCAAAAACAGAACTATAGTCACAGTTAAATGTGTCGAGGGAACGACAATCTGAAAGGATGGACGGACGGGCAATGTCGTATTGTAACCTCGGTTAACACGAACAAGAGCACAATAATAGCAGTTTCGTTCAACATATTGAAAGAGATGCCGCACGCTGTAGACGTGATTAGTCCAAGTGGCATGAGTCCACCACAAATGTTCGGTTCTCGGCCGAGGTAGAGATCCCGAATGCATTCTCGAAGAGTGAAAAAGCTCATCGTATTTCTGTGCGACGTAATTACATAGGAGAAATCTAAGGAAGCCAATTGCCATAATAGAAGCTGGGCCTGTTTATGGGCTCCGAGCCGTAAAGCCCACCCGGCCCCACCTTCTTTCGGGATGTTTCCGCAAACCGTCGCCGCCCATAGGCCTGACCTGACACGTTAATGTTTATAATTAGGCTTGGGCAAAGGATTTAGCTGCCCCGGCCTGAACTATTATTGATATTTTTTTTAATCCAAAAGTATAATTTTAATAAATATACGAAATTATAGCACTATTTAATTCAAGATATTTAAGCGAGCCAAGAAAATTGTTTTTAAAGAAGTTGTAAACCAAAGGCTCATCCCTAAACACTAGATCTCGTTCTGGTAATTACATCTCGAAGTATATGGTAGTCGATGCACGATTAGGAGCCTTAAAGAGAACTCAATCGGTTTGGTCTATGTCCTCGACTTGTCCGAAGGTGACGTCAGCAATGCGACTTAATCACTGGCAGCCTTTGTCATGTTCACATAGTCATTCTGCGGCAGGAAAGACGGAGACGAGGAACTAGTCGAGTTCTTCGTTCTCACAATGGATCAAAACGAGCGAAGAACAGAAAAGAATGAAAAAATCCTTCGGATAAGAGCATATGACGAACAATAACAACAACATTAGATTATTATATAACACATGATCCGATATTGATAGCTCATACGATTTCTTATGAGAGACTCTCTTTTCCTCAATCTTTCTAGACAAGTATAAATTTCTGCCGACCGGTAAGCCACTAAAACCATGTTGTCTTAGTATTATACGCCGCCGGATAATAAATTCGAATTCGTCCTATTGTCGAAGCCATTTTCTTACCCCGACCATCCCCAGCCTCCTGGATTTGTTTCCGGATAGTTAAGGACGTTGGAATAAAAGAAATCCAAGTGATGCGCCCGAAGGAACCCCCGGGCGGCAACGGAGAAATCTATAGGAGACGTGCCGTTCTTTTTATATGACCCCGAACTATTCCACAGGTCTCACATCCCTTGCGTGTTTCGAACCTACTCCTTTTTCTGGAACATCAGGGGTTTGTCGCCTTATAGCGTCGTCAGCGTCTTCCTTTTCCTCCTCCTCGGGGCTTCTTGCAGCGTCGTCGTAGCCTTTGACGGCAGGTTGCTGTCGAGGATATGCAAGGGAAAGCAGTTTAGTTCAGGGAGCCAAAATGACTTCGCCTTTATGGATGTAATGAATGACCTGAAATCGCACACGTCATAGTCCCCCTAGTTGGACTACTATTGCCAGGATACCAGCAAGGCCGAGGTCTATATGGAGAGAGACCTCACCTTGTATGGCCATGGAGTCTGCACCGAGAACCTCGATCCAAAGGATTGTCACGACTGCATTGACTACGCCTCTGAGGAAATGTTCAAGGAGTGCACCCACAACGTAGGGGCGTAGATCCAGCTCATGGACTGCCGACTCAGGAATGAGAATTACAAATTCAACAACGATGACTAACTCATTACTGTCACTGCCCGGGCACAGATTTATTCTTCCGATGAGCTTCTACTAATAATCAACACTGCCATCTTTCCCGGTGGCAGTTGTTAATTGTTATTCCTAAAAACTATGGTATTAGGGTGTTTGTTACGTCTTCAGCAAAGAAATCGCGAGATGTCATGATCATATGTGAAGAAAAGCCAGGTTTTAGAGGGGATATAAAAAATTCAACCTTCAAGCACGTTACGAAATCAGGTTTGTCAATGACGAATCGGTTCGAGATGGTTCTACCTGTCAGCAACGAACTCAAATCAAGGTTCCATATTTTTCTGATTTAAAATTCATGTCATGCTAAGGAATACGCATCATAAACTGTTAAAATTTCCTTGATCGAATGATGGTATGGACATTGTAAACTACTGCATCAGTTGTTCCCAAAAAGTGGCAAAGGAAACAATATCTCCAATGGATAAATCAAGAAACAAACTACTATGCATTGAACTAAAGATCCCCATCTTTAGTTTCTTGGTTATCGTCATCCGAACCTTTACCCGGAGTTTCATCGAATCTAGATCCCAAAAAGAATGCCTGACTCATGCGTCATATGATTAGACCTGGTCCTGCCAGAGATTGCGGCCGAAGGCTTGCCCCAGCCCATTCAGAGTATAATATTACATGACATTGTTGATATGATTATTGTCAAAAATCTTGAAACTAATATTCAAAAATCTGCACCATGACATTGTTGATATGATTATTGTCATTCCCAGAAATGTGGAACCAGATTTCTGGTTGGCCTTATTCCGCGTAATTCGATCTCCCATTTCTCCAGTCCATAGAATATCACCGAACATGTCTCTTTCAGCGATCGTTTTTGGCCTTACCTCCACGTACCAGTCCGTCCAAAACGTAAAGCAAATCGAGAGACGACGATCTGCAACAGTCGAGGGATGAGGCCGCAGTCGAACTGTTTGGGTGACAGGAATGATTGTGGAGCCTCATCTGTTTCGTTGTTGGGGTGAAACAAGAGTCATTTGGTCGGCTCCGGCGAGCTGCTTTTAAGATCACTGAGTGTCAGCAGGGGGGTGGGGACAGCATTTAACTGACTGTTGAGATGGTGATTTCAACGTGACGATATAGACTGTATTATTAGGAAACGAAGATTGAAATGACTCTCGGCAGGCACAGCGGGAAACGATTCCTTCTTGCAGCGTGTGTTTACACAATGTAATTCTCGGTCATGGATTAATATTCAAATCAATCCATGATCGCAAAATTCGCACACTGCAAGTATACGGATCGCAACAAGTAATATAGAAGTGAGTAGAGTTATCGTTCCCACAAGGATAGCAATTAAAATCCTTTAGCATACACTATTGCAATTTTTATGTAGCCAAGCAAATACGAAAAATTGAGTTTTTAAATCTGAAAATTAAACTAGTAAGAAATAAATATCAAAGCAAAGAATCGGAATTCAATAGACGAAAAAGCCTATGATCAAGTATCCCTCCTTGTTTCGTTAAACCCCTTCACTCGTTTATCCCAAACTTGTACTAATTCTGTTTACTAACCGGATTCTTATGTCCCTAAGTGCCTCTTCCGAGTTTACAAAGGATTATCCTAAACCACCGTAACCCTATATCCCTATAGTGAATTACGAAGGCCAGAACACATTAAGATTCAATCCTTTATCGGTTACCTAGAAGTATTTCTCCCGACACTACTTACTAGCCAATTCGCTCCCGCGATATTAACCAAGGCTATTTCGTTCCCGTTCTCTCCTAAAATTCCTCTCCCGAGTTTAAGTTAGGATAACAAATCAATACAATCTGGTGATCAGGCAAATTGCACGCATTAAGATCAAAAGCAACAAATAAACATCCAAAGCACAAATTTGTTCTAAAACGAGTTCAGGAAATTCAACTACACAATTCGGTTCAACATAATCCTAGCAAAGAAAGTTTAGCCGGACATTGTTTTCGAGACACAATTCAAATAAAAGAAAAACATTCTAAACAATAAGCTAACTCCCTTCTTCTCCCTCTGGTCGAATCCTGTCTCTTCTTCCGGTCTCCTCTAGTCTCCTCTTCGTCTGGTTCTCTTCAGCCTTTAGGAACAAAGTCCTTTTATTGTCCTAAAAAATAAAACCTAGAGAATCTCTGAAAATCTGGATAAAATATTTTTTTCTCTTCAATTAGTCCTCCTCCCACGTGTCCTTCAAGTCTTTTCCTTTGTCTAGAGTCTTTGTAGATATGCCGAAATCTTCTTGTTTCCATTTTTATCTGAAATAAACCAAAAATTCGGCAGTATCCCAATTCTCGAGAATAATATAAAATAATAAGAAATAATAAGAAATAAGCGCAATATTTTACAAATCTAACAAATCCTAGGTATGAAATTGACATACATTACTCTACTTTCATAGAGTTATCACACCCCCAAACCTAAATTTTGCTAGTCCCGAGCAAAGGCAAAAACTAAACGACTTTCCTCAGCAAACCCAAGTCACTCAAACGTGGAAAAACCTCTTATAACATTCTCAGACATGGTCGCATCCTTCTCATGCATCTCGATTCCATTCAGTACCTAGCATGCTCAATTAAAAGCTTTAAAATACAATAACTTCATCCCAGCAGGTTGCACACTCAACATTAACAAGCATACATTCCCAATAGCTCATGTCAACCAGGAACTTGCAAAGATCACCATAAACATCCCTCTCCACTAATCAAAGGTTTTTTTTTTTTTTCGATCATTACTCTTTTTCTTTTTTTTTTTACGGTTGCACGACTCTAAATGTATCATCTAATTCCGGCAAAAGCTCATGTAGCGAGTTCTCAATCAATGACTCCCAGTTCAGTTGAACCAAGGCATTAGGTGATAAGGCACCCCTCGGATCAATCACTCAAGCTAGCACGGAAGACTCACACCACAAGCACATATTCAGGCAACATCTTTTCTCTATTTATTTATTTTTTTTCCATTTTTACCTGAACATTGGTACTCAGAGCCTTGGCAACCTTATTGTCTTTTTTTCTTTTTTTAACACAATGACCAAAGACTTCGTTTCAAGAGATAATTCAGGCTACTCCACTCGTCACTAGTCACCATGCATTCTAAGGAGATGTAGCCTACCGCTGCTAAGCACGCTTCCTACTGGGAGATCTCTTTTTCTTTTCTTTTTAAGTTCGAAAAATTTGGCACACTAAGCAAAGAATTTCATCTTTTCGCACTTACGAATGCAAACCTTAAGCGCATCATTGAATAAAGACATTCCCTGTTCAAGTTTCTAAGGCTTCGCTGAGGAGTACCTAAACATGACTCACCCTTAGTAAATATCAATTCCAAAATTAACACCACTCAATGTCACACGACACCCTCAAGCCTAAATAAAGCAACGTCCTCGGTGCAAAAGTGAATAAGTGAGATATACTCAAAAAAGATAGAGGGTATATGTACTCACTCCGCTATAGCATCCGAATCGCTATCCTCATCGTCCTCATCAAACATCGAGGGTGGAGTTGGTTGCTTCGTGATTTTCGGTGCGTGAGCACTTCCCTGGAAAAGAGAAATAAATGGATTAGGGTAAGAAGGAATAATTGACCGAGATTTTTTTTTTTTTAAATAATTTTTTTTTGTGCAGCTGCACAAGATATCCGATGCAGCTGCACGAAGTTTCTGTGGATTTGAGGTCGTCATGGTGCAGCTGCGCGAGATTTTCGTACAGTTGCACGAAGTTTCTGTGGCTTTGTGCTCTTGGCGGTGCAGCTGCGCGAAATTTTGATGCCACTGCACAGAGTTTCTGTGGTTCTATGCTCTCGACGGTGCAACTGCACGAAATTTTGATGCCACTGCACAAAGTTTCTGTGGTTCTGTGCTCCCGTCAGTGCAGCTGCACGAAATTTCCGTGCAGCAGCACAAAGTTTCTGTGGCTTCCCATCCGTCTGCGATGCAGCTGGCCGACTTTTCTACTTTTCACCACTAAACATGACAATAGAAGACATTAAATTGAAATAGCAATCAAAATGAAAGTAATTAGACCTACGAAAAACGAAAAAAATAAGAAAGAACTTGGGTTACCTCCCAAGAAGCGCTTGATTTTACGTCCTCAGCTTGACGTTCCCAGGTAATCATGCTTCGCTCATCAACAATGTCGTTTTACCTTGATCGACACTTCCTCCCAAATAGTGCTTCACTCTACTTGCATTTACTTTGAACTTACCTTGATCATTCAACCTCTCCAATTCAAGAGCTCCATACGGAAACACTTGGGTAATCTTGAACGGCCTTGACCAACGAGATTTCAACTTGCCGGGAAACAATTTTAAACGTGAGTTAAAAAGTAAAACGAGCTGGCCTGGTTTGAACTGTCGATCTTTGATGCGTTGGTCATGCCATTTCTTCGTTTTATCTTTATAGATCCTGGAATTCTCATATGCATCCAGCCGAAATTCTTCAAGTTCATCGAGTTGAAGTAATCGTTGTTTACCTGCAATTCCAAGATCAAGATTTAGCTTTTGGGTTGCCCAAAACGCTTTGTGCTCTAGCTCAACGGGTAAGTGACAAGCTTTCCCGTAAACCAATTTGTACGGTGAGGTCCCAATTGGTGTCTTGTAAGCCGTCCTATAAGCCCATAAAGCATCATCCAATTTGCGCGACCAATCCTTCCGATTTGGGCTAACCGTCTTTTCCAAGATTCTTTTGATTTCTCTGTTGGATACCTCAACTTGGCCACTCGTCTGAGGATGTTAGGCCAATGCTACCTTGTGATTCACGCCATATTTCTTCATGAGGGCATTGAATTTGACATTAAAGAAGTGTGAACCTCCGTCACTTATTATTGCATGCGGTGTCCCGAATCGTGTGAATATCTGCTTTAGAAACTTCAAAACTCCACTAGCATCGTTAGTAGGCAAAGCAATAGCTTCTACCCATTTGGACACGTAATCCACAGCTACAGGAATATATCGGTTTCTAAATAATTCAAGGAATGGTCCCATGAAATCAATCCCGCATACGTCAAAAATTTCAACCTCTAAAATATTTTTCAAAAGCATTTCATCGCGGCGAGATATATTACCAACACGTTGATAGCGATCACAATGAGCAACAAATTGGTGTGCATCCTTAAATAATGAAGGCCAGAAAAAATCTGATTGAAGAACCTTCGCCGCAGTTTTGTGGCCACCGTGGTGCCCACCATAAGGCGATGCGTGGCACTGTTCCAATATCCTCTTCATTTCCTCCTCTGGTATACATCTTCCAATGATTTGATCTGTACACTTTTTGAATAAAAGCAGTTCATCCCAAAAGTAATATCTAACATCATGTAAAAACCTTTTTCTTTGTTGGTATGACTGATCCGGTGGTAGGATATCAGCTACAATGTAGTTCACGTAATCAGCATACCATGGTGTAGCCACATCAACCCCAAACAGTTGTTCGTCAGGAAACGCATCATTTATAATTGTTCCGTCTGGGATCCCGTTGTCGTTTTCTAGCTTTGATAAATGGTCCGCCACATGATTTTCTGCTCCTTTCTTATCCACAATCTCAAGATTGAATTCTTAAAGCAATAAAACCCATCGAATTAGTCCTGTTTTGCATTAGCCTTTGAAATTAAGTATTTTATTACAGCATGGTCAGTGTGTACAATGACTTTCAATTTAATAAGATAAGATTTGAATTTATTATAAGCATGAACTATGGCTAACATTTCTTTCTCCATTGTTGTGTAGTTTACCTGTGCACTATCCAAGGTTTTACAGGAATAATAAATTACATGAAATACCTTATCTTTCTTCAGATCAAGCACAACTCCCACGACAAAGTCACTTGCATCACACATTAGCTCAAAAGGCATTGACCAATCTGGTGCAACAATAATTGGTGCAGAAACTAACCTCTTTTTAAGCTCGATGCATGCCTCCATGCATTTTCCATCAAAGACAAAGGCCGTATCCTTCTCCAACAGATTGCAAAGTGGTTTCGTTATCTTGGAGAAATCCTTGATAAACCATATATAAAAACCTACATGGCCAAGAAAACTCCGCACTCCCTTCACAGATGAAGGCCGTGGTAAGCGTTCAATTGTTTCGACCTTAGCTTTATCGACTTCAATTCCACATTCTGAAATTCGGTGGCCTAAAACAATTAATTCACGAACCATAAAGTGGCATTTCTCCCAATTAAGAACAAGATTAGTTTCTTCGCATCGAGTAAGCACCGCAGATAAATTATCAAGGCAATTCTCAAAAGATAATCCAAAAACAGAGAAATCGTCCATAAATACCTCAATACTTTGTTCGATCATATCAGAAAAAATTGCAGTCATGCACCTTTGAAAAGTGGCAGGTGCGTTACACAATCCGAAAGGCATCCGACGGAAGGCGAACGTTCCATAAGGGCAGGTGAATGTTGTCTTTTCCTGGTCTTCCGGTGCGATTGCAATTTGATTGTAACCTGAATATCCATCAAGAAAACAATAAAAGCTTTTTCCAGCCAAACGATCAAGCATTTGATCAATAAAAGGTAAAGGAAAATGATCTTTGCAGGTGGCTGCATTTAGTTTCCGATAATCCATGCAAACTCTCCAACCGGTGACTGTTCGCATTGGGATGAGCTCGTTCTTTTCGTTTTCTACCACGGTCATGCCACCTTTCTTTGGAACGCACTGAATTGGACTCACCCACGAACTGTCTGAGATGGGGTATATGATTCCTGCATCTAACCACTTTATTATTTCTTTTCTTACCACCTCTTTCATATTCGGGTTGAGCCTCCTCTGTTGCTCGATCGAAGCTTTCTTGTTGTCTTCAAGCCTGATCTTGTGCATGCATAGTGTAGGACTAATTCCCTTAATGTCTGCAATGCTCCATCCAAGAGCTGTTTTGTGTTCTCGAAGCACTCGCAATAGTTCCTCTTCCTGTTTGTTAGATAATGCAGCCGAAATAATAACTGGAAGAGTATTAGCTGAACCTAAAAATGAATACCTCAGGTGCTCCGATAGCGGTTTAAGTTCTAACTCCGGCGGCTCTTGTATTGATGGTTTTGCTGCAGAGATGGGGCGTTCCAATGGTTCAGCCCGTGGCACATGACGCATATACGCAACCTGCTCTGTCTCAGCTTCTTCACTCTTCGCTACAACATCTTCTGGTTCATCCTTTTGTGGCCAAACCACCGTAACCCTATATCCCTATAGTGAATTACGAAGGCCAGAACACATTAAGATTCAATCCTTTATCGGTTACCTAGAAGTATATCTCCCGACACTACTTACTAGCCAATTCGCTCCCGCGATATTAACCAAGGCTATTTCGTTCCCGTTCTCTCCTAAAATTCCTCTCCCGAGTTTAAGTTAGGATAACAAATCAATACAATCTGGTGATCAGGCAAATTACACGCATTAAGATCAAAAGAAATAAATAAACATCCAAAGCACAAATTTGTTCTAAAACGAGTTCAGGAAATTCAACTACACAATTCGGTTCAACATAATCCTAGCAAAGAAAGTTTAGCCGGACATTGTTTTCGAGACACAATTCAAATAAAAGAAAAGCATTCTAAACAATAAGCTAACTCCCTTCTTCTCCCTCTGGTCGAATCCTGTCTCTTCTTCCGGTCTCCTCTCTCCTCTTCGTCTGGTTCTCTTTAGCCTTTAGGAACAAAGTCCTTTTATTGTCCTAAAAAATAAAACCTAGAGAATCTCTGAAAATCTGGATAAAATATTTTTTTCTCTTCAATTAGTCCTCCTCCCATGTGTCCTTCAAGTCTTTCCCTTTGTCTAAAATCTTTGTAGATATTCCGAAATCTTCTTGTTTCCATTTTTATCTGAAATAAACCAAAAATTCGGCAGTATCCCAATTCTCGAGAATAATATAAAATAACAAGAAATAATGTGAAATAAACGCAATATTTTACAAATCTAACAAATCCTAGGTATGAAATTGACCTAAATAATTCTACTTTCCTAGAGTTATCAATCCACGAAATGATTCAGTCATCGACTAGACAACTCTGTAGTCAAGGGCTGCCGCGACAAGATGTGTCCCGAGAGTATGTGCCACGATAAAACTGCCTCGACAGGATGTGCCGCGACATGATCTGCCGTGACAAGGGTTGTCGCGAATGCTTAGTCGAAAGTGAAGTCGACAAGGGAATCAAACACGTGATTTTCAACCTCCAACCGCGACGATTATGAAGAAATTCAAGCATGTGACAGAATGTGGGCGGTTAAGAGACGCGCTCGTTGAAGCTTGAAGAACGTCAATGGTAGAGCAGAGTTGATGGATTTGTGAAGAATTGATGCCTATCGATAGAAGAGCAGTGTCTACGGAGGACCAGCTTTGATGATGAGAGTTTTTGAGGTGGCATAGAAGATGTTGATGGACGTCTCGGCAAAACCGTCAAAGATGTAACATCGAAGCTTGTTATTGTGCGTATTTAGCACGTGTTACATATGTTTGACTGTTATTAGGTTAAGTGCGTCTTTAAAAAGGTCTAATTTGGACGGAAATAATACACACAGACAATCATTCATTGTCGACTTGCTGTAACTTTTGCTTTCAAGTGTTTTCAATGGCCGTAAGTGTTCTACTCTCGTGTTTGTGTATTATTTATTTATTTTATTCATTTAGTGTTATTGACGATCACATTACTTCAATCCGTATCTTCACATTATATCACAACGTGGTCGCTGCAAACAAAGTGATCACCCGTGGAGAAAAGAAATGTGTCAGTGAATGTTTTCCTTGGATGTCTTCCGGCAGGTTTTGGCTCTATAACGGCCATGCCATTATGTCAAGAGGTACTGGTAGGTGTGGCCGATACGAGTAGCGTCATCTGGTCCTCAATAGACCGCTGGAACGATTATTTCCAATTTCTTTGTTGCGGCATTTATAATGTAGATTTCTTAATCCATGGGGCAACGATGTAGCAAAACTATGCTGCTATGGAACGTATATTTAAAATTCAATTTAGATATATTCGGCTACTTTAAATAAAACACTAGAATTTAATACTTATGAATGATTGAGAATAAATTAATAGTTCAATTATTTCTAATTATGAAGTTTATAGTTTTAAATTTTAATTTTATTAATATTAAATAAAGAATGTCCGTGTTAAAGTGTTATTACATACTACACTCTAGGTTCTTTGCATAAAGGCAATGAAAATAACACGTATAACAATCATTTTTAATCGCCTGAAATAATAAAATAATGGTCATGAATCAAATCATCTTGAACCATTGTGTAATTTAATATTTTTATCTCACCGACGTACTAATTAATTCAGTTATGTCATAATGACCTAATTATTTTAGTTGATTTCTGATATATAATAAGTCTATAAACTCAAAAGGTAAACATTCACCCGCGTTCATATAATTAAAATAACTAATATCTCAATCAAGTATTTAGTATTTCGATTTACTAATACAAGAGAACACAATATATCCTATTTTGACATGACGTTATTATCTCTAAGCTTTGATATACATTCAAGAACCGCATCACTTATAATTTGATTAAAGACCGCTTTTAACGACATTAAAGTGCATGAATCTATTCACAAAATAAATGAAAGGCCTCATGTTAAGAGATCGATTATACATGTTTAATAAGAGACGTGATCAATGATGTTTAAGACGTGAAATTCTCTCTAAATGGGTCGTGTCTAGTACACCCCTAAACACGGACACCCTAAATATAACTCGAATATTCAATCAAACTCGACCCGAGTTATACTAAACATTATTTTCTTTAAACAACCGAGTAACTTTAAATTGACAAATAATTTTAATAAATTAAGGTAACTTCAATACAAAATTAGTTACGAACATAGAAGTAATTCACAAGTAGCGAACAATTCACATTAACGCACGCACTAAGATTGAGATCTTCACAAAGCCATCATCATGACAACCGCCATGAAAGTTGGATGCACAGAAAACTCTCGGAACTCGAACAGAAAGGCCAACGAATGTCGAGAAGGACGTGTCAATATATCCATCTATAAGTTTTTTTGCATCGTGGATGGCCGTAGCTTCACCGCTTTCTGAGGCATGAAATGCCTGGCATCTTGACAGCTGAAGCAAAAGTTAAACAAATGTGAATGAGGAGGAAGTGTGGGCGGTTGAATATTTTGGGGGGCCTCCACTCATTCAATGCTGTTATTTTTATGACCCTGATGTTTGGCATTTCGGTCGGACATTGTTAGGCGGTTGTTCGGTCGGGGTTGCCTGAGGCCCAACCCGAAATGCTTATATGGGCTTAGCCCATTAATACTCTGGGCCCAAATTTAAGTGTAAAATGATCCAATAATTTCCACCGTTACCGTTGCACAATATCCGCCCTCTCCCTGTGCGTTTGTTAGTTGATGATCTCCGGGATACTCGTCAAGGCTGGTCTCCAAGACGGATCTTGGCCATCCACGGGATTATGACTCCTGGGACCCGACAACCAGTCCGCGACGTCTTGCGCGGATAACTCCCCTTGCGCGTCCACCTTCCGCAACAACTGCGCCAGCTCTTTCCTCTTCATTACTACCTTCACCCGACGAGGCCGAGCTGAGTCATTCGAAGAAGAACGGGCTGCACGAGAGGATGGGCAAGAAGATGAGGAAGCCGTCGATCCGATCTCCTCCTCTGTCTCTGAGCCATCGGACGACCCCCGTGCCCACACGACGGACGACCACTCCGGACGACAGCAGCGGTTTCCCATTTTCCCGATAAAAGATAAGATCTTTCCCGGGGAAGCAATCTTCTTGAGAGAGAAATATATTGGCCGGGTTAGGGGATGTGGCTGGTTTTGGAGTATAAATAAGAGGAGCGGCTCGGTCATTCGTTGGACTGGGATAATAAACCTAAGGAGATGACGTCAGAGAGGACGAACGAAGCTGGGATTGCCACGTGGTGGTTTGTCTTAGATTCTGACAAGAGATGTTGATCAGGGTTAACTGTGTGTCCCTGCCACATCATGGTTGATAAGAATGGAAGTTCTGGGGAAAAGGAAGAAGGGCACGTCACGTTGCTGAGGGCGTTCATTATTCGTCCCGACCGGCGTTTCCTTTTCTTGCACTTCAATCATTCCCCAAGTTGACGAAGATCAAGAAGCGTTTTGGAATTCGATTGACTTGGGGAGGGGGGCGGGGGACGGAAACGTGAAATCGTCAAAAATGTCTTTAAATCGAAAACGTTGCTCCCGAGAGGACGATCTTTGACGACGGCGCTTCAGTTCGCACGCCTTGTGCAACTTTCACGTGTGACATTTCCTCTCTCTTTTGATTTTTTTTTTTTGCTTTTCGAGATTATCTTTGGCCGTGCCTCAAAGTAGCCCGGACGATTCAGTTGCTACGGTCAAAAATAGGAAACAACCACTGCGGAATGACACGACTTTGCTTTGTTCCTAAAAAGAAAATCCAGAACGCGTGCGGTGGAATGGAACGGGAAGTATCTTATGCTTGTTAGTTACCCGTGGATCTGGTCTCTCGGGTGTAATCCTTAGAACGAGGAAACGGTCTGGTTCGCCGACGGGGTCACGGTGGCTGCTCTATGTAAATCGCATCCCATGTCGTAATCCCTTGTTAGCATCCTCGACGAAACCACGTAACTCATTCTTGAGTCGGTAGCATAACCGGATTCCTAAGACAAGTTTTACCGGCTTAGATCATTTCAGTGTCATAACATCGTCCCTTTCCTTTTTGACCTTTTCGATTACCAGGGGGCAAATAACTGAAAACCTAATCACCGGTCAGAAAGCCAAGCAATTCAAATTTAATGTGAAAATATTTCGCTCTTGGTAAATAATTTCAAAACTGGTCGATTCATACTTTGAAATTGTAATTAAAAATTGGAGTTATAGAACCTAAACCCTAAACCCTAAACCCTAAATCAAAATCTCTCGGGTGAAGATTGTAGGTTGAGGGAAGGACAAAGAAGAGGGAAGGACGACGGAAGGAAGAGGAAGAAAGGAGGAAGAAGAAGGAGAGAAAGCAGAGGAAAACAGTTAGCGAAGAAAAACAATTCTCACTCAACTAACAGAATTGTCAGTCACCTTTACATATACACCGCGTTGCTTTATTTAACAAACTAGTGTGCAATGACCAGATGATCCTCCCTTCCTTCGGTGTTTCGATAATTGTTTGCATAGGTCTGCATGGGCCGTCCTTATTCTAATTCTGCTGGAGACAGTCCAACACTTCCCCGCAAACCGACTCCCTCTATTCCAGCTCCATCTTCAATTCCAGAAACAATAGCTCCACCTCCAGAAACAGAAGCTCCTCCAGAAACAGCAACACATTTCTCTTCGTTCTGCCACTCATCAGTTACACTCTTCCCCGCAAATCTACTCCCATCTCCAGCTCCAGCATCAGATTCCTCTCCGTCACCTTGTTGTTCTGGGAACTCATCGTCCCACATGTTGCCACCTTTCCATTGAAGAAAGCACTGCTTACTTACTACTGTGAGCCAAGACTTGGCTCTCAAAAACTTTTGAGTGGAGATCACCTTGGTCAGTGGATCTGCCACCTGACCATCTGATCCCACATGGACAACTTGCAGTGAACCGCTCATGACTTTCTCTCTGACAAAATGAAAATCGATTTCAACATGTTTAGTGTGCGCATGAAGAACCGGATTGGCCGCTAGCTGAATGGTACTCAAGTTGTCACAGAACACCACTGGGACTGTCAGAGGCTTGTCTGGAATCATCTGTAGCTCAGCCAGGAGCTTCTGTATCCAAGTGACCTCTGCTACGCCATCAGCCAGAGCTCGATATTCAGCCTCAGTGCTGGATCGAGACACCACCTTCTGTTTGTGTGAAGCCCAGGAAACCAAATTCTGTCCCAGGAACGTGCAGTAACCACTGGTGCTCTTCCGATCATTCGGGCAGCTTGCCCAGTCAGCATCGGTGAAACACGACACCTCCAAGGACTTCCCAGCTGTAAACATTGTGCCATGATGCATGGTACCCTTCAGGTATCGAAGAATCCGTTTGACAGCTTGAAAATGAACCGTGGTTGGTCTGTGCAGAAATTGACAGACCTTGTTAACGGCAAAGCAGATATCCGGTCTGCTATTGGTGCAGTATTGGAGACCACCTACAAGACTGCGATATTCCGACGGATCAGACAGCTCTTCGCCATCATAGCGTGACAGACTGTGAGTGGTTGCCATAGGTGTTGGGACAGGTCGACAGTCCACCATACCAGCCCTCGCAAGCAGATCTCTGATATATTTTTCCTGACAGAGGTGTAGTCCATCAGGCTGTCGACTAACCTGAAAACCAAGAAAATAGGAGAGCTCCCCGAGATCCTTTAGTGCAAACTCCTTATGCAGACGAGGCAGGAGCTCATCTAGGCCAGTGGAGTCTGAACCTGTAACGATGATGTCGTCGACATATACCAAGAGGATGAGAATTCCGGCTGCAGTATGCTTGTAGAACAAAGATGGATCAGCCGTTGAATTGATGAACCCCCACCCCTCTAAGCAGTGACTGAGCTTCAGATACCAAGCTCGCGGACTCTGCTTTAAGCCATATAGTGCTTTCTTCAGCAGACAAACATGAGAGGGAAAGTGAGAATCTTCAAAGCCAGGGGGCTGTTGCATATATACCGTTTCAGACAAATCACCATGTAAGAAAGCGTTGTGTACATCAAGTTGGCAGAGAGGCCAACCAAACGACACTGCCAAACCAAGGACAACTCTTATGGTCTGATGGTGTACCACTGGACTAAAAGTTTCTTTGTAATCCACCATTGCCGTTTGGTGGAATCCCTTGGCAACCAAACGAGCTTTACACCGCTCTAGTGAGCCATCAGATTTGACCTTCACTTTGAATACCCATTTACATCCGACCACCCTGTGACCCGAAGTGGCAGGAACCAGGATCCAGGTACTATTTCGCAGTAACGCTTCATACTCCACCCTCATCGCTGCCCTCCAGTGTGGTGTGGAGAGAGCCTCGGTGATGGTCTGTGGTTCAGAAGGAAGCTGGGCAGTAGAAGTATCAGAGGGGACATTTTGGCCAGGTGATAGAAAAGTAAGGTATGTTTTAGGTTTGAAGATGCCGGCTTTGGATCGAGTTATCATAGGGTGAAGATTATCTGGAAAAGGAGTTGTCCTTGCTGGCAATGATGCTAGAGATGGTTGAGGAGCGGCACTGGTGATAGACTCTTTGTGTGAAACAGGTGAAGAGCCGATGGAAGGACTCTGCAGGCGATGGGGCTGAGATGGATAGGAAAGGGGGAAGGAGTTGATGATGATAGGAAGACTCTGCTGCCGGGAGGTGGGGTGGGCTGAGGAAGGACCATTTTGAAAGGGAAATGTAGTTTCATCAAAGATGACATGCCTAGAGACATAGAACTTATTGGAACTAGGATCAAAGCAAATATAGCTTTTGTGGGAGGCACTGCGGCCGAGAAGAATGCAAGGAGTAGAACGAGATTCGAGTTTGTGAGTAGTATAAGGACGGAGTAATGGGAAACATCTACAGCCAAAGATTCTGAGAGAACTGTAGTCAGGGGGTAGATGTGTAAGAAGTGAAACAGGGGATTGAAACCGCAAAACTCGCGATGGTAACATATTGATAAGAGAGACAGCTTCATGAAACGCATAAGGCCAAAAATTCTTAGGAACACTCGCATGATTGAGGAGAGTTAAGCCCATTTCGACAACATGACGATTTTTGCGTTCAACATGCCCGTTTTGCTGTGGGGTGTATGGACACGACACTTGATGAGAGATACCCTGCTGAAGTAAGAAATTGTGGAGAGAGCGGAACTCCCAACCCCAATCCGAACGAACAGTAATGATGGATGCATTGTAGTGTGTGCGAACCATGGCATGGAATTGAGTAAAGGCAGCTAAGGCCTGGGATTTGGTTCGAAGAAAGTAAATCCACGTGAACCGGGTGGCATCATCAACCATGAGCATAAAGTAATTATCACCAGTAATGGATTGCACAGGGGAGGGCCCCCAGAGGTCGGTGTGAACAAGTTGGAAAGGAAGAGAGGCATGCGAAGACGATAACGGAAAAGGTAAACTGTGGTGCTTACTGAGCACACATGATTGACAAAGAGGTAAATTATGTACTGGAACTAGATCAGTAAATGATCTCAACACGCGTGACAAAGTATCAGAGTTTGGATGGCCTAGTCGAGAATGCCACGTTGAACTATCTACAGAGGAGGTCCTGGTTGCTATCCAGACTTGTCTAAGGGAAGCACTGGTGGAAGAGATAGTTGGAAGAGGAGACTGAGTGGTATTAGCTGAGGATGAGGAAGCTGAAGATGAGATGGAGAGCGAAGGCTGCAAGGTTGTTGCACGATCAGGAGGAATTGGGACTGGAAACTTGTACAGTCCCTGATGCATTTGGCCCGTGAGGAGTATACGATGGGAGGACTTGTCCTTGACAAAACAAGAATTGGAGTGAAATTCGAGAAAGACATTATTATCACGGCAGAGTTTAGAAACGCTGAGAAGGTTTTTAGACAGAGCAGGGGTATGAAGAGTGTGTAAAAGATGCAAAACACCTTATTCAGTTTGCAGACTTCTATCACCAGTGTGCGCAATGGGAATCTGAGCACCGTTGCCAACAAGGACTGATGAAGTTCCTTCATGGGTGGAGATGTTACGAAGGCCAGCGGACGTGGGTGTCATGTGATGGGTGGCTCCAGAATCAAAGAGCCACTCCTCAGTGGATGGAGTAAACTGGTTAACTGGTGGGTGTAGCATAGAATGGTCAAAGGGAGGACTCTGTAACGGGGAGGGGGATGGGTATGACACAGGATAGGAGGTAAAGTTGGTCTGTGGAGGATAGGGAGGTTTGGGATGGAAAAACATGGGCTGGGTCTGAGGCTGAGAGGAACTGTAAGAGGTATTAAGTTGATGGTAGCACTGCAGTGCAGTATGGCCAATTTTAAAGCAGATTTGACACTTCGGTTTTGGCCGTAAGAAGGGCCTATTACTACCTCTTGGATAGAACTCAAAGAAAGCAGATCGTGATGGAGGACGGCCAAGTAGACTAGACTGGTTGGAGGTTGGAAATCTGGGTTGGGAATGAGGGAATGAAGAAGCTTTGTGGGAAGGTGGCGAATGACCATGCACCAGAGGTCTTAAGTTCTCACCAGAGGTTAGAGATGATAGGTGTACCTGAGGCAGACTGCAATCTAGTCCCTGTCTCCGTTCCATACGCAACTCGAAGTTGAGCAGCAGATTCTGAGCCTCCTCCACTGTAGATTGCTCTGAGCGACTGTAGATGGACGTCACTATTGCATCATATTCTCCCGGTAACCCTTCTAGCATGCACCACAGATAGTCGCGTGAACTCACTGGTTCACCTACCGCCATCAGTTGCTCAACAATGCTCTTCAGATTATTCAGGTACTGTTGCATCGTTTTACCCTCTTTTCGTAATTGTTGCATCTGTACTTTCAGATTCATGATCCTCGAGGGTGAAACAGACTCAAACCGATTCTTCAAAACAAGCCAGACCTCGCTAGCAGTTCGACAGCTCACAATATGCCTGAGAATCTCCGGAGTGACCGCTGAGAAAAGCAGGCTCATCACACCCTTGTCCATCCCTTGCCAGATCTTGAAGTCTGGGTTCGGGAGAAGACCTTCAGAGTCAAGAAACTGGGCTGGTGGGGTGCTGTCACCTGAGATGAAGTCCTCGAAGCCAGCAGCCACAATCGCTGCCATCACCTGTCCCTTCCACAATAAATAATTGCCTTCATCCAGTTTGACTAGAGACGCAAAGACACTGGCTGGAATCGGCGACTGTGGAAACCCAAACGAACCCATCGAGTTCCCAGCACTGTGAGTTACAGAGCCAGCAGGTGTAGTCATCTGTTCTGCCATTTTCATCCGTTGCTCACGCTTTTACACGCTCTGATACCATGAAGATTGTAGGTTGAGGGAAGGACAAAGAAGAGGGAAGGACGACGGAAGGAAGAGGAAGAAAGGAGGAAGAAGAATGAGGAGAGCAGATGAAAACAGTTAGCGAGGAAAAACAATTCTCTCACCTAACAGAATTGTCAGCCACCTTTACATATACACCGCGTTGCTTTATTTAACAAACTAGTGTGCAATGACCAGATGGTCTTCCCTTCCTTTGGTGTTTCGATAATTGTTTGCATAGGTCTGCATGGGCCGTCCTTATTCTAATTCTGCTAGAGACAGTCCAACACTACCCCGCAAAACGACTCCCTCTATTCCAGCTCCATCTTCAATTCCAGAAACAATAGCTCCACCTCCAGAAATAGAAGCTCCTCCAGAAACAGCAGCAACACATCGGGTGTAATCCTTAGAATGAGGAAAGGGTCTGGTTCGCCGATGGGGTCACGGTGGCTGCTCTTTGTAAATCGCATCCCATGTCGTAATCCCTTGTTAGCATCCTCGACGAAACCACGTAACTCATTCTCGAGTCGGTATCATAACCAGATTCCTAAGACAAGTTTTACCGGCTTAGATCATTTCAGTGTCATAACATCATCCCTTTCCTTTTTGACCATTTCGATTACCAGGGGGCAAATAACTGAAAATCTAATCGCCGGTCAGAAAGCCAAGCAATTCAAATTTAATGTGAAAATATTTCGCTCTCGGGTAAATAATTTCAAAACTGGTCGATTCATACTCTGAAATTGTAGTTACAAATTGGAGTTATAAAACCTGATTTCGACCCATAATACATGAACTTGGTTTTTCTAAGTAACACATTGGTATTTGAAAAACAACTTCATTCTCACCAAGGAAATCGAATTTCCATAAATATTAAAAAAAATGAATTTTTTAATTTCATGATATTATTTGATGATTTTTCAAAACTAAGTCGCGAAATATTTTCATGACTTTACCGTCACAGAAACGAGACGCACCCTGCAATTTTCTCGACCCTGGCGGCGTTTAATTTCCCCGGAAGCACGACCGGTCCTTACACCCGGATTCCTCCTTAATCCCGCATTCACTCACAGTGTTTGCTCGCGTAAGCTTACACTCGAGTGACGCTCGTAAGGACAAAGACACGCTCACAATAGACTCAAGAAACATAAAGATTTCGATCACGACACATATTGTATTTCCACTCAATCGTTCTTCCCCACGCCCCTTGTAAATAACGTCAAACTAGGATAAGGCTCTCCTAAGAGCCCCCTAATTAAGTAGAGGCCCAAAAAGGGTTCGGACAATTCGTACATTACTCTCACATGCATATCGTCGACCTCATCTCGCGGACTGCGGGCGTTCAGGAGTCTCCATCCCACGCATAAGTGAATAATAATTAGGCAACAGTCGACTACCAGTAGATGGCATCAATGATATATTTTATGTACGAATACGAGATGAGATTGGCCCGTGGCATCATGGAATGGTTGCCCCTTGGAGTTCAGATCCGGTGGGCCGGCCACAATGAATCTCCTCCAGATATCCCTGGTTGGAGTGTTAGAAGGGAGAGTCATCAGTCGTATCTAATCACTGGGAAAGCAGGTTGTTGATCAGGTAAACGAAGACGGCGGGGGCAGCGATCCGGGAGAGTAGCCGGAGCTCTATCCATGCCGCCGACGCCAGACGCCGGAAGCGATGGATGATCGAGTCGCCAAGTACTCGTTCGATACGAGAGTCGACCGGCTCGTGGCGGGAGTGCCTCGAGGGGAGGGCGGGACTGGCTGCGACTCTTGGGGGTCCGTGCAGGGGAGGGATCCATTGGAGGTGGTGGAGTCTAGGATTGGTCGATGGAGCTGCTCCCTCATTTCTCCATCGTCCATCCTCTCTCGATGTAAGAACTCTTGGTTTTTGACGTGGTCCTAAATCGGAAACTTATAGTAACGAGTAAAGAATGTCTTTTGGAAAGGTTTGCAGGACACCTCCTGCAAAAGTAATATTATGCTCTACAAGTAACGGGCTAATATTAAAAAGTCAGCACCGTGACTTTTGAACGATAAAATTCTAAACGGGCTGGCAGGGCCACCGTGACTTCCTTACTGCCTCCTCCAACCTATGGAAGTTAGCCTCGCAAAAAGGTGAACTTCCAAGGAGATCAATTTTCTTTTATAAGTTTTCCATAGTTAGTCTTCTTAAGACCGACCTCATAGGAATAAGCATGGTCTTATTAAATCGGTATTAGGGCGGTAGAACTAAAATCGGCCTTTGTAATAACAATTTCATTCTATAGTGAAGTCCACTTTACAAACGCCGACTTTGTGACACTAGTTAAGGAAATTACAAAATGCTATTCCGCACAATATTTTGCAAACTGTAACAAAACTCGGTGAGTGGTTAAACGACTTAACCACTGACAGCCTTTGTCATATTCCCTGAGTCATTCGGCAGCTGGACAGACGAAGGGATCGAGTGCTTCTTTCTCACACAATGGATCGAAACAAGGAGCAGAAAAGAAAGGCATAAAGAAAAAAAATTCCATCACAGGCTTATTTGAGAAATTGTTATATGTACCAGTTGTTAAGGTAAGGGGCTGAGATTCCCATTTCCTCGATTTGTCTGGACAAGTATAAATTTTTGCTGATCGGTAGGCGACTAAAACAATGTTGTCTTAGTATTATACACCATCGATTTTTTAATTCGAATTCGTCCCATTGTCAAAGCCATTTTCTTACCCCGACTATTGATAACTCTAGTAAAATAGAGTTACATGATCACATTTAGGCTTAATTCTAGTTAGTTTCGAGAATTTTAATTGTTATTGTTCGCCAATTGAGCTTAAATTGTCATTCATCACGTTTGCTTTGTGATCGTAGGAAGTAAATGAAGGCATGACGGAAAACAAAGCAAAAGGGTGAAGGATGAAGAGGAATAGAAGGCGGAGGACACGGTGCAGCTGCAACCAATCTTCTTGCAGCTGCACAAGTAAAGCAGAAGGACGACAGACAGGCTCGTGCAGCTGCAACTCCAAGCTCGTGCAGCTGCACGACGAGAGGAGGAATTGATCAAGGGCATCAGACTGGTCGTTGCAGCTGCAACTCCAGTCCCCTGCAGCTGCACGAGTGCGACAGGGCAAATATGAAAAGCGCTTCAGAGAGGTCGTTGCAGCTGCAACGAATTCATCTTGCAGCTGCACGACGTAATATTGCCCGAAAATTAGATTTTATTTTTTTAGATTTGCTTTAAGTATAAAAGGATTGGATTTTAGGTTTTAAAAAGGAGGACCTTTTCTCTTTTCCCCTTTTGACTTTAGTTTTGGCACCCGACGACGGCTAGGAACAAGGAGACGAAGACGTTGATGGAGACTTCGACGATCCTTCTTTTCTCTTTGCTTTTTATTTCGTTTGGGATGTCGAACTAAATATCTTTTCTCTAGGATGATGATGAACCGACTCGTGTAGTTGGTTATCCACTTTTTCGGAATCAATTCAAGAAGATTTATCGTTTACTTGTGTTTCTTCTGTGTTTAATGCTTACCTATCGGGTTGATCGCCGGTTCGTATGAATTCTTAGTCCTAAGTGAACTCGAGAGAGACTTAGGATTAGAAGAGGGGAAGCATAACTTAGGTTAAGGCCGAGAGATCGGTTTAACTAAGAGGAGTATAGAGATATACACTCGTAGGTAACCAAGAGAACAATTGGATCTCAAGGAATTCTAATTAGTCGTGATTCGCTATAGAAATATAGGTTTACGGGTGATTAGTAATTCACAGTTACAGCCTCGAGAGAGGTGTAGCGATTGTTAGGGAATTGTGGTTAGTAAACGGTAAAACGGATTGAATTGAGGAAGAGAGAGTGCGATAATCTACGAATCGATAGGGGATTCGGAGTCCTAGGCTTTTATTCTTCGAATTACAACCTTGCTTCCATTTTTTTCTTGCGATTTACTTTCTTGCACCCAACCTTTCATTACTCAACCTTCTTGACTAGAATTTGAACTCAATAATTGACTATTGGCAGTAGATTCTGTCTAATCAGTCCTCGTGGGAACGATCTTTCTCATCACTTTATTACTTGGCGCGACCCGTATACTTGCGTGTGCGTTTTAGCGAACAAGTTTTTAGCGAACAAGTTTTTAAGAGTTCAATCTTACCATCGTAGACTGGAAAGGTTCCGAGAACCAAGTGGCTGATCACCTATCCAGGCTGGAGGAGGGAATGGCGAGCACACCTTCGACTTTGATCAATGATTCCTTCCCTGATGAGCAACTGTTCGTTATGGATGTAGCCGCGCCTTGGTATGCCGACTATGTGAACTACTGAGTCGCAAATATTTTACCACCGGACATGACAAGCCAACAGCGGAAAAGGTTCATCCATGACGTTAAATTCTATATGTGGGATGAACCTTTGCTTTTTCGGAAATGTGCAGACCAGGTCATTCGGCGTTGTGTTCCGGAGGAAGAAATCAGGCCGATCCTTGAGCAATGCCATGCCGCCCCGTACGGTGGACATTTCGGTGGTCAGAAAACCGCAGCAAAGGTCTTACAATCAGGTTTTTACTGGCCCTCATTATTTAAGGATGCTCACACTTTTGTAGCACAGTGCGATCGCTGCCAAAGGATAGGAAATATTTCACGTCGTGATGAAATGCCCTTAAATAATATTCTAGAAGTCGAACTGTTCGATGTGTGGGGGATAGATTTTATGGGGCCCTTTGTTGATTCCTTAAAGAATAAATACATTTTAGTGGCTGTTGATTATGTGTCCAAATGGGTAGAAGCTGTCGCGTTACCCACTAACGATGCTCGTGGAGTTTTGAAATTTCTTAGACAGATTTTCACGCGGTTCGGAACACCACGGGCCATCATCAGTGACGGTGGAGCTCATTTCTGCAACAACAAGTTCACTACACTGATGCGGAAATATGGAATCAAGCATAAGGTGGCGTTGCCATACCATCCTCAGACATGCGGCCAAGTAGAAGTGTCCAACCGCGAAATCAAGAGAATCCTGGAGAAAACGGTAAGTGCTAATCGAAAAGATTGGTCCACCAAACTCGACGATGCACTATGGGCATACAGGACGGCCTTCAAGACCCCGATTGGGACATCGCCGTATAAGCTAGTATATGGAAAAGCCTGTCATCTGCCGGTGGAGCTAGAGCACAAGGCTTATTGGGCGGATCAAAAGCTTAACCTGGACCCAAGCGCAGCAGGAGAGCAGCGATTAATGCAGCTGAATGAAATGGAGGAATTCCGGAGAGATGCATACGAGAATGCCCGCATTTACAAAGAGAAGACCAAGGCGTGGCATGATCGTCGACTTAAAGAGCGTAAATTTTCCCCTGGTCAGTTAGTACTTTTATTCAATTCACGGCTTCGGTTGTTTCCAGGGAAACTCAAATCGCGCTGGTCAGGGCCTTTCGAAATTACCCAGGTACTACCGTTCGGTGTTCTCGAATTAGTAGGTACTGACTCTTCTGACAGGTTCAAGGTGAATGCAAGTCGGGTCAAGCCATACTTTGGAGGTGTTGTCCACCGGGATCCGGGGACACTAATGATGAAAGACACGTAAAGGATCAGAGCGTCAGGCTGACGACGTTAAATCAAGCGCTGCTCGGGAGGCAACCCGAGTCAAATCTTATTTTATTTTCTTGGTTATTTTGTTTTATTGTAGATTTTGAGTTTGATTTTGGCTAGATTTTTCAGGGAGCAGAAATTACGGAGCGATATGATCATGGGACCGGTGCAGCTGCAGCCTAATTTTTATGCAGCTGCCATTCAAAGGTGAAGCTGTCTGCCAGGTCGTTGCAGCTGCAACGACCCTTTCGTGCAGCTGCATGAGACCCTCAGTCAGAGTCAAGTCACCAAAGGCGAGCTTCATGCAGCTGCAGCCAATCTTCTTGCAGCTGCATGACCGGGGGGCGAACAAGGGCGATCATCAGACGACACCTTGCAGCTGCAACCCCGCCCGCTTGCAGCTGCATCCATCTGTAGGGGGGCTGTCTGACAGGTCGTTGCAGCTGTAACGAACTCTCGTGCAGCTGCACGAGGCCCTCAGAAATTCAGCACAGAACATCCGACAGGGTCGTGCAGCTGCACGACCCGACCGGTGCAGCTGCACCGGTTCAGATCTGCGAAACAAATAGAAGAGGGGCCGGCCGCCCCAAAACCCTAAAATCATTTTTCTCTCCCTCACTCACAGGTCATCTCCCCCAGACGCCCCACCACCTCCGGTGCTTGACGATTCCGCCGATTTCCGTAGTCCACAACCTCCCCCGGTGTAAGTATAGTTTCTTACCTCTCGAGCTCAAGCGCCCCTGTCCAAATCTCTTCGCTCGGACCTCAGGTGCGCTTTCTTTCCGTCGCTTCTCCGGCAATTAGTGGCTATTAACTGTTAGATTAGGACGTGCGTAAGTGACGATTTGGTTAGATGGCTCCTAAGAGGCAGAAAACCGGAGCAGGGTCTTCCTCGGGTCACACCGAGGACGATAGGATTAGGGAAGCGGCAATCGCTCTATCATTGAGGAGCGCGGGATTAACGCTAATGAGCGGTATCTCGAAAGCTTCCAGTACATAATTGATAAGCTAGGATGGGTCGAGTTTTGCTGGGAACCGGCCCCGGCTAGTATACCGTTGGTTAGGGAATTCTATGCGAATGCGCATACATATGACCCGAACGGTGAAACAATTCGGGTCAAGAATAAGAAAGTAGTATTTAGCCCGGATGCAATTGCGTTGCTTTATAACTTACCCCGTTATGAAACTGATGGCTGGAATGCGTATCTCGCCGAATCCTTTGATGCCCAAGCAATATTAGAGACATTAACTAGGGACCGGGCAGGAGCACGGTGGATATTGTCGACATCAAACGAACCCATTGCACTCCAGGGTTCAGATCTCCATGCGACGGCGAAGATGTGGCAACTCTTCGTCTCCGCACGACTTATCCCGGGAACCAACGTCTCCCGTTTAACTAAGGAAAGGGCGGCGCTGATATACTGCATATTACAGTTGAAACATATTGATGTAGGAGTAGTAATTAATGGTATGATTCATCGCTGCCTTCGTGAACTTAATCTTGGATTATGGTTTCCCACCATAATCACTGAGTTGTGTAGACAGGCAGGGATTAGGGTGGATCCGAAGGATGGGCTGCTCCAACCTCAAAAATCGCTCAACAATGCATCATGGCTCAGGATCCAGCACGAGATCACGGTCAAGGAGAGACGCGACGGGGGTAGAGTCCCGGTTCAAGCTGCTACTGGAGGGGAAACATCCCAACCCGACCCGACTCCGGTACCGCGTTTTCCCTCTGAGGAAGAACGTTGGGCTCAAATGACGACGTTCATGCAATCCACGATGGACTTCCAGCAGCGCGCCTTGGCATTTCAGCAGAGTTCCCTGGATTTTGCAAGCGCGTTCGTTAGCTTACCAGCAACATACCATGGACTACCAGAGGTATCAAATGGATTGTCTCCGTCATCTCGGTGTTTCTCATGGCGTGGATTTCTCTTCGTTTCAGGAGCCCGTTTTTCACTATCCCCCTCCTACGGAAGACGCAGCGGATGATCCTATCTCTGAGGATGAGCAGCCCGGCGACGATTGATCAGGGAGTACTATGTCCTTTTTCTTTTGCACTTTCTTTTCGAGTTTCCACTACGGCGTTATGTTTGCACCGAGGACGCTGCAATGTCTAGGTTTGGGGGTGTGGTGTTTGTCTGCTGGTGCGGGTTAGGCTCCTTTATGTTTATTAGAAATTTTGTTTAGTTTGTTTTCGTTTTCGGTCATTTATCGTTTAAAAAAAAAAAAAAAAATTTCATGTCGAACCTCCTCAGGTAGCCTTAGGAATTTGAGAGCGAAGAGTCTGACCTTAGGATGATGCCTTGAGGTAGAGCACACCTAAGAAAGAGAAGGAGGATGTTCTAAGTTAGCGTGTGGAATTTAAATAAGTAAAAAGAAAAATACTCAGTAGGGAGTATGATTAACAGTGAGAGCTTTACACCTTCCTTGAAAGTATAGCCACTGGGGTAAGTAGGGGCTCTTAAACCAACTCTTGAAGCTAGCTCTGACCTTTGTAAAAAAAAAAGAGACAGAAAACGGTTGCCAAGGCTCTGAGCACCACTATCCAGGTTCGAAAGTGTGAAAAATTGAAAAAGAAGCAATGATTAGTGAGTAATGAAAAGATAAGGCCTGGATATGTGCTTGTGGTGTGAGTCTTCCTTGCGGCTCGAGATTTCGTCCTAGGGGTGCTTTATCACCTAGTGCCTTGGTCCAACTGGACCGGGAGACACTAACTGAGAACTCGCTACACGGGCATTTGCGGGAATTGATTAGCATTTAGAGTCGTGCAATCGAAAGAAAGAAAAAAAAAAAGAAATAAGAATGATTGAGTAGACGGTTCATGAGTAGGTGGAAGGAGGGGGCAAGAGGTAAGTACCTGAAAATTCCTCGGTGGCTATGAAAGATTCGAGGGTGTGTGGTAATCATTGTGAAAGGGCAACCTACTGGGATGAGTTTGAAAGCAAAGTGTTAATAGCACACGCTAGTGGTGAATAGACTCTGACTCTGAATGAAGTGTGCGACCTCATCTGAGGGTGTTTAAGGACAATTTGCAATCAAAAGACTAAGGTGGTCTGAGGAGTGACGTTGAGTCTGTGTTTGCTTTGCTTTGGTATGTTTTATTTTGTTTTGCTCGAGGACTAGCAAAGATTAGGTTTGGGGGTGTGATAACTCTAGTAAAATAGAGTTATATGATCACATTTAGGCTTAATTCTAGTTAGTTTCGAGAATTTTAATTGTTATTTTTCGCCAATTGAGCTTAAATTGTCATTCATCACGTTTGCTTTGTGATCATAGGAAGTAAATGAAGGCATGACCGAAAACAAAGCAAAAGGGTGAAGGATGAAGAGGAATAGAAGGCGGAGGACACGGTGCAGCTGCAACCAATCTTCTTGCAGCTGCACAAGTAAAGCAGAAGGACGACAGACAGGCTCGTGCAGCTGCAACTCCAAGCTCGTGCAGCTGCACGACGAGATGAGGAATTGATCAAGGGCATCAGACTGGTCGTTGCAGCTGCAACTCCAGTCCCCTGCAGCTGCACGAGTGCGACAGGGCAGATATGAAGAGAGCTTCAGAGAGGTCGTTGCAGCTGCAACGAATTCATCTTGCAGCTGCACGACATAATATTGCCCGAAAATTAGATTTTATTTTTTTTAGATTTGCTTTAAGTATAAAAGGATTGGATTTTAGGTTTTAAAAAGGAGGACCTTTTCTCTTTTCCCCTTTTGACTTTAGTTTTGGCACCCGACGACGGCTAGGAATAAGGAGACGAAGACGTTGATGGAGACTTCGACGATCCTTCTTTTCTCTTTGCTTTTTGTTTCGTTTGCGATGTCGAACTAAACATCTTTTTTCTAGGATGATGATGAACCGACTCGTGTAGTTGGTTATCCACTTTTTCGGAATCAATTCAAGAAGATTTATCGTTTACTTGTGTTTCTTCTGTGTTTAATGCTTACCTATCGGGTTGATCGCCGGTTCGTATGAACTCTTAGTCTTAAGTGAACTCGAGAGAGACTTAGGATTAGAAGAGGGGAAACATAACTTAGGTTAAGGCCGAGAGATCGGTGTAACTAAGAGGAGTATAGAGATATACACTCATAGGTAACCGAAAGAACAATTGGATCTCAAGGAATTCTGATTAATCGTGATTCGCTATAGAAATATAGGTTTACGGGTGATTAGTAATTCACAGTTACAGCCTCGAGAGAGGTGTAGCGATTGTTAGGGAATTGTGGTTAGTAAACGGTAAAACGGATTGAATTGAGGAAGAGAGAGTGCGATAATCTACGAATCGATAGGGGATTCGGAGTCCTAGGCTTTTATTCTTCGAATTACAACCTTGCTTCCATTTTTTTCTTGCGATTTACTTTCTTGCACCCAACCTTTCATTACTCAACCTTCTTGACTAGAATTTGAACTCAATAATTGACTATTGACAGTAGATTCTGTTTAATCAGTCCTCGTGGGAACGATCTTTCTCATCACTGTATTACTTGGCGCGACCCGTATACTTGCGTGTGCGTTTTAGCGAACAACTATCCCCATCCTCCTGGTTTTGTTTCCGGAGAGTTTACGACGTTGGAATACCAGAAATTTAGAAGATGCGCCCTAAGCAACCCCCCGGGCGGCAACAGAGAAATCTATAGGAGACGTGCCGTTCTTTTTATATGGCCCCGAACTATTCCACAGGTCTCACGTCCCTTGCGTGTTTCGAACCAACTCCTTTTTCTGGAACATCATGGGTTTGTCGCCTTATAGCGTCGTCGGCGTCGTCCTTTTCCTCATCCTAGGGGCTTCTTGAGCGTCGTCGTCGTAGCCTTTGACGGCAGGTTGCTGTCGAGGATCTGCAATGGAATGCAGTTCGAAATGTGGAGCACATATGATTTTGCCTTTGTGGATGTAATGAATGACCTGAAATCGCACACCTCAGAGTCCTCCCAATTGGACTACTATTGCCATCACACACGGGTGGATTATATGTATGGGCAGGGTGCACTCACCTTGTATGGCCATGGAATCTGCACCGAGAACCTCGATCCAAAGGATTGTCACGACTGCATCGACTACGCCGCTAAGGAAATGTTCGACGAGTGCACCCGCAGCCATGGGGCACAGATCCAGCTCATGGACTGCCGACTCAGGTATGAGAATTACAAATTCAACAACGATGACTAACTCATTGCTGTCACTGCCCGGGCACAGATTTGTCCTTCCGATGAGCTTCTACTAATAATAAACACTGCCATCTTTTCCGGTGACAGTTGTTAATCGTTATTCCTAAAAATTGTGGTGTAAGGGTGTTTGTGTCGTCTCCAGCGAAGAAATCGCCTTTCGCGAGAATCTATTTGGAATAAAAAAAGTGAAACCGAGATATCATGATCACACGTGAAGAAAAGCCAGGTTTTATATGGGATATCATAAATTCAACCTTCAAGCACATTACGAAATTGGGTTTGTCAATGCCGAATTGGTTCTAGATGGTTCTACCTATCGGCAATGAGCTTAAATCAAGGTTCCATACCTTTTCGATTCAATATTCATGACATGCTAAGGAATACACATAAGAAACTGTTAAAAATTCCGCTACTGCAGAGAGATCCGTAGGGGCAACTCCCTTCTACGAGATCTTTAACTGAAAGGAGTCCCTCAAGATTTATTAACGTAAGCTCCTCTAAAGTTTCTTGAAATCTTGTATTAGTGAACTGTGACTGTGGCAGAATCGGACAATCGTGAGTTTTGTCAAAGCAGGCGACAATCTCCGGTTTTATGAGTTCTGGCCACAACAGACAACAAAGATAAGCCTTGAATTGTAAATGTTATTCTTAGTACGGGCCGTCTCAATCGTAATCAGCGGCTTGTTTCAATGGTGATAGCAACTCGAGATGTTAAGGGAATATCTTTGCAGCTCAGTTATAGCAGTTGTGGAATTCAAATATTTGCAGTATGAAAGTGGTGCTTCTGATGAAACTAACGGGTGATTATATGAAAGGGTCGAAGTTGTTGTACAGCCGTCGATGCCAACGGTACTAAAGGGCCGAATTGTTAGGTAAAAGCGTATCATACTATTTTTTTTTCTACCCTCCCCACGCTGAAATGGGCTGGCGTCTTTGGCTATTTTAGCGATTTCCTAATTAAGATGTTAGGCAGGTTTCTTTGGCCCATTTCTTTCATTTTTTTAATTATTTTTCATTTTTCGCACCAACTGCCCTGAACGTTCGAACTATTAAATGAAAGCATGATATACTATATATTTTCATTTTTCTTAAGGTTACCCCAGCCCGTTCAAAGTATAATATTACGTGACATTGTTGATATGATTATTGTAAAAAATCTGGAAAGTAATATTCAAAAATCTGCACCGTGACATTGTTGATATGATTATTGTCATTCCCAGAAATGTGGAACCAGATTCTCCTGGTTGGCCTTATTTGGTGTAATTCGATCTCCCATTTCTCCAGTCCACAGAATATCACCGAACATGTCTCTTTCAACGATCGTTTTTGGTCTTACCTCCACGTACCAGTCTGTCCGGAACGTAAAGCAGATCGAGAGACGACGATCTGCAGCAGTCGAGGGATGAGGCCATAGTCGAACTGTTTGGGCGACAGGAATGGTTGTGGAGCCTCATTTGTTTCGTTGTTGGGGTGAAACAAGAGTCGTTTGGTCGGCTCCGGCGAGCTGCTTTTAAGATCACTGAGTTTCAGCAGGGGGTGGGGACTGCATTTAACTGACTGTTGAGATGGTGATTTCAACGTGACGATATAGACTGTATTTTTAGGAAAGGAAGACGGAAATGACTCTCGGCAGGCACAGCGGGAAACGATTCCTTCTTGCAGCGTGCGTTTACACAATGTGATTCTCGGTCATGGATTAATATTCAAATCAATCCACGAAATGATTCAGTCATCGACTAGACAACTATGTAGACTGGGGTTGCCGCGACAAGATGTGTCCCAACAATATGTGCCGCGATAAAAACGGCCTCGATAAGATGTGCCGCGACATGATGTGCCGTGACAAGGGTTGTCGTGAATGCATAGTCGAAAGTGAAGTCGAGAAGGGAATCAAACAGGTGATTTTCAACCTCCAATAG
This sequence comes from Melastoma dodecandrum, assembly GCA_029817715.1. NCBI lineage: Eukaryota > Viridiplantae > Streptophyta > Magnoliopsida > Myrtales > Melastomataceae > Melastoma > Melastoma dodecandrum. The sequence goes on from JARUPY010000182.1 coordinate 1,951,552, forward strand.
CGGCGGTTATGAAGGAATTCAAGCATGTGACAGAATGCGGGCGATTACGAGACACGCTCGTTGAAGCATGAAGAACGTCAATGGTGGAGCAGCGTTGATGGACTTGTGAAGAGTTGATGCCTGTCGATAGAAGAGCAGTGTCTACGGAGGTCCAGCTTTGATGATGAGAGTTTTTGAGGTGGCATAGAAGCTGTTGATGGACGTCTCGACAAAACCGTCAAAGATGCAACATCGAAGCTTGTTATTGTGATTATTTAGCACGTGTTACATATGTTTGACTGTTATTAGTTTAAATGCATCTATAAATAGGTCTAAGTTAGACGGAAATAATACACACAGACAATCATTCATTAACCCAAAAGGCTGCTTGATTGTCGACTCGCTGTAACTTTTGCTTTCAAGTGTTTTCAATGGCCGTAAGTGTTCTACTCTCGTGTTTGTACATTATTTATTTATTTTAGACAAAATATCGGATTTTGGCCGTAATTATCGAGCTATTTTCATCTGCAGCCACAACTTTATTTTTTTTTTATTTATGGCCATAACTATGACATTGATTTTGTTTATGACATCGACGTAACGCTGTTGGTGGATCTTACCTACGTGGACTAACGACTGAACTCGTGGCAACAAACGTGGCCATCCTGTCTTTTAGAAAAAATACAAAATATCGGATTTTGGCCCCAATTATCGGGCTATTTTCATTTGCGACCACGACTTTATTTTTTTTTTTTAATTTATGACCATAACTATGACATTGATTTTGTTTATGGCCTCGATGTCCCATATAGAAGAACCGTCGGGGAGAGAGGGGGAATAAATTCACAGAACAGGATGCCCATCACCATCCAAGCGAAGAACCTCACCTTGAACATGCGATGCTGCTGCTGGGGTTGCAAGGCCACGAAAGGTTTGGTTGTGGAGTAGACAGCAGGATTAAGGAGGGTCGTGAACATCTAGGGAGGGGATTTACGGTTTTTATTAATTTGGGTTTTTTTTTAAAGACATGATGGCCACGTTTATTACCACGTTCGCACGAGAGTTCAGCCGTTAGTCCACGTAGGTAAGATCCACCAACGGCGTTATGTCGAGGCCATAAACAAAATCAATGTCATAGATATGGCCATAAATTAAAAAAAAAAAATAAAGTCGTGGCCGCAAATGAAAATAGCTCGATAATTTGGGCCAAAATTTGATATTTTGTCTTTTTTCTAAAAGACAGGATGGCCACGTTTGTTGCCACGAGGTCAGCCGTTAGTCCACGTAGGTAAGATCGACCAACGGCATTACGTCGAGGCCATAAACAAAATCAATGTCATAGATATGGCCATAAATAAAAAAATAAAGTTCTGGCCACAGATGAAAATAGCCCGATAATTAGAGCCAAAATCCGATATTTTGCCTTTATTTATTTATTCATTTAGTGTTATTGACGATCACATTATTTCAATCCGTATCTTCACATTATATCACAACGTGGTCGGTGCAAACAAAGTGATCACCTGTGGAGAAAAGAAATGAGTCATTGAATGTTTTCCTTGGATGTCCTCCGGCAGGTTTTGGCTCTATAACGGCCCTGCCATTATGTCAAAAGGTACTGGTAGGTGTGGCCGATACGAGTAGCGTCATCTGGTCCTCAATAGACCGCTCGAACGATTATTTCCAATTTCTTTGTTGCGGCATTTATAATGTAGATTTCTTAATCCATGGGGTAACGACGTAGCAAAACTATGCTACTATGGAACGCATATTTAAAATTCAATTTAGATATATTCGGCTACTTTAAATAAAACACTACAATTTAATACTTATGAATGATTGAGAATAAATTAATAGTTCAATTATTTCTAATTATGAAATTTATATTTTTAAAATTATTTTAATTTTATTAAAATTAAATAAAGAATGTCCGTGTTAAAGTGTTATTACATACTACACTCTAGGTTCTTTGCATAAAGGCAATGAAAATAACACATATAACAATCATTTTTAAACGCTGATATAATAAAATAATGGTTTGAATCAAATCATCTTGAACCATTGTGTAATTTAATATTTTTATCTCACCGACGTACTAATTAATTCAGATACGTCATAACGAACTAATCATTTTAGTTGATTTCTGATAAATAATTGGTCAATAAACTCAAAAGATAAACATTCACCCCGTTCGTACAATTAAAAATCACTAATATATCATTCAAGTATTTAGTATTTCGATTTACTAATCCAAGAGAACACAATATATCCTATTTTGACATGACGTTATTATCTCTAAGCTTTGATGTACATTCAAGAACTGCATCACGTACAATTTGATTAAAGACCGCTTTTAACGACATTAAAGTGCATGAATCTATTCACAAAATAAATGAAAGGCCTCATGTTAAGAGATCGATTATACATGTTTAATAAGAGACGTGATCAATGATGTTTAAGACGTGAAATTCTCTCTAAATGGGTCGTGTCTAGTACACCCCTAAACACGGACACCCTAAATATAACTCGAATATTCAATCAAACTCGACCCGAGTTATACTAAACATTATTTTCTTTAAACAACCGAGTAACTTTAAATTGACAAATAATTTTAATAAACAAAATTAGTTACGAACATAGAAGTAATTCACAAGTAGCGAACAATTCACATTAACGCACGCACTAAGATTGAGATCTTCACAAAGCCATCATCATGACAACCGCCATGAAAGTTGGATGCACAGAAAACTCTCGGAACTCGAACAGAAAGGCCAACGAATGTCGAGAAGGACGTGTCACTATATCCATCTATAAGTTTTTTTGCATCGTGGATGGCCGTAGCTTCACCGCTTTCTGAGGCATGGCATCTTGACAGCTGAAGCAAAAGTTAAACAAATGTGAATGAGGAGGAAGCGTGGGCGGTTGAATATTTTGGGGGGCCTCCACTCATTCAATGCTGTTATTTTTATGACCCTGATGTTTGGCATTTCGGTCGGACATTGTTAGGCGGTTCTTCGGTCATCCACGGGATTATGACTCCTGGGACCCCGACAACCAGTCCGCGACGTCTTGCGCGGATAACTCCCCTTGCACGTCCGCCTTCCGCAACAATTGCTCCGGCTCTTTCCTCTTCATTACTACCTTCACCCGACGAGGCCGAGCAGAGTCATTCGAAGAAGAACGGGCTTCACGAGAGGATGGGCAAGAAGATGAGGAAGCCGTCGATCCGATCTCCTCCTCTGTCTCCGAGCCATCGGACGACCCCCGTGCCCACATGACGGACGACCACTCCGGAAGACAGCAGCGGTTTCCCATTTTCCCGATAAAAGATAAGATCTTTCCCGGGGAAGCAATCTTCTTGAGAGAGAAATATATTGGCCGGGTTAGGGGATGTGGCTGGTTTTAGAGTATAAATAAGAGGAGCGGCTCGGTCATTCGTTGGACTGGGATAATAAACCTAAGGAGATGACGTCAGAGAGGACGAACGAAGCTGGGATTGCCACGTGGTGGTTTGTCTTAGATTCTGACAAGAGATGCTGATCAGGGTTAACTGTGTGTCCCTGCCACATCATGCATGGTTGATAAGAATGGAAGTTCTGGGGAAAAGGAAGAAGGGCACGTCACGTTGCTGAGGGCGTTCATTATTCGTCCCGACCGGCGTTTCCTTTTCTTGCACTTCAATCATTCCCCAAGTTGACGAAGATCAAGAAGCGTTTTGGAATTCGATTGACGTCACGTTGCTGAGGGCGTTCATTATTCGTCCCGACCGGCGTTTCCTTTTCTTGCACTTCAATCATTCCCCAAGTTGGCGAAGATCAAGAAGCGTTTTGGAATTCGATTGACTTGGGGTTTGGGGGGGGGGAAGGAAACGTGAAATCGTCAAAAATGTCTTTAAATCGAAAACGTTGCTCCCGAGAGGACGATCTTTGACGACGGCGCTTTAGTTCGCACGTCTTGTGCAACTTTCACGTGTAACATTTCCTCTCTCTTTTGTTTTTTTTTTTTTTGCTTTTCGTGATTATCTTTGGCCGTGCCTCAAAGTAGCCCGGACGATTCAGCTGCTACGGTCAAAAATAGGAAACAACCACTGCGGAATGACATGACTTTGCTTTGTTCCTAAAAAGAAAATCCAGAACGCGTGCGGTGGAATGGAACGGGAAATATCTTATGCTTGTTAGTTACCCGTGGATCTGGTCTCTCGGGTGTAATCCTTAGAATGAGGAAAGGGTCTGGTTCGCCGATGGGGTCACGGTGGAGTAGCCGGGTGCTCTATCCATGCCGCCGACGCCAGACGCCGGAAGCGACGGATGGTCGAGTCACCAAGTACTCGTTCGAGACGAGAGTCGACCGGCTCGTGGCGGGAGTGCCTCGAGGGGAGGGCTGGGACGGGCTGCGACTCTTGGGGGTCCCTTCAGGAGAGGGATCCATTGGAGGTGGAAGAGTCTAGGATTGGTCGATGGAGCTGCTCCCTCATTTCTCCATCGTCCATCCTCTCTCGATGTAAGAACTCTTGGTTTTTGACGTGGTCCTAAATCGGAAACTTATCGTAACGAGTAAAGAATGTCTTTTGGAAAGGTTTGCAGGACACCTCCTGCAAAAGTAATATTATGCTCTACAAGTAACGGGCTAATATTAAAAAATCTGCACCGTGACTTTTGAACGATAAAATTCTGAATGGGCTGGCAGGGCCACCGTGACTTCCTTACTGCCTCCTCCAACCTAAGGAAGTTAGCCTTGCAAAAAGATGAATATCCAAGGAGATCAATTTTCTTTTATAAGTTTTCCATAGTTAGTCTTCGTAAGACTAAACCCTAAACCCTAAGACCGACCTCATAGGAATAAGCATGTTCTTCTTGGTGGTCGAACTAAAATCGGCCTTTGTAATAACAATTTTCTTCTATATTAAGGTCCACGTTACAAACGCCGACTTTCTGGCACTAATCAAGGAAATTACAAACTTGGGACACTATTCCGCACAATATTTTGCAAACCGTAACAAAACTCAGTGAGTGGCTATACGACTTAACCACTGACAGCCTTTGTCATATTCCCTGAGTCATTCGGTAGCTGGACAGACGAAGGGATCGAGTGCTTCCTTCTCACACAATGGATCGAAACAAGGAGCAGAAACGAAAGGCATAAAGAAAAAAAATCCATCACAGGCTTATTTGGAAAATTGTTATATGTACCAGTTGTTAATGTAAGGGGCTGAGATTCCCATTTCCTCGATTTGTCTGGACAAGTATAAATTTTTGCTGATCGGTAGGCGACTAAAACAATGTTGTCTTAGTATTATACACCATCGATTTTTTAATTCGAATTTGTCCCGTTGTCGAAGCCATTTTCTTACCCCGACCATCCCCAGCCTCATGGTTTTGTTTCCGGATAGTTTACGACGTTGGAATACCAGAAATCCAAATGAAGCGCCCGAAGGAACCCCCCGGGCGGCAATGGAGAAATCTATAGGAGACGTGCTGTTCTTTTTATATGGCCCCGAACTATTCCACAGGTCTCGTGTCCCTTGCGTGTTTCGAACCGACTCCTTTTCCTGGAACATCATGGGTTTGTCGCCTTATAGTGTCGTCAGTGTCGTCCTTTTCCTCCTCCTCGGGGCTTCTTGCAGCGTCGTCGTAGCCTTTGACGGCAGGTTGCTGTCGAGGATCTGCAATGGAAAGCAGTTCGAACTATGGAGCTTATATGATTTTACCTTTGTGGATGTAATGAATGACCTGAAATCGCACCCGTCAGAATCCCCCCAGTTGGACTACTATGGCCAGGACTCAGAGGGGGATATTTTTGGGGAGCATGTACTCACCTTGTATGGCCACGGAATGTGCACCAAGAACCTCGATCCAAAGGACTGTTACGACTGCATCGACTACGCCGCTAAGGAAATGTTCGACGAGTGCACCCGCAGCTTTGGGGCGCAGATCCAGCTCATGGACTGCCGACTCAGGTATGAGAATTACAAATTCAATAACGATGACTAACTCATTGCTGTCACTGCCCGGGCACAGATTTGTCCTTCCGATGAGCTTCTACTAATAATAAACACTGCCATCTTTTCCAGTGACAGTTGTTAATCGTTATTCCTAAAAATTGTGGTATTAGGGTGTTTGTGTCATCTCCAGCGAAGAAATCGCCTTTTGCAAGAATCTATTTGGAATAAAAAAAAGTGAAACCGAGATATCATGATCACACGTGAAGAAAAGCCAGGTTTTAGATGCCGAATTGGGTTGTTAATGCCGAATTGGTTCTAGATGGTTCTACCTGTCGGCAACGAACTTAAATCAAGGTTCCATACCTTTTCGATTCAATATTTATGACATGATAAGGAATACACATAAGAAACTGTTAAAAATTCCGCTACTGCAGTGAGATCCATAGGGGCAACTCCCTTTTACGAGATATTTAACTAAAATGAGTCCCTCAGGATTTGTTAACGTAATCTCCTCTAGAGTTTCCTGAAATCTTGTTTTAGTGAACTGTGACTGTGGCAGAATCGGACAATCGTGAAGCTCCTGTTTTGTCAAAGCAGGCGGCAGTCCCCGGTTTTATGAGTTCTGGCCACAGAGACAACGAAGATAAGCCTTGAATTGTAAATGTTATTCGTAGTACGGGCCGTCTCAATCGTAATCAACGGCTTGTTTCAATGGTGATAGCAACTCGAGATGTTAAGGGAATATCTTTGCTACTCAGTTATAACAGTTGTGGAATTCAAATCTTTGCCATATGAAAGTGTTGCTGATAAGGGGTGATTATATAAAAGGGTTGAAGTTGTTGTACAGCCGTCGTTGCTAACGGTACTAAAGGGCCGAATAGTTAGGTTAAAGTGCGTCATACTATATATTTTCTTTTACCCTCCCTACGCTGAAATGGGCTGGCGTCTTTGGCCATTTTAGCGATGTCCTGATTAAGATGTTAGGCAGGTTTCTTTGGCCCATTTCTTTCGCAGGCTCATGTACCCTTTTTTTTCAGTTTTTTAATTATTTTTTCATTTTTCGCACCAACTGCCCTAAACGTTCGAACTATTAAGTGAAAGCGTGATATACTATATATTTTCATTTTCCTTAAGGTTATTTCGAATGCACATAGTACAAACAAATTCCTAAGAAAAACACTTAATGTCTAAACAGTTTGCAAAATATAGAAAGGAATAGATCAAAATTTATCGAAAAAAATGCGTCGCATTTCCATAGAACAAGTTTATATGAATATATAATTAATACAATTTGAGTTGGGTGGTTATATTAATCGCGAAATTTCATGTACCAGTACATGAGTCTCGCATGCGTTCCCTTCTCGAAGTGACGCAGATCCACTGATTCGACCACGTCTGATTTGAGTTCGGACTGAGTGTACTAACTGCAGTGTCCGGTACACTTCATTGATACAAGCCGTTCGAAGGTGTTGATGGAGTTGTGTTTGGAAATGCTCCCCACAGTTTGGCAACCCCAAAAACAGAACAATAGTCACAGTGAAATGCGTCGAGGGAACGACAGTCCGAATGGATGGACGGACGGGCAGTGTCTTATTGTAACCCCGGTTAACACAAACAAGAGCACAATGATAGCAGTTTCGTTCAACATATTGAAAGAGATGTCGCGCGCTGTAGACGTGATTAGCCCAAGTCGCATGAGTCCACCACAAATGTTCGGTTCTCGGCCGAGGCAGAGATCCGAATGCAATCTCGAAGAATGAAAAAGCTCGTCGTATTTCTTTGCGACGTAATTACATAGGAGAAATCTAAGGAAGCAGGATGCCATAATAGAAGCCGGGCCTGTTTATGGGCTCCGAGCCGTAAAGCCCACCCGGCCCCACCTTCTTTTGGGATGTTTCCGCAAACCGTCGCATCCCATAGGCATGACCTGACACGTTAATGTTTATAATTAGGCTTGAGCAAAGGATTTAGCTGCCCCGGCCTGAACTATTATTGATATTTTTTTTAATCCAAAAGTATAATTCAAGATATTTAAGCGAGCCAAGAAAATTGTTTTTAAAGAAGTTATAAACCAAAGGCTCATCCCTAAACGCTAGATCTCGTTCCGGTAATTACATCTCGAAGTATATGGTAGTCGATGCGCGATTAGGAGCCTTTAAGAGAACTCAATCGGTTTGGTCTATGTCCTGGACTTGTCCGAAGGTGAATCTCGTCAGCAATGTGACTTATTCACTGGCAGCCTTTGTCATGTTCACATAGTCATTCTGCGGCAGGATAGACGGAGACGAGGAACTAGTCGAGTTCTTCATTCTCACAATGGATCAAAACGAGCGAGGAACAGAAAAGAATGAAAAAATCCTTCGGATAAAGGCATATGACGAACAATAACAACAACATTAGAGTATTATATGCCACATGATCCGATATTGATAGCGCATACGATTTCTTGTGAGAGACTCTCTTTTTCCTCGATCTTTCTAGGCAAGTACAAATTTCTGCCGACCGACATGCCACTAAAACGACGTTGTCTTAGTATTATACGCCACTCGATTTTGAATTCGAATTCATCCTGTTGTCGAAGCCAGTTTCTTACCCCGACAATCCCCAACCGCATGGTTTTGTTTCCGAATAGTTTACGACGTTGGAATACCAGAAATCCAAATGATGCGCCCGAAGGAACCCCCAGGGCGGCAACGGAGAAATCTATAGGAGACGTGCCGTTCTTTTTATTCGGCCCCGAACTATTCCACGGGTCTCACGTCCCCTGCGTGTTTCGAACCGACTCCTTTTCCTGGAACATCATAGGCTTGTCGCCTTATAGTGTGGTCAGCGTCGTCCTTTTCCTCCTCCTCGGGGCTTCTTACAGCGTCTTCGTAGCCTTTGACGGCATGTTGCTGTCGAGGATATGCAATGGAAAGCAGTTCAGTTCAGGGAGCCAAAATGACTTCGCCTTTATGGATATAATGAATGACCTGAAATCGCACACGTCAGAGTCCCCCCCAATTGGACTACTATTGCCAGGATACTCGCAAGGCTGAGGTCTATATGGAGAGAGACCTCACCTTGTATGGCCATGGAGTCTGCACCGAGAACCTCGATCCAAAGGATTGTCACGACTGCATCGACTACGCCTCTGAGAAAATGTTCTAGGAGTGCACCCACAGCGTAGGGGCGCAGATCCAGCTCATGGACTGCCGACTCAGGAATGAGAATTACAAATTCAACAACGATGACTAACTCATTGCTGTCGCTGCCCGGGCATGGATTTATCCTTCCGATGAGCTTCTAATAATAATCAACACTGCCATCTTTTCCGGTGGTAGTTGTTAATTGTTATTCTTAAAAACTATGGTATTAGGGTGTTTGCGTCGTCTTCAGTAAAAAAATCGCGAGATGTCATGATCATATGTGAAGAAAAGCCAGGTTTTAGTGGGGATATAAAAAATTCAACCTTCAAGCATGTTACGAAATCAGGTTTCTCAATGACGAATCGGTTCGAGATGGTTCTACCTGTCAGCAACGAACTCAAATCAAGGTTCCATACTTTTCCGATTCAAAATTCATGTCATGCTAAGGAATACGCATTAGAAACTGTTAAAATTTCCATGATCGAATAATGGTATGGACATTGTAAACTGCTGCATCAGTTGTTCACAAAAAGTGGTAAAGGAAACAATATCTCAAATGGATAAATCAAGAATCAAACTACTATGCATTGAACTAAAGATCCCCATCTTGAGTTTCTCGATTATCGTCATCCGAACCTTTACCCGGAGTTTCATCGACTCTAGATCCCGAAAAGAACGCCTGACTCACGCGTCATATGAGTAGACTGGTCCTGCCGGGGATTGCAGCCCGAAGGCTTACCCCAGCCCGTTTAAAGTATAATATTACGTGACATTGTTGATATGATTATTGTCAAAAATCTGGAAAGTAATATTCAAAAATCTGCACCGTGACATTGTTGATATGATTATTGTCATTCCCAGAAATGTGTAACCAGATTCTCCTGGTTGGCCTTATTTGGTGTAATTCGATCTCCCATTTCTCCAGTCCACAGAATATCACCGAACATGTCTCTTTCAACGATCGTTTTTGGTCTTACCTCCACGTACCAGTCTGTCCGGAACGTAAAGCAGATCGAGAGACGACGATCTGCAGCAGTCGAGGGATGAGGCCATAGTCGAACTGTTTGGGCGACAGGAATGGTTGTGGAGCCTCATTTGTTTCGTTGTTGGGGTGAAACAAGAGTCGTTTGGTCGGCTCCGGCGAGCTGCTTTTAAGATCACTGAGTTTCAGCAGGGGGTGGGGACTGCATTTAACTGACTGTTGAGATGGTGATTTCAACGTGACGATATAGACTGTATTTTTAGGAAAGGAAGACGGAAATGACTCTCGGCAGGCACAGCGGGAAACGATTCCTTCTTGCAGCGTGCGTTTACACAATGTGATTCTCGGTCATGGATTAATATTCAAATCAATCCACGAAATGATTCAGTCATCGACTAGACAACTATGTAGACTGGGGTTGCCGCGACAAGATGTGTCCCAACAATATGTGCCGCGATAAAAACGGCCTCGATAAGATGTGCCGCGACATGATGTGCCGTGACAAGGGTTGTCGTGAATGCATAGTCGAAAGTGAAGTCGAGAAGGGAATCAAACACGTGATTTTCAACCTCCAATAGCGGCGGTTATGAAGGAATTCAAGCATGTGACAGAATGCGGGCAATTACGAGACGGCTTGTTGAAGCATGAAGAACGTCAATGGTGGAGCAGCATGACTTGTGAAGAGTTGATGCCTGTCGATAGAAGAGCAGTGTCTACGGAGGTTCAGCTTTGATGATGAGAGTTTTTGAGGTGGCATAGAAGCTGTTGATGGACGTCTCGACAAAACCGTCAAAGATGCAACATCGAAGCTTGTTATTGTGATTATTTAGCACGTGTTACATATGTTTGACTGTTATTAGTTTAAATGCATCTATAAATAGGTCTAAGTTAGACGGAAATAATACACACAGACAATCATTCATTAACCCAAAAGGCTGCTTGATTGTCGACTCGCTGTAACTTTTGCTTTCAAGTGTTTTCAATGGCCGTAAGTGTTCTACTCTCGTGTTTGTGTATTATTTATTTATTTTAGGTAAAATATCGGATTTTGGCCCTAATTATTGGGCTATTTTCATCTGCAGCCACAACTTTATTTTTTTTTATTTATGGCCATAACTATGACATTGATTTTGTTTATGGCCTCGACGTAACGCCGTTGGTGGATCTTACCTACGTGGACTAACGGCTGAACTCGTGGCAACAAACGTGGCCATCCTGTCTTTTAGAAAAAAGACAAAATATCGAATTTTGGCCCCAATTATCGGGCTATTTTCATCTGCGACCACGATTTTATTTTTTTTTTTTTTAATTTATGACCATAACTATGACATTGATTTTGTTTATGGCCTCGATGTCCCATATAGAAGAACCGTCGGGGAGAGAGGGGGAATAAATTCACAGAACAGGATGCCCATCACCATCCAAGCGAAGAATCTCACCCTGAACATGCGATGCTGCTGCTGGGGTTGCAAGGCCACGAAAGGTTTGGTTGTGGAGTAGACAGCAGGATTAAGGAGGGTCGTGAACATCTAGGGAGGGGATTTACGGTTTTTATTAATTTGGGTTTTTTTTTAAAGACATGATGGCCACGTTTATTACCACGTTCGCACGAGAGTTCAGCCGTTAGTCCACGTAGGTAAGATCCACCAACGGCGTTACGTCGCAGGCATAAACAAAATCAATGTCATAGTTATGGCCATAAATTAAAAAAAATAAAGTCGTGGCCGCAAATGAAAATAGCCCGATAATTTGGGCCAAAATCCAATATTTTGTCTTTTTTCTAAAAGACAGGATGGCCACGTTTGTTGCCACGAGTTCAGCCGTTAGTCCACGTAGGTAAGATCCACCAACGGCGTTATGTCGAGGCCCTAAACAAAATCAATGTCATAGATATGGCCATAAATAAAAAAATAAAGTTCTGGCCACAGATGAAAATAGCCCGATAATTAGAGCCAAAATCCGATATTTTGCCTTTATTTTATTCATTTAGTGTTATTGACGATCACATTACTTCAATCTGTATCTTCACATTATATCACAACGTGGTCGCTGCAAACAAAGTGATCACCCGTGGAGAAAAGAAATGAGTCATTGAATGTTTTCCTTGGATGTCCTCCGACTGGTTTTGGCTCTATAACGGCCCTGCCATTATGTCAAGAGGTACTGGTAGGTGTGGCCGATACGAGTAGCGTCATCTGGTCCTCAATAGACCGCTGGAACGATTATTTCCAATTTCTTTGTTGCGGCATTTATAATGTACATTTCTTAATCCATGGGGTAACGACGTAGCAAAACTATGCTACTATGGAACGTATATTTAAAATTCAATTTAGATATATTTGGCTACTTTAAATAAAACACTACAATTTAATACTTATGAATGATTGAGAATAAATTAATAGTTCAATTATTTCTAATTATGAAATTTATATTTTTAAAATTATTTTAATTTTATTATTATTAAATAAAGAATGTCCGTGTTAAAGTGTTATTACATACTACACTCTAGGTTCTTCGCATAAAGGCAATGAAAATAACACATATAACAATCATTTTTAAACGCTGATATAATAAAATAATGGTTTGAATCAAATCATCTTGAACCATTGTGTAATTTAATATTTTTATCTCACCGACGTACTAATTAATTCAGATACGTCATAACGAACTAATCATTTTAGTTGATTTCTGATAAATAATTGGTCAATAAACTCAAAAGATAAACATTCACCCCGTTCGTACAATTAAAAATCACTAATATATCATTCAAGTATTTAGTATTTCGATTTACTAATCCAAGAGAACACAATATATCCTATTTTGACATGACGTTATTATCTCTAAGCTTTGATGTACATTCAAGAACTGCATCACGTACAATTTGATTAAAGACCGCTTTTAACGACATTAAAGTGCATAAATCTATTCACAAAATAAATGAAAGGCCTCATGTTAAGAGATTGATTATACATGTTTAATAAGAGACGTGATCCACGATGTTTAAGACGTGAAATTCTCTCTAAATAGGTCGTGTCTAGTACACCCCTAAACACGGACACCCTAAATATAACTCGAATATTCAATCAAACTCGACCCGAGTTATACTAAACATTATTTTCTTTAAACAACCGAGTAACTTTAAATTGACAAATAATTTTAATAAACAAAATTAGTTACGAACATGGAAGTAATTCACAAGTAGCGAACAATTCACATTAACGCACGCACTAAGATTGAGATCTTCACAAAGCCATCATCATGACAACCGTCATGAAAGTTGGATGCACAGAAAACTCTCGAAACTCGAACAGAAAGGCCAACGAATGTCGAGAAGGACGTGCGACTATATCCATCTATAAGTTTTTTTGCATCGTGGATGGCCGTAGCTTCACCGCTTTCTGAGGCATGAAATGCCTGGCATCTTGACAGCTGAAGCAAAAGTTAAACAAATGTGAATGACAACGAAGTGTGGGCGGTTGAATATTTTGGGGGGCCTCCACTCATTCAATGCTGTTATTTTTATGACCCTGATGTTTGGCATTTCGGTCGGACATTGTTAGCCGGTTGTTCGGCCATCCACGGGATTATGACTCCTGGGACCCGACAACCAGTCCGCGACGTCTTGCGCGGATAACTCCCCTTGCGCGTCCGCCTTCCGCAACAACTGCTCCAGCTCTTTCCTCTTCATTACTACCTTCACCCGACGAGGCCGAGCTGAGTCATTCGAAGAAGAACGGGCTGCACGAGAGGATGGGCAAGAAGATGAGGAAGCCGTCGATCCGATCTCCTCCTCTGTCTCTGAGCCATCGGACGACCCCCGTGCCCACACGACGGACGACCACTCCGGACGACAGCAGCGGTTTCCCATTTTCCCGATAAAAGATAAGATCTTTCCCGGGGAAGCAATCTTCTTGAGAGAGAAATATATTGGCCGGGTTAGGGGATGTGGCTGGTTTTAGAGTATAAATAAGAGGAGCGGCTCGGTCATTCGTTGGACTGGGATAATAAACCTAAGGAGATGACGTCAGAGAGGACGAACGAAGCTGGGATTGCCACGTGGTGGTTTGTCTTAGATTCTGACAAGAGATGCTGATCAGGGTTAACTGTGTGTCCCTGCCACATCATGCATGGTTGATAAGAATGGAAGTTCTGGGGAAAAGGAAGAAGGGCACGTCACGTTGCTGAGGGCGTTCATTATTCGTCCCGACCGGCGTTTCCTTTTCTTGCACTTCAATCATTCCCCAAGTTGACGAAGATCAAGAAGCGTTTTGGAATTCGATTGACGTCACGTTGCTGAGGGCGTTCATTATTCGTCCCGACCGGCGTTTCCTTTTCTTGCACTTCAATCATTCCCCAAGTTGACGAAGATCAAGAAGCGTTTTGGAATTCGATTGACTTGGGGAGGGGGGCGGGGGAAGGAAACGTGAAATCGTCAAAAATGTCTTTAAATCGAAAACGTTGCTCCCGAGAGGACGATCTTTGACGACGGCGCTTCAGTTCGCACGCCTTGTGCAACTTTCACGTGTGACATTTCCTCTCTCTTTTGATTTTTTTTTTTTGCTTTTCGAGATTATCTTTGGCCGTGCCTCAAAGTAGCCCGGACGATTCAGTTGCTACGGTCAAAAATAGGAAACAACCACTGCGGAATGACACGACTTTGCTTTGTTCCTAACAAGAAAATCCAGAACGCGTGCGGTGGAATGGAACGGGAAATATCTTATGCTTGTTAGTTACCCGTGGATCTGGTCTCTCGGGTGTAATCCTTAGAATGAGGAAAGGGTCTGGTTCGCCGATGGGGTCACGGTGGAGTAGCCGGGTGCTCTATCCATGCCGCCGACGCCAGACGCCGGAAGCGACGGATGGTCGAGTCACCAAGTACTCGTTCGAGACGAGAGTCGACCGGCTCGTGGCGGGAGTGCCTCGAGGGGAGGGCTGGGACGGGCTGCGACTCTTGGGGGTCCCTTCAGGAGAGGGATCCATTGGAGGTGGAAGAGTCTAGGATTGGTCGATGGAGCTGCTCCCTCATTTCTCCATCGTCCATCCTCTCTCGATGTAAGAACTCTTGGTTTTTGACGTGGTCCTAAATCGGAAACTTATCGTAACGAGTAAAGAATGTCTTTTGGAAAGGTTTGCAGGACACCTCCTGCAAAAGTAATATTATGCTCTACAAGTAACGGGCTAATATTAAAAAATCTGCACCGTGACTTTTGAACGATAAAATTCTGAATGGGCTGGCAGGGCCACCGTGACTTCCTTACTGCCTCCTCCAACATAAGGAAGTTAGCCTTGCAAAAAGGTGAACTTCCAAGGAGATCAATTTTCTTTTATAAATTTTCCATAGTTAGTCTTCGTAAGACTAAACCCTAAACCCTAAGACCGACCTCATAGGAATAAGCATGTTCTTATTGGTGATCGAACTAAAATCGGCCTTTGTAATAACAACTTTCATCTATATTAAAGTCCACGTTACAAACGCCGACTTTCTGGCTATAGACGTGATTAGTCCACCACGTTCAACATACGGAAAGAGATGTCGCGCGCTATAGACATGATTAGTCCAAGTCGCATGAGTCCACCACAAATGTTCGGTTCTCGGCCGAGGTAGAGATCCCGAATGCATTCTTGAAGAATGAAAAAGCTCATCGTATTTCTGTGCGATGTAATTTCATAGGAGAAATCTAAGGAAGCAGGACCCCATGATAGAAACTGGGCCTGTTTATGGACTCGGGGCCGTAAAGTCCACCCAGCCCAACCTTCGTTTGGGATGTTTCCGCAAACTGTCGCAGCCGATAGGCCTGGCCTGACATGTTAATGTTTATAATTGGGCTTGGGCAAAGGATTTAACTACCCCGGCCTGAACTATTATTGATATTAATTTTTTAATCCAGGAGTATAATTATAATAAATATACGAAATTATAGCACTATTTAATTCAAGATATTTAAGCGAGCCAAGAAAATTGTTTTTAAAGAAGTTATAAACCAAAGGCTCATCCCTAAACACTAGATCTCGTTCCGGTAATTACATCTCGAAGTATATGGTAGTCGATGCGCGATTAGGAGCCTTAAAGAGAACTCAATCGGTTTGGTCTATGTCCTCGACTTGTCCGAAGGTGAATCTCGTCAGCAATGTGACTTAACCACTGGTAGCCTTTGTCAAGTTCACAGAGTCATTCTGCGGCTGGACAGACGGAGGCGAGGAACTACTCGAGTTTTTCGTTCTCACAATGGATCAAAACGAGTGAGGAGCAGAAAAGAATGAAAAAATCCTTCGGATACGGGCATATGACGAACAACAACAACAACATTAGAGTATTATATAACACATGATCCGATATTGATAGCTCATACGATTTCTTATGAGAGACTCTCTTTTCCTCAATCTTTCTAGACAAGTATAAATTTCTGCCGACCGGTAAGCCACTAAAACCATGTTGTCTTAGTATTATACGCCACTCGATTTTGAAATCGAATTCATCCTGTTGTCGAAGCCATTTTCTTACCTCGACCATGCACAGCCTCATGGTTTTGTTTCCGGATAGTTTATGACGTTGGAATACCAGAAATCCAAATGATGCGCGCGGCAACGGAGAAATCTATAGGACGTGCCGTTCCTTTTATATGGCCCCGAACTATTCCCCAGGTCTCACGTCCCTTGCGTGTTTCGAACCAACTCCTTTTTCTGGAACATCAGGGGTTTGTCGCCTTATAGCGTCGTCAGCGTCTTCCTTTTCCTCCTCCTCGGGGCTTCTTGCAGCGTCGTCGTAGCCTTTGACGGCAGGTTGCTGTCGAGGATATGCAAGGGAAAGCAGTTTAGTTCAGGGAGCCAAAATGACTTTGCCTTTATGGATGTAATGAATGACCTGAAATCGCACACATCGGAGTCCCCCTAGTTGGACTACTATTGCCAGGATACCAGCAAGGCCGAGGTCTATATGGAGAGAGACCTCACCTTGTATGGCCATGGAGTCTGCACCGAGAACCTCGATCCAAAGGATTGTCACGACTGCATTGACTACGCCTCTGAGGAAATGTTCAAGGAGTGCACCCACAACGTAGGGGCGTAGATCCAGCTCATGGACTGTCGACTCAGGAATGAGAATTATAAATTCAACAACGATGACTAACTCATTGCTGTCGCTGCCCGGGCACAGATTTATTCTTCCGATGAGCTTCTACTAATAATCAACACTGCCATCTTTCCCGGTGGTAGTTGTTAATTGTTATTCCTAAAAACTATGGTATTAGGGTGTTTGTGTCGTCTTCAGCAAAGAAATCGCGAGATGTCATGATCATATCTGAAGAAAAACCAGGTTTTAGAGGCGATATAAAAAATTTCAACCTTCAAGCATGTTACAAAATCGGGTTTGTCAATGACGAATCGGTTCGAGATGGTTCTACCTGTCAGCAACGAACTCAAATCAAGGTTCCATACTTTTCCGATTCAAAATTCATGTCATGCTAAGGAATACGCATCAGAAACTGTTAAAGTTTCCATGATCGAATTATGGTATGGACATTGTAAACTGCTGCATCAGTTGTTCACAAAAAGTGGCAAAGGAAACAATATCTCAAATGGATAAATCAAGAATCAAACTACTATGCATTGAACTAAAGATCCCCATCTTGAGTTTCTCGGTTATCGTCATTTGAACCTTTACCCGGAGTTTCATCGACTCTAGATCCCGAAAAGAATGCCTGACTCACACATCATATGAGCAGAGCTGGTCCTGCTGGAGATTGCGGCCCGAAGGCTTGCCCCAGCCCGTTTAGAGTATAATATTACGGGACATTGTTGATATGATTATTGTCATTCCCGGAAATGTGGAACCAGATTCTCCAGGTTGGCCTTATTCGGCGTAATTCGATCTCTCATTTCTCCAGTCCTAGAAATATCACCGAACATGTCTCTTTCGGCGATCGTTTTTGGTCTTACCTCCACGTACCAGTCCGTCCGGAACGTAAAGCAGCTCGTGAGACGACGATCTGCAACAGTCGAGGTTGTTATTTTTATGGGCGGTTGAATATTTTGGGGGGCCTCCACTCATTCAATGCTGTTATTTTTATGACCCTGATGTTTGGCATTTCGGTCGGACATTGTTAGGCGGTTCTTCGGTCGGGGTTGCCCGAGGCCCAACCCGAAATGCTTATATGGGCTTAGCCCATTAATACTGGGCCCAAATTTAAGTGTAAAATGATCCAATAATTTCCACCGTTACCGTTGCACAATATCCGCCCTCTCCCTGTGCGTTTGTTAGTTGATGATCTCCGGGATACTCGTCAAGGCTGGTCTCCAAGACGGATCTTGGCCATCCACGGGATTATGACTCCTGGGACCCGACAACCAGTCCGCGACGTCTTGCGCGGATAACTCCCCTTGCACGTCCGCCTTCCGCAACAATTGCTCCGGCTCTTTCCTCTTCATTACTACCTTCACCCGACGAGGCCGAGCAGAGTCATTCGAAGAAGAACGGGCTTCACGAGAGGATGGGCAAGAAGATGAGGAAGCCGTCGATCCGATCTCCTCCTCTGTCTCCGAGCCATCGGACGACCCCCGTGCCCACATGACGGACGACCACTCCGGAAGACAGCAGCGGTTTCCCATTTTCCCGATAAAAGATAAGATCTTTCCTGGGGAAGCAATCTTCTTGAGAGAGAAATATATTGGCCGGGTTAGGGGATGTGGCTGGTTTTAGAGTATAAATAAGAGGAGCGGCTCGGTCATTCGTTGGACTGGGATAATAAACCTAAGGAGATGACGTCAGAGAGGACGAACGAAGCCGGGATTGCCACGTGGTGGTTTGTCTTAGATTCTGACAAGAGATGCTGATCAGGGTTAACTGTGTGTCCCTGCCACATCATGCATGGTTGATAAGAATGGAAGTTATGGGGAAAAGGAAGAAGGGCACGTCTCCTCGTCACGTTGCTGAGGGCGTTCATTATTCGTCCCGACCGGCGTTTCCTTTTCTTGCACTTCAATCATTCCCCAAGTTGGCGAAGATCAAGAAGCGTTTTGGAATTCGATTGACTTGGGGAGGGGGGGGGGAAGGAAACGTGAAATCGACAAAAATGTCTTTAAATGGGAAACGTTGTTCCCGAGAGGACGATCTTTGACGACGGCGCATCAGTTCGCACGCCTTGTGCAACTTTCACGTGTAACATTTCCTCTCTCTCTTTTTTTTTCCTTTTCGTGATTATCTTTGGCCGTGCCTCAAAGTAGCCCGGACGATTCAGCTGCTACGGTCAAAAATAGGAAACAACCACTGCGGAATGACATGACTTTGCTTTGTTCCTAAAAAGAAAATCCAGAACGCGTGCGGTGGAATGGAACGGGAAATATTTTATGCTTGTTAGTTACCCGTGGATCTGGTCTCTCGGGTGTAATCCTTAGAATGATGAAAGGGTCTGGTTCGCCGATGGGGTCATGTGGAGTAGCCGGGAGCTCTATCCATGCCGCCGACGCCAGACGCCGGAAGCGATGGATGATCGAGTCGCCAAGTACTCGTTCGAGACGAGAGTCGACCGGCTCGTGGCGGGAGTGCCTCGAGGGGAGGGCTGGGACGGGCTGCGACTCTTGGGGGTCCCTTCAGGAGAGGGATCCATTGGAGGTGGAAGAGTCTAGGATTGGTCGATGGAGCTGCTCCCTCATTTCTCCATCGTCCATCCTCTCTCGATGTAAGAACTCTTGGTTTTTGACGTGGTCCTAAATCGGAAACTTATCGTAACGAGTAAAGAATGTCTTTTGGAAAGGTTTGCAGGACACCTCCTGCAAAAGTAATATTATGCTCTACAAGTAACGGGCTAATATTAAAAAATCTGCACCGTGACTTTTGAACGATAAAATTCTGAATGGGCTGGCAGGGCCACCGTGACTTCCTTACTGCCTCCTCCAACCTAAGGAAGTTAGCCTTGCAAAAAGATGAATATCCAAGGAGATCAATTTTCTTTTATAAGTTTTCCATAGTCTTCGTAAGACTAAACCCTAAACCCTAAGACCGACCTCATAGGAATAAGCATGTTCTTATTAAATCGGTGTCAGGGTGGTCGAACTAAAAACGGCCTTTGTAATAACAACTTTATTCTTTATTAAAGTCCACGTTACAAACGCCGACTTCTGGCACTAATCAAGGAAATTACAAACTTGGGACACTATTCCGCACAATATTTTGCAAACCGTAACAAAACTTGGTGAGTGGCTATACGACTTAACCACTGACAGCCTTTGTCATATTCCCTGAGTCATTCGGCAGCTGGACAGACGAAGGGATCGAGTGCTTCCATCTCACACAATGGATCGAAACAAGGAGCAGAAATGAAAGGCATAAAGAAAAAAACATTCCATCACAGGCTTATTTGGGAAATTGTTATATGTACCGGTTGTTAATGTAAGGGGCCGAGATTCCCATTTCCTCGATTTGTCTGGACAAGTATAAATTTTTGTTGATCGGTAGGCGACTAAAACAATGTTGTCTTAGTATTATACACCATCGATTTTTTAATTCGAATACGTCCCGTTGTCGAAGCCATTTTCTTACCCCGACTATCCCCATCCTCTTGGTTTTGTTTCCGGAGAGTTTACGACGTTGGAATTCCAGAAATTTAGAAGATGCGCCCTATGCAACCCCCCGGACGGCAACGGAGAAATCTATAGGAGACGTGCCGTTCTTTTTATATGGCCCCGAACTATTCCACAGGTCTCACGTCCTTTGCGTGTTTCGAACCAACTCCTTTTTCTGGAACATCATGGGTTTGTCGCCTTATAGCGTCGTCAGCGTCGTCCTTTTCCTCCTCCTCGGGGCTTCTTGCAGCGTCATCGTCGTAGCCTTTGATGGCAGGTTGCTGTCGAGGATCTGCAATGGAGAGCGGTTCGACCGGTGGAGCACGTTTGATTTTGCCTTTGTGGATGTAATGAATGACCTGAAATCGCACACGTCAGAGTCCCCCCAGTTAGACTACTATTGCCAGGACTCAGAAAAGTATAAATTTGGGGAGCCTGTACTCACCTTGTATGGCCACGGAATGTGCACCGAGAACCTCGACCCAAAGGATTGTTACGACTGCATCGACTACGCCGATAAGGAAATGTTCGACGAGTGCAACCGCAGCGTTGGGGCGCAGATCCAGCTCATGAACTGCCGTCTCAGGTATGAGAATTACAAATTCAACAACGATGACTAACTCATTGCTGTCACTGCCCGGGCACAGATTTGTCCTTCCGATGAGCTTTTACTAATAATAAACACTGCCATCTTTTCCGGCGACAGTTGTTAATCGTTATTCCTAAAAATTGTGGTATTAAGGTGTTTGTGTCGTCTCCAGCGAGTAAATCGCCTTTCGCGAGAATCTATTTGGAATAAAGAAAGTGAAACCGAGATATCATGATCACACGTGAAGAAAAGCCAGGTTTTATATGGGATATCATAAATTCAACCTTCAAGCACATTACGAAATTGGGTTTATCAATGCGGAATTGGTTCTAGATGGTTCTACTTGTCGGCAACGAACTTAAATCAAGGTTCCATACCTTTTCGATTCAATATTCATGACAAGCTAAGGAATACACATAAGAAACTGTTAAAAATTCCGCTACTGCAGAGAGATCCATAGGGGCAACTCCCTTTTACGAGATATTTAACTGAAATGAGTCCCTCAGGATTTAACGTAAGCTCCTCTGGAGTTTACTAAAATTTTGTATTAGTGAACTGTAACTGTGGCAGAATCGGACAATCGTGAAGCTCCAGTTTTGTCAAAGCAGGCGACAGTCCCCGGTTTTATGAGTTCTGGCTACAACAGACATCAAAGATAAGCCTTGAATTGTAAATGTTATTCTTCATACGGGCCGTCTCAATCGTAATCAACGGCTTGTTTCAATGGTGATAGCAACTCGAGATGTTAAGGGAATATCTTTGCTGCTCAATTATAGCAGTTGTGGAATTCAAATCTTTGCAGTATGAAAGTGGTGCTTCTAATGAAACTGACGGGTGATTAGATGAAAGGGTCGAAGTCGTTGTACAGCCGTCGATGCTAACGGTACTAAAGGGCCGAATTGTTAGGTGTTACACTAAGGGGGGGTGAATTAGTGTTAATCTCCAAATTCGGATTTTAACGCTTTTTCGTTTTACCCCGCAGCGGAAGAAAGCTTCTGTTAAACAGAACCGTAGATAGGTTTCTGTACAACAGAACGTTCAAGTGTGTTCGCAATTTATTTGATTGGACACAAGTATTTTTATAGTGGTTCAGCAAATTGCTTACATCCACTTTTCACCCAGATATTTGGATGGTTTTCACTCAAATGTATCTCAGTACAAATTACACAAGTGATATCAACTAAAAGCAGACCTGTAGGTTCTGTACAATAGAGGCTTGAGTGGCAGAGCACAGACCAGAAGGTTATGTACCGTAGAGGTTTGTTACGAAGCACAAACACTGAGGTTCTGTACTATAGTAACTTAGGCTCAATACAGACCAGAAGATTCTGTATCGTAGTAAGTTCGGCACAACACAGATCAGAGGGTTCTGTGTCGAAGAAGGTAAGCACGACACTGACCAGAAGGTTCTGTGTCAGACGTGTTAACCTTCTATAGCACAGATCAAGAGATTCTGTACTGTAAGCGTCAACCTTCTATAGAACAGATCCAAGGATTCTGTATCACGGAAGGTATAACACAGACCATAAGGTTCTGTACTAAGAATGTGTCAATCTTTAACAAACCAAAATGGTTCGTATTAGAAATGACTTGAGTTATGTACAGACCGTAAGATTCTGCACTAGAGTAGATTCAGACCTGAAGGTTCTGTTCTACAGGAGGTTATACAGATCCGAAGATTCTGCACAACAGGAGGTTGCACGCGTTAACGTGACTAACAAGGTAGCAAATGCGCAATCTCTTAAGGATAATGACTTCATGGCGTACCCCACGTGAGCACGTAGCGGACTCTACGCAGGCGAACAGCGACCTCTGTTCAAGGATGGATTTTCCCTCCGGCGGCTCCACACGACCTGCACGATCTCCTCGAGATAGCGACTATGTGGCGTACCCCACACAAGCACGTAGCATACCCTACGCAAGCACGCAGCAGACCCTGCGCAAGCACGTGGCAAACCCCACGCAAGCAGACGGCAGCCTCCGTCCTAGGTTCCTGCACACAGAGCTCTACACAACAGAAGCTGGTTAGTCCCTCACCTTCTGTGCTCCCGAGGTTCAGCCCTTCTCTCCGGCCCGCTGCACGTTGCCCACGTACACACGCTTCCAACAACGTCTCGCAGCTTCCAACCGAGTTCCTCGAGCCCCCAAGTCACTCTCCCAGAAGGTTTCACCAACGATGCAGCCATCCGTCGCTAGTGCTCCTCGTGTGACTAACTCAAAACGAATGAAAGAATGAGAGAACTAAAGAAATTAAAACAAATGAAGCTCACGCTCTCTCTGGACAGAATGGGATGGATGTTTTCGTTGAGTGTTGAAGCGTTGTCATAATGGGAGAGAGGGCGTGGCTATTTATGCACAAAATTTCAAGAAGAAAATACAAAGGGAAAATATAATACGTAATCTGCAAAATGTGAAATAAAGAATTAGTTTACAAAATGATTTATATACAGAAATAATATATACGTGCAAGTATTCTGGTAGAGAATAAATCAGAATAGATCATGATATATTTTCCATGAATAGTGCACCACAGAAGGTATCGCAGAAGGTTCTGCTTGATAACCTTCTACAGATGGAAACAATTGTTGATTTGTTTCCAAATGACTTGAAGTCAATTCCATCCTGATAAAAACACACGTGAGAGTGTATCTGGACAGGTGGTGGTGATTTGCAATCAAATAATGTTCGTATGTTGATCAAGTAAGCTTACAGAAGCCTGTAGACCAAATAATAGAACATTTCCATATATAAAAGATACATTTCCTTCACAAGAAATATTATCTCCAATATGATTATTTGAAAATCAAATCATGGTAATCTGATTAGACGAATATCTTAATCAGATAATATATATTTCGTAATTAAATAATTGATAACTAATTATTTAATTACAACAATAATTCTTACATAAAGCCCTTAACATAAAAAGCTTCTGTAGAATAGAATGTTCGACCTTCTATAGTACAGAGAGTCCGATTCATCATCAAAACCGTCCTAACAATCTCCCCCTTTTTGATGATGACAAAACATTCATCGTTGAGGGAAATGTTTTCGCAAGAACTCCCCCTAACTCCCCCTAAATAGATGAGAGTAAGAGTCTCGCGTTTGTGCAAAACCATAAGGTTTCTGTGAAACAGAGCATAGAAGCTTCTGTTATAAAGAAGTTTATTTACAGAGCACAAAGGCTTCTGTGATTTATACAGAGCGTGGAGCTTCTGTATTTAGCCCGACAAAAATGATGGTATTTCATTTCTGCACTCCCAGCAATAGTGACTTTAAAAAGATCACGAATCGCATTCCCTGCAGAAGGTTGCGATTATGAGCTGTATCAGTCTCATAGGCTTCTACACCGTAGACGGTATAGCCTTCTACGACCCTTTTAGTTATAGAAAATCAAGAATTTTTCTATAACCAATAAGAGCTAGGTACTCCCCCTCAAAACAATTTTCTCCCCATTTTTGTCACATCAAAAAGAAGTTGAATGAAGGTTGAAAAAGAAGAGTAAGTTTCTTGCAGAAGGTATGACATAACATTCATAACCAACGTGCAGAAGGTAGTTTAAATTCTCGCAGAGGGTAGAGCAGAGAGTGCAAAATCGTCATGCAGAATGTGGTGCAGAAGGTGTGACAGAAGGTTCAATACCATACTGCAGAAGGAAATGTGTCCACTAGGTGGCACTTATTACAATCTAGTAGACCACAGAAAGTAGTTTTTGGTCTAGCTAGAAATGCGAAAAAGAGATAACATCAAGAGAGTTCATTTTTCCTCTTCCTCCTCAGAAGGGATTTCATTAAGATTATCACGGATAACCTTTGCCTGGCATTTCAGCACGCGAGTCAGGTTCACAACCATTTCACGTAGGACGCGCATATCTTCCTCATTGGCCACAGCCTTCTGCTGGAGGTCTTTGAGGAGAGCAGTTTGTTCCAGGAGGATGGTCATCTCAGCAGAGGACTTGAGCTGTCTCTGTGCTGAAGGAGCCTTTACTGTAGAGGCAGAAGCAGAAGGTGCAGCAGTAGCCTTTCTGGACACTCTGGCAGATAGGGGCATGTCCTCATCATCCTCAATGGTGTCCTGTGACTTCCCTTTGCGAGTCCAGGTGGAGCCCTTCCATACATAATGCATGCTGGCTATGATCTGGTGCCCAAAGGTACCAACCTTCCATTTCTCTTGGAAAGCAGATGCATCAGTAGAAACATGGGCAAGCTTAAGAAGGCCGGCAATTACCTGGCCATAAGGCAGAGCCTTTCCTGTGGTATTGCAATAACGTTTCATGGGCGAGAACAGCAGCAAACCAAGGTTGAAAGGGATTTCCTTCATGATGTGAGCCATCAGTGACGCATCAATTGAAGTGATGGTGTCAATGCTCCCGGTCCTTGGCAAGAGGCAGAATAGCACAACTCGGTGCAATACACGAGTCTTGAGTTCCAACTTTGTGGACTCTTGGTATTTGTCAGACTGGACTCCTTCCCCCATGATGATGCTGTAGGATTCCTCCTTTCCAAGATCTGACAGTGGGTCATATTCCTCACAGCCAAACAATTAGTTAACATCATGTGCAGAGAAAACAAGCGGAACCCCTTCGATCACTGTTTTGATGAACTTGACATGAGGTCCTTGTTCATGGAACGTAATGTTACCATAGAACTCTCTCAGGCGAGAGACGGCCACCTCTGCATATGTCTCACAGAAGGTTTTCAGACCAACTTTCTCAAGCAATGGAGCAATGTCAAGATCATTTGCCTTAAACCAATTAAAATCAATGCGCTTGAACGCAGCGAACTGTCGACCAGCAACATCACATTTGGGCAATTTGGTATCGGCAAGCACAGTTTCTATCTCCGTTCTAGAGACCAGAGGGTTTACCGGAAATATGAAGGTATCCAGCCCCTCAGCGAAGGTGTCCACGGGAACAGATTTCTCCGGGGACTTGGTTTTCTTTGCAGCCGCTTTGACAAGAGAGGTGCTGACAGTCTCAGGCTCTTTCCGTTTCAGCCTAGTCCGTGAGGATACACCTCTTGACTTAATGGCATCATGGAGAAGCTTTGTTCCAAAGGGTGCTGCAGGCTTCTGGGTAGCCTTCTTAGACGCAGAGGCAACGCCCTTCTGCTTGAGATCAGGGGAGACCGAGATAACAAGAGCAAGAGCTTCCTCATCTGGTTCCTCTGGTGCGTCATCGATAAGGGGCCTTTCCACCTCCTCATCAGACTCAGCATTCTCTTCAGGAGTGGCGACCTTTGATGCATCAGGGATGACAGCCGCAGAAGAACCCTTGGCAGAGGGTTCAGGGACAGGGGGCTCCTCTGTCGCAGCGACCAGGGATCCCTCATGTGCTTTCTCTTCCACTTGGATTTGGGCTTTTTCAAGTCCCTTGTCCTTGGAGAGCGGTTGCATGTCATCGTGGGTCTCGACAACAGCAGGAATGGTTTGGTCCTTCGCAGGAGAGATGGGTTTCTCCGGCGAGGAAGGGGATGGAGTCCTGCTCGCAGATGATGCAGGCTTCTCCAATCCAGAGGCGCGAGCCTTCTTTCTTCCGGCCTTAGCCTTTTTCCTCAAGGATTTTGCCTTGGGTGCCATGGATGATGAAGAACGAAGGTCTGGGAGTTTTAGGGCAAAACGAGAGAGAAGGAGAAAGGGGATGCGATGATCTGAGGGTGGTGTGAAGAAGGAGGTGACGGTTTTGGGTTTTTAAGTTGGCTCACAAAGGTGGTTTATGGGAATAAAATATTTTCCCGCTTAAATGATCTCTTCGAGATGTCATATCAAACTGACATGCATCAGAGACAAGAGGGAAGGAAATTTTATTTCCTTGATTTGATTCGAGTGAGGCAGTTTGCTTTTCAAGGCAAGTAAATCCTTCGTCACCTTCTGTTCAAGCTTCTTCATCATAGAAGAGCCAAATATAATGGAGTGTTGTATCCAAATATAAATTATTAGGATTTTTAATTTCCTAATAGGGACGATATAGATCAAAACAAATGTTTTATTTGCTTCTGATTATATCTAAATATTTTATTGGATGATATTCGATATCTCCATAAGTAAATTTCCGATTAGTTGGAAATTACTAAAGTTAGATTTAAGGTATACATGTTGTTATACCTTCTGTAAGATAGATGGTGGAATTTAACCTTCTATTGTGTAGAAAGCTAAATATACGACCTTCTATTGTGAAGTGTACAACATTGTACCTTCTGTAGTATAGAAACAGAGGATTATTCCTTCTGGATGAAGTGTACGAGTATGTACCTTCTGTAGCAGGTTTTTAGAGTTCCTACTTAACTTCTCTTTGTCTTATGAAAGACATTACAGAGGATGGCAGATTCCTAATTCACTTCTGAAAAAGAAAAATTTTTCTTTATCCAGAGGCTTAGTAAAGATATCAGCCAATTGGTGTTCAGTGTTAATGTATTCCACACTAACAGAACCCTGTTGTACATTATCTCTCAGAAAGTGATGTCTGAGTTCGATATGCTTCGATCGAGAGTGATACACTGGATTCTTAGCTAGGCTAATAGCACTAGTATTATCACATTTGATCGGAATTTTTGT
Source organism: Melastoma dodecandrum (assembly GCA_029817715.1). Taxonomy (NCBI): domain Eukaryota; kingdom Viridiplantae; phylum Streptophyta; class Magnoliopsida; order Myrtales; family Melastomataceae; genus Melastoma; species Melastoma dodecandrum. The sequence goes on from JARUPY010000182.1 coordinate 1,979,280, forward strand.
AAATGAGAGACCGTAGTCCTCAAGTTGTTGTTTCATCCACAGGAGTTGTGCAGAGCAGCTTACAGCTGCTATATATTCAGCTTCTGCAGTGGAGAGGGCAACAGAAGTCTGCTTCTTAGAAAACCATGAAATCAACATGTTTCCCATGAGCTGACAAGTACCACTTGTACTTTTTCTGTCTACCTTACTTCCTGCGAAGTCTGCATCAGAATATCCATTCAGATCAAAGTTTGATTTCTTTGAATACCAGATGCCAAGATTTATGGTGCCCTGTAGATATCTAAAGATTCTCTTGACCGCAGTCATGTGAGATTCTTTAGGTGCTGATTGAAATCTAGCACAGAGACACACACTAAACAGTATGTCAGGTCTAGAAGCTGTAAGGTACAGAAGAGAACCTATCATGCTTCTGTAGAGCTTACTATCCACTTCTTTACCGTTTTCGTCTTTGTCCAATTGAGTATTTGCACCAATTGGAGTAGATAAAGGTTTCGTGCCTTCTAGGCCGAATTTCTTCAGAAGCAGCTTAGTGTCCTTTTCTTGATGTAAGAATGTACCTCTGCAGAATGCTGAATTTGTAAACCAAGGAAGAACGTAAGTTCTCCCATCATGCTCATCTCAAACTCACTTGTCATGAGCTTGGAGAATTCATCACAGAGCGTTTCATCAATTGATCCAAAGATAATATCATCGACATAGATCTGGACAACAATGAGATGATTGCTTCTGTGTTTGAGAAAAAGAGTAGTATCTACTCTTCCTCTATTGTAGCCCTTTTCGACAAGGAAGGTGGTAAGTCTCTCATACCATGCTCTAGGAGCCTGTTTAAGACCATATAGAGCTCTGGAGAGTTTATAGACGTAGTTTCTGTGTTGCAGATCCTCGAAACCAGGAGGTTGACTTACATAGACCTCTTCCTTGATTTCTCCATTGAGGAATGCACTTTTTACGTCCATTTGGTACAACTTAAAGTTGTTAAAACATGCATAGGCTAATAACATTCGTATTGCCTCGAGTCGAGCTACAGGAGCAAATGTCTCATCAAAGTCGATACCCTCTTGTTGAGAGTACCCCTTAGCAACGAGTCGGGCCTTGTTCCTCACAACAATGCCGGACTCATTTAGTTTGTTCCTGAAGACCCATTTAGTTCCAATGATGGAACGGTTGTCAGGTTTAGGAACAAGTGACCACACTTTGCTCCTTTCGAATTGATCAAGCTCCTCTTGCATAGCAAGTATCCAATCTGGATCATTTAGAGCTTCATCGATATTCTCTGGCTCTTTCTGTGATAGAAAAGCCGAGTGTTCATAGAAGGCGTTTACAGAACGTCTTGTCTGTATGCCTCTGTTAAGATCTCCTATGACTTGGTCTATAGGATGTCGTCTTTGATAAAGAGCAGGTGCTCTAATATCACTTTGTTGATTATTCTGAGAATGTTCTTCAGAATTGTCATTTGTTTGTTCAAGATCATTTTTAGATTCATGAACAGAAGGTTCACCCTTCTCTTTCGTAGAGGGTAGAGGTTCTACAGCATCTTCTGTAGGTTCTTGAGATATAACATCTCTTGTAATGATAGTAGGAAGGTCATTAATTTTTACATTAATAGACTCCTCTATAGTAGAAGTTCTTTTGTTCAGAACTCTATAAGCTTTGCTAGACACAGAGTATCCAAGAAAGATGCCCTCATCCGTCTTAGCTTCGAACTTTCCTAAATTGTCCTTAGAAGGTCTCAAGATGAAACATGGACTTCCAAAGGAGTGGAAATAGGAGATGTTCGGTTTTCTCCCCCTGTATAGTTGATAGGGAGTTTTCTCAAGTATGGGTCTGAGTAGAACCCTATTTGATATGTAGCAGGCTGTATTAACAGCTTCTGCCCATAGGTTCTGTGGAGCAGAGCTCTCACACATCATGGTTCTAGCCATGTCTATTAGAGTTCTATTTTTCCGTTCTGCTACTCCATTATGTTGAGGAGTATAAGGAGTAGAAAAATTGTGATCGATACCATGTTCATCACAGAAAGTAGCGAAGTCATGGTTTTCAAACTCAGTACCATGATCCGTTCTTATAGCTTTTACAGAAGATCCAATTTCATTCTGTAATTTCTTAGCTAGCTTAATGAAAGTTTCAAAAGCATCGCTTTCGTGAGTTAGAAATTTAACCCACGTATATCTAGAGTAGTCATCAACCACAACTAGACAGTATCTTCTACCGCCGACACTCTGAACTCTAGTAGGTCCGAATAGATCCATATGTAGAAGTTCAAGAGGTTGAGAAGTAGAAACTTCATTCTTGGATTTGAATGAAGATTTAGTTTGTTTTCCAAGTGAACATGCTTCACAGATGCTGTCATGCTCGAAACGGATGTTAGGTAAACCCTTAACTAAATCCTTCCTCACAAGCTTGGATAACAGTTTGAAGTCTGAGTGTCCCAACCTTCTATGCCACAGTCGGCTTTCATCTTTGACTGTCAGAAGGCAATTTTCTGTAGTACAGAAGCTATTCTGAGTCAAGGTATAGATGTTCCTCTTACGGGTTCCAATGAAGCGAACTTCATTGTTCAGGATTCCGGAACACTTGTCTTGATCAAAAGTTATTTTATAACCTTTGTCACAAAGCTGGCTAATGCTCAGCAAATTATGTTTGAGTTCTGTAACCAACAGAACCTCATCGATGACCATGGAGTCAGAACTTCCAATGGTACCTTTGCCAATGACAGAGCCTTTGCTATTGTCACCGAATTTAACCGACCCTCCACATTGTAGAGTCAGTTGAGAGAATTTGGATGGGTCTCCGGTCATGTGCCTGGAGCATCCACTATCCAGATACCATTCACTTTCAACAGTTTCTGTTTGAAAGCAGGTATTAAGTTCATTTTGAGTTTCTGTGTGAGTTGTGAGGCACATTTGTGCTTCCTCATCATCAGAATCATCAAGTTCTGCCCAAGAAGCTATTGCTTTCTTGAACTTGTGTTTAGGAGAAGGTTTCTCCTTTTCTTTAAGTAAAGGACATTCTGTTTTGTAGTGTCCTTTCTTTTTGCATTCAAAGCATGTGACCAACTTTGGATCCATGTGATTTTGGCTTCTCTTATTGAAGCGCTTTTTGGAGGCGAACCGCAAAAGTCGTTTAGCTATCATTGCGAGTTCATCATCCGAATCAGCTTCAGCTTCATCATCTGAACCTTCTGTAGGTTCTTCTTTATATCTGGTTGAGAGGATCTTTCCATCTCATACGAGATTAAGGAGCTCATCAACTGATCTAGTCGAAGAGTAGAGAGGTCTTTAGCTTCCTCTATAGCCGTTTTCTTGGCTTCCCATGATTTGGGTAGAGTACGCAAAACCTTTCGAACTAGTTCAGAATTTTGATAGGTTTTGCCCAAATGTGTTAGGGCATCAACTAGAAGGTTGAGTCTCTGGAACATCTGTTCCACAGATTCATCAGCCTTCATAGTGAAATTTTCGTATTGGTGAATTAAGAAATTCACCTTAGTTTCTCTTATCTGGTCTGTCCCAATGTACATGGTGACAAGTTTATCCCAGATTTCCTTGCCCGAAGTGCAAGTTGAAACTTTGACGAATTCACCTTCAGACATAGCATTGAACATCAAATACTTTGCCGTTTTAGTGAGTCGTCTGATCTTAAGGTATTCCCGTGTAGGATGACCTTCTCGATCAAATCGTTGGTTCTCTGGTATAGAAGGAGGACCATCTTCTATATAAGACCATAAGTCTTCGTCAATAGCATCAACAAATGCGCTCATACGAATTTTCCAATAGGCAAAATTCTTACCATCGAAAATGGGAGGATTCCCAACATGTGGTTTAGGCACATTATAGTTTTCAGCCATATGTTCGATTCGTATAGAGTATTACGCTTCTATAGAATAGAACGTTGACGAAAGGAGTATATAACCTCAACAAAGAAGCAAGCTTCTGTTGGGTAGAAGTCAGTCGTCAAGTTAACAAACAGGCCTCTGTAAGACAGAGCACGAGTGTCAATATGACAGGACTGAGAATTTGCTTTCAGGTGGCAGTTGTTGAATTCTCGCAGAGCAGCAAGCTTCTGCAGAACAGAAACAAAATGCCAAATGTGATATTCGCAGAGCGTACGCTTCTGTTGAATAGATTCTGATAGAATGCAGAGTTCTACAGAATATTACAATTTAATACTCACAGAGCTTGAAGCTTCTGGAGGATGGAAAAGTTTAGTTCAGTCTCTGTTGAGTAGAACACTTATTCCAGTCGTTGTTTTCAAACAGAGCGCAAGCTTCTGTTGAATAGAAAGTAGCTTCTGATAGAGCGTAAGCTTCTACAGAAAAGATACAAATAGTTTCTCACAGAGCAAGGTGCTTCTGTGGAACAGAGGTTAAATTCTGATAGAGCGTAAGCTTCTACAGAATAGAACCAAGTAGGTTTTCACAGAGCTTAAAGCTTCTGTTGAGTAGCGGGTTGATTCTGATAGAGCGTAGGCTTCTACAGAATAGCAACAGTCACAGAGCTAAGAGCTTCTGTGGAGAAAGGTGTGTAGCTGGTAAGAGCTTTTCAAGGATCTTACAACAAGCTGTTAAGCCTCTGTTGAACCCGCTCTGATACCAATTGTTACACTAATAGGGGGTGAATTAGTGTTAATCTCCAAATTCGGATTTTAACGCTTTTTCGTTTTACCCCGCAGCGGAAGAAAGCTTCTGTTAAACAGAACCGTAGATAGGTTTCTGTACAACAGAACGTTCAAGTGTGTTCGCAATTTGTTTGATTGGACACAAGTATTTTTATAGTGGTTCAGCAAATTGCTTACATCCACTTTTCACCCAGATATTTGGATGGTTTTCACTCAAATGTATCTCAGTACAAATTACACAAGTGATAGCAACTAAAAGCAGACCTGTAGGTTCTGTATAATAGAGGCTTGAGTGGCAGAGCACAGACCAGAAGGTTATGTACCGTAGAGGTTTGTTACGAAGCACAAACACTGAGGTTCTGTACTATAGTAACTTAGGCTCAATACAGACCAGAAGGTTCTGTATCGTAGAAACTTAGGCACAACACAGATCAGAGGGTTCTGTGTCGAAGAAGGTAAGCACGACACTGACCAGAAGGTTCTGTGTCAGATGTGTTAACCTTCTATAGCACAGATCAAGAGATTCTATACTGTAAGCGTCAACCCTCTATAAAACAGATCCAAGGATTCTGTATCACAGAAGGTATAGCACAGACCGTAAGGTTCTGTACCAAGAATGTGTCAATCTTTAACAAACCAAAATGGTTCGTATTAGAAATGACTTGAGTTATGTACAGACCGTAAGGTTCTGCACTAGAGTAGATTCAGACCTGAAGGTTCTGTTCTACAGGAGGTTATACAGATCCGAAGATTCTGCACAACAGGAGGTTGCACGCGTTAACGTGACTAACAAGGTAGCAAATGCGCAATCCCTCAAGGATAACGACTTCGTGGCGTACCCCACGCGAGCACGTAGCGGACCCTACGCAAGCGAACAGCGACCCCTGTTCAAGGATGGATTTTCCCTCCGGCGGCTCCACACGACCTGCACGATCTCCTCGAGATAGCGACTATGTGGCGTACCCCACACAAGCACGTAGCATACCCTACGCAAGCACGCAGCAGACCCTGCGCAAGCACGTGGCAAACCCCACGCAAGCAGACGGCAGCCTCCGTCCTAGGTTCCTGCACACAGAGCTCTACACAACAGAAGCTGGTTAGTCCCTCACCTTCTGTGCTCCCGAGGTTCAGCCCTTCTCTCCGGCCCGCTGCACGTTGCCCACGTACACACGCTTCCAACAACGTCTCCTGCAGCTTCCAGCCGAGTCCCTCGAGCCCCCGAGTCACTCTCCCAGAAGGCTTCACCAACGATGCAGCCGTCCGTCGCTAGTGCTCCTCGTGTGACTAACTCAAAACGAATGAAAGAATGAGAGAACTAAAGAAATTAAAACAAATGAAGCTCACGCTCTCTCTGGACAGAATGGGATGGATGTTTTCGTTGAGTGTTGAAATGTTGTAGTGTTATGAAGTGGGAGAGAGGACGTGGCTATTTATACAAAAAATTTCAAGAAGAAAATATAAAGGGAAAACATAAAACGTAATCTGCAAAATGTGAAACAAAGAATTAGTTTACAAAATGACTTATATACAGAAACAATATATACGTGCAAGTATTCTGGTAGAGAATAAATCAGAATAGATCATGATATATTTTCCATGAATAGTGCACCACAGAAGGTATAGCAGAAGGTTCTGCTTGATAACCTTCTACAGATGGAAACAATAGTTGATTTGTTTCCAAATGACTTGAAGTCAATTCCATCCTGATAAAAACACACGTGAGAGTGTATCTGGACAGGTGGTGGTGATTTGCAATCAAATAATGTTCGTATGTTGATCAAGTAAGCTTACAGAAGCCTGTAGACCAAATAATAGAACCTTTCCATATATGGAAGATACATTTCCTTCACAAGAAATATTATCTCCAATATGATTATTTGAAAATCAAATCATGGTAATCTGATTAGACAAATATCTTAATCAGATAATATATATTTCGTAATTAAATAATTGATAACTAATTATTTAATTACAACAATAATTCTTACATAAAGCCCTTAACATAAAAAGCTTCTGTAGAATAGACGGTTCATCATCAAACCCGTCCCAACATTAGGTAAAAGCGCGTCATGTAACATCTTTTTTAAGTGTAAAAAATGATCCAATAATTTAAGTGTAAAATGATCCAATAATTTCCCCCGTTACCGTTGCACAATATCCCCCTCTCCCTGTGCGTTTGTTAGTTGATGATCTCCGGGATACTCGTCAAGGCCGGTCTCCAAGACGGATCTTGGCCATCCACGGGATTATGACTCCTGGGACCCGACAACCAGTCCGCGACGTCTTGCGTGGATAACTCCCCTTGTGCGTCCGCCTTCCGCAACAACTGCTCCAGCTCTTTCCTCTTCATTACTACCTTCACCCGACGAGGCCGAGCTGAGTCATTCGAAGAAGAACGGGCTGCACGAGAGGATGGGCAAGACAATGAGGAAGCCGTCAATTCGATCTCCTCCTCTGTCTCTGAGCCATCGGACGACCCCCGTGCCCACACGACGGACGACCACTCCGGACGACAACAGGGGTTTCCCATTTTCCCGATAAAAGATAAGATCTTTCCCGGGGAAGCAATCTTCTTGAGAGAGAAATATATTGGCCGGGTTAGGGGATGTGGCTGGTTTTAGAGTATAAATAAGAGGAGTGGCTCGGTCATTCGTTGGACTGGGATAATAAGCCTAAGGAGATGATGTCAGAAAGGTCGAACGAAGCTGGGATTGCCACGTGGTGGTTTGTCTTAGATTCTGGCAAGAGATGTTGATCAGGGTTAACTGTGTGTCCCTGCCACATCATGGTTGATAAGAATGGAAGTTCTGGGGAAAAGGAAGAAGGGCACGTCACGTTGCTGAGGGCGTTCATTATTCGTCCCGACCGGCGTTTCCTTTTCTTGCACTTCAATCATTCCCCAAGTTGGCGAAGATCAAGAAGCGTTTTGGAATTCGATTGACTTGGGGAGGGGAGGGGGGGGGGGGAGGAGAAGGAAACGTGAAATCGCCAAAAATATCTTTAAATGGGAAACGTTGCTCCCGAGAGGACGATCTTTGACGACGGCGCTTCAGTTCGCACGCCTTGTGCAACTTTCACGTGAGACATTTCCTCTCTCTCTTTTTTTTTTTACCTTTTCGTGATTATCTTTGGTCGTGCCTCAAAGTAGCCCGGACTTTGCTTTGTTCCTAAAAAGAAAATCCAGAATGCGTGCGGTGGAATGGAACGGGAAGTATCTTATGCTTGTTAGTTACCCGTGGATCTGGTCTCTCGGGTGTAATCCTTAGAACGAGGAAACGGTCTGGTTCGCCGACGGGGTCACGGTGGCTGCTCTATGTAAATCGCATCCCATGTCGTAATCCCTTGTTAGCATCCTCGACGAAACCACGTAACTCATTCTTGAGTCGGTAGCATAACCGGATTCCTAAGACAAGTTTTACCGGCTTAGATCATTTCAGTGTCATAACATCGTCCCTTTCCTTTTTGACCTTTTCGATTACCAGGGGGCAAATAACTGAAAACCTAATCACCGGTCAGAAAGCCAAGCAATTCAAATTTAATGTGAAAATATTTCGCTCTTGGTAAATAATTTCAAAACTGGTCGATTCATACTTTGAAATTGTAATTAAAAATTGGAGTTATAGAACCTGATTTCGACCCGTAATACATGAACTTGGTTTTTCTAAGTAACACATTGGTATTTGAAAAACAACTTCATTCTCACCATTAAGGAAATCGAATCGAATTTCCTTAAATATTTAAAAAACGAATTTTTTAATTTCATGATATTATTTGACGAATTTTCAAAACAAAGTCGCGAAATATTTTCACTACTTTACCGTCACAGAAACGAGACGCACCCTAAAATTTTCTCGACCCTGGCGACGTTTAACTTCCCCGAAAGTACGACCGGTCCTCACACTCGGATTCCTCCTTAATCCCGCACTCATAGTATTTGCTCACGTACTCTCGTGTATTATTCATGCTTACACTCGAGTGACGCTCGTAAGGACAAAGACACGCTCACAATAGACTCAAGAAACATAAAGATTTCGATCACGACACATATTGTATTTCCACTCTGTTCGCGTATAGAACGAATCACGTCGGAAATATTTGGCAAAGGACTCACAGGAATTGGATTGTGGTCGCCAGTAAGAAGATGCACAATTTTATTCAAAAAAACAGAATGCAAGTCTTACAATCTTGACGAATTAAGAACAGGGGCTTACAGCCATAAAATAACGAAAAGGACCAAGTGGTGACAGCGGTGTGGAATCCTGTGACGGCGGAGAACTTGTGACGAAGGCCTTGGAAGCTCACTCCGTCGCTGGCGGGAGGCTGTGACGAAGGCCCTACGAGCTCACTCCGTCGGTGGTGTCGCTGGCGGGGGGTTGACGGCAAAGGCCCTACGAGCTCACTCTGTCGGTGGAAGGGTAGTTGACCTATGAACCGGGTCAAGGTATCTAATTCCTAAGGTTGACGAACAAACTTCAGAGTTTTGGCTGTGTATGGTCGTGTCCTGTTTTGAAAAATCCCTCTGCTATTTATAGAGGACTTGTACGTGTTTAACACGTATCATATAGATCGTGTTGCAGATCGTGATCCCTAATATCGTGGGAGTGTCTCAACAACTTCCTTGATATATGGGATCACGTTCCGGGATATTAGGATCAGTTACGATCTTTAACAAAAATTTATTCCAACCTTGTCGACTTGACTGATCTGTACGGACTACGACCGACTTGGTCGACTTATCCAGAATCCGTCGACTTGACCCTACTAGTAGACTTAGCTACTGTTGAGTCATCTTGGTTGACTTTGATTACCATATTCCTTCGTCGTGAGTCGACCTGGTCGACTCCGTTCATAAATCGACTTAGTCGACTTCGTCATAAGTCGACCTAGTCGACTTCGTCATGGGTCGACCTAATCGACTTCGTCGTGAGTCGACTGTGTCTTGGGCCGACTCGGAGTGTGACTTGAGCGATTACTGGGTTTCTGTTCTAAGCCCAGGCCCAAAATTATTTGCCATGTCAACATAAGCCCCCCTTTTATGCTGGGTTGGCTATGCCGACTCAGCAAAAAATCATACCCTATATAAGGGAGAGTCATCGTTCTTTTCCCGCACTTTTCTTCCTTGCTCAACACTTCTCCATCTTCTCCAAGAAACCAGAAACCCTCGTTTCCCAGAAAACCCTTCGTCTCCCTTGCCAAAACTCCTTCAATCTTCAAAAAGATGTCAACTTTTAAGTCTTTTGAGTTCCATAAACAGCGCGCGGGGCCAACCGGACCCATTCCTGTCGCAGAGGATCAGGGGTCGGGCGTCACTCTTGGACCTATCTTGCCAGAGCGTCTTTTCCCGGAGACGGTGCCGCTCAATTATCTCATCACTGAGAAGCCCATCCCGATTTGTCATCCCGACTTCATCGATCCCCTCAACTGGGAAGGTCAGGGATCTTTCATGTGTTTTCCATCTGCATCTAAGTCTGAGATGGTAGACTGGCTTGAGATGTGGGAGGAGCACTTTACAAAGAGATTTAGAAACCAGAGGATTTTGAGGTTCTTTAGGATGTCAGTAGCAAATAAGAACTGTGATCCCAGGGTCTGTTCGGCCATGCTGCCTTTCTGGAATTTTGCTGTGAACTGCTTCTATTTCCCAGAAGGCCCTATGTCAGTTACATTGGCAGATGTGAAGATTTTGACCAGGTGCAAAATCAATGGCCGCCCTGTTCGACAGTACTCCCAGGCAGGCGATATTAATCCTAAGGGCACCCTTCAGTACATGGAGGTGGTGAATAGGCATCTGAAGATGGCCTCAGCAGGCAAGAGGTCAGATGAGAGGTTATCGACTGAAGGTTTTGGTGCCCAGGAAGAGGTCGAGTTCCTCAGCACCTGGTTGAGCAAATTCGTCTATTGCTTCCCTGGGAAGAAAGTTAGCCACACTTCTTATGCGGTGGCCAATTTTCTGAGGGAGACCGATGAAGAAATCTCCTGGGGTCCCTTCATTTTGGGTCTTCTTTATCACGATCTGGACAGAGCAACGTCTCAAATCAAGCCATTTCCAAGACATCCAGCAGGAGGGTTGCTCTGGCTAGTTCATCTTTGGTCAGCCATGTGGATGCCGGGATTGACTGGGTTCAAGGTCCCTTCTTCGCCCTCTGAAGCCTCCTATTATGGGGAAAGCATCCTAGATCAGTGCTGCCAGCGTAAGGATCAATGGCTTATGACATCGATCACTGGCCATCTAAAGCACATAGTCGACTTCGGCAGGGTAGATCGACGCGACTGGGCACCCTTTCCAGGCGGCAAGACACTTGCTCAGGAAGTCAATCCTCAAACTGCTCGTGGCTTCTGGAATGGAGTATTGACCAGCAGAGACCTGCCAGTTATTTTCGATGGCTGCCTGACCATTGAAGTTTATAACCATCAACTGTGTGCAAGGCAGTTTGGGTTTATCCAAAGTGTAGCAGTTCCACTCGCTGACCCTGCCGGCGGCTTATATGGGGACAGGATGAGGAAGATTGCGTGCAAGTCGATCGACTCGAAGATCCTCGACTTGCTCAATCACAAGGCGCAGCTCTCCCAGATGGAATTCCCATCTGATACTTCTTCCTGTTTCGCCACACAGTTCTTTACCGTGCTGTGGTCGACTACATATGAAGAGCTGCGGGCCTTGATGCATTTCTTGGAGGTATCCAAGGAACCTGACTTTTACACCGATGACGCGCATATTAAAGCAAAAGGTAAGGACTTAGCTTTGTTTTAAGAGTATTGGGTTCTTAATACTAATCATAAGTTTTTCTCCTCTTTCAGGATCATTGCTTCCTCGGGGCTCTGGAAAACCCAAGCCTAAAGCCCCCTTGCCCCTGCTCCTTCTAAACTCAAGTCGACCGGCAAGGGGAAGGCTAAAGTTGCGAGCCCCAGGGAAGTAGCCAAAGGTGATCCCTCTAAGGCTCGATCTAAAAGCGCTCCAAAGCGCAAGGCGGCCGAGGAAGAAGATCTTGAAGAGATGCCTCTATCTCAGAGGAAGTGACTGGTGAGGGTATTGACTCCAGCGGCGACTTCCTCTCCTAGGTCGCCAGTTATTGCAGCGGCGACCCCATCCAGGTCGCCAGCTGCAGCAGCGGCGACCTCATCTACCAAGGCACCAGCTGCGGTGCCAGTGTCGTCAGCTGCAGTCGACGCTTCACAAAGGCCGGCCGCGGAGGTATGACTCTGATGACTCCAGTTTTTGTTTTGAGTTTTCATATCTAACCCATACTATATTGTCTAGGGAGAGGCTTCAGATGAGGATGACGACCAGCTTATCTCCCACACCTTAGACAAAAGTTCAAAGGCTTCCGTCGCCAAGGTGAGTTTAATTCTAAGCTGGTGTATCATTACTTTAGTTCATATATGAACTTTCGGTTCCGCATCATACTCTGTTTCAGGAACAGTACATCCCTGAGGCCTTGGTTCAAGAAGAACAGGCTACTCTGGATGCGCGATCCTGGTCGACCTACCGACTCGGTCGACTTATGAGGAGGAAAACCAAGCCATTCCTTCTCCTCCAGTCCAAACTCCTACACCAGCAATGGTATGTGTTCTTGTTTTGAACAGAACATAGTATTATCATTGCGATTTTAACTGGGGTACTTGTATCCTTTCCTTGTAGGCTCGTCCGAAGAGGGTGAAGGTGCCTGCTGGCCGACAAAAGATTCCTACTCCCCCTTCTTCTTCGGGCGAGAGCTCTGGGGGTATATTGCCTCCAAAGGTAAGTACTCGATCGCACGAGGTTGATGGCCTTTGTTAGGATATTGTTTAACAACATCTTGCCTCTTATCTTCAGGATCCTGCTGCAGCGACTTCTAGGTCGACCAAAGACCCGTGGCAGAAGCTTCACGAGGATATCGAAGAACTTTGCCAACTTCTGCTCATCGACCCCTTAGGTGTCAACGAATTCAGGAGGATGCAGAAGCTGTTGAAAAGAATCGAGGCATCCCCTCGGGTCACGGACGAAATATTGGGGGCCTGCAAGAGCTTCAGGTCGACGTACTGGACCCGCTGGAGGGATTACGACGCCGACCTGCTCACCTTGGAATCGACTGACTCGAAGATTCAGTTGATTAATGAAGCTCGAGGGCAGGCCTCTAAAGCTGCGCAGGACGCCCGCCAACGTTTGGTCGACGTGCAAGAGAAGCTGACCGAGGCAGAGAGACAAATAGAGTTCTATACGAACCTCAAGAATGACCTGACTCGGCAGCTCGCGTCGATCAATACTCAAGAAATCGAGGAGCTGGAGGCCAATGCTGAGAAGGATAGAGAAAAGGTCGTCGACCTTTATGCCCAGCGAAACAAGGTGAACGCGAAGCGACGAGCTCGTGAATCCCTTGTCCTCGATTTCAAAGAAGTTGGCGGGTTATGGAAATTAGATTTGTAATCAAAGAACAATGCAATTGCATTGTTTTTGTTTTACTCAATAAATCAAGTGTATTGTGTCTCAAATGAATTTCTGCCCACTATGCACAATTCATTCTTCCAGACAGCGTTACTGAAGCCTAGCGCGATTTCTTAGGAATTAAGCGCTTCCCAAATTAATGGAGTCCTTTGTTTTAGGATTTTATGGTGAGCTTCCCAGATAGTCGCGCGATAGGGTTTGAGATATTTACCATTAACCTTTAATGGATGTCTGACCCCACTCCTCGTCATAAGCCGATAACTATTAGATGAGTATGTTTCACATACCTCATATGGACCTTCCCAATTAGGGGACCATTTACCCAAAACTTGGTCTTTCGATTTAAGGGGTAGCACCATCTTCCAAACCAAGTCGCCCACTTTAAAGTGCTTATGGACAACCCTTTTGTTATAATGCCTAGCAATCCTTTGTTTATGCACCTCGAGTTGCTTCTTCTCTAATTCTTCCAAAGCGAGGTACATTGCCTCGTCTTGTAAATCAGGGTGAGTCACCCTGAGCGACTTGTATCGAACCTCAATAGGTAGGACGGCGTCTTGCCCATATACTAGTGAAAAAGGGGTTTCCCCTGTGCTTTCTCTCTTAGTAACCCTTAAAGCCCACAAAGTGTCTTGTAATAGTTTGTGCCATCCTCTTGGATTTGCACCAACCATCTTCTGAATATTGTTCTTTATGAGTTTATTGGTAGCTTCAGCCTGTCCATTCGCCTGAGGATAATAAGGTGTTGAGTTGGTGATTGAGAAACCAAACTCCGTAGCGAATTCTCGCATTTTCTCATTATTGAAAGCGGTGCCATTGTCCACTACGATATTCTGGGGAATTCCAAATCTGTAGATGATGAATGATTTGAGAAAATCGATCACTTCTTTATGATCGATCTTCTTATAAACCTGAGCCTCGACCCATTTAGTAAAATAATCGGTGGCGACTAGAACATAGGCGTCACCTTTACTTGAGTGCGGATGGATTTCCCCGATTATGTCTAAAGCCCAAGACCTAAATGGCCAAGGCTTGATGACTGAGACCAAGTCGGACGCTGGGGCCCTTGTCACCGGACCATGTTTTTGACACTCTTGGCATCCCCTAGCCATTTCTATGCAGTTCTTTAGCATTGATGGCCAGTAAAAACCATGTCTTTGGATAGTCCAAGACATTTTGGTGCCAGATTGGTGAGATCCGCATAACCCCTGATGAGTCTCTAACATAATTGGGGTCGCTTCGTCTAAGTCGACACACCTTAACAGGACTCCTTCCTTGGTCTTTCTGTAAAGTACCCCATCTATAAGGGTGTACGACAAAGCCTGAGTCTTAATTCTTTGGCTCGCCTTTTGTGTTGGGTCAGAAAGGAAGTCGGTGATTGGCTTCCTCCAATCCTTATCGCTTGTCATTATGTCCAGAGCGAACGCGTCGCTTTGGGGAACTAGGTGGGAAACTATTTCTGGGATACAATCGCTTCCTCTTTTGGCCTTGTATCCTGAAGCCTTTTGGGCTAAGTCGTTAGCGATGGTATTTTCCCCTCGACCTATAAAGAGGAAAGAGATCGCTTCAAATCGCTCGACTAGCTTGCGGGCGACTTGATGATAGGGTGTGAGTTTCTCTTGGTATATAGAAGTACCATTCATCTGGTTAATCACCAGTTGAGAGTCCCCCATCACTGTGGCTTTCTTGGCTCCCAAGGTTAATAGTTCCTTCAGGAGCGTGATCAAGGCTTCATATTCAGTCGCATTGTTGGTATGAGTTGCCGTCAAGCGATACGCTAGACGAACATCTTTTCCTAGTGGCGAAAGTATACGAAGGCCTATACCTACGCCGGATTTCGCCGAAGATCCATCAAACCAACCCTGCCAGATGTCTTCCAGGGATTCTTCTTGGTCGATTGATACAGATGGATCGTGACTCACCAAGAAGTCGGCTAGAGCCTGTCCTTTCACCGACTGTTGGGATTTGAATCGTAGATCATACGCGGATAGCACTAAACTCCATTTACTAATTCTCCCAGTCAGTAGGGGACTTTCGAAAAAGTACTTTATGATTGGAGACTTGGTAATGACATGAACCTCTTGGGATCCAATATAATGTCTTAGCTTAGTAACAGCATAAAAGACTGACAGGCATAACTTCTCCTTAATTTTATAGCGTTTTTCTGTAGCGGTTAGTTGTCTTGACAAATAGTAGACCGCTCTCTCAGTTTTGTCTTCCGCCTCTTGGGCTAACATGGCTCCGATGACTGATTCAGTCGCTGCCACGTAAAGCAGATAGGGCTTTCCTATCCGAGGAGGGGCAAGTACAGGCGGCTTCATTAAATACTCCTTTAAGCCTTCAAATGCTTTCTGGTGTTCGTCGCTCCACACAAAGTTTCCCTTTGCCTTTAGTAAAGTCGAGAAGACTTCTGTCCGTCCAGCGACGTTACCAATAAATCGCCTGAGATAATTGACCCTTCCTAAGAAAGCCTGTAACTGCTTCTTGTTACTCGGAGGGTTCAATCTTTGAATGGCGTTCACTTTGTTCTGGTCGACTTCTATGCCACGTTGATGAACTAGGAACCCAAGGAAATGTCCTGCTCTTACTCCAAAAGCACATTTGAGAGGGTTTAGTTTGAGCTGATGCTTTCTCATTTGGATGAAAGCATTCCTAAGATCATTAACATGCGACCTCTCGTCTTTTGATTTGACCACTATATCATCTATGTATACCTCGACTGTTTTGGCAATCGAGGTATCAAAAATGGCGTTAATGGCTCGTTGGTAGGTTGCACCAGCGTTTTTAAACCCAACGAGCATGACTACCCACTCGAAAATGCCAAAGGGACATCTGAACGCGGTTTTATGGATATCTTCCTCAGCCAAGAAAATTTGGTTATATCCTGAGAAACCATCCATGAATGACATAATTTGGTGCCCTGCA
This sequence comes from Melastoma dodecandrum, assembly GCA_029817715.1. Classification (NCBI taxonomy): domain Eukaryota; kingdom Viridiplantae; phylum Streptophyta; class Magnoliopsida; order Myrtales; family Melastomataceae; genus Melastoma; species Melastoma dodecandrum. The sequence goes on from JARUPY010000182.1 coordinate 1,995,235, forward strand.
GTCTTATCGACTAAGTCGTCTGCAATGGGCATGGGATATTCATCCTTTGGAGTAGCACGATTTAGATCTCTGAAGTCGATGCAGACTCTAATCTTGCCATTCTTCTTGATGACAGGGACTATGCTGGATATCCACTCGGTGTACCTCGATGTTCTTATATACCCAGCTTTAAAGAGCTTCTTGACTTCTTCGAATACTGCCTGAGTGACTTCATGAGTCATTCTCCTTGGTGCCTGTTGGACTGGTTTAAATCCTGCTTTGATTGGCAACTTATGTTCTACAAGTCGGCGATCTAGGCCAGGCATTTCAGTATAGTCCCAGGCGAAACAGTCCTTGAATTCTTCAAGAGTAGCCTTAATAGAATTGAAAAGTTCTTTATTCATTGAAGAACTAACGAAAACGATCCGAGGGCTAGATTCCTCGCCTAAATTGATACTTACAAGCGGGTCACATGGCATCATAAGTGACTCGCGCCCTTGGACACCGCCTAAGTCGGTATCAATGGACTTAGATAAGCTAGCCTCAGCATTTACATTGCTTATTTGGCAACCTAATTTCCTAGACTTCCTAACATACTCCTGAAGTCGCTGGAGGATATCAGCGACTGCATAGCCTCTTCCTTCGTCACTGTCCATACATCCCTTCGTGCAGGAGTCTATCGGGCTCCAACTCCGTCGCAGCACTTTCCTGGCTCTTAGGCGCCTCCCCCTTGTCGCCATTAGGACTGTTGTCTGTCTCGCCTCCATCCTTGGTCGGGACTACTTCCTGCAGGACCTCATCTATGTCCTTGTCCGTGAAGTCGGGCCCCCATCCTGTCGGCACGATTGGTCCCTCATCAGGCTTGGGGTGAGAGGTGCCATAGCTCACAATGAAGTCGAACTTCCCGGAGGGTTCACCTAGGGGTCCGACAGTAGGGTCTCCTAGATTGTAGCGTTGATCCAGGGTGAGGTCCTTGATCGTCTTGCATGTTTCTGCATGTAAAATGCCCTTGTCATAACAAGAGTATTCATCCGCCCTGATAGTCTCTATTTCAGAGTCAAGCCATAAAATCAACTCCCTATGCAAAGTCGATGGGATCGCGGCGGCTTTATGAAGCCAATCGCGTCCCAAAAGCGCATTAAACGAAGGGGCTATGTCAATTACGAAGAAAGCAGTTTCCTGCTCGTGTCTTCCAACGCCTAAATGCACAGAGCATATCCCCAGGCATTCGGACTTCCTCCCATTAAAGCCGCTTACAGCCACGTCGGTTCGCACCAACTCACTAGGCTTGTACCCAAGTAGTCTAAACTTGGTGAGCGGGAGAACATTGACGGTGGCGCCGTTGTCTATTAAGACTCGACCCACCAAAACACCGTCAAAGGTGGCTGCGATGTATAACGAGTGCATGTGCTGTTTCATGCGATCCGATGGTTTCCTCAGCCAGTGCAGAGGGAAGCCAGATGGAAAAGAAGTGACCTTAGAGTCCAGGGTTTTACCTTTCGGCGCCTCTGACTTGCCGTTGCAGGCGAATTCCGCGGGGAGGGTGAGAGCGTTACAGCTCACAAGGGGCCCTTGTTCTGCGTTGAAGTCGCAGGGCCTGTCTCCTCGTAGAGGAGTGTAGTCGAAGCTTGAGCCCGGGTTTTCTGAGTAATCAGTAGACTCGACCCGTTCAGGCGCTGCGACTTGTTTCTCTGCAGCTTGGTTCCCTTCCGAGGGTGGCATCGCAGGGGTCATCCTAGGTCTTTTTTGGGCGTGACTTAGACGCCTTTCCTTTCTCTTTTGAGCCCTTAAGGGGGGCGCAACCTTCCTTTCCACCTTCTGCCATTGAGACGAAGGGTTAAGGGCTTTGACGAATTTTGGTTTCTTAGAACCAAAAAGGAGTCGGCTTACCTCCACGAATCTGCCGTCGACTGGGTCATATCCCACCTGCACTGGAGTATCTCCTGGTCTATTCGAGGAAGGTTTGCTAGGGTTCGAATTACCTGTACCCTCGGGGTGGACCGCTTTCACCAACATCTCCCCTTTCGCGCAGCATGCTGTGCAGAGCTGGGTGATAAGTATCCGATTGTGGGCGATCAGCTTGCATTTCTGGCACAGTAGCTTCTCGTCCAAGAATTGAGCGATAGGAGGTCCCCTCCGCAATTCCTGGGGGTCGACTGTTTGTGACGCATATCGAGGCCTGCGACTTGCAGCCTGTTGGGGTCGGTCTACTCCCTTATACTCTTCCGCAGGTCTTATCTCCTTGACAGGGGTAGTCCTAGTGTACCCCTGCTTGACGACTCTCTGGCCAGACGAGCCCATAAACTCAAGTCGCCGTGCCGGGAGTTCCGTACCCCGGGCGGCTGCCTCTCCATTCCCCCTATGCCCCTGGGAACCTCCTCTTCCTCCTCGCGAAGCCAGTCGGCGATCCACACTAGGAGGACTTTTGAGGACGTGAGAAGGTCCTCGGGGGGTAGTCAACGACATTGCTGCTTCCTCGAAAGGGGTCAGGTCATACCAGTCTTCTGTCTTACTATCCAACAGGTACTTCTTAAATGTGTGGCATTGGTCCGTCGTGTGAGTGTCGTTCAGGTGCCAGTGGCAAAGCCACTTGTCCCTTCCCTTTGGCAGGATGAAAACCCCACGCTCAGCCAGTCGCTTCATCAGGGCATTAGCCACCAAGGTCTCGCCAGTTGCTTGCAAATCCTGCGAGGGTATAGCAGAGTCGTTAATGACTTCTACAAGGTTAACCTCAGTGTCAAATATATCAAATGTATGAATGGCGACTTCGTCGCCAAATGGATTTTCATCCACCATGGCGACTTCATCGACTTCAGGAAAACAGAGCTCTTTAGACTCTATTAAATCCTGAATTATATTTCTAAAGGACAGGCAGTCCTTGGTAGTATGGGTGAAGGAACCATGCCACTTGCAATAATTCCTACTTTTTTCCTTTTCTGTCTGAGGGACTCGATGACCAGGCTTAAGCCTGATCCTTTTCTTTTGATAAAGCCAGTCAAAAATGGCGTCGACTTTATCTGTGTCGAAGGAGTATTTCCTTTCCTCGGCATTTTTCTGGGAGGCTTTAGCTTTAGAATTTTTCCTAGTCAAGGGGTCACATATAGTCGACTCTCCCTTAACGAACTCGGCCACGTCGACTTCATAAGTATCGACTTGGTAGGCTCGAGTCAGCTGGGCCTCTTCTGTTAGGAGCTGATAGTACTCAGTGGCTCTCCTTGCCAAATCATATAGATCGGCAAAGCGCTCCCCTTGTAGCTTTTTCCGGAAAGGAATGGACAACGCATTTAATGCGAGGAGCAACTGGTCTTTCTCCGGAATGGGAGGCCTACACCGTAATAAGGCTTTTCTAAGTTTCATTAAAAACTGCCCCGGGTGTTCCCCATTAGCCTGCCTAAGGCGCATAACCTCAAACATCGACATGGGGGTATCGAGTCGAGCAAAGGTTTTAACAAACATGGACTGCATCTGAGTCCATGAAGCTACTGACCCCGACGGCAAACTTGCATACCAGGTAAAGGCATCCCCGGTTAATGAGTTCGGGAAGAGCTTTAGTTTCCAGAAGTCATTCCCGGCCGCCTCGCCAAGTTGATGAGTGAAGCGAGCAATATGCTCAAGTGGAGTCATTTCATCTTCGCCCGAGAAGCGAGTGAAGTCGGGCACCCTATAACCTCTAGGTAAAGGGAAATCCCTATCAACGTACGCAGGATAAGGAGACCTGTATAAACAGGTATCATCTCGCCGAGCTATTCCGGGGACGACTTGCTCTATAACCTGAGTTATGGCATCTCTTAAGTCTGGGGGTACACCGCCTATCGGCCCCTGCCCTGCGAGTCGAGTTGGCCTTAACGGGCTATACGGAGGCCTTTCTCCCATTGTTTGGCTCGTTGGATCCCTTACATAAAATGAAGGCTCCTCCCGATGATTACTACTCCGGGGTCCAGGCTCATAGGGATCTCCAACTGCGTCGACCATTGGCTCTTTTCCAGGGCGACGAGACGGAATAAAATCCTCCCCCCGATCTGTTTCCTCTTGGAAGTCCTCTGCCTCATTCCAATACGTATTCGCTGGTCGATTACGTGAAGAAGAGGGTCGACCAGGGGGAACCAGATTCCCGGTTTCAAAGAGAGCATTCGTCCTTATCTCAGATTGCTGAAAAGTCACGTTACGTGGCCCTTGAGCAGTCTGACGAGCGTCTGCCATGAACGTAGACTTCCTAAAGGGGGCCTCTCTCATACGAGGTCTCACTCTTTCTTCGTCTCTCGGGCCAGAAAGACACCCTATTAGAGTTTGGACATCGATTAAAATACCCTTCATATCAGTCAACTCCTGACGCACATCCCCCAATTCCTTGTGGAACTCCAGTCTCGAAATAAATTCGGACGGGGCATGTGAATCAAAAGTGGACTGGTTTGTAGCTGCTTGGCCTCCTAGGGCCGGCGCTTCCAAGTCCATTCTCGGAGGAAGTTCCTGGTCTTCCCCATCTAAGGGATTCTGAGGCTCATGGCCAGTAGTACTTCGAGTATTTCTCGGCATTTGAGACTAAGATTTCTTTCTTCTCCCACTGTGGTCGCCAAAAACGTGTTCGCGTATAGAACGGATCACGTCGGAAATATTTGGCAAAGGACTCACAGGAATTGGATTGTGGTCGCCAGTAAGAAGATGCACAATTTTTATTCAAAAACAGAATGCAAGTCTTACAATCTTGACAAATTAAGAACAGGGGCTTACAGCCATAAAATAACGAAAAGGACCAAGTGGTGACAGCGGTGTGGAATCCTGTGACGGCGGAGAACTTGTGACGAAGGCCTTGGAAGCTCGCTCCGTCGGTGGCGGTCGCTGGCGGGAGGCTGTGACGAAGGCCCTACGAGCTCACTCCGTCGGTGGTGTCGCTGGCGGGGGGTTGACGGCAAAGGCCCTACGAGCTCACTCTGTCGGTGGAAGGGTAGTTGACCTATAAACCGGGTCAAGGTATCTAATTCCTAAGGTTGACGAACAAACTTCAGAGTTTTGGCTGTGTATGGTCGTGTCTTGTCTTGAAAAACTCCTCTGCTATTTATAGAGGACTTGTACGTGTTTAACACGTAACAGATAGATCGTGTTGTTGATCGTGTTATAGATTGTGATCCCTAATATCGTGGGAGTGTCTCAACAACCTCCTTGATATATGGGATCACGTTCCCAGATATTAGGATCAGTTACGATCTTTAACAAAAATTTATTCCAACCTTGTCGACTTGACTGATCTGTACGGTCTACGACCGTCTTGGTCGACTTATCCAGAATCCGTCGACTCGACGATATGCATGTGAGAGTAATGTACGAATTGTCCGAACCCTTTTTGGGCCTCTACTTAATTAGGGGGCTCTTAGGAGAGCCTTATCCTAGTTTGACGTTATTTACAAGGGGCGTGGGGAAGAACGATTGAGTGTGTTGACATGGCAAATAATTTTGGGCCTGGGCTTATAACAGAAACCCAGTAATCGCTCAAGTCACACTCCGAGTCGGCCTAAGATACAGTCGACTCACGACGAAGTCGATTAGGTCGACCCATGACGAAGTCGACTAGGTCGACTTATGACGAAGTCGACTAAGTCGATTTATGAACGGAGTCGACCAGGTTATTTTTGTAACGCCTATCAAACTACAAAACGTTTCGACGGAATGTCCGACGGGGAGGCGAGTCCGACAACGAGACCGCGTCGATATGTGCATTGGGTGAATAGTCTTGTTCGTCACCCGCTTTCGGACATAACCAAAAGTGACCAGAAAATGATGTTTATGTATTGTCTAATGTGATGTTTGTATCCAACCGGAATGAAATTATGAAAAGATTCCTCTTCGTTCGTGCAAAAAGAAAAAGGAAAGGTTTTGTTTATTCTGTGACAGTATCACTAAACTAATAGTTGCGAATATGTAAGAGATCTCTGCATACATCCTTTTTATATACCTAAAGATAGGGAAGATGACCCGATCATTTGCGGGGAGACTTTGTCTGTGTCGAAAAACCTAACCTTCCGATTGATGCGCTTGTCACCAAGCCGTGATCCAGGGTCGAGTTCACCTTCTAATAAGACCCTTCGCTAGAAACCATAGATAGCTTATCTTTATTCCCGAGTCAAAAAGATTCAACTTGATATTTTTCCTTTCAGTTTTCGAGAGTATGTCGGACTAAGGTCGTGTCGTAACAGTTCGATCCCCACACAGGGGACTGTTTAGCTCTCACGCGCAAACCCGATTAGTCTGATATATGGAGGGGAAACCAGGGAAAAGAAGCGGATGACCTCGGGGATGGATACGGCACAAACGGACGTGGCCGTGGGGCTCATGACCGAAGATGAAATGAAAGAAGATGGACAAAACTGCTCTGGTGGTTGTAGTTAAGTGGTGGGGGCGGTCGACCCACATCCGTTGATGGAAAACCAAACCCCACAGAGTGATGGAAAGGGCTCCGGCTTCTGGATGAAAGGGATGGTGTCGTGATCTGTGAGATGCAAAACGGGAAGGGGGGGAGGGGGGGGGACATGGGCTTAAAGATTGGGCTAAGCCTAACCCTTAAGATTCTTACAACAATTTCTCAATGTCGGGGTTGTCTTCTTACCGAGATGGGGTCAGACCCGGTTCTCCAGAAAAGCCTTTCCCATGTCCCCCCACTCCTCCACTCCCACTCCTATGACTCCGAACCAAAGAGGAGTCTTCTTTCAATGTTCATGTGGGAATGAATCTGAACCTTATCCTCATCCGGGATTTCTTTATTGTGTTTGTCCATCTTATAAAATGTAATCAGCGTCGTACGAAATGACTCTCTTTTGGCAGCATTGGTGGGACCATTTCTCATATCATGTGCACATGGCCTTGTGAAATGATTAACCAAAAGGAAAACACACCCACACAGTCCGCCATTGATGATGATCAAAGCAAAGCAACAAAGCGATGTTCATTCGCGTTACATTTACACATCCCCCTCCCCCAACAACGAAACCACGACCAGATATCCTTAACTTTTGAGACATCGAACGAACCACTTCGGCCGGGACGAAACACTGAACAGACAGGGCGATGAGAACTTGGGAGAAATTTGATTTTTGATTTCGAGACTTAGTGGTTCTTGTTGGCCACACTGCAATGCTTCCTGATCTCGCCGTCGTCTCCGGTGAGGGGGTTGTTCTCCGACAACTTTGTGATCGCCTTTGCAAACTCGCGGAAGAAGTAATCCTGGCTCCTCGCCATCTTCTTCACGTACGGCTTTGTCCTCTTGTCGTTGGCCAGGGCATGGTCTACTATGAGCAGCCCCTTGTTGTCCAGGATGTTCCTGTAGTAGTTGTTGTCCAGGATCATCGGAGTCCCCCTGTCGTTCCTCACGTACTGCACGGCCTTGGGGTCAGGGATAGCATCCGGGCACTTGTAGAGCATGTGCTCGACGTGGTCCGGGTTGAGCGCGGGGTCGACCTCTGGGTAGAGACGGTGAACCAGCTTCACGCAGTGGGTTCGGCCGACGCTGTGAGCTCCTGCTCGCAATTCAAACAGATTCAAGCCTCCCCGGGGGGATATTTTTGGGGCCCTCATTTAAGTGAAGAGTTTTAACAGTTTTAAGCACCTAGCAGGGCGACGACTCCGGGAGTGTTGATCCCCATGGCCCCGAATCGGTCGAGAACCACGGACATGCTCTCGTTGTGGTCCGGAAGGTACTGCTCGACCACGGCGGCCCTGCTCCGCCTACCGTCGCGTCTCCCCGTCTTCAGGGGAATGTAAGGACCTCCGAGCTAATAACAAGCACACGAACAACTCGGTCAAGCAATAGATGCATGATAATCAGCCCTTAATTCGAGATCAGGTGGTCAGATCTGAGAAGAAGAGAGTGGGTGGGGACGACAGGGGGGCGAGTACCGAAACGATGGCGTCCCTGGAGGAGAGGACGAGGATGTCGGAGCAGGAGACAACGCCGGGGCACTCGCGCTCGACGGCCTCCTTGATATCATCGAGGTACCTGAAGTTCCTGAGGCCGAAGCTGCGGTCGGTCTCCTTCTCAGAGAGGTCCCTACGGGTGGAGTCGAGGAGGAGGGAGGCGTCGCAGGACTGGACGGCGCAGTCGTGGAAGAGGTTGCGGAGCCAGGAGAAGGCGGTGTTCTTGTGGCGCTTGTAGAGGAGCCTGACCTGCTCCTTGATGATGTCCTCCGCCTGGGGGCAAGAGTCCTTGTAGAAGTCCATAGCTAGCCCGGAAGTTCCAACAACGCCGCCAATGTGGTCGACCTGGGCGGTGGCCGAGCAAGCGGCGGAGAAGAGGACCACCACCATAAGGGCGGCTGCCAGTGATGATCTGAAACCCATATTTTGTGTCCAAGGGGAAGTTAGTGGATGGGTGTGTGCCTTAGACTCAACTCCGTCTTCCTAAATATAAAGGACTCCAGTCTAGCCCAGCGCGGCATGCAACTAGCCTTAAGCCTAAACCACCCCTCCTTTTTCCCTTTTCCTTTTCTTGTCAAGTGGGGCCCACCATTCATTAATTGAAACCTACAAATGGCAATTAAAATTTCCCGAGGGGCGTCCCACCCGTGAAGGGTGTAAAAAGGCCCCTGACACAACAATATATTATTAAAAATCGTATTTTGAAATTTCTAAACATACCTCAAAGTCCCAAGTTATTCTAAAAAAAAACCCACTTGATAATACCTCAGACAGTTATGTAATAATTCGGACACTTGTAGGTCCGGAAAGGTGTACAATTATTTGTCGGGAAGTGTGTTTTTTCATTCCCCCTCCCCCCCCCCCCCCCACCCTCGACCCACCGACACTTCTCTCCCCCCCCCCCTATCTCTCCCTCTTCCCTCCACTGCACTTGTCTCTCCGAGCGCGGATGTTTTCCCACGAGAGAGAGAGAGAGAGGATCCTGTCTTAGTCTTCAAAGGGGACCGAACCCTTGGATTCATTGAACTGGGAGATCACCAGCTGATGCTACTAGCTAGATTTATGCAGTCGTTTTTCATTATTATCACCTACCCCCTTGCCCTGAAGTTGCACTTTGGCATTTTGATACATTCAATGGTGCAGAGTGTACGCGCGCCTTCCGGCCTAGCACGCGCGCGCGGGCGCTAGTCCCTCATCCAAAAATGGCTCCGTTTGTAAAAAATGTATTGTTATTTAACCTAGGTAAACAATTACGGAGTCGCCACCGACTTAATTTTGAAAATTGGTCTAAGTCGGAAAACCAGAGTAGGATTCGGGGATCCTTGATTACTAACTCTTACATCTAAATATGCGAAAAATTGGCGTTTGCACCAAAAGTCTGCTTTTGGTTAACGGGTGTTGAATCCGATCCTGACATAACTCCGTACTCTTGTCATGTTTTATGAGCGTTGGACCCGATTCGGGCTTCTTTGGGCCCGAACTCATGTGTGTTTGTTTAACAGACAACATGCGACGATAAAATCCTAAAACTAACGGCGTGCACCTCAACCACATATAAAGAATTTAGTTTAAATGGAGAAGGAAAGGGTGGTGATCGTGAGCCTATACACTTGAGCCCACGACCCGTTACATGTGGAAATAATGAAAATCGGGAGGCCCGCACCCCCATCATATACCTGAGGTGACAGTTGAGGCCGTTTTAATATCTTGACATCGCGGTTTTTACACACGCGGAAAGATCCACGCGGTTTGATACACGCGCCGTCATATAGTCTTCGAAAGTTTGGCGTCGACCTTTCGAAAGTATATACTCAGTATACCGTTTTGATCGGAGGTATACGCTTGGTGTAAGTTGTTGATGATATCCGAGAGATTTCACCGTGTTTCACATGCAAAACAAGAGGGAAAAGAAATGTCAGTGATGTACATCTAGATAAGATATTAATTCTTACGTAAGAGCTCTAATAGATTTAAACATAATGAAATTAGGTTGGTTTAAACTCTTAAACGTAACAAAAGTCATACAGACTAAATAAAAATGGTTAAAACCCTTTCGGTGATCGAAAATCCAAAAGGGTAAACATATTTATATTAATTTTAAACAAGCTAAAAATTAAATTAATTAATTAAAGAAAATGAACAGTTAGCACAACACAGTGTATGAAGTCACGGATCATACAATCATTAAGTCAAAAGAGAAAAGAAAAAAAAGGAAATTTACCTTTCTGATTCGCAGCTTGTCACGAAGAATCCCTCGGCACGACCCAGATGAAACCGGAGCAATCGCCTGCGTAGGAGGTCGGAGAAGACCGAGGTTGTCGCGAGTGGGAGGTTGATGCCGAGGGGGGTGGGCTCACCATCGTTAGACCTAGAAGCGCCGAGGGAAGCGAAGCCGCCACCATGAACTCCGGGGGTGCCAGGGGAGATGTCGCCCCGCCGCTGCTGACCGTGGGTTGTTGCCATCAAGCCGTGGGTTCCTCGGGAATGGAGGCTCGCCGCTGTCATAGTCGGGTCGGAGGTAGTAGCTGCTGGATTTGAAGGTTCGCCGCCTCGGTTGTCGGAGGGACGCCGGGAGAGGGGTTGTCTGCCGTTACTGGGTCTCGGGGATGCTGGGGGAAGGATGACGCTGCGGCTGGGTCTCGGGGACGCCGGGGAGCGGTGGAGCTGCCACCGCGGTCGGATCTGAGGGAGCCCGTCGGGGAGGCTCCTGTGCGGCATCACCGACGCCAAAAGGAAGGACGCCGAGGACGGCCGAGTTGTGGATCGCCGGAGTAGAGGGGAGCCCCGCTGTTGGTTCGAAGCCGAGCCGCCGTCGTTGGGGAGCGCCGGGAGGTGGGTTCGCCATTGCTGTTCCTGGAGCGCCGAGGAGACAGTGGGTGGGAAGCCGCCGTGGGTCGGAGAGACCCGGAAGAGCATGATCGTCGTTGCCGTGGAGCTGGAACGCCGAGAGAGGTTGTCCGCTGTTTCTGGGTGCCGCGGCTGGTCTTGTCAGCCACTGTCTGAGAGTTTGCTGCAAGTGGTTGTTGCTTGTTGGGTAGCATCTACCGGGAGGCTGCCGTGGAGCCGGGATGGGAGGAGGTGGATGGATGCTTTGGCTCCGTCCCAGGAGGAAAGTCATTCAAGAAAGAAGGAGGACTTGGAGAAGAAGTTGCAAGACTGGTTACCTTCTTCGTAATGTGTACCTGCTCAAGGAAAGAAAATAGTCAAACAAAAATGAAAGCTCCCGTCGACACTAACGTGCGTCGGCGGGGAGATTAGAGGCGATCCTCCATCAAGGACGGAGGAGTGGGACTGGTCAGGTCACTTTGTTCCCGTCGCTACAGTGGGTAAACATCAAGTGTAAACCACATATGAGGAAATCAGGATCATCACGTCGTCGCCACTGTTCCCAAATAAGATGGAGTTGCCTGCATGTCGTCCTGCTCGTTGTTGTTGCATGTTCCGTTTGGGTTGGAGGTCTGGGGGTGCACTCCGTGGATGTCGTTTAGACCTACCTTGGGGTCGTTAAAAAAATGGTTGCAGACGGCGGCCAAAGTTTTTCCAGGTAAGCCAATGTTCTCCCTGTAAGCCTCCTCCCCCCTCTGAGTGATCTCTGGTCGTGTCCTTTTTTATTCTGTGCTAATCTGTTATGATGATTTCCTCATCCCCGAAAATCTCGGGGAGGATCGTGGAGATTAGAAGATGGTTTCCAGGAAGATTTTTGTTCACCGAGATCCTGGGGAAGATCATGGGGTGAGTGGAGAAGTCGTTCAGTTATGAGTTGCTGATTTACAGGACTTCTAGAGGTTAGTATCTGAAAAGATTCGCGAAGGTTGATGCCTCCTCCGAACATTTTACTCCTGAAATATTTGTCTAATAGCCTTCCTCTGGCTCTCGATGCAAGCCTTGAATATGCACTTCTGTGATGAACATGGATAGATATGCGGCACTACAAACTCGCAATGGCTTTTGCTCCCGTTCCTGACCTTCACCGTCATGTGGTTACTTCATCTTTGTGATGCCCATATGTTCCATTTCTAAAATGAATACTGTTGGATGCCTTGGTCTATCAAAACCCCGTGATGGTAGTGGGATGAATAGAGGTAGTGTATGATTTCTGATCATTTGCAGCTAATGACCTATCATCCTCTTGATTTGTGCTCGGTTTGTATGATGCCAGGCCTGGAATTATGACAGGCAAAGCTGTTGGAACGGAAGTCCTCGCTGTGCCATCCCTTCATTGTTATTACTGGAGGTAACAAAGGGATTGGCCTGGAGACATGCAAGCAGCTTGCTTTTGCTGGTGTTCTCGTCGTCCTCATTGCTAGACATGTCGGAAGAGGGAACCAGGCAGCTGAGGATTTCGGCAGCATCGGGCGGGAGTCGGGTTGGTCGGTGGCACAAACAGGCGTTTAACCGAAGAAGATGTAAGTTTGTCTGAAGTGGTTGTTTCTTCATCACCTGGTCGATGGTGCTTATGTTTAAAACCTTTGCAGTTTGCTGGACCGCAAGCAAAAGCGTTGAAGGAGGAGTTCCTGGCGTTGACTCCAGAGATTGCGGAACACTGTCTCCGGACTAACTACGATGGGGTAAAACACCTTACTGCTGCAATCCTGCCTCTCCTGCAACTCTCCGATTATCCAAGGATAGTCAACGTCTCCTCAGGTCTCGGACGCCTCAGGGTAAGACCGCATCGCCATGAAAGATCCGATGCAACCCTTTTGGGTAATGCCAATTTGTAGAAACAATTGCCTAACTTCCGAATTTCAATTGCAAACAGAATTTCCCAAATGAGATGATGTTGGTGCCGAATTTCGATTGCGAGAAGAGCTTAATAGTGTTTGCGGGAAGCATTGTCGGCCTTGGCGAATACGCTCACCAGTGCAGCCGGGAGATCCAGAGGGCAAGGACCGTCGTGTTGCAGGGGATCATCAAGAATCCAAACCCATCAGAACGCGACCTTGTAGTGTCAATGGGAACATGCAGTGGGACGACCCCCACCCTTCTAATAATTGATTACATACAAGCAAGCGGCCGCGACGAAACACCCTTGAGTTGGATTTTCTTACAGATGTCAAAACCCCATTCATTTGGATTGTTTTCCCACCTGCCTTAACAAGGGATTGTGGAAGGACTTAGCCCTATCATTAGAAACTTAACACACCCCCCACATCACGTGTGCATGAAGAGATTATTTTTTTTTTTTAAGTTTATGCTTTTTGTCTTAGTGCATTAAAAGTAGGAGGAGGTGCGCCCTTCTTATCTGTGGTCGTGGGTAAACTTTTGATGTCATCAATCTTTACCCAACACACATTTCCAGTCATGATCGAGTTGGGTCGAGTTGACCTCCCCGAGGGATTAATATTATTGTTGCCGAGTTTGTGCATGAACTGGTCAAGATTGGTCGCAATAAGAACAAAATTGTTCGTCGGTAGCTATCCATCACTCTCTACAAATTTGGGGTATCAACAGTTTGCCCCTCCTTGTGGGAGAATTTTGGAAAAATTTTTGCACAAGGATGTCATTGATACCCCAAATTGTGAATTCGGAGTATTTTGATCGTCCTGCACTTTGGGATCATAAATTGTTAGTTATAAATGAGACCCCGTGAACCACGGGGATAATCAAACATGTATGATATGTTTCATTTTGATGAAACTTAAAGTGATTGTTTCTGAGTGAGTTTGGTGAAGGACTTCTTGACTTCTTTCATGGTTCACTCTTATTTTGGAAAGCCGTCTTGATTGGATTTCAAAAATTCCTTTGACTTGGATGCTCATGTGCCTGTCGAATGAGTTTGCCTGATGGAATGTAGGTCTGGCATAAGGTCTTCAAAATCGTTGTTTTAAGAAAACGAGTCTCATCAAAAGCTATCGAGCCGTAGAGATTTCACCGTCCGAGCAAATTCTCCATTTTTTCAGATAGTGGGCCAGTCGAGGCGTTCCATCAGGATTAGCGAATGGCTCACTGGTATGTGTTTTCTCTTGTTTTCGAATAACACCTTTGCTCTTGCGACCGTCTATGTCGGCCCTGGTGTTTTAATTTTGCTCTTTTGCTTTGCGCTTTGCTTTTGAAGACCTCAGTCTTTGCGCTAATTTTGCTTTTTCTTTGTCAACGTGCGGGATATGCCCCATATTTATTGAAAGTATTTTCTAGGAGTTTTTTGGGAACGTTTTGAGCTGACAGAGATGTTTCCCCTTAGGAACAACTCGACTGCCTCACAAAGCTGTTGATGGTACCTCTTTGCTCGGACCTTGAGGAAGTGTCATCTCTACATTTTGCCACTTCTGGCTTTACAAGATTTCGGGCAACTTTGATGCGAGGTGATCTGTAGTCTCAGTGAGAGTGACGAACACAGAAACTTTGATTCTGAGGCAAACAATAATTAACGTGTTTAGGGTAGAGAAATAAAAAGAATGTTTATTCTCATCCCGGTTTGAGCATCTTTCGTCAAAGGATCCTTCATCCGTCCAGACGCTTTTATAGGAAATTCTCACGGTGTTTGCACTCGTCTCTCGGGGGTGAGTGTTTGGGAATGGGTTTGCCTTCTCCAATTCTCGCCCAGAAACATTTGTGAAAATTGATGGTTAAATGCAAATGGCATGCAGATGTTTAAGAAACGCATACCTTTGGATAACCTGTTTGGAAATATTTTACCAAGACAGTGCCCATGCATGTATGTTCGTGTCCGAAGTGATGTCCTTGTCCTCATGTGGTCGTTTTTGATGATGACAAAGGCAATCTCGAAGCTTTGGTTCGAAATTTTTCCACCCAACCACCCGCGCCTTTGTTCGTGATGTAGGATGCTCATGTACTTCGTCAGTGCATCTTCGTCCGATGGAATCAAAGGATTGGCGAAGCCCTACTCATGCCTTATGTTTGTTGTGTAAGGTTGTTCTTGTACCTAAGAGACAACGGCGAGAAAACAAGTGAATTCATACAACTTGTTTCCATTAGAGTAGAAACGAAATTTGCTCATGTAATTTTGCATATTCAAAAAGAAAAGTAGAGTTTTGATACTTCCCTTTTTGTTTCGCTATTGCGTCTTCGTCCGATGGAATCGAAGGATTAACGAAATTGCAACAAGACTTTGGCTCGAAGCTTTGCCACCCTGCCACCCTCACCTTTGTCATAAGAGTTCTGTACCATTCGTGTGAGGAGCTCATGTACCTGCCCACGAGACAAAGGACATAAACGAAATAAGCTAATGTAATTTCATTTAATGTGATGAAGAGAGTGATAATTCGATGATTCTCCCTTTTCATGTATATTGTCATTTCCTGCCCCAGTTTACTTTATGGGGATAGGCAGAAGTTTGCCGATGACATTTGTTCCGAAGCTCGAGCTCGAAACCTTGACACCATCTAGGTGTAATAGCGTTGGAGGGCATCTGCATTGATTGGTTGCGGCAGTTCTCCTCCGTCCATCTTCGTTAGGATGGTCGCTCCTCCAGAGAAGGCGTGTTTGACAACGAACGGTCCTTCATAGTTTGGAGTGAATTTTCCCCTGGGATCTTTGGCATTTGGCAGAATCCGCTTGAGAACGAGGTCACTAGATTTGTATCCGTTGTATAAGGTTGCTCATGTACCTATTAAACAGATGAAAAGGAACAAGTGTATTTGTACGACTTGATTCTTTTTAGAGTAGAAACGAAATGTGGTTCATGTAATTTTGTTTATAAGAAAGGTAAAGAAGTGTTATGGTACTTCCCCTTTTGTGTTTGTTTCGTCAGTACATCTTCGTCTGTAGGAATCGAAGGATTGACGAAATTGCGACAAGACTTTGGCTTGAAGCTTTGCCACCCTGCCACCCTCGCCTTTGTCATAGGAGTTCTGTACCATTCGTGTGAGGAGCTCTTGTACCTGCCCACGAGACAAAGGACGTAAATGAAATCGGCTTATGTAATTTCATTTAGCTTGATGAAGAGAGTAATGACTGTGTGATTCTCCCTTTTCATGTGTATTGTTGGTGCTCATTGCCCCAGTTCTTTGGGATGTAAAGAAGTTTGTTGATGAAGGTTGTGTTCTGAAGTTCTGATTTGAAGCTTTATTGTTTGTCTTCATTGTCTGCTTAGGGTGCTCATGTACCCCTTTCATGTAATTTGTTGATGACATGTTGTTTTGAAGCTTTGGATTTCATTGTCTGCCTACGGTGTTCATGTACTTCCTGAGATAAGCATGGAGGGCACAACAGGTAAGCTCATGTAACTCGTTTTGCGAAGAAGTATTAGTTAAGGAACAAATACTCCCTCTCATGTGATTCGTTGGTTTGTCAACAGGGAATTAACCAAGATTGCTCTGTCTTGTCCCAGGATAGCTTGGAGGTATGCCCCAATATCGCTTGGAGACGCCCATGATCACTCGGAGATTTGCCCCTGAATCTGTCGGGAATTTGCCCTAAGATTGCATGTAGATTTGTCCATGATTACTCGGAGATTTGCCCCAGGATTGTTCGAAGATCTGTCCCATGATCGTTTGGTGATTTTCCCATAGATCGCATGGAGCTTTGCCTCGAATTGTTCACGTAGTGTCGTCATCGTTGTTTTGCCAACGAAGGCTGTTTTGAAACTTTGGCTCGAAACTTTTCCACCCTACCACCCTTGCCTTCGTCGTCTGTCTAGGTTGTTCATGTACCTATAAGACAAGTCGAAGGGCAAAACAAGTAAGCTCATGTAACCTGTTTTGCGGAGAAGGTATTAATTGATGAACGAATACTCCCTTTCATGTAGATTGTCGTTTTGTTGACAACGACGAATATTTTGATGCTTCGGCTCAAAATTGTTCCAAGGCTTTGGCTCGAAACTTTGCCACCCTGCCACCCACGCCTTCGTCAACATGCGACAAGGGCTAAAATAAGTGAGCTCATGTAACTTATTTTCACAAATAGGAAAGTATTGATCGAGAAACGAATACTCCCTTTCATGTGATTGTAGCGCCGAAGAACGCCTACGTCAATTGCTTATGACAGTTCTCTCCGTTAAGATGATTGATCTTTGGTTGAATGTCGTGAATGTGCAAAGTTGATAGAGCCGTGCGGTGGGCTTGGGTGGGGATTGGCCACTCATGTAGTAACGTCATTGAGTGCTGCGGTGACTGACCTTCTCCTCTTTTCTTTGGTGAGAGTAGGTGGTTGACTATTGTCGGGATGTCCGCTTGGGTGCCGTAGGAAATTCAAAGGGAATTGCCCCAGTTGAAGTATGAGTCGTCGTTTGGTAGACATCATGTTCTTTGGCGTTGGTAAGCTGTTGTCTGAGCCCTAGATGAGTCATCTTGTACCAGTTGCGCTATGTATTTGCCATCTCTTGAAGAATCTGATCCATGTTCATGTTTTTTTTTGGTTGTGGGGATGCTTTGGATCCGGCGTTCGTCGAGTTCTTGTTATCGTAGAAACAATGAGGTTGAATGAAGTGTTCATATTTGGGAGTTGATTGCTCGCAGCTGTATTGATCTCGCGATGCCGTTGTGAATGATGGGGTTTGCCCATTGTGCTGGATTGTGTTCTTGAGTTGTAAGCTGGGGAATCGCCCGTGTTTGGAATGATGTTTCTGTTGGTGCCGAAGTTGTGGCGACTGATGATGTAGTGAAATCGCTTTTATTTCTTTGGAGCGGTCGTCGGATCAGTAGGGAAGTGATGTCCCTAATGTGTCCGATTGTAGCATGTCCGTGAACGGCTCGATGGGCTCGTCATTAGCTCCAATGTTGACTGTAGTTGGCTGGTGAGCTGTAACCTCCTTGGGGTTTTCATGTTGTTGTAAATTCGACTTTGAACTTTGGTAGCCGTTGGGTGATCTTTGGTGTTCGTGCTTGGCTTTGTACTTTGGTAGCCGTTGATGACTTTGGGCTCATGTCGTTTGACGCACGGCTTTGAACCTTGGTAGCCGTAATGGAAACTTTGGTCTTCATGTTGTTATATGTTCGACTTTGGGCTTTGGTAGTCATCGATAAATCATTGGCATTCTTGTGCTTGTAGATTTGTAATGTCATACTTTGTCCCTACTCCTATTCGAGGAGCCATGTTGGATAATTAAACCTGGGAAGGAAAATAGAGAGACTGTTTGGATTAGTATCACGCAACAATGTAATCGATGCATGATAAATTTGTGATGATACTTAACCGCACTCGTATATGCAGAAAAGTATGCAATGTAACTGCAATTAGACGTAGTGATGCAATGGAGCAATGACATGATAATGTAACTACTGCAATCGAACAGACACTCATATAGTCATGCGAATGTATGAATGCAGTAAGCAGTAAAATAGGTAGGGATAGGAGAAATGAAGGTTGTTGAAACCCATTATAATAAACTCCACCCAACTGCAAAACGAGCAAAGTTAGTTTTACAGTTATTGCAGACAAAGCGTACCTGACACCTGTCCCTGCACATGTAGCAGTCACTTAGTAACAAGCAAATGCACGTGCGGCGTCTGGTACCTGTAGTGGGCAAACAATTCTAGACTCGGATGAAGGTTTCTAAGACCTCCCTCGGACTAAGGGAGGCGGGTCCCGGTCCATAGCCTACAAGCCGCAGGAAGCAGCGAGGCCGTGCCTTTCGGTGACCCCCTAGAGATCCTAGTCCCGGGTATAGGGACTTACCTAGAAATGCCTAGTAAGCAGTAAACGAACACAACCATGAGAGCAAACAAAAGGCAACGAGCCAAGCAAGTACATGCGCAAACAAGAACTCCCTTCCGCATGTGGATTAAAAATGTAAGAGTATTCGAAAAGAATCCACATGCGGAGTCCCCAGCGGAGTCGCCATCCGGGATGTACGCGCGCCTTCCGGCCTAGCACGCGCGCGGGCGCTAGTCCCTCATCCAAAAATGGCTCCGTTTGTAAAAAATGTATTGTTATTTAACCTAGGTAAACAATTACGGAGTCGCCACCGACTTAATTTTGAAAATTGGTCTAAGTCGGAAAACCAGAGTAGGATTCGGGGATCCTTGATTACTAACTCTTACACTTAAGCATGCGAAAAGGTGGCGTTTGCTCCAAAAAAGTTTGCTTTTGGTTAACGGGTGTTGGACCCGATCCGGGCATGACTCCGGACTCATGTCAATGTTTTACGGGCGTTGGACCCGATTCGGGCCTTTTGGGCCCGAACTCATGTGTGTTGGTTTGACAAACAACATGCGACAATAAAATCCTAAAGCCTAATAGCATGCACCGCAACCACAGATCAAGTATTTAGATCAAAAGGAGCGGGAAAAGGGTGGTGATCGTGGGCCTATACACTTGGGCCCATGACCCGTTACATGTGGAAATAAAGAAAATCGGGAGGCCCGCACCTCCCTCATGTACCTGAAATGACGGTTGGAGCCGCTTTATAATCTTGACATCGCGGTTTTTACACACGCGGAAAGATCCACGCGGTTTGATACACGCGCCGTCATATAGTCTTCGAAAGTTTGGCGTCGACCTTTCGAAAGTATATACTCAGTATACCGTTTTGATCGGAGGTATACGCTTGGTGTAAGTTGTTGATGATATCCGAGAGATTTCACCGTGTTTCACATGCAAAACAAGAGGGAAAAGAAATGTCAGTGATGTACATCTAGATAAGATATTAATTCTTACGTAAGAGCTCTAATAGATTTAAACATAATGAAATTAGGTTGGTTTTAAAAAAAATAATAAAATAAATAAAGCTCTTAAACGTAACGAAAGTCATATAGACTAAATAAAAATGGTTAAAACCCTTTCAGTGATCGAAAATCCAAAAGGGTAAACATATTTATATTAATTTTAAACAAGCTACTTGCCAATTGTTAAAAATTGAATTAATTAATTAAAAAAATGAACAGTTAGCACAACACAGTGTATGAAGTCACGGATCATACAATCATTAAGTCAAAAGAGAAAAGGAAAAAAAGGAAATTTACCTTTCTGAAGTCTTCGCAGCTTGTCACGAAGAATCCCTCGGCACGACCCAGATGAAACCGGAGCAATCGCCTGCGTAGGAGGTCGGAGAAGACCGAGGTTGTCGCGAGTGGGAGGTTGATGCCGAGGGGAGTGGGCTCACCATCGTTAGACCTGGAAGCGCCGAGGGAAGCGAAGCCGCCACCATGAACTCCGGGGGTGCCAGGGGAGATGTCGCCCCGCCGCTGCTGACCGTGGGTTGTTGCCATCAAGCCGTGGGTCGCCCGGGAAAGGAGGTTCACCGCTGTCATAATCGGGTCGAAGGTGGTAGTTGCTGGATCTGAAGGTTCACCGCCTCGGTTGTCGGAGGGACGCCGGGAGAGAGGTTGTCCGCCGTTGCTGGGTCTCGGGGATGCTGGGGGAAGGATGACGCTGCGGCTGGGTCTCGGGGACGCCGGGGAGCGGTGGAGCTGCCACCGCGGTCGGATCTGAGGGAGCCCGTCGGGGAGGCTCCTGTGCGGCATCACCGACGCCAAAAGGAAGGACGCCGAGGACGGCCGAGTTGTGGATCGCCGGAGTAGAGGGGAGCCCCGCTGTTGGTTCGAAGCCGAGCCGCCGTCGTTGGGGAGCGCCGGGAGGTGGGTTCGCCATTGCTGTTCCTGGAGCGCCGAGGAGACAGTGGGTGGGAAGCCGCCGTGGGTCGGAGAGACCCGGAAGAGCATGATCGTCGTTGCCGTGGAGCTGGAACGCCGAGAGAGGTTGTCCGCTGTTTCTGGGTGCCGCGGCTGGTCTTGTCAGCCACTGTCTGAGAGTTTGCTGCAAGTGGTTGTTGCTTGTTGGGTAGCATCTACCGGGAGGCTGCCGTGGAGCCGGGATGGGAGGAGGTGGATGGATGCTTTGGCTCCGTCCCAGGAGGAAAGTCATTCAAGAAAGAAGGAGGACTTGGAGAAGAAGTTGCAAGACTGGTTACCTTCTTCGTAATGTGTACCTGCTCAAGGAAAGAAAATAGTCAAACAAAAATGAAAGCTCCCGTCGACACTAACGTGCGTCGGCGGGGAGATTAGAGGCGATCCTCCAT
The DNA here is from genome assembly GCA_029817715.1 of Melastoma dodecandrum. Taxonomy (NCBI): domain Eukaryota; kingdom Viridiplantae; phylum Streptophyta; class Magnoliopsida; order Myrtales; family Melastomataceae; genus Melastoma; species Melastoma dodecandrum. The sequence continues at coordinate 2,016,032 of JARUPY010000182.1, forward strand.
CAAGGACGGAGGAGTGGGACTGGTCAGGTCACTTTGTTCCCGTCGCTACAGTGGGTAAACATCAAGTGTAAACCACATATGAGGAAATCAGGATCATCACGTCGTCGCCACTGTTCCCAAATAAGATGGAGTTGCCTGCATGTCGTCCTGCTCGTTGTTGTTGCATGTTCCGTTTGGGTTGGAGGTCTGGGGGTGCACTCCGTGGATGTCGTTTAGACCTACCTTGGGGTCGTTAAAAAAATGGTTGCAGACGGCGGCCAAAGTTTTTCCAGGTAAGCCAATGTTCTCCCTGTAAGCCTCCTCCCCCCTCTGAGTGATCTCTGGTCGTGTCCTTTTTTATTCTGTGCTAATCTGTTATGATGATTTCCTCATCCCCGAAAATCTCGGGGAGGATCGTGGAGATTAGAAGATGGTTTCCAGGAAGATTTTTGTTCACCGAGATCCTGGGGAAGATCATGGGGTGAGTGGAGAAGTCGTTCAGTTATGAGTTGCTGATTTACAGGACTTCTAGAGGTTAGTATCTGAAAAGATTCGCGAAGGTTGATGCCTCCTCCGAACATTTTACTCCTGAAATATTTGTCTAATAGCCTTCCTCTGGCTCTCGATGCAAGCCTTGAATATGCACTTCTGTGATGAACATGGATAGATATGCGGCACTACAAACTCGCAATGGCTTTTGCTCCCGTTCCTGACCTTCACCGTCATGTGGTTACTTCATCTTTGTGATGCCCATATGTTCCATTTCTAAAATGAATACTGTTGGATGCCTTGGTCTATCAAAACCCCGTGATGGTAGTGGGATGAATAGAGGTAGTGTATGATTTCTGATCATTTGCAGCTAATGACCTATCATCCTCTTGATTTGTGCTCGGTTTGTATGATGCCAGGCCTGGAATTATGACAGGCAAAGCTGTTGGAACGGAAGTCCTCGCTGTGCCATCCCTTCATTGTTATTACTGGAGGTAACAAAGGGATTGGCCTGGAGACATGCAAGCAGCTTGCTTTTGCTGGTGTTCTCGTCGTCCTCATTGCTAGACATGTCGGAAGAGGGAACCAGGCAGCTGAGGATTTCGGCAGCATCGGGCGGGAGTCGGGTTGGTCGGTGGCACAAACAGGCGTTTAACCGAAGAAAATGTAAGTTTGTCTGAAGTGGTTGTTTCTTCATCACCTGGTCGATGGTGCTTATGTTTAAAACCTTTGCAGTTTGCTGGACCGCAAGCAAAAGCGTTGAAGGAGGAGTTCCTGGCGATGACTCCAGAGATTGCGGAACACTGTCTCCGGACTAACTACGATGGGGTAAAACAACTTACTGCTGCAATCCTGCCTCTCCTACAACTGTCCGATTATCCAAGGATAGTCAACGTCTCCTCAGGTCTCGGACGCCTCAGGGTAAGACCGCATCGCCATGAAAGATCCGATGCACCTTTTGGTTAATGCCAATTTATAGAAACAATTGCCTAACTTCCGAATTTCGATTGCAAACAGAATTTCCCAAATGAGATGATGTTGGTGCCGAATTTCGATTGCGAGAAGAGCTTAATAGTGTTTGCGGGAAGCATTGTCGGCCTTGGCGAATACGCTCACCAGTGCAGCCGGGAGATCCAGAGGGCAAGGACCGTCGTGTTGCAGGGGATCATCAAGAATCCAAACCCATCAGAACGCGACCTTGTAGTGTCAATGGGAACATGCAGTGGGACGACCCCCACCCTTCTAATAATTGATTACATACAAGCAAGCGGCCGCGACGAAACACCCTTGAGTTGGATTTTCTTACAGATGTCAAAACCCCATTCATTTGGATTGTTTTCCCACCTGCCTTAACAAGGGATTGTGGAAGGACTTAGCCCTATCATTAGAAACTTAACACACCCCCCACATCACGTGTGCATGAAGAGATTATTTTTTTTTTTTAAGTTTATGCTTTTTGTCTTAGTGCATTAAAAGTAGGAGGAGGTGCGCCCTTCTTATCTGTGGTCGTGGGTAAACTTTTGATGTCATCAATCTTTACCCAACACACATTTCCAGTCATGATCGAGTTGGGTCGAGTTGACCTCCCCGAGGGATTAATATTATTGTTGCCGAGTTTGTGCATGAACTGGTCAAGATTGGTCGCAATAAGAACAAAATTGTTCGTCGGTAGCTATCCATCACTCTCTACAAATTTGGGGTATCAACACAGAGTCTCCCCCCCCATCTGCAAAAGTCAATGGTATTTTACAGAAACGAGGATAAAATCTTCTTCTTTCAGCTCCTCTTTGGCTAATACGAGGAGGATCGAAGAGCGTTTTGCGGGGAATCCAAGAATTGTCGATGAAGCAATTAGCTTTTCCATCTCTTTCACCAACTTCCATGAGAAAACTTAAGAACCCTGAGTTGGGCCGGTTCAATGTTTACGCGGGCTTAGTCAATTGGGCTCATGAATTCTGAGGAGGGGTGCATTTAGACAAACAGGTGGCGGACTGCCATTCGGCGGGGGTGATTTCTGGCAACCCAATAACATCCAAGAAAATTCTTACAATATCTTCTCCAAATAATATCGTCCTGAAACTCCCCCCCCCCCCCCCCCCCCCCGTCCAACGCGTAACGCTCGGCCTTTTTTGTTCGTATGTGTTTTGTTTTCTCGACCGAAGGCGGGCCAACTTTTTTCTGAGGCGAGGTGCTGAGCGCACGCATTTCTGTGGCCGGGATTCCCCCCCCCCCATTAATTCCTCCGTTTTGTTGGTTGTTCGAGGGATCGTCATACGCTTTGTTCTCGTTTTCCGTGTGGGGGTTGGTTTTTAGTTGGATCTTGCCGTGATCGATCAGTCCATAGCCTTTTCTCGTGCTTTTGTTTATGATGTGTTAGGGAGGTGACTGCTGCTGTTCGCTTCCTTTTGCTCGAGGAATGGAACTGGCTTTGAGGACTCAGAGGCCCCTGAGTTGTGGCGGTGCTTCTAGTGAGATTGGGAGCTTCAGGATGAGAACTTCACCGGGTTTGTACCCCGTTAGCTCCTCATGGGTAGGATATACGTTAATCGCCTCGCTTCGTTTCATCGTTTGGGAAGTATTTAGAGTGTAGTTTCGACATCATTCTGCTTCGCGAGACCCGTTTCTTGTCAGGGAAGTTGGGTGTGGCCCGTTCTGAATCATGGCTATTGGTTTCGAGATCAGAGCTGGACTCGATACTGCCGGAGTTCTCTTTTCTTTTCCTTCTCTTTTTTGGTATCGGGTGGTCGGGGTCTGTCTTTTATCAGTACCGGTAAATGTGTGGGGTCTTTCTTTTGTGGTTTCTTTTGGCAAAGGACGTGGTGTTGTGTTTTGTTCCTGATTAATTGAATTGAATGTCTTCTTTCCAGTTCAGTTCGTGGCATGGCAAGGAGTCACGTGCTGGAACGTCCTTTCGGATAGTTGCTTCAGCAGGTTAAGTTTGATTGGTTGTGATGTCTTGTGAGATGATAATGTATTTTCCAGTGTTGAGCTCCCCTTGAAGTAGCTTCGTTTTGATAGATTTCTCCAGAAGGAGACAGCGGAAAGCTTCGACGGCGAGGTCGAAAGGCTCTGCTTCGAAGGGTTTTATGCCCAGGGCACCAGCACGCAATAGCAGTCAGAAGAGAGAGTCCGATGATGATGCTGGCAAGAAAGGTTTCGGCACAACACCGATTCAGGAGCACTCAGCACCCCATGCTGAAACTTTCGGGTTGAAGTCCGATTCTGATGAACAGGAAGTTGTAGAAGTTGATGGAGATGATGGTTTCTATGAGAAAAGCTATTTCGAGGAGTTGACGTCTACGAGTGAGTCCTCCAGTGCATATAGTGCCACATCCTTCAAAAATAATGGCAGTGTTCGAAAGGATTCTGCGGACTTGGGAACATCACTGGAGATAGAAATAACTGAAAAAAGTAGTCAAGATGATGTATCAAATGGAATTGCCTCAAAGGGTGAAAGGTTTGATGCCGAAGATGGTGACATCACTGGGGAAGATGGAAGTGCAGAGGGTTACGAGGATAAAATAAAGGCAGATGCTGAATTGCAGCTAGAGCTCCAGGCTACTCTTCGGCAACGTGAAATAGAGAGGCTTGCAGGAGAGAATGCAGGAAGAAATAATAAATTGTTCACTTATCCTGAGCCAGTGAAGCCTGATCAGGACGTAGAAATATTCTTTAATAAGAGCTTGTCTCCTCTAAGCAGTGAACCAGAGGTTCTTCTAATGGGGGCATTCAATGATTGGCGATGGAGATCATTCACTGTAAGGTTAAATAAGTCTCGCCTTAGCGGGGATTGGTGGTCTTGCCTGGTTCATATTCCTAAACAAGCATACAAGATGGACTTTGTCTTCTATGACGGTCAGAATGTCTATGACAACAATGACAAGAAGGATTTTTGCATTCCTGTGGAAGGTGGAATGAATCCGTCCGCGTTTGAAGATTTCCTAATTGAGGAGAAAAGAAAGGAGCTCGAGAGACTTGCAAGAGAAGAAGCCGAGCGCAAGAGACATGCAGAGGAACTGAGGCTAAGAGAAGCTGAGAAAGCTGCCATCGAAGCCGATAAAGCACAGGCAAAAATGGAACTACAAAAGAAACGGGAATTCCTTCAAAATTTATTGAAAAATGCTTCTAGATCACTTCCGAATGTTTGGTACATAGAACCTTCCGAATTCAAAGCCAAGGACTTGGTGAGGTTATATTTCAACAAGAGTACTAGCCCTCTTGCTAACTCGAAGGAAATATGGCTCCATGGAGGCTACAACAATTGGCAGAATGGGGTATCCATTTCTGAAAGATCTGTAAAATCAGACAGAAAAGATGGTGACTGGTGGTATGCTTACGGTATGTTTTCCTGAGAATCCACCACTGTTTGTCTTAACATATTATTCGCATTTACACGTCTACTATTGCTAAAATTTTTGTTGGGTCGTAGCTCCCTTTCAGTAAGGCGCCTATATTAATGTCTGGTTTACTATTTGCCAGGAGTTAGCATTCTCTTTCAGTACAAAATTGTCATTTTTACTATTCTTTACTCTCTTACCTTTTGATATCTTATTGTTGTAGTTGTTGTGCCGGATCGGGCATTGGTATTGGATTGGGTTTTTGCTGATGGACCTCCAGGAAAGGCTGCTGCCTATGACAATAATAACCGGCAGGATTTTCATGCTATTGTCCCGGAAAGTGTCCCCGAAGAGCTGTACTGGGCTGAGGAAGAACATCGAATATTTCAGAAACTGCAGGAGGAAAGAAGGGCTAAAGAAGAAGCAATACGTGCTAAGGTCTGTAAATACTTTTAAGAGCCCTTTATTACTTATGGAGGCTAGTCTTTATATCGCACATGTTACATTTTTTACCGCTGCACGAGTCCAAAGCTGAAAATAGAACCTTCCAGAAGTAGTTCATACTTCCTAGAAGTTGTTACTTATCTCCTGTTACGTTTACTTGGTTAGACAGCATGCATGAGAACTTCTTGTCGTCTTGCAGGCTGAAAAAACAGCACGAATGAAAGCTGAAACCAAGGCAAGAACTTTGACCAGGTTTCTGCTATCACAGAAACATATAGTGTACACAGATCCCCTTGATGTGAAAGCAGGGGATACAGTTACAGTATTCTATAACCCTGCCAATACTGTCCTTAATGGGAAATCTGAGATATGGTTTAGATGTTCGTTTAATCGTTGGACTCATCAAATGGGTCCATTATCCCCCCAGAAGATGACCCCTGCAGAACACGGTCCTCATGTGAAAGCCACAGGTTAGTCTTAAAAGTTAGGTGTTGCATGTAGATTCCAAGGATTACGTCTATTGGTCTGCCTCTTATACACTACGCCCCCCTATCTTCTATCAGTGACCATTCTTATCAATCTTGGTAACTCGTATCTTTTCCTTGGCTTTCTTTCCTTGCTTTAAAATAGGATGTTGATGAACAGTGTGGTCTCGCTTGCTAGGAAGTTGGTGAAAACATTGAGCTGGAGATGATGAAAAAAATTATTTAAAAGGAGTGTTCTTCCAATAAGTAAGACGATGAGGATGCTCGCTTAATAAGGAGACTAAATGTTTTCTCCAGTTGGACAAAAGCTGATCAGAATCTGATATGAACACTTATTCAATGAAAATTGAGTAGCTTTTAAGTACGAGTGTTGGGACTAATAGAATTGTTTCTTCTTTTGCAGTGAGGGTCCCATTTGATGCATACATGATGGATTTTGTGTTCTCTGATAGCGAAAATGGAGGAGTTTTTGACAACAAAAATGGGATGGACTATCACATACCCGTGTTTGGAGGAATATCAAGAGAGCCGCCAATTCATATTGTACATATTGCTGTTGAAATGGCTCCCACAGCCAAGGTAATTTCCACTTATAGATGATTATGATCATAATATCATGCAGAGGTTGATTTGGTTCATTTTATTATTACTGGCTATTAGAACAAATTGAATTGATAGTCCCAATAGGCTTTTCCCGGGATGATTACCAGTTCCATTTCTGTTTAAGTTGCTTTCCATTGATAGTCCCAAATGCAATAACTGCTTTTACTTGGAGGCAGTTCTGTTATTGCAAATAGTGATTCCCTCAGCGAGTGCTTATCTTTCTCCTTTTGTTGCCTTGCAAAAGGAAACTTTTCTGCCGATGATTGATGTATAGTTGTTTAGACTGTGCCTTAACTTTCACTAGTATCGTGGTTGAAAAATATCCTTCTAAGGATGTGAATTTCGTATAGCGGTATAAACTCTTGGTTGTTGTTGGACATCAACTGTTGAGTTTCTCTTGAAAATTAATGCTACAATTAATGTAGGTGGGAGGCCTTGGCGATGTTGTGACTAGCCTATCTCGAGCTGTTCAAGAGTTAAATCACAATGTCAACATATTGCTACCGAAGTATGACTGCTTGAACCTTGGCAATGTAAGCACTTTCCATCCTTCTAGAATGGTCTTTACTCATAGATATTTAAGTTATTTTGCCTGATGATGGATAAATATGAAGCTTTTATGGGATAGGGTTGTGTTGGCTTGTGAACTTATTACTAAATCGTTTTGATAATGAACATCTCCCTGAAACGAGCTCACATGATATTTTTCTTTTTCTCCATTCTTTATTTTTATTCTCCTCCATTCTTATGATAGTTTTCTTTTTCTCCATGGAGTGTTGCTGCCGTTCCAGGTGATTTAGGAAGTCAGATGAGAGTAAAGTATTATAAGTGGGTCAGATAGAAAGAAGGCTGTTATTCCCGTTATTAACCTCTCCCTGTCTACTTGACATTTTCATTCATGATGATGTTTCTGATTGACTTTGTGCCCATATGCCCCTGGATTGATTTAGGTGAAGGACTTCGAGTATCAGCGAAGTTATTCCTGGGGCGGAACTGAAATTAAGGTTTGGCATGGGAAGGTGGAAGGTCTTTCTGTCTACTTCCTCGACCCTCAAAATGGGTACGTACTTTACCTGCTTCACACAATCGAATTTCTATGTGGGGTTGTCGGATGAAACATGGCACAGTCTGAAGTTCATACTTTTTTATTGCATGGGGAGTGGATATACTGACAGTGCCTAGGATAATAATGACCGATAAGATCCAAGAAAAAGCACTTCCATTTTCAACCAAAATGAAAAGAACACCGAGTGGTATGCCAAGATGGTATAGTGCCTGTTAGATGGACCTAACATTAATATATTTTTCTCTTAGATTATTCTGGAGAGGCTGTGTCTATGGATGCAAAGACGATGGGCATAGATTTGGTTTCTTTTGCCATGCCGCTTTAGAATTTCTGCAGCAAAGTGGCCTTCATCCTGTGAGAATCAATACAATGCTCGATATACCTTGCAATGAATTCCCTCGATATTATTCAATTAATATTAACTAATGATTTTTTATTTTCATTTGCTTCAGGATATTATTCATTGCCATGACTGGTCTAGTGCTCCAGTTGCTTGGTTGTTTAAGGACCATTATAAGCAATATGGCCTCATTAAATCTCGAGTTGTCTTCACCATCCATAACCTTGAATTTGGTGCGCAGCTGATTGCCAAAGCTATGGCATACTCAGACAAGGCTACAACTGTTAGTAACTCTTTTAACCCAGATGCTGTTCGGATTTATGAAACGATAGTTTTTTGTTTACCTTGAAACCCAGTTCCCTCTAGCATCAAACGTAAGTTGTCTATCTACTCATACGTAAATATGTCATCCACTTTTCTTTAATGCAGGTATCTCACACTTATTCAAAAGAGGTTGCTGGGAATCCTGCAATTGCCCCTCACCTTTTTAAGTTCCATGGTATAGTGAATGGAATTGATCCAGATATATGGGACCCATTCAATGACAAATTCATCCCAGTGAGTGTAGATGAAAATTTTCTAGTTTTCTGGCGTACCCCTTTCTGAATTTTTTTGGGATATTATTTGCTAAAAGCTGTTTGTGCTCAATTTTTTTCTTATCCAGATTTCCAACCTGCATTTTATCTCAATGATCGTGCATAATTTTCTTTTCTGCTTTCTCTCTTTCTGGGGATGCCTGAAAAAAGCCCGAGTTCATACCCCGTTTCTTCATAGCAATAATGTTGTCTTGCATTCTCAGGTATCTTACACCTCAGAAAATGTCGTTGAGGGAAAAGGAGCGGCCAAGGAGGCCCTGCAGCAAAGACTTGGATTGCGGAAGCTTGATGTACCTCTTGTTGGAATCATTAGCCGCCTAACACATCAGAAAGGAATTGACCTCATCAAGCATGCCTTGTCGCGCACTTTAGAGCGTGGGGGACAGGTTTATCATCTTCCTTCCCCACCATTGGGTTAGATTGTTATTTTTCGTGTTGTGGACAAAACTAAAAAATTTCTTTTAGCCGCAAAACCATACCATGTCTTAAGTGGTATTTTTGTAAAGAGCACATTCTATCCTGCTATGCCAAATCAAGTTCCCAGATACTTTTTCCAGGCTTTTGGATGTGATTATAAGCATGTTTGGGAAGTTTCTTCAGTAACTACTTTGCATACTGGGCTGCTACCTAAGGATAATCTTCCTACATTCTTTGTTTGGAAAGAGTCAGCAAATGCCTGGATTGATCTTCAGCCGGAATTTCTGTTGGCAGGTTGTACTATTGGGTTCAGCACCTGATCCTCGCATACAAAATGAGTTTGTGAATTTGGCGAATCATTTACACTCTTCTCATAATGACCGAGCTCGTCTATGCCTGACTTATGATGAGCCTCTGTCCCATTTGGTATTGTTTCTTTACTTCAGTGTTGTATGCTTCCTGGATCTTAATACTTACTATTAGCTTTGCATTCAATGTAGATATACGCTGGAGCCGATTTCATTTTAGTTCCCTCAATTTTTGAGCCATGTGGACTTACTCAGCTCACAGCAATGCGATATGGCTCTATCCCTGTTGTCCGAAAAACTGGAGGTGCGAGCATCCTTATGTGCTATATTCTAAATGGAATTTTCCTTATGATTTGTTATCTGCGAAAATCCTCTAGAAACTTTCCACAAATCTTCAGAGAAATATGTATGCCCTTTGGAGACCTTTGATGAAATAAAATTGGAACAACCCTGTTGAAAATTACAAATTGGTCTTGTTTCTTAGGTGTTAAATAATTGGCCTTCTGATGATCTCTGTCTTTCTAGCTTGGCCAGTCTGAATGTGAAATGCTCTTAATCTCAATATATGCAAAGGACCTCCAACTACATTTTGTGTCCCTCATATCTCTTGTACGCATATTCTGGTTGTAGGTCTTTATGATACAGTTTTTGATGTTGACCACGATAAAGAAAGAGCAGAAGCTCAAGGTCTTGAACCCAATGGATTCAATTTCGATGGAGCAGATACTGGCGGGGTTGACTATGCTCTGAATAGGTGAGGAAACTTACCAGCATCTAGACTAAGGCATATTGTAGTTCGTCAAAGGGGCTGCTGGTCATGTCATGAACGTGGTGGAGATTAGAACGATCAACATCCCTTTCTCTGAACTTATAATTTAACAAACCTGGTGTGTTTCAGGGCGCTGTCTGCCTGGTACGACAGTAAGGAGTGGTTTAACTCGTTGTGCAAGAGGGTGATGGAGCAAGATTGGTCGTGGAACCGACCCGCGCTGGACTACATGGAACTCTACCACGCGGCACGTAAATTAGAATGAGGGCGATCCTTGGATGGTCATTCGCAATTTCTGCTTCTCCACTCGTCTGTACAGCAGGCATGCAAGGTCGGTCTCCTGGTTTCGTTTGCCGCCGAAGCTTTTACTAGTTTCACAGCACCTGGGGAAAAGGACAGGTTACAAGGCATTCTAAGATCAACCAGGACACGTTCTCAATTTTGTTTGGTAGTGTATACGTACATATATACAGGGATAGTTTAGTTTCTGATAAAAACTTTACCGAGTCATTTGTACAGAAACAAACCCTTTTGCTTGCGTGATGGAGGAGAGTGCATAGAATGAAAGAGACAGCGGCAGCAGCAACAGGAGAATTCTATCACTTTCATGGCACTCAAAAAGTAAGTAAAAAAAATCCCACATGATAGAGATGTGATGGCTGTTGATGCATTGTGTTTTCTAGGCACATCACAGGGGAGGAGAGAGAGTTGTAGGTACTTTGAGCTAATAATACTCCCATCCCAAGCCTCTCTATGTAGACATGACAGTCTAGTGACTGATTTTTTTGGTGGGTGGTGAGTGTGACTGAGATTTTGAGGTGCAGCAGGATCTCTTCTTGTTCGTAAGAGCACCCCCAACTTTTTCGACCCTGAACAGACAATCAGGTCTCCATTTGTCTTGCCCTTTTTGACGGTTGAGACGGTGCTCTTCCCCTGATGATTCCCTCGATAATCCCACAGACAATCATCCGGGCATTAGTTGTAATTGGGATTTGGTCAAATTATCTTATTTGTTTTTAATTATATCAAAATTTTTTTAATTATGTAATATTTTTATATATTTTAAACTTACAACGTTATTTTTAATTTATCCTTTATAAGGCGTATCGCAAACGAAAGTTGACGTCACGCTTACGTAAAGATAATATGTCGTTAGTTATCTCATCGTCTAAATATAACGATTTTTCTTTAAATAAATAAAATCTTTTTAATTAAATTGATCGACCATCCAATCCTAAATCTAAGAGAATCATAATTTTTCTTTAAAAAAAAAAACAAGAAAATGAACTCGCCTTCATCGTTCGAGCAGACAGGTCGTCAGGAGTTAGAACAGCAAGGAGCATCAACAACCAAGCCATCGGAGGTCGAGGTCGACCCATCATCAGGTCAGGACAGGCACTAAAGTTAGTAGGTTCCTTTGTCTTCATGTGTAGTGGGAGGAGACGTCAGGAATACGAAGTGGAAAGAGAAGTGGGTTTAGGGATTATCAAAGGTAGCGTATTTTTTAATTAAAAATTTCAACTGTATTTCATAATTTCGTATAAAGAAGCTCCCTCCATTAACATTCTTGCCCCCAATATAATCCCCTGCCCCAAATATTCTAATCGGGATAAAAAAAAGTCGGAACCCTAATCGGTTATTTGCCTCCATTCGGCGTCGATGGCGTCTTTTGCGGTGATTACGCCCGAGGACGTTCTCGAGTCCCTGATGAACGATGGCACCATCGATTCCCTCCGCCTCAAGATCATCAACCAGCTCAAAGCCAATGTAAACAAACAAGCAAATAGTTCCCTCCTTTGATGTCGTCTCTTGTCTCGAACGTCGATCTTTGAGTACCCTCTAGGTTTTGAATTGATCAAGATTGAATTTTTATTTAGTGGGTAATCATTGGAAGATGAAAGTGGCTTCCTTTTTTTTTGCGTGGTCGTTGTGTTGGATTTCGGTACGCACGTTATCTGTCGCAAGCCTATCTCTTTTCAGCTGTTCTTCATTCGGGAGCATCCTGGATGCTTTGAGCTGTGTTCTGATCTCTTCCCTTGGTGCGTTTGTCTGCTGGATGTAGGAAGAGCTGAAGAAAACCACTATTAAAATGGCAGAGCAGAGTAAGGTACTTAACACTCCAGGGGCCGAGAAACAGACGAAGAGAGAACTTTTTGATGCTTTACGTCAGGAACTCGAGTAAGTGTTCAAAAGATATTCTCTAGTCATTAATTCGTTCCTCGGAACTTCTTCAGTGTATAGAAATGTCCAAATTAGTAGTTTTTGGGTGTCTTGGCCGTATTTATTAGCAACTTAGTTGTCCACTTGTTGCTGTAAGGATTGACTAACGGTGGATTTGTGATTGAAGAGTCCATTTAATCTGATTGTCTTGTATTACGAATAGCTGGATTTGGCTTAGTTTGATGGGAAACAGGTTTAGCTTTAGACAGAATCAAATGATTAGGAGACAACTTCTGAGAATATTAGTGGAATTTTTGTTCTACCATCAGAATGCTTATAATGAATGAACTAGCTATCCCTCAAATGCGAGGGGTCAACTTTCTGTTTGAATTTGACATTGCTAATCTTTAACGAGTCCTTTGGAATTCTAGTCCATCACTTATTTTGTGAGAATTTATCCTTGACTGATAATGTGCTTAATCTGACTAATAGAGCACTAAGGAGTTGGTAACATTGGCATCTCCTAATTATGATCCTGCCAATGATATCAAGTATATGAACAATGCATCGAGGAATTTCTTTTAGAACTCCTTCATTTTCGTTTCTTGCTATAGTTGCAAGAGGTAATGATTGCTTGAAGGACACCTGATAATCTGACCTAAAAGGAAAAGGATTTTTTGTATCTATTCATTAATTGGAATCCCTATTTTAGAGCATACAGGTGTTTCTGAAATGCCCTTTTCCCGACAGCCAAATTATCCTAGAAATTTTGAATCTAATTGTGCTTCCCTTAACTAAATCATTCATCCTATGGAACTCTTTTAATAGAATAGAGAGCAGGATCTACGCCTGGTTTTGTTGTTTCTCAATGACATAGTATTGCCCTCTTATGTACTTGATAATCACTTTCCACTAGTGGGTGTGTCCTTCATGTAGAGAACCCTATCATTCAGAACATCTGTATGGTATTGGTTGACATTCTGGCTGCTTATTTGGGGCTGGGTGTTTAAGTCTGTTATCTCTCTCTGCAAGCTTAGTTATTGAGATATTCTATGTACTCTCGTTGACTTTGTGGTACAGGCCTCAGGTGCGGGAGAAGGCATCAAAATCAGTCTGGGAAGTAATTCTAGACCACAACGGGCTGGGAAAGGAAAACGAGATCGTGGAACGGGTGTTTTGTCGATTAAGCAGAAAAGAGCCTCCTCTGTTTCCATCCGCGGATCCCGAAGCCCAGCCAAATGGAGTAAAGGATGATGGAAAACATAAACAAAGAGATGGGAAGGGCGAGAAAGAGACGAAGGAAGTCCATTCTTCAAAGAAACGGCGCTTGGCAGACACGAGCCCAGAGTAGGTGAACTTGCTTTTCACCCTGCAAGCCTGTGGAAGTGGAATCTGTCAGGCATCTTCACTTTGGTTTGTGTAGATTACGGCACGTGGTCGTCGCCACAGTAGATGGGGCTGCATGATTGGTGCATTGACATTGGTATGCTTAGCTTAGGATTCTGGACAAACCAAATAGTTGTTCGGAGTCTGTGTAAAACTATGGCAATGATAGACATTCCCTCCTATGTGGAAGTAGGTAAAGAATAAATTATATCGTCTTTGATGGGCCGAGAAACAGGCCCAATTAGCATCCAAGCCCAACACTTCGCTTTTCCGTGCCAGAGTTTACTTTCACTGAACTCCTGGAATCGCACTGTTCGTCTCCAGTTTCTTCCTCCTCCGGCGTCAACCGTCGACCATCTCATCCCCAATCGAGGCCGAAATCGATAATTTTAGGGTTTAGTCTTGGGGCATTAGAGGATGGATTTAGAGAAGAGAAGGGTTCAATTGCTCCTCTTCATCGCCGGCATCGTCGCTCTCAGCATCACTGGTGATTTTTTTCCCTTTTTGTTGATTCTCTCGCGGCATTTTCTTACATTCAATTCCTTTTCGATTGATTGATAGCTCGGATCGTGGTTTCTGGAATTGGGTCTGGTTAAATTACTTCATTGATGGGGTTTAGTACTTTTCTTGATGGATTGAGTGGACGGACCATTTAGATTGCCAAGAAATTATCTGATCTGATTAGGCTTACGTGATTGTAAGACTGGATTTGGCGACGATGAGTTGGAACCTCGTATCGATTGATTTGCATGCTCGTTTCAGCCGAGAAATTCCGGCTGCTGGTTGGGGAAGAACGCTCGTCTCAGAGTGGGAAGTTCACCTTGTTGAATTGCTTCGACATGGGCAGCGGTACGCTTGCATGCTCGGTGAAGGAGGGCGTGAAGCTCTACTTCTACAACATCCGATCCGTCCATGTTGAGAGCAAGAGAAACATCGCAACCGAGGCCGCGCTTATCGACGCGTTGGGCCAGGGCCTGTCCGCTAAGGACGCGGCCAAGCAGGCGCAGAAGGAAGGTGCGAAAGCGGCGAAGCTCGCATCCCGGCAGGCGAAGCGTATAATTGGCCCGATCATATCTTCAGGTTGGGATTTTTTTGAAGCCATGTACTACGGCGGATCCTTCACGGAGGGCGTACTCAGGGGAACTGGAACGTTGTTCGGTGCATATGGTGGGGGCTTCATTGGCGAGCAGAGACTCGGGAGAGTGGGTTATCTGGTGGGGAGTCATTTCGGGAGTTGGGTTGGAGGCAGGATAGGGCTCATGGTTTACGATATCATGAACGGAGTGCAATTCATTCTACAGTTTGTTGAACCTCAGGATGAGGAACCACTACAGTTTGTTGAACCTCAGGAAGAGGAACCACTACAGTTTGTTGAACCTCAGGAAGAGGAACCACCAGCTGCTTACGATAGCTCTGGATCGTATGAAGAATTTTGAGAACCTGTTTGATACTGCAAAACATTTTTCATACATAGTTCATACCGACGAAACAGTAAGCTTTGTGTGAGATTACTGTTTTGGACATTAGGAGATGGTCTGGTTTCATTGTCCTGCTTGCAGATGCAACTATAATATATAAAACTTTGATTTCCTTGTGTCCATTTGGGACCGGCACAGCAAGCTGTTTAAGGTGAAAAAGATGGTAGGCTTGACTGAAGAGTGGGATGTGTCTTCTAGGGGGTTGTGCAATATCAACGCAGTGAGGAAAAAAAATTTGCGTTTCGAAATTTCGAAAATAATATCTCGAAGTCGGACTTTATAAATCCAAGTTAACTCATGAAAAAACTTAGGATTTTGAAGTCATTTCAAAAAAATTAAAAAAAAATTCCGACTTTTATCGGACTTTATAATTTCGAGTTCCTTCGTTAGTAAATACGGACAACTTCGATATATTATTTTCGAAATTTCGAAACTATCTATCTTTGTAATTTTTTTTTCCGCCTAGCATGTCTACTATGTACAACCTTAAACGAGTTTTGATGGAACTAAAACACGTTGAAGGCAATCAACAAGTTTTGATTTACCTTTCTGTACTTCTTGTTCCTTTTCATGAGAAAGGAAATGCTCAAGATGATAAGCGGAGAGCATGGAGACAGGCCAAAAGAAAAGGTCCACATTCCCCGTGCGTGGAAAATTGGTTCGCCTTTTGTCTTATGCACATCTGCAGTAAACGTTATCCCGTTCAGAGACGCATATGATATCGTCCAAAACAGGTCGCGATGGCTTGGCCGTTGGTGGGCGCACACAAAGGCCGTTTTATCGCGGCTACTTCTACTAGGTTGTCTGAAGGAAAGACCTCGTGAGACGTCGTAACACGTTAGGGATGATAGAATAGGAGGGATTGATTGATGACTCAAGTCCCAAACTCTTAGGCACTTACCCAACAAGGGGAATCGAATCTCCATCGATTAATTCGCATTCGCGTAGGTATTGAAAGGGGCGGAACTGAGTCGTTGTCATAGAAGAGTTCTCTTAGGACAAAGAAGAAGAAAAAAAAACTCCGAGAAACCCAGGCGTGGCGTGGTGTGAACACAGCGGAATCGACGTTATCTCTTTGTTTTTAATAATGAAAGAGGGAGGAGGGGTGAGATCAGTTCAGAAGCTCATGGGGGTTGTGATGTTTGTTGATTGGGATGTTTAGGGTTTTTACTGCCAGGGATTGATTGATTATTGGAGTGTGAAACCAATTCCTTTGGAGGAATCTCTTCTTTCTTCTTCTTCTTCTTCTTCTTAATTGGTTGGAAGTCGATAGGAAGAAAATGTCATTAGGTTGAGGATCCCTGTGATTATTATTAATACTTACCTCCTATCTCCAATCCCAAAGCCAAATATTAATCCGGATACTAATTAATTACACCGCCTAATTATTCAGAATATTTCATTTAGTTTTGTACTCGGTTATTCATCTTTGTAAATTAAACAAACAATTAAATATTATAAATTTAAAATATTTTTGTGTGTATATTAATAACTTAAAAGCAACAACATTATATAATATATATAAGTCCCATTACATATAAATTTCTAGTTTTTTAGTACCTAATTTATATTACACGATCCTTCCATAATATATTTGGTAACTAATATCAGTATAACATGCTAATAATTTATATTGTAATACCAAAATATTGTAATTAATTCATAGGGATAAGAAGTATGAATTTTAAATAACGTAGGAAATTTAAAAAGTAGTTTGTATTAAACTATTCCCATAGTTAATATAAATCGATCTTTCTTATAATATATTAGGGTAAAAATTTTGGCTAATTATGTTGCATCTTAATCCTATGATTATAATATATTATGTCCACACCATCCTTGTGAATTAATTACATTTGGGAGAGGTGGCCTGAGGCATGATGCCATGCCATGCCATGCCCCTCGAGCGAGTGTCCTCTCATACAAATAAGGAGGGAGATGTTGTCACAGTGTACTCATCACCCTCTTCGCATCATCCTCTCAACCAAAACCCTACTCTTCCCTCTAAGAGTGTCCACATGGTTTGCCAAGTGAGAGACCACCCCTTCGTCCAGAAGGTCACCCGGCTGTACGAGAAGATATCGAGCCTCGATGACCTCAGACCATCCAAGGACGTGGACGCCCTCTTCACTCAGCTCGTCCTCACGTGCATCCCGCCCTCCCCTATCGATGTCACGGCCCTACCATGCCCCTGGCTCCATCTCATGAGGTCTCACCTCATTAAGCTATGCGGTCAGGCCGAGTCCCTCCTCGAGTCTCATTTCTCCACCCTCCTCGGAGATTCCTACCAGTTCCCTATCCACAATCTCCAAGTTTTCCCTTACTATTCCAATTACATAAACCTCGCCCGTCTCGAGTTCTCCTTACTCAAGGATCACCTCCCCCGCGATGGCCCTCTCCCTAGGAAGGTCGCCTTCGTTGGATCCGGCCCTCTTCCCCTTTCCTCCATCGTCCTCGCCAGGGAACACCTCACCAGTTCGATCTTCTATAATTATGATATCGATCCCTCTGCTGGGTCGATGGCCAAGAAGCTGGTTTCATCCGACCCCGACTTGTCCCAGAGGGTCCTTTTCCGGACCTCCGATATATTTAACTTGACCGAGGAACTTGGGGAGTACGATGTGGTGTTCCTGGCAGCACTAGTGGGCCTGGACGAGGAAGAAAAGGTGAGGGTGGTCAGACACCTGGTTAAGTATATGAAGGATGAGGCCATGCTGATGGCGAGGAGCGCGCACGGTGCTAGGGCTTTCCTGTACCCGGTGTTGGAGCCGAGCGAGCTGCAAGGGTTCAAGGTCCTCTCGGTTCACCATCCAAGCGACGAAGTGATCAATTCGGTCGTCGTGGCTCGCAAGTGTCCTCTGCTGCAGTCCATGTTCCTCCCTAAAGTTGGCAAGAAGGGTGAGCAAGTTGTCGGCTGCAACAAGTGCTCTAAACAGTTCTGTGACTTCGATAGCGGAAACAACAGAGGCACCGCTATTGATTCCGGATTGATCCTTTAGGAGAATATCACGGCTCGTCCTGACCCATCATTCCGTGGTGTGAAACCATTGCAACTCTTGCGCCTCAGGGCTATGCTGCATGTTTTTATGTTCGAGGAGGGTAATTCGGTACCCCATTTTCTGTACGAGTCTACAAGAAATACGATGACAAATAATCTTCGTTTTTCTTTACAGTTGATCATCAACTGGAGTATCGTGTACAGTGTGTTATTCTGATTTGCATCGATCTTTTCTATCCATATCTGGCTCACGAAAAGAAGGGGAAGCGCAGGATGGGGAAGATAGTGGGCCGAAAGCCCAAATGGGAAGGGACTTGGAAGCCCATCTAAAAGGCTATGGCTATGTAATATATATAACCTGTCCCTATTTCCTACGGCAAATAGTGTGATCAATCATATCACGTCCATTCAAAATGTCCCTTCAAAATGTATTTTCGGAAATCAATTATAAAGATAGCCTTATTTTCTCGATTTATGTATTTTCCTAGAGGATGGATAGTTCCTCGATAAGGTCAGTTCCACCTCTTTCTGCACCATACGATGATAAGTTGGTGTCTGCCTGCCTGCTTCAATAACTTCTCCATGGACATGTCCTTTCACTTGTAAAAGTATAAAGGAGTTAGATTATTCAACATCTTTGATTCACAATTTTCACTCGAAAGATACCGTACGGTTAAGAGATTAGTCATGCGGATGGTTTGGTAAGCAAAAATTATCAGTAATTAATGAATAAGTTCATTACATAATCATCGTTAATAAGTCGGGGGCCGG
Source organism: Melastoma dodecandrum (assembly GCA_029817715.1). NCBI lineage: Eukaryota > Viridiplantae > Streptophyta > Magnoliopsida > Myrtales > Melastomataceae > Melastoma > Melastoma dodecandrum. Next base: position 2,034,658 of record JARUPY010000182.1, read on the forward strand.
TGATTCATCAGATGATGATACAGTTCTCTTCTTTTCAACCTGTCTTAATATGGAGAATCGAAGTCTCCATCGACGTTGTGATCATAAGTAGTAGTAGTAGTAGGAGGCGGAGGAGCCGTTCTGATGCTGCCGCTCACGCCTTCCATCAACGCGAACCTCATGTCCTCCGACGGCTTCCAATGCCTCTTCCTCTGGTTTATGAACCAGTTGTTTATCTGCTTCGGATCCAGCCCCGTCGCCTGCGAAAGCTTCATCTTGTCCTCCTCCTGAGACGTCGAAGAAGAAAAGCTGTTAAAGAAGATGAAGAATAACGAGCCACGTCGAATGAAGGGTAACGGATTTCGACTCACAGTCGGGTAAGGCCATTTGTAATGGGAATTCCACCAGTCCAGGAGTGTTGTCCTCGCATCTTTAGGCAGTTTCCCGTTCTTCCTCTTCTTCAAGAACTCCTTCCTCAAGTTGCTCAAGTACCCACTATACTTCTTCAGCAGGACATCCTTAATGCTTTCATCATTGGCACCGCCAGGCTGGTAAGGTTGGTACTCGGTCGGCTCGCCCTCCCCGCCGCTGAGCTCCTCATCCGAACTCCCGGCAACTTCTTCTGAAGAATTAAAAGATCAACCCAAATCCTTCCAAACAGATTCTCTCTAACCAAGGATTCCTCTCCTCCTTGTAATGAACCATTATTGGACACGACATTATTCTAAAGTATGGTAAAAATGATCAGAATGGAAGACCTCATATTCGAATTCCTACAAGGGAGTAGCACTGGGGAGACAGGAAATGAATGACCGACCAGGTTTAGGGACAGAGTGTTGTGGGGAGGGGGAGGGGGAGACAAGACATATTGGAGATGGAATCTGACCAGATAAGGAGAAGATAATATATCATATAACAAGGGTTTCCAGCATATTCTAGTCTTCTTCTACAACACCCAAGAATAAAATAAGAAAAATAACTGGATGAAGTAAACAAGAACAAGTGTTCGACCAAATCCCTCCCAACCCAAAAGACCAAACTGTGAGAATAAACAACAATAAATCGGATCCCTCTCTGTCTGTATCTCTCTCTCTCTCACTCTATATCTAAGGGAGGGGTAAAGGCATAGAACTAAAATAACTCTCTCCCTTCACTTCACCCCACTCCATTCCATTCCATCACCACCACCATACATGTCATTTCATGCACAGAGAGAACCACTGCCCCTTCCCTCCTCTCTGCCTTGGACAAAATACCCCATCCTCCATCCCATCAAAAATTTCAAAAAGAGAAGACTACATACATTTATTATTGTTATTATTACTACAATAGTTACTAGTTTCACATGATATTGAGTGACGTGATATAAGTTTTTACCAGATCCCTGCAACATCGTGGTTGAAGCTTCGTCGTCTATACGGAGGTTGCTCAGCTGGGACTCGATGTTCGTGAGGAAGGAGGTCGCCTCGTCGAACGGCTTCGACAGCTCCTCCTTGTATCTATGCAGCAGCTCACAGTATGACACCTGACTCCCCATGGTTCCAACCAAAAAAAAACAAAATACATACATCATCGTTACTCGCTCATACAATGAACCGAGACGATCGTTACTACTCAACTCCTTCGTGATCGGGAAATTTAATACCATGAATTCGTCGAGCTCGGGATCAGCCCCGAGGTCGGAGCAGTTTCCCGCGACGCTGTTGTGTTGGCCGATCTCTTCCAGGAGTGACGCGATCTCCGGGGGAGAACCCACCTAAAATTAATCGCCGGTGGTTCCAAGGCTGAGCCCTTTTTTCTCCTTTAAATTTTTGTAAGTAAGAAAGTAGGAGGACAAGAGAATTGGGTTGGCGTGCCTCCTGCTACCTTATGGCATTGTATGTAAGCGGAGACCAGCTGAGGGTAAAGAGGGTGGGTGGCGATCCGGGTCTTGGTGAGATCAGAGCTGTCGGGGAGGGGGACCGGGACATCGACAGCTGCCGCGTACCGCTCCTCTTCGAAAGTGGGACGGAAGTGGTAACCTGCAGCCCTAACCGGATCGTCTTCGTCGTCGTCGTCGCAGTAGTCGGGGGAGCAAGGTGAGAAACTGGTGCTACCCATCCTGTAGTAATAGTCCTCCATTGAATTCGACACACCTTTCCCCCCTTGCGGGAGTTAAAGTTGGGAGGGAATAATATGGGGCGGACGAGACGGTCCTAGTGATTTGCCTGGGGTCTTCGGGGGAGATTAGGAGAGGAAACCCTGGGGATTAGGGAAAGGGGTCGGGGAAGGAAGATCATGAATTGCCTACACATACACAGACAGAACGACACACAGAAAGAAAAGAGAGACAGAAGAGAGAGAGAGAGAGAGAGAGAGGTTGCAGAAGAGGAGAGAAAAGAGAGGAGAAGCCACCTGAGGAAGAGAGATCTCAGTATTCTGATCAGTAAGTAGTATGTCACAGAGCTGCTTTTAAAGTGTGGATGTTATGTGTGCTAGCAATGGTAGACCCCCCCACCCCCACCCCTTCACCTCCTCCTCCCATCGACAGTGACTACTCAAACCCAAATGTAATAAAAAGTTTTTTTAAACATGTTCACGTCTGCTCGGCAAAACCCATCCCTAGATTTCCTCCTCTATTTTTTTTTTCTATTACATTAGAATAGTAACCATGCTCATTTCATGTTGATCACGCTCGTTTGTTCTGATGTCATGACTCAAATTGCAAGAGGGGGATGATTAAAAAAGCATGGCGTGATGACCACGAACGTAAACCCCGTGTGTAATAACCAAGAGGGAAAGAGCAGTGGTTAGGTACTTCCCAGGTGCAGAGCAGAGAGACGAGACGAGATCATGTTGATGGAACAATCGCGTTTGTATACGTCCATGATGGATGGATGGGTTGATCATTGAGTGGGAGGGGGGAGGGAGGGTGCCAAAAGGCAAAGTTAGTGGGCAGGGTGTGGAGGAGAAACAGGGAAAGGGTACAGTGAGTGATCGTGCAGCCCGGATTTATAGCAGCCATGTCTGGGGGACTGAGGAGAGGGGGTGTACTATCTCACCCCTCTCTCACCATTATTACAAACAAAACCTTTGACATGACATTCCCACATCAGACTCCCTGACCCATGTTTCGTCCTGTTATTGGCCGTATGTATCTCTCTGCCTCCTCCTCGTCCTCCCCCGAGTCCTAAAAACACAAGCAAAACCCATGTGGGGGCTCTCCCCTCCCCTCCCTCTCGCCCCATTTGCTCTTTTCCCATATATTGATGGATGGATGGATAGTTCGAGAGCTACGTACGATGCATGTTTGAATGACCCTGTTAAACGAATGTACGGCGACGCTCTCTGGTGGTCGGGCCGCTGTGAAACCTTTGTGGTGGCAGTGGAGGTGGACTGGCTACGCGAAGGGACATCTCGTGTGTCCAAAATGATGTTCAATACATCAGATTATGGACTTAACCAAAGAGGGCAATGATTGTTGGATAGATGCGCTTGCTTGGTGCTCGATGAGCTTAATGAATCACGGTATTGATCTTGATGTTTGACCAATAATCTTATTTTGCTTGGCCTTTTCTTTCCCGAATTCAAGACCTGGAAACAGAAAACCGACCACTATGCATAACGAAGTGGTAGTCCGAGAGCTCAGACGAATTGATCGTCCTCACGACTGTCAGATAAAAAGCGACCGTTAGTTCAACCCAGACGAGTACTTAGGCCGTCCTGAGAGAATACAGCAATTAGTCTACCATCCTAGTACCAATGTTGTGGCATCCATCACAGCCAAGCACATTTCGACATCAAGCTACTTGATCTAAAACTAAACTAGATACAACATGCTCCGCAGCACAAAAGGCGGTTGAGATTACTCGTCCACGAATGTCAGGGATCGTGCATTACCCAGGTGCATCTTTTCAGCATCGGCGGCTTTAAGGAAGTTATCGAAAGGGCTGGCTGGAGGAAGCTTCATCACTAGAGATCTGTCCTTCAGTATCAACTCCCCACCAGTAACCTAGAAAGAACTGAGCATCAGGCAGCGGTTGACATATTGATGAAACTAAGGCAGAGGAGGACACGTGACAAAACCAAGGACGACAACGCTGGAGTCATCATATATAGCTCGAGATGGATGCACCTGGGGTGCAGTTTACCTTGGGAAGTGAAGCACCTCCACCTGCTGATTGACAGAGCTGATTCCCTTCTCTGACTCCATCACATTCATGGCATTCATGGGTAAGCCAATTGGACAGCTTTCTCCTGGGGTCGTTGCCGAGGGCTTCACACTGGCTAGCCATGAAATCATATGGCAAAGGTGAAGACAGAGCAGCCGTCCCTGCAACCTCACCGGCCACCACAAGGGCCTGCACGTGCAAAGAGCATTAGGACTATGAAGCAATTGTATAATAAGATGTACTGCATCCAAATAAGGCTCCAGATTGAAGCAACTGAACATCATCCAGGTATCATTACCGTCTCCATGAGTTGTGCAACACCGATGACGCTGGATGACGGCGGGGTTGATGTTGTCCTGGAACTCAAATGCATCCCAGTGTAAGATGCTTCACTCTGGGTGTCTTCATCACTTGCTGAATTCTGGGAGAAGTCCTACAAATGGCCAGAAGATTTTGAGTGCCACAACGTTATGCTTCGCAATATCTAAAAGCAGATAGGAGAATCCCAACAGGACGGGAAATAAATGCAGACCTTATCAAATGACAAGGAGTTCTTGGAATGAAAGATCACTTGTTTCTGATCAGCATCAAGTGTAAGCTTTGGACCGAGCATATACGCATCATCTGGTGTAAATTCTTCAGACAGTTGCCGGGCCAAATCTTCTTCATCAAGCTGACAAGCAAGGAATTACAATGATTTGCATATAGAGAGCTCCAACATAACTCATCAACTGCCATACCTCGGATATGCTAGATAGACTCTTGATAAGCTTGCCCATAATGACCTCTGATTCATTATGGCCGCTTGCAGATTGGAGCAACGATGAAGCGATCTGATTATCAGCAAACGAGCCATACTCATGGCCATCAATGTTAGGTTTAAGATATAACTTAAAATCCTCATCAATGCCCAAGTAGGGATCACCCTGTAAACACAGTAATTTTTTTATATAAAACAGAAATACTCGAAAAAAGAAAATTTGCTAAATTCCGGGAAGTTAACTCTGAAATCACCTTAAATGGATATGTTGATTTCAGCAAATCAATGAGATCAAACATCTGATGAATATAAGAGGCAAACATCAACATGCTCCCAGAAACCGTAAGAAGAGATCTTCGGCATGCAGGGGACAGCATTCCTAGCAATAAACACGACGACGTTCAGAAGATGATAGTCATAAAACCTCTTGACAGAGGAGATCGCAACATACCCCTGCCGTCACCCAAAGCAAGATTCCTAAGCGATAGTGCTAGGTGAAAGATCCGGACAATGAGATTCTTATATGAGCTCTGTATCAAATCAAAACGGAAACTATCAGTGTTAGGACAGCAACTAATCAAAAAATGAAAACCCACAGATCATTCAGTGACAATGCAATCATGTTGACACAACCATGTAAAGAGGAAATGCTGCAAGAGGTCAAACATCACAAATTAGTCAGCGGAACGCTCACCATTGCATGAGAAGATTGAAGTGTCAGACAAAAAGAATGTGTTATGGCTTCAAAGTTAGAAGGCAGGTTATTGGGAAGATTGGCTTGAATCCAAAACCCAGACAATAATAGGCCTATCTGGTCTTCATTTAGTTTCAGAAAACAAGCATCCTGAAATGATCATATCAGTTGTAACCTTAGATCATCAAAGAATACAGACAAACATAGAGAGTGATTACTAATCAACCATTTCTTTTTGGTAGAAATTGTTAATCAACTTAAAAACCAATCTTGACAGTGGATAATCCAGCACTTACAGTTGCCTTTGCAGTAATGGGAGCATAGCAAAAATTAGTAGGTTGCTTTACGGGGTGTCCCTGATTCCGATTCTTGCAGTAGTGCTCCATCCCTTGTGATTCAGTTTCAGCACTGAATCCTGTCTTCTCAGATATGGCCCCGTTCTTTTCCTTCGTAAGTTTCTGCAGACGGGCAGTTATTGATGCAAGCGTGGATGCAGTACTGGGCTTTCCTTGTTCATGCACACAAATCCCACCCGTTCGAGAGACTTCATGTCTGTGGTTGCTAGAATTTGGAGTAAGAATAATTGAAAAAATATGATGTGCTCCAACCCGCACTTCGATGTCTGAATGCAACATTGCACTTAGCAGTTGCACAAGTATTGCTTCAGGGAACACCTGTGCCCACAAACATCAAGTGGCGAGCCAGAGTAAAGATGAGTCAGCCATGAAAGCAATCATCTCCTCCCATGGAAAGCCTATTCTGAACCTTTTAAAATATAGATAAGAACTTATCAGAAGTAAAATATATTGATAAGACCTAATTAGTGCTTAGTTTCACTGATCGTGCAGAAACAAAATGAAGACAAACTTGACCACCGCATTTTGCATTACTGACATGGAAAAATAAGTTGAAGTAAGATATTCCATTGCGCATTACTGACATGGAAAAATAAACTTCTTACAAAAGATATAACCCAAAATGCATAACATAGGCAAATTCTTCAGTGTTTTCTTTATAATAGCAATATTGAGCTACAGCCCCAGTTTATTTCACCTGATGGAAATTTGAGGAGGCAGCTACCAAGGCTGTCATATGAGCCAAAACAATCGCAGAGCCGATGGTTGCTCTTGCAGGAACTCGAGGAGTGGGGATCTTCTCTAGGGTAATGGCCAGGAGATCAAATAATGGCCGGGCATCGCTTATCTAAATCAGGTCCATCCAAACCATGAATCGTGAAAAAACAAAAATTAAAATAATCAGGAAAGCAATTTTAGTAGAAGACGGAAACAAATCTATATACCCCCTTGGCAGCTTCCACGAAACAGTCCTCTATGGACTTCTGAAGCAAACGATTATCATTCAACTCTTGCTCTCCGACAGATTCAATGGTCGATTGGAGACTTTTCCTCAAGTGCCGGCTGAGATCGGTAATGAATCCCATATCACAAAGCACTGCTCGAGGCCTAATCTGCCTTAACAATGCTGTTGCCACTCGGATAACAGAGGCTTTGAGCAAGGGATCATGTGAAACATTCTTGTGATCGAGGTGACGGATGAGTGATGCTAAGACCAGCTGTTGATTTCCTGTACGTCACAAACACCATCAGAGTTTCAGATAACATGGAGAGGACATAATTAACAGATATTTAATGATAGCTTAGTCTATGGAGCAGTCATTCAAAAGCACCTTACCTGTAGTGTCCAAGAAGTAAGTAAAATCTGATAACACGATATATGCCAGCCCTTGCCGAGGAGTCCAGTGGCTACCGGAATCAAAGTATGTGAACATGGGATCTACCACCCGCCTTAAACTTGTGGTACTCTCGCTGGCAAGGTCAGCCATTCTCTGAAGGCAAATCTCAGCCCATACTTTTGCATTCTCCATTTCCTCCCTGTCCCAGAAAATCATTATATACACGTCATTTATAAGAGAAACCAAACCAGTGAGGATTTCTTTTCAATAGTCAATATTATCATGCAAGGAAGGAATCCAAATATCCTTTAAATTAACTGATGCAAAAAAGATGGGTAAAAATTAATTAAACTTACTTTGTTAAAAGTAAAGAATCCTTCCTTTCAGGGGGTTTCTTGAAGATGATGCAATTAGGGCTACTATCCCCAGCAGCACGGCCTTCGGATCTAACCACTTCGTCCACCCAGATATGTAACTCCCCATTCTCACAACTATTTTCATTACCTATATCTAACTGATAGTTTTCTAGGGTGACTTCCACTATCTGTTATAGTCATGAATGAACAAAAGATCTCAGAAGACGATGTAACACCAAATGGAGTTGAGTACATCTAAAAAGGGAGGTATTCCACAACCTAGTTAGGACACTGGCATTATAAAATAAGAGATGCTGAGATACATCAATCACGAACAAGAATGCCGACACAAAAAAAAATACTTTTTACCTTGTCAAAACTATCAAAAACTGTTGAAAACTTAACCATGAACCCCACCTACAAATGGAAATTTTTCATATCAGTTAGTTATCTTCGATAAATACAGAACCAAGATTCGCTAATCGTTGATGCGTAAGCAGAGGAAATTACAGACAAAGAATGAACTTAATATTTCGGTGCAACATACCATGGCAGCAATGCATTGCAATCCAGATGCTCTCAGACAACTGTTCTGGTGTCCATCTGACCTGACACGTGCTAGTGCACATACTTTATGCACAAACTTCTCAATGTTGTGAGCATACATGGAATCTGACTGCAGATGTCGAAAATGCTGATAGCATTACATATTGAACCAATTGAAGCATGGATAACTAATATTTTATTTACAATTTCAGTTTGACAGAATAATAAAAGTAGCAACAATACTGGATACTGTTTTATACACAGTTTCACGTTACCGATGCGTCCTGAAGAATTAAAGGATAACAGAGACAGCATTTTTCACCTGACTTAGAATAAAATTTCCCAAGGTTTGGCAGCCAAGAATTTGCAAAGCATCTTGCTTTCCATTGTCTAACAGCTGAGAGACAACGTCCAACAAGCTAATGGCAAAATAGACCCTGGAAATGCACAAAACAATACAAAGAAATACTAAAGCAAAGCACCCCATAGCAACATGAAAAATGCAGATAACAGCAAATTAACTGAATGCTGAAAGATAATATTAAAAAAGATTCAAGAGTTCTGTTAAACAGTTATGAGAAGCAGCATAATCTAGAGTTATTTTTACTTACATCTGCCCCTTACACTTGCAAAGCAATTTGTTGTAAGTCTCCACGATATTATCGAACTTTGGATGGTCATTCCGAAGTTCTTTGTAGCACCTTTCCTCGAGGTACTTCACAATCTAGGGTGAGTTAATAAACAGTAAATAGCATTAAAATAATGTCAAAAGAAAGCAGTAGAGAACTACATGCTGAAAACGTTACCTTGGGAATGCGGAATGGGTTCTTCGAAGCATATTCGCACAATTTGACGATTTTTCTATCGCTTGTTGGGCCATCCTGTAATGAAAATATGTTGATTACTCCAAGGGAACCTCAAAACAAACTGAATAGCAGGATTTCTGTCCACATTATAAAACCTATGGATGACTATTAATGTTAAGACCTAGTGTAGAGGATAACAGACATAGGAAATTTTAAAAGAAGTTTCTAGCAGATAGAGCATATCAACCCAATAAAAGTAACACAAGGGAGAATGCTACGAAGAAAATTGTCATCTTGCATCGGTATATATTAGCTCTTCAATGCCTCCAGTAGTGAAAAGAATGAATATAGCAATGCTAGGTACACTTAAATGAATCCCCAGGTGATTAGCACCTTAGTGGACAGGTCAAAAAACAAAGTAAAAATCTTCAATGCTAGAAAATACTCACAATGCCTTTTGGGAATATATCTGCCAGCAGTTTTTTGTAACGCTTCACGGGATGACGCGATCTTGACCTCAAGGCCGGGCAGCACACACACATTTTGCCGCATGCCGGGAAGATTCGCCTCGAAATGAACCCCATTCCTGCATAACCTGAGGAACTATCCCATCCACCCAAAAATTAATCAAAACGTGCAGCTTTCAGTTTGTGAATTCGTCAATAGCCAGGATAAACAGGAAACAAAGAAAGAAAAAGAAAGCAACCTCAGCAGCAAGGACGAAGATGCATTAAAATGCAGAAGCTAACCAGAACTGCAGTTACCTCAAGCAAAAGGAAATCATAAAAATTTTGGAAACATTTAATGGTACCAACGCAAGGACGTAAGTTGCCATTCAGAATCCTGCATTAAATGGTATACCCACCACAGTGCAAGAAAACCCCTCCTCCCCTATTCATTTATTTTCGGAAACAGGGCCACTTTTAATCACAGTACGTCATGACCGCGAACCCGGAAGACACCTACCCAGAAACACAACGAGACTTCCACAAGAAAACCCAGAAAACATTCACTACACTCGACGGAAGAAGAACGCCCTCGCAAACCTTTCTCAGGGAAGGAACATTTGGGAGCAAACGAATAACAAAAAACTAAAACCCAGTTTCCAGGACAAACAAAGAGCATTTGCTCCACCAGCCAAAACGACAATCCCCATCAAACCCATAAACGAAACCAACAAGAAGGAACAATCTTGGCAGAAAAGCAGCCACCTTTGGGGGTCTCCCGGCAGCGGAGGATTCGGGGCAAAATCGGTACGTCCCCGGATGAAACCGGTACAAGGGTTTTGACGCCTGCCCTCGACTTAACCAATAATCGTCGTCGGAGGGGAAACGAGGGGGGGATTTGGATTGTTCACGTGGATTCCAAAAATTTAAAAGGGGGAGGGGGAAATGCGAGCATCGAGACAAGAGAGGAGGAGGACTTTTTGGCTGCTCGTTTCCCGAAGGTGAGAGAGAGAGAGAGAGAGAGAGAGAGCACGTGATAGTGTTTTGTGGGTTTGTCGGTTGTGTATCCCTCCACTTCCCTTTTCAAACAGGGTCGGGGAGTTCCTCTCTGTCCACAACTGTCAGAATGGACAGTGAGAATTCAAACGGACGATGGATGGATGCATCCTCCTCCTCCTCCTCAACTTTCTTGTCTCCCTTGGGGAGGTCCTTACTTTATTACTAAAAAAAAAATAATCCATGCTTCTTGTTAATGTTCTTGTTGTCGTCGTTTGATTGCGACTTTTTGGGGGCCTTCATTGATGATTAGAGATTAGGTTTGTTGAGCAGAGAGAAACAAAGGAAAAATAGTAAGAAATTGGGAAGCCATTGGTTTGGCTGTCTTGCTCTGGCTGGTAACATTATCAAAAGAAAATGCTGCTTCTGCTATAGATTTGCTGTCGTGATGCTAACCCCCCCCCCCCCCCCGGAATGATGACCGAATAAAAAAATGCTAACCCATTTTCCCACCACCCCCGAATGTCCAACCAGATGATGATGCATGAGATTACAGCGTTGAGGACGAAGAAAGAGGCATTGACATAGTGGACAGGTCCCACCAAATCAAGTAGTGATTTAGGTATCTTGATCAATTCATTAGCACGTGTTGGATGATGATCCTGCGTGGATGGTCCCCCACGTGCGTGACTCAGAAACCTCTGACCCAACAAGATGGAGAGGCCCCACGGCTTTTAAGACAAGCATACTAGCTGTAAACTAACGCAAATCTCAGACTAGGGCTGTATCTAAAATTACAGAACCCATTTGATTAAGGTTGTACTTGCAAAGGGAGAAATAAAAAAAAGGAAAATCTCGGATGGTCTTTCTTGGGTCACTCCTACTACTGGATAAGCGACCACCACAGAACCAAGTTGCCTCATCCATCATCCTTACGTCCAAATATTTTGATTTTTTCTTAAAAAGGAAAAATAAAATCAAGGATCAGGATGATAAATTTTCAGGCTTCCAAAACTAGTGGTGGGTACTATCCTCTAAATGGGCTGGGCCTTAATTGGGCCGGATCCTTAAAAGGAAGCACATGCCTACCTAAAATGGGCCGAAGATGAAGTAGCCAGCGGGAGGAGGGCACGCGTCGGGGGGCGGCGGCTGCACCGGAGGGACGGAACCTTGTCGGATGTTTTCTTTGGTCCTAAAACTAACGTGGGTGACGTATAAAAGTGACAAGACGAGAGGCAGAGGGAAAGACATTTACAAACTTCCTGACACTCGGAAGTGACAAGTGACGTTCTTAAGACAAGTCATTGCAACAGAAGAAAAAGAAAACCGGGGGGGGGGAGGGGGGGAAATGAAATGACCAGATGACGACGGGCTTTGCTTTCATGTCGTCCATCCAAACAAACACACGGATCAGATCGGACAGTGGCCTGACAGCGACCCACTTCGATGTTGCTCCACGAAATACTCCCCTTCTCTATTTTATTTCCTCCGGGCAGCAGTCGCGCGGCAACCCCGGGGGGTTGGGTCTAAAAATCCCCAGCTGTCCTTATGTACGACAACAGCTGCATCTTCTTACAGTCCATTTCCTTACGCACCCACCGCCACTCGCTTGTCCAAGAGATTGTAATAAAAGGGAACGTGATGTATCGAAAATTATTGTCAGTTTGACCGCTGCAAAAAGCCGAGAAAAGCCCCGAAATGATACGATTCCGATTCCCATCCTCCTCCTCCTCATCCCCACAAAGATAACGACGCGTTCGGTTTTTCTTAAAATCATCTCCCTCCAACCAAAAAACAAAAGTTTAGGAGAAGCTTTAGATTTGACCACTTCCTCCTGTCGGACCTCCCAGTGTTAGAACGACCCCTTGGAGATCGCTCCCGTGTTCTTCTCGCTCGTCCACCGCCCCTGCTGCTCTGATGAACTGGTGATGAGGCCTCGTTGGCTCCACCCCTGGCACCATCGAGTGGTCTCCTGAGCCCGCACACGGTCCCTGCGAAAATGAATGAAAGAGAGTAGGGAGCGAATTGAGTCCCGAGAGTTTTTAGTTCAAAGGATGGCGAGTTTGGGTAGAACTTGGTGGGACGGATGCTTCACCGGGGCGAACAAGACCCCGCGGAATATCTTCCCGCTTATGCTCGCCGTTACTAAGAAACCAGAGTCAAACGCGCCGTCAACTTTACCCCGGACCTCGGATCCGATCTGCACAAAAGAACAGAACGCTCTGGTCAGTAGAATTAGGATTATTGGTCGAGGACCTGAGACGATCGCATCATGTTAGCACGGACCATGTGCTGCTGGGAAGGTCCTGATCCCGAATAGAGAGGCGCGAGGAGGACCGGATGTTCCTGTCCTGCGAAGATTTGCTGCCCTTCCAGACAAAATTTAGAGGGACACTTCCCGGCGTTGCTCTTCAACTTCTTTGAAGTATTGATCACCTGGCTGCAAGGCAGGCGGCGAGTCGAGCCTTCTTGTTTAAGAACCGGCCACTTGAAATGGTGGATCCCGGTGGAGTCTGTGGATTTCGACAGGGGAGTAGTCTTCTGATCTTGATCGGATAAAGACGGGGATGAATTCTGTGACAGGGAGAGCGAGTGCTCCTCTGCATCCGACTCAACGTCTACTATGCTTGAGGTAGGAATTGCTCCCCGCGACGAACCAAAGCCAAAAGGATTGTTTGCCGCCTCCTTACTGGATACATGAATAGCTTTGGATAGGAAGTCCAAAGACGCATTAGCACCATCGTTCTGCATCATAGTAGACAATGAGTTCGTCAGGGGAAAAACACGATTGCAGCCAAAAGAGATGATGTCCTTCCGCGAGCATCATCAGTTACCGTTGTTATACAATGTCCTCTCGGCCGTCTCCGATTGCTTCGGTTACACGAATATTCTGCCCCAAGCTTTAAGATCAGCAGCTCGTTAAGCGGGCGTTCATCCTCACCACATCTGATCGTTGAATAAGAACGAGTGCTCATCATCAAAAATGAAAACATAACACCGAGCAACCGCCCTAAACATAGCAGAGGAGAACATTACCCGCCGTAGATGGCAATATCGTCACCTATAGCCACAGCCGTGTGAGAAAACCTTCCTCGGGGTTGCTCGCCAAGTAAACTGAGTTGTGTCCACGAGACTTTATCCTCATCGAGAACCCAGACGTCATTGTAGTAATGCCTATCGCCAATCCCTCCGACAACGTATATCTGCATCGTAATTAGAAGGTCCCGACCGTCTTTGCCAAAGATTATCGAATGCATAAAAGGACTCAATTCTCAAGGTTGGGCTCACCTTCTTCTCGACGGCCACAGCCCCGTGACCTGCTCTAACCCATGGTCGAGGATCTCGTGTAGAAAGCTGTCGCAAAATCATCAACAGATGAGTAAGGAATTACACAAAATCCTCCGCAAGACATGAGTGAAGAGTGTCACGAGAGTTCAAACCTTAGACCAGCTCATCGTGCCTGTGTCAAGCACATCGACATCGCCATGATACCGGTCGCCGCAATCCCCGCCATAAACGAACAGCCTGTCGCCAACCGCCACTGCACTGTGACTATCGCGCGGGACTGGAGCCTCTCCCTTAACTTCATGGGAAGTCCAACTCATCTCTTTAAGATCCAGAACATGCACGTCGTTCAAGTAGTTACCCACGCCGTCCCCGCTCCCGCCAAACACGACCATCCTATCTCCGACCAGCGTAGCCGTGTGGCTCTCCCTAGGGACGGGGAACTTCCCACTGACATAAGGCCTCGACCACGCCCTCGTCCCTAGATCGAGCAAGTGGACGTCGTTCACCTTCCTCGAGCCGTCGGTTCCCCCGAAAACAATCATCCTGTTCCCGAAAAGGACGGCGGTGTGGCTATCCCTGGGGCCAGGGCCTTCGCCAGTGGTCGCGAGGCCGGTCCATACCATCGTTTCCAGATCAAGCACGAGGACGTCACCAGAGTGCGAGCCACCGCGACAACCCTACAAGAGATCAAACAGGACATAAACTTCCACCGAAAGAGAAGTACGACCCGTATAGACCGCGCTGACAGTAGTACCCCGAAGACGTATAATTGGCCATGAGAGTAACAAGCGGAATGACCCCATCTCTCCGGAGGACTGAATCCAACGACCTTGGGATAGACCCACGTCGGTTTCCCCTCCTCCATCTGAATGGTTACTACAGATGGTGTTGTAAGAACGCGGTGAGGTAAGAAGAAGGGTGAGTGAGGAGAGACACATAAAATACGTATTTACCATCGCTCGTAAAATGATGTGTTATTGACATTGCCGGGTCAAGATGATGATAGGACGTGAAATAGACAGGCCAGAGTGAGGTGTGCTAGTGAGAGTGATTGCAATCAATACCACAACACCAAGACCCTTTTGGTTTGGGGGGTACAGGGATGCGATGGGAGCTTTCATGTCTAGTCTGTGACCAACCCCTCACCCTCAACACAAAATCTAATCTATAAACTATACAACAAAGGCAAAGTTCACGAGATTAGGGAGAGATCTGAAACCTATCTTTATTTATCCAAAGGACAGCTTGATGAATTGGGACGTGGGTTATACATCATTCCATTATATATCGTTGAGTTGGGTAAAAAAATAAAAAATAAATTAGAATAGATTGAGTTTGATGTGAGGAATTGGTGGTGGGAGGACAACTTCCAAGGTGGGTTTTTTCCATTAGTGGGAAACGTTGTGTGTCTGTCTGTCACTTGTCCGAGGGTCATTCGTGCGTCACGTGAAGTTTGCACAATAATTTAATATAATTGAGAGCCACTCTCTCACTCACTGTAAAAAGGCTCATGAGAGAGAGACGATGGCACCCTCCGTTCCACTCTTGTTGTAGGCAAAGGAACAGGGTTTACCCAGTACGAGTAATTTTGTTCACATTAGCTTCAAATTCCGACATCATGGATTGGGGTGAAGTAAGAAGAGAAGAAGGGAGACGGATGCAAAACACGCGACAAACGCGGGGGGGAGGATGGCGTACTTGGGGGTAAAAGGTTGCATCGGTTCACGAGATCGTGTTGCGCAATACACATGCACTTTGGTCATTGTCAATCGTACCGTGTACCTTATGTGTGGAGGAGTCGATAGGGATGGACGGACTAGGATGGAAATTACGAGTTTCGTCTCCTTCTTTTTTGTTTTTTCTCAGTCTCGTTGCTGTGAATGTGAGGGGTGGTGCGTCCCATACTTTCTGAGTTATAAATAAAAGAATTTGAATTATTTTTTATCAAATTATCTGATTTATAGTAAATTATAT
The DNA here is from genome assembly GCA_029817715.1 of Melastoma dodecandrum. Lineage (NCBI taxonomy): Eukaryota > Viridiplantae > Streptophyta > Magnoliopsida > Myrtales > Melastomataceae > Melastoma > Melastoma dodecandrum. Next base: position 2,050,347 of record JARUPY010000182.1, read on the forward strand.
CGATTTTTTTATGATTTACCGTATCATTTATATAATATCTATAAATATCTCAAAATTAACGGAAGTTGACGTGGCATTGACATGGCACTAACGCCTTCAGTCGCCCCGCCGTCACGGAATAAATCGCCGGCCAAATTATCTGATTTATCTAAAATTATATCGATTTTTTTCGATTTATCCTATCGTTTACATAATATCTCCATATATCTCAAACTTACTCCGTTAGTTCTTATCTATCATCTGTCAATCGTTCGACTAATGAAAGTTGACGTGGCAGTGAAATGGCACTAACGCCTTCAGTCGCCTCGCTGTCACAAAATAAATCGCCGGCCAAACTATCCGACTTATCCTAAACTATATCTGTTTTTTTCTATTTATCCTATCGTTTACATAATATCTCCATATATTTCAAACTTACTCCATTACTTCTTATATATCCTCCATCAGTCGTCTGACTAACGGAAGTTGATGTGGCGATGACATGGCACTAACGCCGTCAGTCGCCTCGCCGTCACAAAATAAATTACTCAAACTAACCCTAAACCCCCAAATCGGGCACCGGTCTAGAACTTGGAGCTATGCTTCTACAATTGGGTGCCCACCCAGGAGGACTGCGTTCGGGCTTTAGATTCCTGGTTGATAAGATGCCTCTCGAGTGAGCTGGAAGGGACGCCTTCGTCATTTGAAATAGCACCGCCTCTCGTGTTTGACGTATGTCGAAGTTGGACGCATGGCATCGACAAGTCCCGAGTGATGCGTGTCACTGGGACAATGAGCGAACTCGTTGGCATCATGGGTGGGTTTTATGATAGTAGTTATGCGAGGCTCCAAGCAAAGGCTACATAAGATAAAGACTGGGAGCTGAAAACGAAGGCGCTGGAGAGGAAGGACCAGAGGATGAGGGTCAGATTCGTTGTGCGATCAAAAGAGGCGCAAACCCACCTATTGAAGTGGGACTGGGGATTGAGGAAGGGGAACTCGGAGGTACGAGTAGGGTGAGGACCCAGTTGGTAAACATGTTCAAGGCAATGGCCAAATACTCTGCCCACTGTGTGGAAGCCTACGAAGAGTTGTGCAAACTGTGTGACGAAAAGCACTTAAAAAAAGTTTGAAATTACTCAAAGGGCATTTTGAGAAGAGTTGATTTCTTTCGTTAAATTTTTGGCTTTCTTATGCTTTACGGCGAAATAAAGTCTCGTTCTTTGCTAGATCGACATGCCTGTTCAAACGTGCTCAAGTAAATCATTGTCATCGATACCAACACTAGTAATGCAATGTAGCAGTAGTATTAGATGTGGCTTAACCCAAGTGAAACGGTCGGTGCGTTGAGACGTGTGGCCAAAATATTTGCATGAGAGTCTAAGGATTAGCCAAAATACCCAACAGTTAGGCACTTGCTTGAATCTGTTTTCCTTACATGGACAATGGGAGAATCCTCCACTTCTTCTTACTGGCCAGTTTTACGTGCTTCGCCGCCTTCATCCGTAACTGTACTAGCAAGGCAATGCAGATCAGTTTGTATGGGTCGGTGGAGGGGTCGGGGATGGTGGAGTTGATTGGTGAGCGATTTAGAGGTGGGTCAGTGAAGAGGTCGAGGATGATGGAAAAGGCAGGGGAAGAGTAAGAAGGCTGGGGAAGATGAAAAGGGCTGGCGAGAATTGGAGATTTGGAGGAGGAGGAAGAGGATCGGAGGGGGAAGAGAAAGAGGATCGGAGGAGGAAGAGGACGGTGCTCGATTTGGGGGTTTAGGGTTAGTTTGGGCGATTTATTTTGTGGCGGCGGAGCGACTAATGACTTTAGTGCCATGTCAGCGCCATGTCAACTTCCGTTAGTCGGACGACTGACGGAGAATAGATAAAAAGTAACGGAGTAAGTTTTGGATGTATGGAGATATTATGTAAACGATAGGATAAATTATATAGAGGACAACATAATGCACTGAACATCCAACGCATCCTCCACGTATTGACTGTAGTAAGACTAATAATCCTCATAAGCATTAGGTTTAGATTCTTTAAGTTGTTCGTCCTCTAATACATAAATCTTTCTCTCATGCCTTAGGATAATTTTTAATTTCCTATACCAATTCAGGTAGTCAGAACTGATAAGAAAAGTAAAATAATCGACAAATACTCGCGTTTATTAATTAATTATCCATAAATATAATAAAGTGTTTTGACACATAAATACACGTACTAACGCTTACGATATCGCAATCTTTGAAGTAATATCGGCCCAAATGATACTAGTCAGCGCCCATGTAGTTGGTTTCCCAGCAACCACCTCGGGAACCTCGGGAAGGTTGTACAACACTGCGGAAATTATTTCGCTCGTCTAACGACCTAAGGTTGTCCTAATCAATCATGTTAATGGAAGATCATTCTCCTATGTTTAACTCTTCCTTCTAGGAATATAAATTGCTTCCGAGCAGGGACTTGAACCTTCGCCAATCGAATGCTTTAGAAACCAGACTTCGTCAGAACGTACGTTGTTCAAATGCATCAAGAATCTATTACCACACATGAACTAATTTTACTCGCCCATACCAATGATCGTTGCCTGGTCGAACGGAATCAATGCCAGCCTGCTGCATCGAGGTGAATTTTCCTTCCCTTTGTCAGTCTCATCAGCTACGATGGTATTCATAACAACAGTCGATTCCTTTGGCTTCGTGGCACTCCCCCCCGCATATCGGAGGGCCTCGCGGCAAAAGTCGTCAACAAAGTAGCGATGATGGTCGCGAGTAGGAAAACGCTTCCCACGGATGTGTTACTGTAAGAAGGATAGACAAACAAAATTGGCCGGGGTGTATATTAGACTTTTAATTACCTCATGATTCACACACTTCACTAAGTATGGTCGGGGGGAGTTTGGCAAAATAAACAAAGCAGGGCATTTTAGTCCAACTGTCCAAATGGAAGAAGGCCTCTAACCTTGTACTCATGTCCAAATGCTGGGCCGGGCCGGCCCCTTCGACCCCATAACTTAAAAATATTTATTGGGTATCAAAGAAAACAAACACAAATGGTGTTTGCTGAGGAACTTTGAAAAATTTTCCCAGGGGCGGGCTGAATTTCTAAGCCATGTATCATCGGCAAAGCATTGTCCAAATTCATTTCAAATTATTGGAAACATTTGTGGAGTCATTCATTACACGAAAACTAACGACAAAAAACTAAGGACGAATTTTCAAATTATTTCAGACCGTCTCAACTACTTGGGTTCTATCTCCTGTCCAAATAAAAGACAGCTTGGGCTCAACCCCACACAACTACCCAAGTCCCAGTTACACGAGAGAGAGAGAGGGAGGGAGATGCCGGGAGGACTGTGGGCGGATCTCTCCCTAAGGTCATCCCTTTACCGCTGGGGGGACCTACTGGCGTAGTCCGTGGTGCGGGTGCCCTCGCTGCGGGGATTGATTCCTGGGTGCCGGCAGGTTGTTGATCTTCGACGAGGTCATATGGAGGCTCATGACCGTCCTGGAGTCGGCGCTCGTCTCCATGCTGGCGTTCTTCTTCATCTTCTGCGGCTGCACCATGTAAATGAAGAGGGGACGGGGCAAAAACAACTGCGTGAGAATCCCCTGATTTCCCCCCGTCTCTTGCGTTGTTGGTAATTTTAGTCTTGGCTTCTGCTAAAATTTTTCATGGTTAAAATGTTCCTGTTTGGTCATACCAGATGGGACCACAGGAAACATTATAAATTGATTGGTTATGGTGTTTGCTTAGGGAATGTTCAGCTCTAGTAATGCCCGAATGAAATCCCAGCTAACTGTCCACAGACCCAACAGCGGAGAAGAAGAAAAACATGCTATGATTGTAGTAGGCAAGGCAAAAAGCAAGTCCTTTTATCTGCAGTTGGGGATGGAATGACTGAAAAGGAACGACAGCGAATATTTCTGTTCTTGGTGGTGGGGGTGGGGGAGTTGTTGGGATTCGATTTCAAAATCCAGAGGGAGGAGGAGCTCAAGGACTTCAGAGACATCTACTTCCCAACTAAACATTCACCATTGCCGTACTTACTCTCTCTCCACACAAAAAAAAATAAAAAAAAATAACTTTGCCTAATTTTTTAAAAAGAAAATTGAATTTTTTTAGTATAATTAATCACTCCAAAGTGACGTAAAGTCGCCACTTGAAAGTGTCGACTAAACCGGATATTTCGTTCATTTCGCCACTTTGATTGTTTTCATAAGGTATTTCGGTGCAAAACCCAAAAAGTCCATCCTTGAAATGGGCCGACGGAACATCCAGAGGCCTAAAAGACATTTCGGCCCTACATCCAAAGCCCACACCAACTCTCTCTCTCTCTACTGCAATCCGCCTAACCCCCGTCCCGACAGAAACTCAGCCGGCGGCGGACATGGCGTTGGGATTGGGATGGAGACAAGTAGTTCGATGCGGGAGAGCTTTGGGTTCCCACTTCAACCCTTTCCCTGCTGAAGGGTCCGGCTTCCTCCCTGCGGTTCCTTATCTCAGGAGATTTTCCTCCAAGTCTCACCCTCCTTACGCTGGTTCCCCCCTTTCTCTCCTTTGCCCTTACTTGCAGTCGCGTTCTTCGTTTGCGATACTTTCGATTGAAACGATGATTTTGAGTTTTGTTTATTGTATGGATGTCTCTCGGATTTGATTGGGTCGCTTTTGTTTCCGGGGACCGTGACTTGACCTGTCCGATTAGTTGTCTTTGTTCGGCGATCTTACTTCCATTCCAAAGGACCTCGATCTAATGTTAGTTTTTAATTCGAAAGTATCGGGCTTGCGTCATTGACCCGATTTTCCGAGAGGTTTGTTTGCTGGGCTAGGCAGGCATTTAGTCCTTCATTCTGGATGCAGTGAAGGTTGGGATACCGGAATTCTTGAATGGAATCGGAGGAGGGACTGAAGCCCATGTCACAAAGCTCGAATCCACTATTGGGGACTTCAATAAATTGCTGGTTACTCGCACCCTTGGCCTAAAGAAGCTCGGCATTCCTTGCAAACATGTAATACTGCTTCTCTGATCACTTGCTTGTTTTCTGTTGACATGAGAACTATGCTCTAATGTTGCCTGTGGCAAATTAATTTGAAGACATTTTTCGTCTTCCTTAGACCATGAACTTCCTTTTTATCTTTGGCAGAGGAAGCTGATCCTGAAGTACACACACAAATATAGACTTTGTCTATGGCGGCCTCGGTTTGATGCCCGAAAAGCCTGAACATTTAGGGATCGGTCTCTACATCGCCATGAGAGCTTTTTAATTCCTAAAGTATGAATGAATCTGTAGTCTACTATGTTCTTCTCAAAGGAGAAATGGTCATTGTTTCTTACTTGCCATGTTGCATTGGGGCAAGTTTGTTGCTTCGGTTCCTCGAGCTGACTTGCTGTTAACTTTGGCATGAACCGAGTGAATGAGTTTGACCAATCGATGGTGCAATGCCCTGGTATATGCAAGAGACGGATTATGATGGATGGTGTTTTATTGTGAGCCTTGATCATGCTTTTAAAGATGATAGACGCATAGATACGAGTTAAAATCATCACTAGTGGATGAGGATCTAGGGTACTCCTAGAAGCCAGCCGGTGAAATAAATCAACACAGCCATATGTGGCGTGTGTCCTCTGTAGGCCAAGCCGCCCAAAACTACAACGGCGACCAACACGTCAGTTTTTGGATTTCAATAAGATCATCCTCGTGTATCAGGATGGATTAATTAATTCGGTACGGTTCTCATCCTCCTCCTAGAAAACCCTTTGACAAAATGCTCATTAGAAGAAGAGCGAGAGAGACAGACGATTGGGAACCGACACGTCATCGCCGTCATCATTGGCCGGAGGTGGAGGGAGGGACGAGCTCCTCGCTGTGGAGACGAGAGAGAGAGATAGAGAGAGGTCATTGCCTCCACCTGCATCTCGAGGAGAGTAGGAAGACATCGAGGGGACTGAATGAATGAATGATAAAACAAAAGAGAAGGTGGTTCAACCCTTCAGAGTTTTTTGGGAGATCCACATAAAAACAGAAGAGGAGGAAGAATGACTTTTATCATGTTCCTTCTCATTAGTCGAGTCGGGATGACACATGACAGTGTAGTGTTGTTACCAGTGTTGTTAAGGCGCCACCAAGGCGAGAAGGGCTTCCATCGCCCGAGGCGCTAGACGCTAGGCGAGGCGCTCGCCTCTCCGAACTCTCCTTTAGTCCTTAAACAAACTGAACGACAAGCTACAATGCCGCTTAGGGAAAGGCAAAAAACATGGTTTGTGGGAACTCACAAGAACAGGGGCTGGCCGCTCAGACGAAAGGTACGGATGACGGTTTTTTCTGGTATGGGGATGACGGGTTGAATCAAGACGGTGGGTGCAAGGGGCTGGGAAGTGGGAATGGATGTCAGGTTGAATCGGTCTGAAGGGGAGCGGCTACGGTAGGAGTTGTTTTTTTTTTGGTAAATAGGGTAGGAGTTGTTGGGGTAGAAAGAAATAAAATAGGGTTAAAACTAAAAAGACTTTAGAGGGGGTGGCTAATCGGGGCAGAAAGAAATAAAATAAGGTGTTAGAGGGGGTGGGGTATAGGGGTCGCCCAGAAACGCCTTTATAGCGCCCTAGTGCCTGAGGGCCTCAACCAAGACGAGCGCCTACATGGCGCCGGCCCGAGCCCTAAATAGGCGAGAGGGCCTCGCCTCGCTTTGCCTGAGCGCCTAGGCGAGCGAGGCGTGGCGCCTTGATAACACTGGTTGTTACTACAAAGAAGTGGTTCCCCCAATTTAAATTCCACTGTTAATGGTGCGGAGCTTGTTGCCCCCTGCAGTAATAAAAATATAATTATTAATCACATTTAAAATAATTATTAAATTTAAAAGGGTTGTCACCGGGATAAATTCTAAGTATAAAAAAGACTCTTATCTTGTATATAAGTCTAATAACTTTAGACTTATATATTGGGCTTCGTATTTGAGTCGAGTCCGATATTTTTAATATAATATTAAATTAAATCTAATAAAACCGATTATTGGAATCTTTTGTTGAAAAAATCGCCGGTGAATTCAAGTCCACGTAAAGAATCTGACCTGATGCTAAAATCCAATTTGAATCTATTCGATATTATTAACGCTGGCTGATGTGAATCTCTCTCGAACAACAATAGGCAAATACATCATAAATCAATCGGCTCTGCTGTTTGTCGGAGAGGAGGGAATGATGCATGCATGGCAATGCAAAAACCCTGCAGATATCAAATACTGAATCAGTGGCAAGGGGGAGGGGAGGGTTTTAGACATGACTCCCTGTCCTTTTAACTATTTTACGAGCTTGTTTTACACATGCAGCCGACCAAACCCAGTTATGTTAAGGACAAGATCGAGGAGGAGGGGACCGAGATTTTACTGAATTGCTGGCTGGTCGGATGTGGATGAGCCAGGGGCCTCCCTCTCCAAGGACATGTCTCAATCTCTCTTCTGGGTGGGCCTCGCATTTACTGCTCACTATATAGAGGAGGGAGGGAGGTCCCATTCTCATGAGGTTGAAAAGTGGCGTACTCAAAGTCCGATATTTAAAACAGTTTGATTTAATATATAAGTTTAAACAGACTATTCTCTTTTTAGCCAATTAATTTTAGAGTTACATCCGCTGACTTATATGTTGAGCTCGGTAGACCGCTCCGATATTCTAACGCAAACGCAAAGTCCCACGCGCTAACTTCGTTTTCCTCGTATTCGTCCGGTTGAAGCAACATGTGGTCGGGTCGGCCGATAGAAATAAATGGGAAAACCTCGGAAGACGGGATACGGATTGGGCTAGGCCCGATAGAAATCAATGGGCTTTTTAGCCCAATTATAAAAGCCCATCTTAACGAGGCCTCCCCTGGGTCGAGTTCCGCTTTTTCTGGACCCCTCTCGTGCTCCGATTACTTCGTCGACGCAAAGATGAGACCTTTTCCGGCCGCCTGCCGAGGAATGAACATGAAATGAGAGGGAAGACGAAGATCTGACCTTTTTCCCGGAATCCCCAATTGCCCCGGATTTCTCGCCGACCCTCCTCCCCCCACTCCACCCGGGTTACCGAATTTCGGTGGACTGAGATGTTGCAGTGCATCTTTCTCCTCTCGGATTCCGGGTACGAGTCGCCTGTCGATGCTAATCTAGTTCTCCTCCATTGCCCTCTTGGGAGAGTTAATATATCGGGTATCGCTGTCCAGGGAGGTGATGTTGGAGAAACAGTTGACCGGGCATAGAGTGGATCGTTCTATATGTGCTTGGTTTTGGGATCACGCTGTTTCTCATGGTGACCAGGTGCTATTTCTCTTCATTGTCCTTCTGTCGGTTTCCCCTCCTAATTATCCATTCTTTATTTTCTTCATGGGATTGGATGCTTCTGCTTGTTTAAGCTTGGAGATGAGCGAGCTCTGGAAGTTCTAGCGTTGTGCTAGTTGTTTGATTTAGCTATGCTGGTGGCTTCTTTGACTGAACTAGTGGTTGGCCTAATTCTGCTATTGATGATTGTGGCAGGCTCTGCAGGTGATTGCTTCACCCACCCATTACCTTTTCCAAATCTGTAGAGAGGGGATTACGTTCTTGGCATGCAGTCAAGTAGAGATGCCACCATTGATGGGCATTGAGGTAATGACAAGTTCAGATGTGTTGAATTTTTAGAAGGGAAGACTGAGTGTTTAATTAGTCGGTTTTAGTTTCTGTGCAGAGTGGCTGATGTCCTGTCAGATTACCTTGGCGGGCTAAATGAAGATGTGATTAAGGATAACTTTGTCATTGTATATGAGGTCTGTCTACTTTGTACTCCGTTGATTTCAGAAACAGTTTTTCAGGATCTTCCTTTACATGTTCCACTGAATTTCAAGATGACTTTTCCTGTTTGATTCATTACTTTGAGGCTTGACTTGCTAATTTTAGGACCTTTCTTGTTGTTTATTAGTGCTTGGTCGTCCTGGAATACCTCTGTGGAGTCTGCCTCTGCCAAACAAAAACCAAGGAGTAAAATTAAAATTATCTCATAGAAATCAACATAAAAGGCCATGCTAGTTTCATGTACTGTTCTTTCTAATTCTTCCATTAATGATGTTGAGTTTCAATCATTTGTTAATATCTAATGGTTGCTGTGCCATAAAGTGCAATCTCATGCTTCCGTTTCATGTGCTGTATTAGTTGTATGTGTTAAGAAAAAAATGGTTTGTTTAAACTGCATCATTCATTATTCATGACATGTGCTTTTTGCTATGGTGTTTCATCAAGATTAATTCAAGTGGATAAAAACTTATATCTGAAGATTTTTTTTTTTTGGTAGCAACTTATATCTGAAGATTGGATCAGAAAAAACGATTCTGGTGTAATAATTTTGTGGGGTCGATGCACCTCATGCGGAATCAGTTTGTGACAACTTTTTCCAGAGTTTGATACTTATTTAAAATGTCTGAAACATGCAGCTTCTAGACGAGATGATTGACAATGGATTCCCGCTTACAACAGAACCTACCATTCTGAGAGAAATGATAGCTCCTCCCAATATTGTCAGCAAAGTGTTAAGTGTTGTGACTGGAAGTAGTTCAAATATGAGCGAAAAGCTTCCAAGTTCAACAGCATCATGTGTACCTTGGCGGATGACGGAACCAAAATATTCTAACAATGAGATTTATGTGGATCTAGTCGAAGAAATGGATGCAGTCGTAAATAGGTGTGTACATCATCAAATTTTTACCTATGATCCTGCCTTCTGCACTTCCCTTCTACATTGCTTGAACATTCAACTCTTTCCTAACCATCTTCCGCATTTTCCAGGGATGGGAATTTAGTGAAATGCGAGATATATGGTGAAGTTAAAGTAAACTGTCATCTTTCAGGACTACCAGATTTAACTCTGGCATTTTCAAATCCTAAAATCTTGGATGATGTGAGGTTTCACCCATGTGTACGATTCCGGCCTTGGGAGTCTCATCAGATCCTCTCTTTTGTTCCTCCGGATGGACAATTCCAGCTAATGAGCTACAGGTGTCTGAACCATATCCACAAAAATTACTTTACCCCATTTCCTTGATCAGCTATTAATGTGGCTTTCCGTCAGCTACGTGCTGCACTTTTTGTATTGATGCAATCTTTGATTTGGATGTGTAGGGTCAGAAAGTTAAAGAGCATCCCCATATACCTTAAGCCACAGCTGACATCAGATGCTGGAACTTGCCGTCTGAATTTGTTAGTTGGAATCCGAAATGATCCTGGAAAAGTAGTAGAAATGATCACAGTGCAATTCAAATTACCTGATTGCGTCTCATCAGCTGATCTGAACTCAAACTGCGGAACAGTGAATATTCTTTCCAACAAGGTGAGTTACTCTATTCTCTAACTCGGGTTGGGATGTCCTTATCGCCAGACATTCCTGAGATCCCTTCACTCTGATGTTGTTCTCCAGACATGCTCCTGGTCCATTGGCCGTATACCAAAGGACAAAACACCTTCGATGACTGGAACGCTGGCTCTTGTGCCGGGACTGGACCGGTTACACGTTTTCCCTACATTCCAAGTCGGGTTCAAGATTATGGGCATTGCAATGTCCGGCCTCCTGATCGATCGGCTGGATTTCAAGAATCTGCCTACCCGACCTTACAAAGGTTTCAGAGCTCAAACACAAGCAGGACACTATGAAGTGAGGTCATGAAAACCTCTCTGTTGCAGCCTGCAGCTATTTCAAGATTTGTTCATTGGGGATTTTATTTCTGGAATATACCCAGAATGGGGTTAATACGAGGCATGTTTTGTAGTTGCCGGGTGTAATGATTTTGAGTATTAGCTCGTTTGCCATCCAATCGAACAGCTTGCAAGCGGAGTTAAAGGCAGGAAGCCCATGATTATTTCCTGTGGCGAAAGGCAACAATGCAAGAAAGCAGAATGAGACATGTCCTTGAGGCGGGGAGTGCTCGTCTCTGCATCATCCTGTTTGGTCCAAACATCACTGAAAGACTCAAGACTCGACCTCTGAACGAGGAAAGGAAGTTTTCTATCCATCCTTGGTTTTCCCTTTTCTCCTGCTCCATGTCTTGTATGCGGGGTTCATTTTGATTTCTACTTTCGTCGAGTCTGTTTCCCTTTACTTCCCCACCTTCGAATAGGTGAAAAAACCGTCACCTTCCATATCCAGAATTCCTATTAATAGTTGAATGCCTCTGCTTCTCGAGATTTCTGTGACTCTTGCTGCTGACAATTTCTGCTTTTCTCGGCATCTTAAATGCGATACAAACTGGGTCGGGTCAGATTATATTTTATTTGATTTGAGCGTTATGAATATGTATCTCTGTGTTGCAGCCATGAAACCAGCCCGGAGAATCCTCCTTTCTAGTTGCTGGTATGCAGCCGTTCCACGGTTTGTAGGATTGAAAACCAATCACATCCCTTGCCGGTGGAGTAGCTGTTTTTTACATTGAGCTCAATATTGGCCATTTGCATGACCCGGTCTCCCGAAACATGTGCATTCACTGTTCAGTGGGCAGCCCGGATGACAATCTTGGGTTGCTGGCTTCGAGATTGGATTTCTGGCGACCGGTGGCTTTGATTCTAGAGGGATTAGATTGGCTGTTGTTGCGAGCGGCGATCAGGACTTATTCTGTGACAGTGGAAACCATAGGTAGTGATTTTGGAGGGTTTATGTTCAGGGCAGCATTAATGATTTTGGAGAAGTCGGCTAGTGGCAGGGTTGAAATCCGGGAAGACATCGTCCACCAAAATCAGAGATAGCATTAACAATGATTTTCTGTTCAGTGCTCTTTTATTCCATAATCAGAGATATTGGTGGACGGAAAATGCTATCTGCACTCTGGATATGAAGATGGTATTCTCTACCAGAAATTCATGCATTAACAGTGTCCCTGTTTGAAATGGTGAAACCGATGACGATCCCTGATAAGATGTCGCGATCATAAGCCCTAGAGACAAACTTGGCTGCTGCGTATCAGTCTTCATCGATCACCCTTAACAATCATTTGTCGAATGTTATTAGGAACACGTGTTTTCATGACTAGTTCACTCGACAGGATTTTGGAAGTGTCATATAATTTTAGATCACTTTCGGTTAACTGAATTTTCGAAACATTAGACATTGGTTGATCATTCACGACTATTTGTCGGGTTTCAATAAAAACTTACGGAGAGTTACATATTTTTTTATCGCTCTGGGCAGTTACTTGTCAAGTTTCCATATGGAGTAAGAACCGTCAAACGCAAAGTCATCGAACGGAAAATTTCAAATTCCTGGCACATTTTCTAGTCGCTCAATTATACTATAAAGGACAATTTTCATAATTGTTCGCGAATTCGACTCTCAGAGCGCGATTTTTCAAGCCTCATCCGCGTCGAACAATCGAACAAACGCTTCGTCATAGAAGGAATCATTGTCCTAATTTGATACACGCTCATCGCCCCAAAAAAGAGTTGACATTTCGCATATTCACACGAAACTCGTTTGCGACTCCCACTGTGATCGTAAAAAACATGTTTGCGGACGAAACACATCGCGTGACGAACCTATTGGGTGCAAGAAAGAAAATCAAAAGAAGATAGGAGAGAGGAAGAAAGTAAACTTTCCATGGATGAACGCTATGATTTCCTAACGATTTCCCGGAGAATCTAAAGATAAAATAAAGATAAAGATAAAGTATGTTATTCTTCATCCTTGGCGAATTAGATTTTCTCGTTCAGATGATATTTTCGCAGTAAATTGATTTGAAATTTTTCTTAAGACTTAACGGTTATAATATCAATCATATGGTGTAAATAATTTGGCATGATTCACTGATGCTTTTTTGTTCGAGGGCAAGTTTATTAACGAAAGAAAAATAACTAGGGACGCCATGATGAAGTGATTGACAATGAGGATAGGAGAAATCCTCATACTTCCTTCACTTGGACGTGGACCTTGTCCGCCTTGACGCCCTCGGCTTCCTTCGCGTCGTCTTTCGTCTCCCCCTCGAGCTCGAACGCGGAGACGGGGAACGACCTCGAGAGCCCCGCCGGCGTCCCAAAGTTTATCTTACCCGTCGGCGGGTCGTCCAACCAGATGTTGGTCAGGGTTATCCATATCAGCATCTCCTTGGTCTTCACCCCTGTCAGCTTCTTTATCTTTTTCTGCTCGACGTAGGCGGTGACCTCGGTCGCATACGAGACGAGCCTGTTGATCTTCTTGAACTTGTGCTCGACGGGCCGCTTCTGCTTCATCCAGACGAAGCCGGTCTCCTCGACGTATCCGCACTCCTCCATGTCCTTGAGCGGGAGGAGGCCAGTTGGGAGCCCGATCTCGCTGAGCAAGAACTTGGACTTCTCCTGGCACATGGCGTCCCCGTAGTAGACCTCGGCCTTCGCCTTAATCTCGTCGGTGATCAGGGAAGGCATTTTTCGGGAAGAGGGTGTGGTGTTTGTATCTGAAATTGGGCTGTGGATGAAGATTCGAGGTCGAGACGATGATGGTGTGAGGAAAAAGCAAGGCGGATTTGGCTTGTATTTATACACGAAGACTTTTTGGCTTCTACCCAACTTGTAATTAATTGAAATATGGAATCTGACTTCACACAGAAAGCCATAAAGTTCGAACCTTTACCTTTACCCACTTGGGTTATCCCTTAATTTCTTTGGTTTATGCAACCAGGCAGATCCAATCAGTGATTTTGTTGTGTGACATGGATGTAGAAGAAAGGAGAGAAAGTTAGCAGGTGATGGATTGATGCAACTAACAGAGTAAAAGGGAGAGGCAACAGTTGAAGGATGGGGAAAAACAATGGCGACAATTAATGGGTTTCTGGTTTATCAACCTCCCACCTCCCTCTTGCATTCACTGCAGTTAGTTCTCTGTCTGAATCACAGCCCCTCCTCCCCCCATACCAACCATCTTCATCACACACGTTTCCTCTTCTCAATGCACCTCAAAAGTCTCCTGCTACCCGATGGTGACACAACCAGCCACTTCCCCTGGGATTAGTGTATATATATCCATGGCCTTATTAGGGTCTAATCAAGGCAGGCAGAACCGTATCTTGATTCTCAACTGCCAACCATCTCGGTCGCCAAAGCCCCAGAAAAGCAGAACTGGGCATAAGAGGAAAACAAAATGCAAGTTCGCCTTTTTAATCCTCCGTAACAATAACATGAGTTGCTTCCCCAGAACTATCCAACCTCCAAAAGAAAATGTCGGACAAGAAGAAAAGTCTTTGCATAAATAGAATTACTGGAGGGATAGAACAGTAACTAAAGACAGCAAGTTTTTGGTGTTCAAGAGGAAAAGAGGTAAAAATGGCCATGAGAGTACAAAGCACTGTCATCTTTTTTCCCCGACTATGGATATTACAAGAGCCATAACAGTTCACGACCAGCACATGGGTGTTTGTCTGGCTAAAACAGCCTACCTTCATTTCACCAGCAACCAGGAAAAAAAGGGTTTACTGCATTCCCACCCCAAGATGAAAATCCCCAGTTTGTTGGCAAGTCAGACTTCCCCTGTAACCAGCCACCTGACAATCAGGCCAAACTCCCAAGTTATTTCGCACCGCGACAGCTGTCCCCATAATTCATGGTTAGTTCTCTCCGTGATCGGAGAAAAGTCAGGTAGTAACATAGACTTAGAAATATCCAAGTCAGGAGTGTGGGATTCTTTTCTTGACCAATCCAAATTACAAAGACATGTTACCATCGGTTGAAGCATTTACAGAAGAAAACATCTCAGGAAGTCCTTAATCCCCTCCGTGCCTCGAAGGAGCAGACATCGCATGTAAGTCTGAGTTTCAAACTCAAAATTTATAGAACTTGAAAAAGTAATATCTGAGGCGTTCGATAGCGTTGGTTATCTCAAAATCTAAATTTGAAAATTAAATTTTACGTTTCTTAAATTAAACTTTAAATTTAGAATTCATAGTTAAATAAAAAGACGAACTCTAAATTTTAAACTCAGATTTTAAGTTTGACTTACCTTTTTCATAAATTATTTTGTGAAGGAACGTTTAACATAGCTCTCGCGGAGAGTCGAACCAATCATTATTCTTATCGTTTGGCGAGATTTGATGCTATTCACATGAATGAGAGGAATTTTTGCAACTATACAAAGTAAGTGACCCAGTAAATGGGCCTTAGGCCCATATTAGGTGTTGGGCCGATCTCTTTTCCCCAACTTTGTTTGCCACGCCACGACTCCTCTTGTCCTACTAAAAATATGTTTTTATTTTCCCATGGCATTCTCCTCTTTGTTTCTTTTCCTTTTTTTGCGTTGGTAGTTGGTGAAATCTTCTGCTACTTGTGTCTTGATTTTCCAGGTGATTTTTTCAATATTCCCGAACAACCCACTCTCCCCTCCTTTCTTCTCCCTCTCCCGCATTTTAGCAGATATTAAGGAAGCACAGGGTTAAGTCGGGGGGGGGGGGGGGGGGGGGGGGGGGGCTTGGTTTCTTCTTCCCGGCATTTCGACGAACGCCCGTCGAAGAAGAGGAGGGAAGGCCTCCTTCTTCAGTCCCAGCAGCAGTTTTTCGGCGGTGCTCAGATTGATGACGCCTCCTCCAACGACTTGCCCCTCAACTACAACATATAAGAAATGTAATAGAATGTGGTGCTGTCCCAAAGTTTGTACTGCTTCTTAGCTCTGGATACGACGATGTTAGAGAGCAGGTTTTTCATGCTTCCCTCGGTCTTCTTTCCGTGCACAATTGTTTTTCTAGAAGCTGGTAATAATATAATACGATGTTTGATATTATTTGTGATGGATTTACTCTTGTTAGTGTTGTAATGTTTATTTTTTTTACTCAATGACGTAAGCTCTAAGCATGGGATAGTTATACTTTTTTGCCACCGGATGTCATTGCTCTTTCTTTATTTAATGAATATGGAGAACCTGGCAATTTAAGCTTGATGGATTCCTCTCTAATTTCTTGCCCATATTGTTTCAGACGGTATGGGCTTTGGGTAACATTGCGGGTGATTCTTCGGATTATAGGGATATTGTGCTTGCTTCAGGTGCCCCTTTTCCATTGCTGTCTCAGCTGAATGAACACTCTAAATTGTCCATGCTACGAAATGCTACATGGACACTATCTAACTTCGGCCGAGGGATGCCTCCGGCACCTTCTGAAGAAGTAAGTGGACAAGTGTACTCAGATGCCTTATGGTGGCGGATCTTTTTGTTCATATTACAATGTTTTTGTAATCAACATGATATTGCATAAAAGAAGCAAAGTATGAAATCGGAATTTTAAAAAGTTGTTTCCTTCGGGCCTTTAACTTCTTGGTGTTCAAAATCTTATGTGAAACCTGCACTTCCTGTTCTCCAGCGACTCATCCATGCAAATGATGAAGAAGTGTTAACAGATGCTTGTTGGGCACTCTCTACCTATCTAACGGTCCAAATGAAAAGATTCAAGCTGTCATTGAAGCGGGTGTCTTTCCTCGATTAGTGGAGTTACTCCTGTAAGTTTCACTGCTTCAAATTTCAATTTCATTCATTGAAGTCTTTTTCACTTTGGCTGGATAACATATTACCAATGGCTCTGTAAGTGTTTGTTTTCATCCATCAAGACATTCCATCTGCCACATACTGATATAAGTCTCTTTTCTGATAGCCATCCTTCACCCACAGTTTCCATACCTGCTCTACGAACTATTGGCAATATAGTCACGGGTGATGATAGCCAGACGCAGGTAACTTTGCTTGCTCTGTAGGCCACGCATTAACACCTGAGGCTTCCATCGTGATGTTATTGCAGTTTGCCCATTTATCTCACATGCATAATCTTATCTCAGTTTGTCATCGACAATGGGGCTCTCCCATGTCTTTATCAACTTCTTACAAAAAACCACAAGAAAAGCATTAAGAAAGAAGCCTGTTGGATGATCTCAAATATTACAGCCGGAAATAGAGCTCAAATCCAGGTATTTAGGCCTTCTCACTCTTGTAGGCCCTTCTCTCTCCACGAGCATGTACCTAATTCTATACTTTAGAAGAGCTGCTAAGCTGCTGATGTTCTCCTACTCTGGCTTTATTGCTCATTCCATCTATTTTTCATCTTTAATTTAGAATACTCGATATACTCACATCACCGAAAGGCAGGTCATATCATACGTTGAAAGTAGAAGAGTGTTTGATTTTTGTGGAGTGATTATTGAATGGGTCTACATGAAGCATCTTTCTTTCTTTTTTTCAGAAAAACTAGTAACAATATTGTAGGAAACACTTATCAAAAAAAAATTTTTGTAGGAAACAGTGTACTCGGTATATGAGCGTGCCTAGGTGGCGGAATTACTTTATTCTTGGAAGCAAATGGTAATATTTTGTTGAAACCCCCTTGGATGTTCCCCTATGTAATTGATTTCTTTTTGTAGGCTGTTATCCAGGCCGGTATAATTGCTCCACTTTCGCACCTTCTGCAACATGGGGAGTTTGAAATCAAGAAAGAAGCTGCGTGGGCGATATCAAATGCAACCTCCGGGGGAGAACATGGTCAAATACAGTGCGTCTTAACTGCAAGCAACTGTTTTTTGGCTTTTTGATCCTTGTTGAACCTGTAGCTAAGATGATTGAGTCTTCATCTCCTTGCAGATTCCTTTATTTAATCCATGCTATCTGACTCGCCCGTTGCTCAGACTCAGAGAGCTAAAAAAAGAAGCGAGGGAGACACACGGAGATAACTTTCTTTAATCATACCAGTATCTTTTTGTATGATTCCCAGGCCAGTACAGATAGGTGTGTCTGTTAGTTGGGAGAGGAATTGCCCCTCCCCCCTCTGTACCATTGAATCCCAATGAAGAGATAAAGAAGAAGAAATATTCCCCAAGTGCTAGAAGAACAACAAAGGGAAAAGGGCTTGGTGTTCTTTGAGGAAAGAAATCTGGGTGGACGATGGCATGCACCGACCGACCCCACCCAGAAAACACAAAAAGAAGAGCAACATTTGAAGCTAAGGTTCTCAAAACCTCCTCCTCTTACCAATCTGTGTGGTGGTCCTGCAAAACAAAACTTCAACTTTTTCTTCTGTATTATATTAACTAAGATTCCGGTGTGATCCGAATCATCCTGGTTATAGACCACAACTATGAACCAAGTAGTTGCATATAGTAATGCCTCGGAGATGTAGCAGAGAAGTGGAGTTCACATGGGGGAGAGGAGGTGCTTGCCAAGGACAGAAAAAAAAATGCAGGCCTCTCTGTTCCTGCCCACAAACATCCCTATCAACCTCCCAAGAAGAATATTCAATCTGTACCATATTGGATCACACGATTTAAATTCAGAAGAATAAGACTAACAAAGTTGATCCTCTTCTAGAGTGTTCCCCCCCCTCCCCCCCCCCCCTATTCCACTCAACTACCAAATTCACTATCAAAATCATGGAATGATTATTGATTCAGCCGCAATTCCATTTCTTCAGTTCACGCATGCTCGACAATAAAATCTTCAAGACATGCATGCCTTGGAGGTCGATTGATGGAGATGGGTTTGTGTTTGTTTTGTAGCAATTTGTGAGAGATAAGGCCAAAGTTAGGATTAGTCAAGAGTCTCGTAGGAATAGGACACTCCCTTTTGCTAGACTGGGGGCATAACATCGCCACTTACATTCCCAAAGTCTCTCGAATCCAAAACCGTACTAACGGTTTTTGTCCGAAAGAGACAGACTTGTTATAACTACATTACTCCTTGGTTTAAGTACAAACTACGATATTTGTATTATGTTGTTTTGTTTTACTCGATCAGCACCTTTCAACCTCCGACTGGGTTATCTTCTCTGGTGTGCCCTCCAAGAGGCACGTGGCCGGCGGGATCGTCAGTGTCTCCATGGCACCATATGCGTTCCAGCAGACCGGGTCGGTCACGTACTCCCCCTGTGCTGGGAGTAGCTCCACCTCCGATAGGGTCAGGTTTGTGCAGGGGACTGCTTCGCTGCAGGCAAACCGCATCGGCGGGCTCCTCGCGTCGTACGTCCCCTTGATGTTCGAGTAGGACACGTCGGAGACGTACACTGCCGACGTCTGGTTTGTGCAGCTCTTTGTCAGGCAGTAATACTGGTCAACGATGATGGGGTTCCTGACCGTGTCCATGTGGATGTTGTCGAACGTGACCCCGGAGACCGCCCCGGATCCTCCCTGCCAGGTCTTGATCCTGACCCCGTTGGCTGAGCGCCTGATCACAGAGTCCCTCACTGTAATGTTCGAGACGCAGGCATGGGAGTTCAGTCTCCCTAGGCTGCCGATGCTGTGGCATGAAAAGGAAGGACTTACTTTAGGAAAAGCAAAACTGGCATTAAGATTGAAATTATTTTGTTAACATGTTGATCGTACCTTATTCCATGGCTGGGACCACACGATATGTTTCTTATGTCTACGTTAAAGCATCCCGCTCCGATAGATACACAGTCATCTCCTGCATGGACGAGCACACAAACAGGTTCGTGCGGACATTAGTTGCGAGGGAAAACGAAAAATAATGAGGCCGATTGTAAGGACTGATTTTGAGAAGTTCGCGTTGCATTGTACCGTTGGATATCACGGAATTGTATATCTTGACGTCGTTGGTGTTCTCGATATGTATCCCGTCTGTGTTTGGACTCGTCGAAGGTGATTTGATGGAGAGGGAATCTATGTTCACGTCACGGCATCCGTCGAAGCGGAAGTGAAACTGGGGGCTGTTGGTGACTTTGAGTCCATGTATTTTCAGATTGGAGCTCATGAAGAACCTTATGGCCTGAAACAAACCCAAACAATAGGTGAGAAGTTGAGAGGCGACCAAATTTCAGGGAGTTTTCGAGGATTTGGAAACTTGCCACGGGACTATCACATGGACCGGCGGTTGTAGATCCATTCACTCCCTGTTTGATGAAGAGAAGTTTAGTCAGTGAAGCTGTTTTTTGTTTTTTTTTTGGCTTCTTGATTGGGCTCCAACAGCAGATGTTTACCTTGTGTGGCTTGCAAGGAAGCTCCCACCATTTCTCCCCTCGTCCATCGATGACACCGCCTCCTTGCATCGACAGTCCGTGGATCCTGTAGAAGATGAGCCATTGCCTTTTGCTATTCCTCTGCGGCCATGAATCAGGTCCGTCCGGCGCCATTATAGTGCCATCAATCTGAAAATTTTATTTATATTCACAACGAGTCTTTCCTTGTAATTCTCGAACCAACCGTCACATTCGGGAGACATGCTTACTTGAACCACGATGTTAGCCCGACAGGGTCCAGTGAAGATGGTGGACTGAATCAAGAACGAGTGACCACGAGGGACGAGCAGGGTCGCAGACTCGGCGCCACAAGCGGAATCCCAGGCCGCCTTGAATGCCTCCGTGTCATCAGCTAGTCCATCCCCAACTGCACCGTACTTCCGAACATCAAACACGGCAGGGTCATCGGCAGTATAACTGGGGGGAGGAGCAGCAGCAGAGCCGACGGCGGCTTGTGGAGCGGGAGAAGGAGGGAAGGAAATATGCGACTCGACGGGGAAGCTCCCCCGATTCTTATGAAAGTGAGTCCTACAATGGACTGAGGACAATAACATGAAGCCGAACAAGACCAAAGAAAGTAGGGTGAAGGCAACTCGTGAGGAGTGATTGTTCATGGTGAGGATCGGTTTTATGAAATTTTGGGATGGCTAAGTAAGATATAAGTAAAAGATGCAGTGAAGCTACAAGAAGAGGACTGCCTGTCAATTCACTAGATTAGTCCACACCCACATTAACATATAGATGTGGGGGGGCTTTTGAAACTCGGGCAAGAGAGACCGTGACAAGTGATTATTCCCACCCAAGTGTACTAAAGTTTTGTGTAAGAAAGGGGACAAAGGGAGGGGGTGGGTGAGGAGAAGGTTTTCAAAGTTAACTAAACAACTGACTTACAAGTTGAGGGGGGAGTTTTGGGTCGGGTTTATATAGTGAGTGAGTGAAGTGGATGCTGTGTTTCTGAGTGGAGGAAGAACTGCTTTTTTTCTGAAGGAAGAGGGTCGGTGAAGTTTGTGGGGAGGGATACATTTTAATAATTGACCAAAGAGCCGACCAAAATTCCATTGAAATGGAGAATGGGATTGGCTTTCCTTTCTTTTTTAAAAAAGGTTTTTCGTAAGCATGCAACAATAAAGTAGTAGTTGTTGTTGGGGGAGGGGGGGGGGGGGGGGGGGCGCTTGGGAGGAAAGCATGCCAACCCAGAATTGGGGTTTCCCAGTTTTGTTATTAGGGGGGAGAAAAGTTAATTTAGAAAAGAAGTATAAACTCATGGCAAAGGGAATGTTGTTGCAGGGAGAGTAAGGCTAAGGGGTGCTGTCAAAACTGATAAGATGTTATTGGGCCTCACGTTTATGTTGCCAGAAGGGGGTGAATCTGCTTGGGGTGCTGGGTTGAGCTACTGATTGGTCAGAAATGGCAAGTAGTAAGTTCTGGTGTTAACTGATGGATGAATGGATGGGTTTGAGCATGAAGTTCAGTTGGAATAGCCTGGCAGGCTTTGGGGAGGGGTTGCGCGTGATTACAGGCTACATGTGAAGAAGCAGCCGTGCTGTGCTGTTTTCTGAGTTCCTGATCAATCTCCAATAACAACTACGGATTCAAAACATTGTAATGCGCTATCATTTTTACAGAATCGCCGGTCATCTTTCACTTGTGCAGTTCCTGGCTGGATTTTAATACAGATAGCAATGCTCGGGCCTTAACTGTAAGGACAAAAACATAAGACTTGGTATTCTGCTCAAACTTAGTCCAGCAGCGTAGCCTAAGGAAGATGACGGACACGCAGTCTTGCCATAATACAATTGAGGAGGTTGTTGTTGGTCACTATCTAATCTGCCAAGCGTGACAACACAGTGACATTGCCAGCGATGTGTAAGCACGGAAGCCTTGGCACTTCAGCTCGGGATTCATCTCCACAACAGGCAACGTCAACGTCCCTGGTGAATCAGCTTTACCTGTTTCACGATCTTCATTGATGAGCACCATCCTTAGTTCAAAGCTAGACTTTAAGGTAATAAAATCACCAACCTTATCTTTTTACATTTGATTAAAGCAGATCTTGGGATGGCAACCTCTTTCCAATAATCTCTCTCAACACCTTAAAGCCAAGTTCACATGCATATGGGGAAGCCTTATGTCCTTATCATACACAAGCTTCAGCAGCCTCAATCGGGCCACAACTTCTGGATGCTGAGGAAATGTGACAGAAGAAGAGGGTGACTGTTCTTTCTTGCTATCCATTCCAGAACTGTTTAAGGGATTGCGCACATGCTTCGGCATTTGAGCCTTGGCAACAGGACCATTCCCTGGTACTACCGTCGGCTTTCCACTGCTATAACTCATAGGAGGATGTAAGACAGATGCCCCAATGGACTAGGCCGGCTTCTTGGACACTGGCCTGGTGGGCAGGCAAGGACAAACCTAACCCACAAACCAGAGAGCCCTGCAAACCGCGAAAGCTCCAAGAGCAGCAGGGGACGGCCTGCTCAGATAGTCCTGTTGAACCTCTTGGCGAGGCCCGGAGGGCCATCCTTAACTGTCTTGCAATCTCTAAAGCTTACTCAGGCCAACCCCAAACAATTAACGAAGATCATGCATGGCTAATGGGTTAATCCATTTATTTTCAATTGGTTTTATAGTGGATCCCGTGAGGCTTATAAGCTGAGCCTGAGAAGTGGGTCGGACCCAGTTTTCCACGGCCATCCCGTATTTTCAAATTGCCTCCATGGCTCTAACCCTCCAAACCAACGCACGAAAGAACCGGGGCTGAACCTGCACCGAACAAGCAGCCCTATTGCTATGAAATATACCCACCTATCAGGGTGTCTTACGGTGCACCCGCATACTCCTTATTCTGAAACCTCGTATTCCCTTCTTGTTTAAGCTCATTAGCCCCGAGTCCAAGTCGACGATATCGGCCACATTTCGTTTGAAATCGAATTGCTATCATCCTATACATGGTTAGCAACACCACCTTTCTTCTTCCTTCCACCAGATTCCCCATCAAAACTTCCTTCCGCCACGAAATCAGATACTCATGGGACGCAATAAAGCATGCAAAAGACTCAAACTTTAAGGCATTCTGGGGATAGTTGGAGTTGACAATGGATGACCCAGAAACGATTTTGAGAATAATTGCCGGGGAAAAACAAACGGGCAGCTGAGAATGTTGAGCATGAAACAAGATGGATGGGGGATTTTGAGGATTTCGCCATAAAAAATTTGCATGAACCCAAAATAGAGTTCAGATGCATTAAAAGTTGAGTTCAATCGTTCAGTTACTTCTTTATGAAGTCCTTCCTCCTTCCCCCTGTTGGAAACAAATCGACAGACCGTCGTCTCCCGGGGGCCGTTAACTAAATCATACCAATAGTTAGTTGATTGACTTGACAATGGCCTAAATGGAAGGAACAGTAGGCGAATAATTCTGACCACAACCCAACAAGAAACAACTGTAATTCTGTTCCTCCTTTTGGCAGTGTCTGGGTATTTTCTCTGGAAAAGAAAATGGAGTGAAAAAGTTGTAAAATATAGTGAGAGTTATCTGAGACTCCGTGTAAAGAAAGCAAACAGAGCAGAGCGTAGAGCGAAAAAAGAATGTGTCGGGGACACGATTTTCTAGGACGGAGGCCTCCATCCAACAGGAGCCGCCTAAACAAACTTCCCTCAACATGATTGAGACAGTATTAATGTTTTTGGACATGTATGACAATCTGTCCGCCCCTTTGTTTTTTTCCTCAGAAATCATGCTTAGAATACACAATTCAATGCACTTGTCTGATGGTTGTTTGGCTGGGAAGTGGGTTTTTTCTTCGAGTTGTGTGTGTGAGGGTGTGAGGGAGAGGGAGGTGAAGGGGAATCTAGTTTAATCCTGGAGCTGGGGATAAACTGAAACTCATCGTCACCTACCGCTGACAACACCATCCCCTCTTTTTCTCAATCTTCCGTTTTCGCTACAGTTCCCCTGTTGCTGCCATATTCCATTCCCTCCCCTTTACTCCTCCTCGCAACAAACTGCTGGGTCTCTTTTGGTTTTCGGGGCTTCTCGGTGTCGAGTAGAAAGCTACATTTCAGCTTAGATTCAGAATTCAGACCGAGTGGGGTGTTCATAAAAAGGATTTTCTTTGGGTTGTCCTGGATTGGTTGTTGCTTCTTTTGGGTGTTGGTCTGAATTTGGGCAGTAGGTGTCTCTTGCTGTCTAGAGTGAGGATTTCTTGTTCCTTGCTTGTGAATTTGGCAAGGTTCAATCTTGTACATAGATCTGGGTTCTGGATGCTGTCACTGTGACCTTTTTCCTACTTTGAAACCAAGGTGGGCTCTCGGTTTTTATTTATTACTGAATTTTGTCCTTGCCCGGTCGGGATTTTGAGTATTTTGCAAGTTCCAGCTCATTCTTATTCTGAATTTCTGGAATGCAGTCATATGCAGTGTGAGGTTTGGCCATGATGTGCTTAGTTTTTAGTGGTTACCTTTATTGGTCAATAGTCTCCATCGTGCAACTTGTAGCTTGCAATTGTTGGCTAACACTAGTTTCTAGGAGTTCCTAACGTGATTGTTTAGTGTTCTGTTTCTGTGATGCCTGGTTCGAGTTGGATTTCTCCTGTATCGTTTTTGAGGAAATGCTGAACGCATTATAAGTATGCACTTGAGGGAAATTGTAATTTGCTCATGGCTTTTTGTATAGGCATTGTAAAGATGGGAGCAAATATCAGTAGCGGATTATCGCAATCGACTCCCATTTTCGGCCTCAAGGTGTGGGTAGTCATAGGAATCGTTGTTGGGTTATCCATTGTTACAATTCTGTCAGTATTGTCGTTCTGCTTAACATCAAGAAAAAGATCAAGGAGAACAGAGAGACAAGTTTCATTCAACCAGATTCCAACTGTGTCAAAAGAAATCAAAGAAGTTAGCGTGGAGAAGGTATCGACGAGTAGCTTTGCTCCCCGTGATGGAATTCTTCTCACCATCCAGGACAAATCCAGTGATAAGGAATCAGATAAAGTACTCGTCCATCTTGGAGTGGAGAAGTTGTATAAAGGAGACAATGGTAGCCAGTCCGGTTCGTGTCATCATACAGACAGAGATGGTTGTAGATTGCTATCAGTAGAAGATTCAAACTCTGGCATCGTAAAGGCTCACAAGCCTTCTTCTAATTTAATAACTGCTCCATCTCCACTCACTGGCCTCCCCGAATTCTCGCAATTAGGCTGGGGCCATTGGTTTACACTAAGGGATCTTGAATTAGCTACAAACAGTTTTTCAAAAGATAATGTTATTGGCGAGGGAGGTTATGGAGTTGTTTACAGAGGATGTCTGATGAATGGGACTCCAGTTGCTGTTAAGAAGATTCTCAACAACCTGTGAGTCTAATAACGATGATTTTAAATTCCATATTTGGGTGACTTGAGGTTTTGGGCTGATTTTTGCTTCGCACAAACAGGGGCCAAGCAGAAAAAGAATTCAGGGTTGAAGTCGATGCTATTGGACATGTTCGGCACAAAAATTTGGTTCGACTTCTTGGGTACTGTATGGAAGGAACACACAGGTATCTGTCCTATTCACTCGTATGAGGTTGTCTTATCACTTACTTGAAACTCACGATTTTAGAAATAGGTCGTGCAACAACGGAGTTTGTACAAAGTGTTGTTATAAAAAATGAACTGGATTGAACTCTCTGGCTAAGTGTTTGAATTCAGTCTGGGTCACGTGGAACTTCCAGTATTGAGGTGTTAGAATGCTCCTGTGTTTCATTTGGGTTTCACAGGATGCTGGTGTATGAATATGTAAACAATGGAAACCTTGAGCAATGGTTACATGGAGCCAACCATATTCACGGATATCTCACTTGGGAAGCACGCATGAAGATTCTAGTTGGCACTGCAAAAGCGTATGTCAAAACCCTTTATTGACATTTCCCACAAGGTTAAACTGCAACCGCAATTTGATTGAAAGTAGTGAAAATTTTGCAGGCTTGCTTACTTACATGAAGCCATAGAGCCCAAGGTAGTGCACCGGGACATTAAGTCAAGCAACATATTGATTGATGACGAGTTCAACGCGAAAGTTTCTGATTTTGGTTTGGCCAAGTTGCTGGGTGAAGGAAAAAGTCATGTTACCACTCGTGTCATGGGCACCTTCGGGCAAGTCTCCCCTTCAATTCATATTCTTGGGACCATCAATAGTTGGTTGTTTATTTACCCCACATGTTATATACACTTGTTTACTGAACCTAACTGAGTATTTTTTATTTTACAGGTATGTTGCCCCTGAGTATGCAAATACCGGCCTTTTGAACGAGAAAAGTGATGTCTACAGCTTTGGTGTTGTTCTGCTCGAAGCCATCACTGGTAGAGATCCCGTAGATTATAGTCGACCTGCCAATGAGGTATGGAGTTGTATAATTTCTTTCTTTACTGTCAATGGCTAATTGCTTATATACAAGCAGTACTATTCCTCTCGGTTTTTATCCTAAGTCTATTGTGGGTTTGACAATCACTTTTGTGCTTCTTTCTTATTTCATCTTCTTGGTTTCTGTTGGAAATAACTTGGAGAATTTTCCAAAATGCTGACATGAAGATTACAATATTTCAGGTAAACCTGGTCGATTGGTTGAAGATGATGGTTGGTAGTCGGCGATCTGAGGAAGTGGTTGACCCTAACATCGATGTGAGGCCATCAACCAGAGCCCTTAAGCGAGCGCTTCTGACTGCTTTGAGGTGTGTGGATCCAGACTATACCAAGAGACCTAAGATGACCCAAGTTGTAAGGATGCTCGAATCTGAGGAATATCCCATACCCAGGGAGGTTAGTTTTTATCTTTACTGTTGCTTAAGAATCCACCACCAAGATCAAGAGTATGCCTTTTTTTTCATGTTCAAGACGTATTTTGTAGTTTGTCAATTAAACTTTTGAAGTTGCGAATGCTTTGTTGTTTCACAATGACGGAATTTCGCTTCTACGCCCACAGGATAGGCGGCAACGTAGAACTCACGGAGGCAGTATGGAGATCGAGTCTCAGCGGGAGAACTCCGACACTGATCGGAGTGACTACATAGGCTCTAGATTGGACACAAGATGAATCGCGAGTCGGTAGAACCGTAAGATCGGGCTCGCCGACAATCATTTGGCTGATTTGTGCTCAACGAAGGATGCTCCCTATTCTCAATGCCATGACGTCGCCAGCCGGCAGGGCGGTTACCCGGAGTACTAGCTATTGCTATATTCTTTCCTTCCTTTATTCAAATTAATATTTGGTTGTTTCGTCTCTCCTGTCATTTTTTATCTGCCTTGTTATGGAATCGTATAATGTGATGGAACAGAAGTGCCTAGAGCTTTAGGACTGTGTACAGTACATATCCCTCTTCGTGTAATTAGTCACCATTTGGAGCCCAGAAATCTTGGCTGCCCTTTATTTGGCATCGTGTCCCATCCTTGTATCATATCATTTTAGCAGAAAGATGAACTGTGCAGTAGGGACTTTAGATAATCAATCGACCCTTCAGCGAAAGCTATATTTCTTTCTATCTATCCTCTTAAAGGAAAGGAGATGATCCCATGACGCGCCTTTACTCCTAAAAGTTGCAGACAACTGCACTGCAACATCGGACTGAGCGTCAACCTCAACTTCAGTCCCTGCAAAGAGAAGGAAAAGAGAGGTATGCAACATGCAAAAAGGAGGTCTTCTTGGTGCTTAGATTATTTTAGTTTTAGTCTAAACTAATATCTGAACAACAGATGAGTGGGAAAGTCTGGTAGATTTGCTTTCTGGCATAATATTACAATGGACATGAAGAGGGGTGAGCGATTCCTGGACGTGGGTTTCTGATATCAGACACATGGGGGGGGATGCCTCTCTTCCTGTTTTTTCCAGGAAAGAAATTTCTGGGTCTACTTTGTTTTGACCCATTTCGGCACGCCTCGAAAAACTTCAAAAAAATTATATTGGATTTACAAGCTGAGGTTTTTACAAATTTTACCCATGAAGATGAACTATCTCTTGATGTGTAACAAAACCCAAAATATGCAGACATAAAAAGAACACTAGTTTCGAGGTACGAGGATACCGGGGGGATAGAAAGACTTGTGTAAGAACACACGTCGGCTCCGCGGAAAGACAAAGGCAAAATGGGAAACGCAACGCAAGTAGTAGGTAGGCAAAGTTCGGCGGCTGTGCATTTGTTTAGCAAGTGCAGTGCTTTATGCGGTAAAGAAAGCGAAAGCGGCTAACGGTACGTGCACGTAACCGTTACGTTATTTACTAAAATCGTTTTTTTTAGTAAAGTTTACTCAAAATCGATGTTTTTTAGTAAAATTGTTAGTAAATTACTAAAACGCATTAGTAATTCGTTACTAATTTTTCACTGTTTGACCATTAGGAAAGTTACTAAACTAGGTTTAGTAAATCTGCGGAAAAATTTACAAATCTTTTTAGTAACCGATTACTAAAAATAACGGTGATTTGGCAGTTTTTTTTAGTAATCGTTACTAAAATTTCACTGTTCAACTTTAGTAATCGATTAGTAAAAAGTTTAGTAATTTTTTCCGCCGATTTACTAAACCTAGTTTAGTAACTTTACGAATGGTCAAACAGTGAAAAATTAGTAACGGTTACTAATTTTTTGTAGTAAAATTTATAATACTAGTAATTTTCCAGGTAGGTCGTCCGGAGGTTTTAGTAATAATTTACTAATTTTGTAAGAGAAATTAGTAAATTACCGTGTAACATAGTTATAATTACTAAAATTTTGGTCGAATTTAGTAAAGCACGTAACGGTTCGTGCACGTACTAGCCGCTTCCTAAAGAAAGCACATTGAACAATGGCAAAGTTTGTGGTGAATGAATAACGTGCTTTCGTAATGCCAGCCAGATCCCTTCGATGACTGGGCCTTTCCTATCTTTTTGCAAAAGGAGGCTGCGGGGTGGGGGGTTTGGACAGAGCAAGAGAAACCACGATTCATTTTGATCCTTCGTGACAGAGCAGGAAAACTACATGCAACGCAGAGTCATCTCTCATCCTTTTTTGCCAATGCCTTTTCTTTTGTCAATGCTTTATCTTCAACCACCCTTCTTTTAATTTTTTTTTTTTGGCCCTGTGGAAGAAATGTATCTGTGTGTGCGCGTCTCTCTCTCATGTGGGGCTCTTCACCGGGCAGCCTGGTATTTATGTCTTTTAGGACACCGGCATTTCAATCCCCCGAATGACATTCCAAAACCCTGTTCGGGAGAGATTGAGAACCCACGGGTGAAACTCCAGCAATGGCTGCCGAGTGCTCTTGCCGTCTTCTCATTTGGGTTGTGTCCCTTCTAGCTGTATGCTCTCCAGGTGCGCTTGGATATTGCTACAGTGAAGAAAAGAGGGTTTTTTCGAGTCGTTTCTTCATGTGGGTTTTCAATCTGAGTAAGTGCCTCACTTGATCTCAACTCAAGTTTTGATCTTTATTTTTTCTGTTGTGTTTGGGCAGGAATGGTGGTAGTTGTCGGTTACTCTTTTCATGGTCAAGGAGTGTCTGGAATCCCGTCCGAGGTTAGGACTGTTGAGTTTTGCAAGACTGTCGAGGATGATATTCCCGTGTGCGGATCTTGGGATTACCTCTTTCTCAGTGAAACTGCAGTTGAGAACCTGGTTCTAGCCGGAGCGTTGTCTCTCAGATCTAGTAACATACCCTATATGCTACACACAAGGATAGATGGTATTGTTCTGGATTTTGGTAAAAGGAGCGGCGACCTCCTCGAGTTACAGAGGATCTTGTCTGCAGTTGGATCGGTTCATGGGGCACTTGGTGCGGCGAGGGTTGAAGATGGTGACCACAGTATTAAGCTGTCAGTGGTGTTTTCCCTTGCCTTCCTAGAGAAGTTATGCAGAGTGTATGGTAGAGATAATCTCCATAGCCTTTTCAATGCATTTGAGAATGCACTGAGAATGGTGATTGTGGATGATGACAATTTAGGGAGGGCAGATATGGCTTCATCCCTGGTCAATAGAGCTATTTCTGTTGTTCCTCCCGATAAGTTCGTCTTGGCAGTTTTTATCAGAAGGCCAACACCTCTAGGCTCATGGGACGCAGCCAAGTCCCCCAGGACAGTTTCCAAATATTTGCAGAGCAGCTCTCATTCTGGTATTTGCGTAGCAAGACTTCTGGCAGATGCTACAGGAATGGATTTACATAAGAGGGGCAGAAAGCTCTTGGATGCAACGGCCACTTCGACGATGCCCACGACCCCTATACAAGCTATACCGATCACCACTTCAGATACTTCTACTCCAACAATAGTAACTGTCCCAGGAACTACTCCAGTCACAGTAACCCCCAATATTCCTTCAACTACGCCATCCACTTTACCGTCAACCACTCCTGTTGTATATCCTCCTTCGAACCCCATTACTGCACCAGTTTCTATCCCGGCTGCTACTCCAATTACTGTCCCTGGGGCTGGGGCGTTACCGGTTACTAATCCCTTGACTACTTATCCATCTCCGCCGGTTAGCACTGTTCCAGTCACTGCACCTGTTACCAATCCAGTTGGCCCACCGGCTGTGACAAATGCGCCGGCGATTCCTGGGCAGGGTTGGTGTGTAGCCAGGGCAGGAGTAACAGATGCTGCACTTCAGGTAGCGATAGATTATGCATGTGGCATAGGAGGAGCAGATTGCTCTCAAATTCAGGAGGGTGCTGGCTGTTACATTCCCGATACACTCCAAAATCATGCATCCTATGCTTTCAACAGCTACTACCAAAGAAATCCAGTGGCAACAAGTTGTGATTTCGGTGGGACTGCAGTTATCGTGAATTTGAATCCTAGTAAGAGATTGGTTTGGTGAAATTGGTTCTTTTCATGCTATGAATTCAATATTACCTTAAATTGTTCTACCTTTGAAGGTGTTGGTTCATGTGTTTACCCAAATACTGCTTCCGTGGCTACCCCGGCTACTGTAGCCACACCTTCAACGTCTACAACATCTTCATCACCATATCCGACTGGGGTTGCACCACTTATAAGGTAATTGTATTCATTTCTTTATTTTGTTCTTTCGAGCTAGATACTTGTACCAGTTTTTGGTAATCTATATTTTGAAAACTGTTAATCGAAATTGCAGCTCTGGAACTTCCCCAGCGGTGGTAAATCCAGTGACTGGTGCTCCTTTAGGTTTTATGACCGAGAGTCCACAAGCCGTGAATACCTCAACATCTAGATCCGTTGCATTGGTCCCTGGTTACCACATTCTCATTCTTTCTAGTTTGGTGGCTGCAAAATTTGTGCGGGTAAGGTAAGTAAGAGGTTCTAAATCCCCATGTGCAGCGATTCTTCCCGGGCTTTAGCTGCTCGAGAGATATGTACAGGTTAGTTCCAGGTAGACACA
Source organism: Melastoma dodecandrum (assembly GCA_029817715.1). Classification (NCBI taxonomy): domain Eukaryota; kingdom Viridiplantae; phylum Streptophyta; class Magnoliopsida; order Myrtales; family Melastomataceae; genus Melastoma; species Melastoma dodecandrum. The sequence continues at coordinate 2,081,619 of JARUPY010000182.1, forward strand.
CCATGGTATTGGCGTTGGAAGCATGGCATTGCTGCTTGGATCTTCTTTAATGTTGCGGAAAAAAGCAGCTTATTTTCCCTTTTTGAGGTCATAGTAGCGGATGGATCTGACTTTCTGTTTCTCAGAGAGAATGGCCTAGCTGTGTGAATATTCTTAAACTAGATTATGTTTGTAACTTATGCTTTATATGGGAATCATTTAAATTAATCAGTTCAAATGCACTTGATTTGCTGCTGACTCATTGGTGACAATTCTTGCCACCTTGTTACCCTTAAATATTCGATTGCAGCTTTATTCTGATTGATCCCCCCATAAAAACCCAGAAATGACAGAACCACATAATTCATTAACAGCTAAACCAGTTATGGCGATCATATTTCAATATACAAGAGAGAATCCATTACATCACACGGTCTGTTAACTTAAAACACATAAATATACAACTAAAGCTAACGACTACTACCTCTGCGGCAACTTACTCTTGATTTTGGCTTTCACTGACCCAAGACTGCACTGAAGTTCTACCTTTTAGAAATTAAGACCAAGATTAACATTGACATGGAAGCAACAACTTTGAACCCAGAAGTTTCCCAGAAGTTCTGCTTGTCACTAGTAACATGACCATCCTGTTGTTTTTTTGCTGCTAACTGGTCTTTGAGCTCCTTCAGAGCTTTCTCTCTTCGCTCTCCCAACTAATTCAGCAGTAATAGTAAGTTCATCAGTAAGTTAAAGAATGAAAAGAAGAATGGTGAGACGATATTTCGAATATTAACAGTGGGATCTGAAAGAAATGTGAAACAAATATGCAGATCCCCATACAGAACAGGCAGGGACAGATGCATTTTAGAGCAATTCAACTTCAAAGTTTACGTACCCTTTGGAGCTTCCTTGTCTGTGTTCGAGCTTCCTGAAGACAAAATTCCAATTTCAGCACCCTCTTCTTGAGTTCCTGATCAGCTCTTCGCTGCTTTTCTAACTGTTTGACAAAACAGGCAGAACTTATAACAAAAACCAGCAGCATCATCAAACAAGGATATGTGACATATATTTTCCACAATGGATCCAGCACCTGAGATTCCAGGTCATGGGTCTTTATCTTCCAATGTGATGACATAGTCCGGATTTCATCCTTGAGTTTTGCTATTTCTTCATCCTTAACAACCAATAGCTTGTTTACATTGTCAATACTCTCGGGAGAAACTGCTTCCATTATCTTTCTCAGTTCACCATCTGTGGTTACTCCAGCTTTGGTCACAGCATCCCTGATGTCGTGCTTGATTCTGAAGACTTCATCTTGTAACTGCTTTTGGGAAGACTCTCTAGCTTGAAGATCCCTTTGAAGGTTATCTAACTGCTCAGCCAACCTATTCACGCGGGTTTCATGTTCCATAATGGAAAGATTCTTTTCATCCAGTTCCTTCAAGAGAGCTAAGCACTGGAGTTGGGCTGACTGAGCTGATGCGACACTAGCATCTGCAGTCGCTTGTGTGATTGCTAGCTGTGATCTAACAGCATCCAGTTCCTTGATATACTGCACCGTTGACCGAATAAATCAATCAGATACATGAACTACATGTGTAGAATCAATGAAACCCTTGTACCCCTTACACAAAATTGCAGCGAAGACTAAAAGAGAAACGTGTATAATCATAGAAAAGGCGACAGGAAGCAACCTCCTGGGCAAAGCCTGTCGAGGTGTGAATTTGCTCATTTTTCTCCTCCAATTTATGGTGCAGCTTGTCGATCTCCTCCTCTAAAGTGCTAGCTCTGGTCTCCGCCTCCTGACACGAAATAACAATTACAGATGAAACAAGACAAAACACCCACAAGACAGAATCTCCCTATTTTCCCACAACAAGAACGCACAGAATGCCCCCATCCCACTATAACATAAAAAATAGCACCTTCAGTTAAAGTCCCACAACAAAATCCCAGAAAAGAAATCCAGCATCCTACTTTCCGAAATCGCACCGAACAAATCATTCTACCATTGTCCGGACATAAAATAGTAGAAGTAGGATCACAAAAATAATTGCACATGCCTGTCTCGTGAGGGTTTCCTTGACAAACAATTGCTCCCTCGAGGCAAGGCGGCTCCGGACATCTTTCAACTCTGCAGCCAAGGACACAACGTTCTTCCTAAAGCTCTGTTTCTTCTCATTCAAATCCTTCAGCAACGGATCTATATCCTTCCCCGGAATCGAAACAGTAACAACGGATCTCTCAGAGGACCCCGACATGCCGAATAAACAAAAAGATCCTGGGCAGTTGACCACACAAGACAAAGCAACTTGTCTTGCTGCTATTCCCACACGACTATCGCTATTTCCCCTTCCTCACCTGCAATCACACGAAAAAGCAAAAACGGGTAGTCGGCGTACATTAAACTCTACCCTCCTTCAGGAACGTTGATTTTGATTGCGCCATACAGAACACGTAACTGTCGATCCGGGGAATCTTAACTCGTCTCAGATAATAAATGCACCGAGAGAGACAGCTCCAAAAAAATAAAAATAAAAAAACTTCGAAGAATTGTAAATCACACAAGGTGCCGAATTCGCCTTCACCCCATCACGCCAAGAAATTTTTTAGAATTTTTCTTTTTTCTGGGGAAAATGAAATCCCGCCTATTCGGGGGGTAAAAAGCTTATTCAAATCGGAACAGGTCAATGGCGGAACTTCCTCAAAAACCCAATTGGGAAACAACTCGAACCCGAGATGGGTAGGTACAAAAGCATGAAAAGGAAGAATCTTTCAGAAGAAAACAAGCAGAGATGAAACATGCAAAGCAGCAAGTTACCTAAGCGAGCGCCATGGAATGGCCGCTGGGATGGGGGATGAAGATCACAGTCGAAAGCGGAGAGACTCGAGGTAGAAAACAAATGGAAAGAATTTTTTGTTTTTGTTTTAATACATCGTTTTTCATTTCAAACAAAGGGGGTGACTGCGATCGTCTGGGAGGGGATCAATTCGTGTTAGAGCATTAAATGGAACAACGTGTCCGGACAAGAGACGGCGAGTAGGGTTTGGGGGTAGGTTCGGATTTGAGAGGGAGATTGGGTTAGTCAGACAGCCGCGCCTCAGGGTTTCTTCTGACAGAAACATTTGAATACTGGGGACAAAGTCCGAGGCTTGTCCGAAAAGCGGATTTCAAGTCCGAGCGCGGCAAAATCCAAAGAACACCCAAATGTTAAGCAGCTTAGATCGCCCGAAACGTGGAGAACTATACACCGTTAGATGTGGTCCCGTTCTTTGGCTTGGAAAATGCTTGCCCGGGACCCGGACTGTATCGATTCTCTAATTAGGGGACACATCTTATTAATTAGATGGTTTAGTGGACTACATTGCTGAATGCATTTATTCGTCTGAAAACGATTAAGGCCACCCTCACACTGCAATTAGTCTTTTTAAGTAACTCTACAACATCTCTCTACAAGTCGACTTGTTGTGTCCAGGGGCCTTGCATCTACTGCACTGGAGCAGGCGCTTTGCCGCCTCCTTTGATAAGCTCCGTTTGACAGCAGGTCGGCCGGGTGGCCGCCGTGTCGGAGGTGGGTTCACAGTTATGATGGCATTGGAATTGCCGTTGCGCAGGTATCTATCTACATCAGGGATAGGATTGACTGACTCCGAGTACGTTGATGTATAGCTCTCGACCGAGAAGTATCGCGAGCCATAATCGTAGATGTTCTGACCGGTGCACCTTATGACGGCGATGGCGTGACGGCATGGCAAACCGGTCTGCTGCCACACCCTACAACTGCACTCCCATCGATCGATATCGACAACCCCGCAGGATTCCCCGCAGACTTCAAATGAATTGCCGGCGGATAGTATAACTTGCAGGCCTGGGACGTTAAGGCCTTCCTTTTCAAGCTTCTCCTCCATGACAGGCGTGAACTTCGTAACCCATTGAGTAGACTCGGCTCTACAGGTATACATCAGCTCCATGATTTTGCCACGAATAGAATCCACCATCTGGGTTATCGGCATCTCATGTGCATCGGACACACAACTGTATAAACTTTCGCCAAAATCCGACGACAAGTGATTGTATCTCGCTCCTTGGAAATAAGCATTTGCCCAGTTTTGTGGGTCACTGCGGATAATCCAGTCATATGCTTCCACTGATATACTTTTGATGCTCTCGAGATGCCGATCGAAATCCTCGGGGCAGGCAGCATGGGCAGCAGCATAGAGATCCTCAACCATCAGACGCTTCACCTCCTGGGAGAAATGTCGCTTCAAGTCCTCAACCAGTTGCTGGGAGAGATATCTCAGGCAACATGCATGGTAGGATCCAATGAAAATTTCTGGGATATATGCGTTCAAGCCCTTTTGTCTATCGGCCACAAATGTTATAGGGATCGATGTCAATAAGGCAGACTTTAGCTGTAGTAAGAACCAGTGCCAATTATCAATACTTTCAGCATCAACCACGGCAAAAGCAACAGGGAAAGGACAATCCTGGCCATCAGCCGCAGTTGCTGTCAACAAAGTGCCTTGGTATTTTGACTTAATTGGGAGCCCATTGAGAAAAATGAGCGGACGACATCCTTGCTGGAAGCCAAATAAGGTGGCATGGAATGCGACAAAAAGCCGATGGAAGCTAGAATCCTCCTTGGTGGTGAACGTAGCCAGACTGCCAGGATTAGTTTCCATTATACTCGCACAATAATGCGGCAACTGACTGTATGCCTCTTTGTATGAACCCTGAATCTGTTCCTTGGCGATTTCCTTGCCCCGCCATGCCTGAAAATAGTTCAGATGGATCCCATACTCCCGCCTGAGGTCAGTCACAATATCCTTCGGCTTGTAATCTGGGGAAACCTTCAACTTCTCCTTGATCATACTAGCCACCCAATTCCTAGTAGCTTGATGACCACTACTTACGGAAGCCCCCTCACAGGTGTGGTTTGGGTTCATTTTCTTAATGCATATCAGCTGCGTGGTAGACAACCTGGACGCATGTATTCTCCACGGGCAACCCTCTGCTTTGCACTTGACAGTCACACGGTGACTGTCATTCTTTTTATACTTGAACGCAAATCGATTGGCGATGGCATATTTCCGCAGAGCTTCTCGGAAATCAGTAACACTGTTAAACCTTTGACCCTCACCAGTGATGACATTCTGCCAGTGCTGAGCACCTTTAGCATGCTTCTCAACATCGGAAGCAATGCGAGGTAAAGCCGGGGAGACTTCAATAGGCATATCCATCAGCGGTTCTGATTGGGGCAAATCTTCTACCTCGGGAAGAAAACTGATGAGGGAAATGCTTCCATCAGTGGTGTCGACGACAATATCATCTACCACATCAAGAGGAATATCGACTGAAACCGCCTGTTCAGATAAAGTAGTTCTACTGGACCTGCAAACCATTCCCCAATATTGTCAAAAAGAAAGATTAGTGTATTGAATCTGCTAACACCATTCATCCTCCCAGATATGCTTACCCGCTAGCTGCCATGTCATCACGAATGACAACATCCTCCATACCGATATAAACATCAACAGTAGCAGAACATCCCAGGAACTTAATCATTCTCTTCAAGTCCTTGTCGCTAGAAATAGTGATCAAGGTCCTCCTATTACTGGGAAGCCAATACTTGAAGGACATAGACTGCTCGCTGCAATTGAACATCTCCGCCACTTCCTTACGGAACTCATTCAACGAGACTTGATCATCGATATCTATGGCATGAGCTTCTCCTCCTTTGTATGACAAGGTGCCATCTTCACCAGTCTCAAAACGGCCTCCAGCTTGACATATCGCGATAATTTTTCCATCCATACCTAGAACAGAAGCATTAACATAATCCCTCACCAAACTAACAAGGCAAGGAGACAAAACTAAGCACTTTGACCAACAATCAGGTACAGAAAAAAAAAAACGGAACCGCACCGCTCAACTCAGTGCAAATTCATCTCGTTAATACTCCCTGCTAAGAAACAACAAATGCGACCTTTCGCACGAAATCGCACGGATGAGCCAGAAACAATTCCCCCCAACCTCCCCCGGGCGACGGAACAAATTGCCCAACTTCTCGCGCGAAATCAGACGACACGAACGCCGCCGATTACAACAGAAACGAACCTGGAGACGCCCCCAGAAAATCAGGTGAATAAAAATTGAGGATTTGCTCTCCGACAGGGTTCCCGACACGACCCGCCGTCGCCCCGGGAGAACCTCGGAAATCCCACCCACAGTGTCAGCGTGAATCCCGATGTCGGGATGAGGACAACCTACGAATTGGGCCTAAAGATTGGAGCCCAAAAAAGGCAAGGCTTGGAAAGCCCAATATACGGCCCGCGATTAATGCGGTCTCCGCCCACAGTTTTATCATGAAAAGGGAGGAGGAATAATCATAGCGATCCGAATGTGGTGTAAGGAGGAAAGGAGTGTCCGTCCACAGTGAACAATCGCCATCACCGAAATGACCCCTCCCCGTTCCTAGGGCCAACCCATCTACAACGATTCTAAATTTGACCTCCTGGCAATAATTAACATAGCCAAAAAAGCATCGGTTGTCGTCCCATTTCTTCCGAATCAACCTTTTTTGTTTCGACCCCTCCCCCAAAACGATTATGCCATTACATTTTAGAAAAATACATGGTTTACGGTATTAACTTTGAGTAAACTTTCTGTTTTTACATTATTTTAGTTTATTATATAATTTTGTCGTAAACTTTCGCTTTCATATTAATTTTGACAAATTTTGAATTTCTTATAACGAAAGCCAAACAAGGCCTTAATATAATCCGACCCATGACTTATAATAGTAGAGTTACAACCTCTCATTTATTTGCCTCATAATTCACTTTACCCGTAACAATAACCACCCTATAGAGTAGTCATCCGACATTCAACAATTTTATGTATTTTTTACTGCATCAGTAACTATTGTCCAACTCCGGCTTCCAACTTACTTGATCTGGCCATCTAAATTTTAAAATAAAAGAACATATAAGAGGTTTCAATATTATTTATCATTTTTTTAATTTTTTTTGTCAATAAACGAAAATTGCATCTTAAGGCCTATTTGACTTTCGCGTGATAAAATTCAATATTGGCCAAAATCAAAATAGAAACAAAAGTTGGTGACAAAATTATATAACAAACTAAAATTAATAAAAAAATTGAAAGTTGGCTCCGGCCGTAAATCAATATTTTGCCTTACATCTATTAGGGAAAAACCCAACACAAAAGTGCCTTGGCTGCGCTACCTCTGATATTTTCGTTACATAGAACCAACCATCGACCTCATTTTGACCGTCCAATATGCAATTTTAACTTTTACGTGATGTACGTTGCTGAAAAATTCTTGTTGTCTTGAGGTTTTTTTGTGATTGTTACTAGTGGGTCTTCCCCGTATCATTCAATAGTCCATATCATTCGGTCTCTGCCATCCAAAATCTTTGCCAAAAACTGTAACCTTTTGTCCCTCTTTGCTTGAGGTTCAAGACACTCTTTTCCTCCTTGGTATCAGGGGGAGGAGTTTCCTATAAATGCTTCCCTTTTCATTTCAACCTCGAAATCAGGAGACCTCGCGGCTTGTTCCTGGTGTCTCCTTTTTTTAAGAAGAGCGCTTCTCGAGTTTTGATATGGGTCGCAATAACAACTGCGGCATCACGAAGAAGAAACCCTCTCCTTCCGATGACTTGTCGCGGTTGGCGTCAACCCCGTCGTTCTCCATGTTCGGGTTTCTGAAACCAAGGAGGATGCAGAAGGACGGCGGTGCCCGAGATACGGAAGCGGTGACCTCGATGAAGTTGAAGGTGTGGCCCAGTGACTATGACCGCGGCCTATACGTGGCCGACCCGGGGATCGACAGGAAGGCTTCCGCCTTCATCGAGAAGTTCCATGCCAGCCGTGACCCTTCCATTGCGGTCTAATTAGTTCGAGCTAAAGCTTCGCTGCGTGTTGCTACTTGAATGGAAATACTCAATGTGTAAGTAGTCTGATATGCTGTGTAAAACTCCGGTTACCCAAGATCATGTGTAATGTTTAAGCTATATTTGTACATTTAGAAACTTTGAATGTATGAGGACGATGATTTAATGATGATGTTGAACTTTGGGCATTAAGACCATAAGCTCATATGCACAGTTAATCTATGTGCACTTCTCCTACACTGCCTGGGAAAGGTACTTAGGAGTCTCCCAATTGCTATATAAAGGAGTTCCCGGTTCTCTTCTCATCCTCTTCCTTCTGTTGTGATCTTCGCCTGCTTATTCGGCAGTGATCTTCGACTGCTTATTTGGCGACAACGCAGATGTTGCCTTTTACGATTGAGAGGTTTGAACTTTGGCCTGACTTAGCCATTGGGAAGAAACACGTATGTTCAAATCTTTTTATTTGCATACCTTTAAACATATTTTTTTCACAACTGAATCAGTTGTTAATAATGTTGTAATAAAGTTCTACACGGAATAAACGAGACAAGGGCTTGGGTAGCTCTATTGCCAAATTCAGAAAGTATCGAGGGATTTCCAACTACTGACAGAGAGTTATTCTTATTCATACATGGGCAAGCCATCATCAGTGGAGGAAACAATAAATTTGCAAATGGTGACAAGACAAGGACAAGACCACATCCATCGTTTCTTCTCTACCAATCAAACCCCGAAAGATCTGAGCTTTTTTGCGTTGATTCGAACGCGTTTACTGTGGCTTTTGCTAGGTGTATGGAAAGATTGAATTGAAGAATTGTGATCGCCAATAATACTACATGAACAAATAACAAAATAAATAATACACTAACACAAGAGTTGAACACTTAGAGGCATTGAAAACACTTGAAAATACAAGTTACAATAAGTCGATAATCAAGAAGCCCTTTAAAAAAGAGAAAGAGCAAAGTGTTGTTATTAGATGATTCGACGTCCGGTATATTTAAGAGAGTCCTTGGGCTTGAGTTTCGTGGATGGAGAAAATCGGTGCGGAAGAGATATTTACCCTTCGTTGTTCGACCGAGCTAAATTACAAAATCTAACGATTCCCAGTTTTTTAATCACAAAAAAAGTGTTGCTATTAGTCATGTACGTCCCCACTAAAAGTAGCCTGCATTTTCTTCGTGGATTAATCGCAATTAGCATTGGTAATCCCACCAACCCGTTACTTAAACGAAAGCTTTATGTACCAGTGAAGAAGAATAAAAAATAATAACAATAGAGGCTTTATTAACTGGCCGTCACTTTGGGCTTTCTGTGTCGGCCCATTGTCCCTAGACGGGTCGATATAACTCGGGTCAGGCCCAATGACAGGATTGCCACGTTGCGGCCTTTGAGACTCCGGACACGCACCTCTGTCCGCCCCGCAAAGACAAACGACGCGCGGGAACGGGAACGCAAGTCCCAAACTGAAGACCCCGCGTCCGATTCCAGTTGGAAAGGGGGAACTTTTTCAGCGATGGGGATCAAGGTTTGATCGTTTTTCCCCTCCTAACTGGGTTTCGTCTTGGATTTTCGTTCTCGTCGATGGTTTTTAGTTCTCGACGACTTCTTGGTTTCTTCGGGGGTTTTAGGGTTTAACGAAGCTGCTGGCTGACAATGCGCCCAAGTCGATGAAGGAGCAGAAGTTCGAGAGCTATTTCGGGAGGAAGATCGCAATCGACGCCAGCATGAGCATCTACCAGTTCCTCGTCTGTGTTTCTTTATTTGTTTTTCTTTTTTTTTTTTGGGGGGGGGGGGGAAGTGGCTGAGTGATATGTTGGGTTTTTGGGGTTCCTTTGTTGAGTGGTGAAGTCCGGATTTATTTTGGCAGATTGTTGTGGGACGGGTTGGTACCGAAATGCTGACTAATGAGGTTGGTGAAGTCACCAGGTTTGTGTGTTTGATCCGATTTAGTGATTTTTGGATCTTTTCTTTTAAATGGAGAGGGCGTTGGCAAAATTGGAAATTTTTGAATTTGCATCATCTGGCGGTGGTTGTGTTGGTGTTATTGACCCTAACTGTTATTTGTTCGATTGTCGTAGCCATTTGCAAGGGATGTTCACTCGGACTATTAGGCTGCTGGAAGCTGGAATAAAGCCCGTGTAAACTCTCATTGCCTTGTCTCAGCGTTTTTTTCTGTCTTCGCATTTCTTTAAGTGAGTACTGGTTACTCAATGACATTATTTTCCCTTTGGAGATTTAGGTATGTTTTTGATGGCCAACCTCCAGAACTGAAGAAACAAGAGCTAGCTAAAAGGTTTTGCATTTATCTGTCTTGATCTCTTTTTAAGATTGAGATGTGATCATATGCATGAAATGCTCTATCTCTTGACTAAAAAGGAATGGACGGGTGATGCAGATATTCGAGGAGAGCTGATGCCACGGAAGATTTGGCAGAAGCCAAAGAGGTAAACCTTCTCGTTTGGTGATTAGTCGTATATCATTGCCAAAAGAAAATATCATCTTTGCTCCATTTTCATTCATTTTGATGGTCATTTCGGTGGTGGGTGTAGACAGGTATTAAGGAAGACATTGAGAAATTCAGTAAACGGACAGTGAAGGTAAGTTGCCTTGTCATTTCTATCTACCTGCCCTTTTCTCTTTCAAAGCGTTGGGATGGAATTGGTCAACTGTTATAGATTTGGATTTGCAATTTTTTTTATCGTGTGTTATGTGACGTGTCCTCGATGTTCCAATGGCCTCGTGCAGGTTACAAAGCAACATAATGAAGATTGCAAGAAACTTTTGAAACTCATGGGAGTCCCTGTTATTGAGGTCATCATCATTGTTTTCTTCCTACGAATTATCAGTTGTTGGATCCTGGAATCTGGGAATACTAATATGTCTCTACTTGAACTTCTTGTATTACTCATGTACCTTAGGCTCCCTGTGAAGCAGAGGCACAATGTGCAGCACTTTGCAAATTAGGCAAGGTACATGTGTTATGTTTTCCTTTCATGCTCAACCCACATAAATCGAACGGTTCTATACCAAATCCTTTTTTTTTTCTTGGGAAGTAATTTGTCTCGTATTTTCTCTTGAATATTGAACCCTTGTAAGCTACAGGTCTATGCAGTTGCTTCTGAAGACATGGATTCCCTCACTTTTGGAGCTCCAAGATTTCTCCGCCATCTAATGGATCCTAGTTCGAGAAAGATACCTGTCATGGAATTTGAAATTTCAAAGGTACATGAGGTTTACGGCAAGGAATGCACTTGTAAATTACTAATAGATTCCTTCTCATTAAGGGTTGTTTTTAGATTCTGGAGGAGCTCAATCTAACTATGGATCAGTTCATCGACCTTTGCATACTTTCTGGATGTGATTATTGTGACAGCATTAAGGGTGCACACAGATCCTTTTTCATTGATAATATGTTAATCTTTTCATTCCTTTCGTTTCAAATATAACTAAGCATGCATGCTCGGTTTACCTGCCCTTATGGTGTAGGAATTGGTGGATCAACAGCATTAAAGCTCATTCGTCAACATGGGTCTATCGAAAGCATATTGGAAAACATGAATAAAGAAAGGTGCTTGTCTTTTATCTCTGGCATATGTCTTCATATCGTGCTTTTGAAGAAGATTGATGTGCATACCTGTTGCCTCTCTCAAGTGCAGGTATCAAGTACCAGATGATTGGCCTTATAAAGAGGCACGGGAACTTTTCAAGAACCCAAAAGTTCATGCAGAAGATGATGACTCTGAGCTCAAGTGGAGTGCTCCTGATGAAGAGGTAACCACAACTCTGCGCTTCCAAACACATCTGTCAGTTTTGGAATTCTGCAGATTACCTAATGGACCTTCTTAGGGATTAATTGCCTTTTTGGTCAACGAGAATGGATTCAACAGTGACCGAGTAACAAAGGTTCAATTGTTTGGTTGAGAATTGTTCTTTCTTGTTAGGATAATGACAGCTCTGAAACCTGATGTGGTTAAATTGTTCCAGGCCATTGAGAAAATAAAAGCGGCCAAAAATAAGTCGTCACAAGGACGGTATGCATCTCTAAAATTGATCAATATGTCATGAAATGGTCGATTGATACCAATTTATAACAATAACTCTTCCTCCCAGAATGGAATCCTTCTTCAAGCCAGTGATGAACACATCTACACCCATTAAAAGGAAGGTGAGCTTCTGCGGCCTTATATATACAGATTTTAAATCATGTGTCTGGAGTGTTGCTATTAAGCACATCTGCCTGGTATATGAACCAAATGGTCATCTTGTTTTGAGTCCTGAATTGAGGTCTTCTAGTCCGCTTAATATGTCCCATGGTCAATGTAAGTCGAAGTGCTATTATTTATCTGGTTGGACCAAAATATGTTTTTATCAATTTCTATGGTATTGAATGGGCATCGGACTGAAAGCTTGAGGTGGTTGTCAAAGTATTTTGAAAAAGAAAGAAAGCCAGAAATAATTGGGTGCTCATTACATAGTTGTCGTCCTGCTTATGTACAGAATGAAACCATTAGCTTTCCAGTCGGCACTGTTTTATCTTCTCTTCTTCCTCGATTACTTGTAAAAGTTAGCTGTATTTTTTTCTTTTCCGTGGAAGATGGGGATTAAGCTTCTATTAAAATGGTAACAGGAAACTGCTGAAACTGCTAAGGATGTCCCGAACAAGAAGGGAAGAGGTGGTGGTGGCAGGAAGAAGAAATAGTGAATGTCATTCATCTGAACTTTTTCCCGCCTACAAAAACCTTCTCTCCGTGTAATTTCCTCTAACAGGATGTCTAATTGCAATTATCTTCCTTTTCCCTACCATCTCTGACAATTGCTCATACTTCATATGATCTGTGGCATGCTCAGATGATTTCTCCTAGTTTGTGATGCTTCCTCATTTTGGGCTAGATGCAGAAACAAATCGCTGTCTTCTGCTTTCTCCTGGGACAAGAAGCGACATGCAGGGCAGGGCTCTGTGAACATGACCTTTTAGAGAACTAAATGTCAGCGTTTGCAAGGAAAAGGGTCTTTTTGCAAATGCTCGCTTTTTTCATCTCTTCTAGAGTAGTTAGGTTGAGCGAGTATACTGACTGCCCTGACTTGTAAGGCCTTATATTTGCTGCTGCATGCACTGTCTGTTCTTCAGTCTGGTCCTCAGGTACTAATGTGTTGGCCTTTTGGCTTTTTTTACAACTCAAGGTTCTAATTTTGGAGATGAGCAGATTAGTTTATTGCCACGAGAGTTGGCCTTACTTGAATAATCACATCCGGACAGTATCAGTTAGTTGATTTCTAGGGTACCCTACAAGATGACAATATTCCGTTGTTGGTTTGGACAGCAAGCAACTTCAAAGTACTGTTTCTTTACATTTTCATTAACTGGTTGTTGTCAGCTGGAGAATCTTTTCATCGTTCACTGACGCATCAGAAAGTGAAAGTTAGGGAGGGATCTACTGCAAAAGCATTGACGAGGTAATGTGATGTTGAATGGCTTTATCGCATAGTCTATATTTTTGCGACGCTTTCGTTAAATGTGGGGGGACGTGACATGTTCTCTACAGGGTGCAGATGGGATCATTTACTTATTCTTACATATGCCAAAGGGAAATAAGTTTCAAATTGCAGAGAAGCAGTCGATTAAGTAATGTCCTCAAAAAGTGGCCCGGCTCGCACCTTGAAGTTGAACATTGCTGATGCACCAAATCCTAATAGAGATCTTGCTCATCATCTCTGGCTTTCTGCTTTTGCTGGAGGGAGAGAAGAGGTTTACATGATAGAACAGGGGTCTCTCTCGTACTCGTAGTAACAAGGACTTGGATAAGGAGGACATGGCGGGGGGCAAGGATGACACCATGGTGGCGGCGGTGTATCCGGCTTCTTTTCCGGCTCTTTGTTAGGTTGGGCAGGCTTTTCAGGAGGCTTGGGAGGGGGTCCAGCAGAGTCGATTTCCACCGTATGACCACATTTCCTCAGTCGGTTGACTATGCACACCGCGTCCACATTGTCGATGACCGTCAGCGCCCCCCTTCTCGACATCAACTGCCACTTCATTGATTCCTGCAGAATCAGTCCACCCGGATTCAAGCCTTTCCAATCTCAAACTTAAAAAAGGGAATAAACGCCCTCGCAGGTCAAGGAAAAAGAAAACTCTCGACCTTTAACTTCCGAAACAGCTTTGAGGACATCCTTCTGTCCTTTCTCGCCATGAAAGCCGACCTTCAGCACAACCTTCTGCACATACCAAGTCCAAGGAAAAAACAACACATTAAAGCCAATAAAAAGGCAGGGCTGCCGGTGGGCGCATCATTGATCAAAGCAATACTACCTTGGTCATCGACGGAACAACGAATCAGAGAGCGGAGGATCGTATAACCAATAATCACTGAAAAACGCAGTGGACCCTTGACTTTATTCTCGTAGGAGGAGGAAGGAGTTTGCTCGAGCAACTACTCCGGAGTTGAATTTCCTCCCAGATGATGTCCTCATGGGCATCTAACCTTAACATAAACATATCACAAATGCATAAATGGGAGGAAAATGGCGGCAACAAGGGAAGCGAACAGAGACAAAACCATCATTTGTTTAATGTTTGTACCTGTCTGAGTCCTCTCCTCAGGCAAATAAACAAACAACAATCAGGAAAGGGTCCAAATAGTGTTGATGAGGAAGGATCGGATCATCTGTTGGCTGGGAGTTTGACATGCCAACTCGTGCATCAAAAGAAAGTCAAATTAAACTTTTGGGGTAGTAATCAAAAAGGGGAAGAGTTCAATTTGGGTTCAACAGGTGCAGTTGTTATGGGGTTGATGAAAGGGCAGAACAGTGTTTTGAATTGAGGATAGGGACAGCTGCTTAAGCTTAACCAACAATTAGGAAATGGGATTAATCAAGTAATTTTCTAGGAACCATTGAGGCCCAATACACATCAATCAGTCTGGACTGATGGAAGGCTCTGGTCTTGACAGTTCATTTGTTTCCTGTTGGTATCAATCTGTCGTTGTTGTTTGACCCCAGGGTTGGCCTTGTCTTCTTACAGGAAAAGGGCCCTTGGATGTTGCCCTGAAAATGAAGAAGGCGCCTCCCCATGTTGGATTATATATTACCCCACATTCCTCCTCTCCTCTAGCCTTTGCATACTCCTTTGACTAACAAACACCATCTTCCTCTTCTTGCAAGGCATGATGAGACCATTGGAGTCGTGCCTCATGGTCCTTGCAGTCTGCTACATGGGCGCCGTTTCGGCTGATCCTGACTTGCTTCAGGACGTCTGCGTCGCTGATCTCTCCTCAGGTCCCCCCCCACCCCCCCACCCCCTCCCCGTCCCTCCTCTCTTATATTCTAGCCATTTTTCATGCAGCTGGTGAGCGTGTGATTTCATGTGTCGACAGTCATTTGATGAGTTCATGTGCCTAAACAGGAGTCAAGCTGAATGGCTTCCCCTGCAAGGAGGGCTTCAGTGCCACGGACTTCTTCTCCGACGCGATTGCTAACCCTGGCCTCACCAACAACACCATTGGCTCCCTCGTCACGGCTGCCAACGTCATCAAGATCCCCGGCCTCAACACCCTTGGCGTGTCCCTCTCGAGGATTGACTACGCCCCCGGAGGCCTCAACCCTCCCCACACCCACCCACGTGCGACCGAGGTCGTTTTTGTGCTCGAGGGGCAGCTCGACGTCGGGTTCATCACCACCACCAACGTCCTCATCTCCAAGTCCATCAAGTGCGGGGAGGTATTCATTTTCCCGAGGGGGCTCGTGCACTTCCAGAAGAACAACGGGAAGGTCCCGGCGGCCGTCATCGCCGCATTCAACAGCCAGTTGCCCGGAACTCAGCCGATCGCAGCGGCTCTGTTTGCGGCCACGCCCACTATGCCAGACGACGTGCTGGCGAAGGCTTTCCAAGTAAGCACCAAAGAGGTCGAAAGGATTAAGACCAGGCTTGCTCCAAAGAAGTAAAGCTGATATTGATTAAAATGCCTTTTATTCACAAGTACTTGGCTACGATCCTCCGTTATTACACTTGAATTCCGGGCATGGATGTAATGAAAGATGTGCTGTCCTGAAATTTCCACAAAGGATTTTCACTTTACAAGATGGAGATTGATTCCCCGAGCAGTTAAATCCAAACCTTGAGAAATAATAAACAAAGAGAGAAACGCAGAGCATAGGCATGCAAAAACAGGCAAGCATGGGTCAATTGTCAGAAAGAAAAATCACCCCTCCCCACCAACATCAGTGTGAAGGCAACGGTTACCTGCAGTTCCTTCTACTAGGCTGCCCATCGAAAGATTCGGAGGCTACCAATTAACACCTAAATACTAAGCCCAATCCTATCCTATCTGCCTCTTTTGTTTCCCTTTGGGCCATGCAATTCCTCGTCGACTCCCTGGAATGGCTGCTACCAAAGTACAAATGATTAGCCAGTGGTGACTGGTGTTGGAAGATCATGTGGGGGCATGCCGTGTTGGGCTACTAGCAGATGCCAAAAGCGCAGCACATGGCAGAGTTGGCTTGCAATTGAGTACAAAGAACATCCCCATAAAAGCAGATTAATAACAGATAGGACTCCCCACAACCCCTCATCCTTCGCTGTAAAGCAGAATCAA
Source organism: Melastoma dodecandrum (assembly GCA_029817715.1). Lineage (NCBI taxonomy): Eukaryota > Viridiplantae > Streptophyta > Magnoliopsida > Myrtales > Melastomataceae > Melastoma > Melastoma dodecandrum. The sequence continues at coordinate 2,098,106 of JARUPY010000182.1, forward strand.
AACCCAAAAGAATAAGCTATCAGCTTCACCAGCAGATTCTCTGTTTTCGCCTGTTGTACGTCCGAACATGAAGAGGAGGGGCATCCCCAGGATGTGGCAGGCGGTGCCCTGTGCGAGCAGGAGGACTACCAGGACAGAGTCCCAGAAGGACATAGAGGCCATACTCAAGACGAAGCTTGGCACCATCCAGGAGGAGCCGGAGTCCCCCCAGGATCCGGGGTTCCCGATGCACGGGCGTAGGCGTGCCTTCAGGAAGGGAATGAGGAAGTTGGACGCCAGGGCGATCGTGAAGATGGGACGGAGGTTTGTGTCCCGGTTCAGCTTCGCGGATTCTTACACCATCTTCTCGGCCAACTTCGCGGGCAGAGGTGGTAGCTTAGGAGTCCTGATATTGAAATAACCCCCCACAGTCGATATCTGCGGTCGTGTTGCTTCATGATCCCATCTCAATACTGTTTCTTTTCTTAGATCTTTGTTACTATTTGGATTGGAGATTCGATTTCTGCCGAGCAATATTTCCTCAGGGCAGGATGAATCAAACCTTAATGTGTTACTTTGGTCATTGTTTTGGATCTTGAGGTCGAAATTGTCCCGGTTCATACAACAAACGATGATGACGACGATGGTAGGAAGGTGCCGTCTCCCGGGTGTTAGCTTAGCATCAGCTTCTGTTATTGGGCTGGGCTGTTGGGACCCATTTAGTAAATGGGCCTGCTACTGTTGGTCCGGATCCATCATTGGGTTAATTTGGGCCTACATTAAACACGGGCTTTTGTTTTTTGTGTTTGTGATAAATATGACCTCAAAAGATGTCTCAAAATGTTCATTGCAAACCCATCATATACGAGAAAGGAGGACGATGCCATTGCTTTTTTGAAGTGTTGTCTTAATGGAAGTGAAGGAATAGTTTGGATTTTGTCAGGAGAAATGAAAAGATCCCAAAAATTGAATATATTCTGGTTACTTGGCACATACATTTGGAAGTCAGATGCGGCCCATCTCTCTTCTCCTTCTCCTTCTACTGCACTCAAAGTGAAACTTTCTCAATAAAGAAATATACAGATACAATTGATCTTTAAAGTTATGCAACACGTAAAGAAATGCCCAAAAGCAAAAGTCAACTCTAATATTAACTTGTCCCACAAGGGGGAGGGGCATACGTCGTCGTTTCCTTCATCTTCATCTTCTGTTTCGGGTAGGACTTGCTTTTAATCTAACTTTGTCCGATCTACACCTGTCATGCAGATGACGATTACCGATTGTTTGTTCCCATCTTTATGAATAAATTACTGACTTGGTGGCCTGGCCTGCACACCCCTCCTGTTCTATTGGCCTAACCTAACTGTGTATCATACTGACTCTAAATATTTCCACGATATACGTGGGCGTGATGTCACCTTCTATGGGTTAAAAGATTAATTCAAGCCGTCGTTGTTGTGAATGGGATGTTGTGGCTCTCTTCCCCTTCTTCTTCTTACATAAACCTAACGAACTTATACGTTATTACCCGTTATTACTATTGTTTTTTTTTTTTTTTTAAATATGATTTTTTGTTTCCCAAAATATCATTGTTTTGGACCCGACGACGAAAAACAAAGAAGTCATAGTCCGAAACAACGTTACGAACAAATTTCGCTAAAGACGCGATCCTACATCATAACATTTTGAGAGAAATTTTTATTACTTTTTGCTTCTCTGAATAATATCGCAGTCTAGAGACTCGTCTTTGAAAGAGCACCACACAGCATTATTAAAGTAATTTACAAGTGTCACCGCAAACTTTTTTGTGTTTTTAATATCTTCGTCCTAAATAGAAATAGGATACAGGAGATTTGAAAACTAGAATAGAGTGTTTTTAAACTAACCTAAAGTACAAACATATCCCTTCCTCAACCCCTGGAATATATTCATTCGAACATGCTTTCTTTTGAAAAAAGGGTATTGGATGTGTATGCATAAATAAAAGCGAGCTAAAGAAAGCTTTATTATTACCCTCCTCACTGTCACAATTTCCTCGTGCCTGTCCTAAAAAAGTAGTAATGAAACGTCAAGGCATTAAACTACTCCGACCATGACGTGTCGTCTCACATTATTAAAAAATAAAAGAAGACCAAGAAAGAAACACTCGGAATTCAATTTGCAGATGGCCTAAACAGAGGAACTCTTTAATTAACTGTATTGTGAACTTCATTCCACCCGAGTCTAACTGGGAAACTTAACATTCGAAGACGACGATATTAGAGGTTGGGCTGTTTCCCTGATGAATTAACGAATAATAGTAATATGATCCCTAGACTTAGCAGAAGCAAGAGGATGAAGAGGAGCCTCTGTTCCTTCCACCTTGACTCCGGTAACCGCCCCATCCTCCGAGGAACACCCTCGTCCGCCTCCTCGAACAGAACCTCTGCCTGAACCTGGACAGCCTTGAACACACCAGCTTCCTCAACCTCGCCGCCATTCTCAGCCTTAACCAGATCACCCTCTTTGCCCTGGCGAAAGCCCTCCTGATCCGCTCCCCCAGGCCCCTCTTCCTGCTGAACTGGTAGCTCCTCAGGAAGAGCTGCCTCTTCTCCATCATCAGGCAGGTTTGCTCCATGTACCTCAGGGAATCGCTCCTCGATATCGATCCCATGGAGTCGCTTCTCAATATCGTCGTGGGGTTAGGCCCCGGCCACTGCATGTAGGAACTCATCATCTCGGGAGATAACATGAGGCCCCGGCTGGAAAACCCTTCTGCGAGCTTTTTTGGCAAGAGGAACTGAATCGGGATGTCCCGAGTATGTGGATGGATTCCTCAGCGGCCTAAGTTGGACCACGAGTAAAGCCGCCAGGGGAGGCAATTCGGAGATCCTGCTTCTTTCTAGGAATGAGGTTTGGTTTTCGGCTCCATGTCAAATGTTGGTCGTGTAAATAGTAGAAAGTTGAGTTTGACAATGTGGGCCGGCAGGAGATCATAGGCCGATGCCGCCGCAAGTCCGGCTCCATCTCATTCAATTACAGGGGTTCCAAAGTCATGTCCCATCTGGGCTGTTTCTTGAGTTCAAACTCCCAATTGTAAATATCTCGGCCCCAATCCATGCCCGCTTTCGGACCAAAAGATCCTAGGAAAGAACCAAACTGCGGAACTCAAAGCGGTGGAAGACGGGAGACCATACATTTCCAAACCCGCCCTAAACCTCCTCAACCCTCCCCCCCCCCTCCCCTTATCTTCCCATTTCTCCTGTCTTCCTCCTCCCCTTCCACCCTCACACCATCCGGCGCCTTCCCATATCTACCAATACCTCGCAAACCCATAAAAATATCTCCTTCCTCCCTCACCCCCTTCCATCCTCACCGCCAAAGGTTTCTCCTTTACCGATGAGTTCCGCCAGCCTCGGTGTTGGGGCATCCTTCCCCTGCAAGTACTCCCTGTCTGCGGCCGCGGATCCCGGAAACCCCCTTGTTTCGGTTCCAGCGGTTACCGGGAGACCTCACTTCGGCTCCCTCTTCTGTTCCTCGGTTCTTGATGGCGGGTGCTTCAGGAGGCTGGGGTTTAGGAGGAGCTTGGGTTCGGGCGGGCTCGTGGCTTCGGCCGTCGTGACGCCTAACTCGGTGTTGAGCGAGGAGGCATTCAAGAAGTTGGGTGGCGGTGGCAGTGGGAGTGGTGGGTTCTCTGAGGATGAGATTGGGATTAGTGATGTCGATGATGGTGATGTTGATGGATTTGACGACGACATGGATTTTGATGGTGGGGTTGAGAGTGTGAGTGAGGACGAGCTTGCCATTAGCAAGCTGGGTTTGCCAAGTCGGCTGGTTGATGTCCTCGAGAAGCGCGGGATTACTCATCTTTTCCCTATTCAAGTATGCCATTAGAGTACCGCTTGATAATGGATAGAATTTGTTTGTTGCATTTTTTCATTGCTGTTTAATGTGGTTTTCTGGATTCTAATTTGCGAGTTTATATACTGGAGTAGAAGCTAAAAGGTGAAGCATAAAGCTGTTACAGCCCTCGTCTGCACTGCGAGGCTTTACTAGTCACAGCTAACTATCTAGTTATATTCTGCAACTAACTGGGATGATATGCAGGCCAAGCCTCTTGATATATGCATTTCTGGCTATGTCTGAGTAACTTTCTTCTTGCTTAGCTTATTTTATCACAGATTGAACTTGTGAGTTTTGACTATGGTTTTTTTCGTTGGTGTGATGATAAGCTTATTTGCTTGGTCTAATGTTGGGTTTTTTTGGTCCTTTGGAGCGATGATAAACTTATTTGCTTGGTGTAATGATTCTGCCTCGAACAGAGAGCTGTGTTGCTTCCTGCCCTTGAAGGTCGAGACTTAATTGCTCGTGCAAAGACTGGCACTGGCAAGACATTAGCATTTGGGATCCCCATAATTAAGCGACTTATAGATGGAGATGAAAGAGCAAGTCCCAGGTATATATTGGTAGGAGCAGCTTAGCTTTTGTTCATCTGAACCGGGTACTGAAACTTTGTGTCATGCAGACGTGGCCGGCTTCCCAGAGTATTGGTTCTTGCACCTACTAGGGAGCTGGCTAAGCAAGTGGAGAAAGAAATTCAGGAGTCCGCACCATACTTGAATACCGCGTGTGTTTATGGCGGCGTATCTTACATTACCCAGCAAAATGCTCTCTCCCGCGGGGTTGATGTGGTTGTTGGAACTCCTGGAAGACTCATTGACCTGGTTAACAGCAACAGCCTCAAGTTAGGGGAAGTGGAGTTCTTAGTACTTGATGAAGCCGATCAAATGCTTGCTGTTGGGTTTGAAGAGGATGTAGAAGTCATTCTAGAGAAGCTTCCTTCTCAGCGACAAAGCATGCTTTTCTCAGCCACAATGCCTACTTGGGTGAAGAAGCTTGCTCGGAAGTACTTAAACAATCCATTGACGATTGATCTGGTAAGTTTCTCTGTCTTAGTCGTCACTTAAAAGAAATATGTTTATCTGACTGATTAACTTTTTGACTCGTAGTTGAAACCAAATTATCATTATTTTAAAACTGTATCGTACTTCATTCTCCAATTACTTCCTGGTGAATAGTTTTGTTGTTGCAATGCCTTCTTGTTGTTCAACGAGGGAGTGACTTGGTTACATGTCATGTTTTGCCTATTTTATTTTATTCCTCCTAGGTTGGCGAACATGAGGAGAAGCTCGCTGAGGGGATTAAACTATTTGCAATATCGACCACTCCCACCTCGAAGCGCACAATTCTAAGTGATCTCATTACAGTAAGCATTGTATCCTGCCTTTCTTATGTAACTTTCTCGGGGTCATTGCTTTCGAATGTCTACTTAGTCACCGCTTTTAGAATTATTATTTATGAGCTGGCATTTTTCTTTTCCTGCTGCTTATTATAAACTCATTTTCTTTTTGGATGACGAATTGGCTCTATAGACATTGCTATGCCTTAGTTATGATAATGATTGTGTTGAATTTGAATCCCATTTTACTTCTTTTTTAGGTGCATGCCAAAGGAGGGAAAACCATTGTCTTTACGCAGACAAAAAGAGATGCTGATGAGGTGTCAATGGCCTTGACAAACAGCATAGCCTCCGAGGCATTGCACGGAGATATTTCTCAGCACCAGAGAGAGAGAACACTGAATGCTTTTAGGCAGGGGAAATTCACTGTTCTTGTTGCAACTGATGTTGCTGCTCGTGGGCTAGATATCCCAAATGTGGATCTGGTAGGCACTTTGGCTTTGTCATATACGTAAATTGGAAGTTGTGGTGAACTTGCTTATTTATATGGAGATTTTATGGCCTCGTCGTTCTTCATTGTCCAGGTAATTCACTATGAACTGCCCAATGATTCGGAGACTTTTGTGCATCGCTCTGGTCGTACTGGCCGTGCAGGGAAAGAAGGGACCGCTATCTTAATGTACACAAGCAGCCAGAGGAGAACTGTTAAATCCATTGAGCGTGATGTAGGGTGCAGTTTCCAGTTTATTAGCCCTCCTACCGTGGAAGAGATTCTGGGGTCATCTGCTGAGCATGTTGTTTCAACTCTTAGAGGAGTTCATCCAGAGTCGGTGGATTTTTTCAGGCCAACAGCTGAAAAACTATTTGAAGAAAAGGGCGTGGACGCTCTTGCTGCTGCACTGGCTCATTTGAGTGGCTTTTCACAACCTCCCAATTCCCGATCTCTTATAAACCATGAGCAGGTCTGTTATGTCTAACCCATAGTTGATGATTTCAGCATGGTGATTTTTTGTGTTCCCCATTCTCAGCAGTTAAATTCAATCTTTTGTTGAATGCATTATTTCATTTTAGACTTTGTTCTCCTTGTAGATGAACTAGCATATACTTGGTTGGCCTAACTTGCTGTGTTTTCTTCTTGCGATTCAATAATTTTCTTGCTGTGCTAACAGTTGGAATATCTATCTGATATATGATAACTGGACTGATGTGCCATAGGGATGGGTGACTCTACAATTGACAAGGGATTCTGCTTACTCTAGAGGATATCTCTCTGCTAGATCTGTCACCGGATTTCTCTCTGATTTATATTCACCTGCTGCTGATGAAGTTGGCAAAATACATCTCGTCGCTGATGATAGGGTTTGTTCGGTTAATATTATATAAGCTTTTTAAGTAATATATTGTCTGTTTAGTCACTGAGGGATCCTTGGAAATTTCAGGTTCAAGCTGCTGTCTTTGATCTTCCTGAGGAAATTGCAAAGGAACTACTTAATAAGCCGATTCCACCTGGGAACACATTATTTAAAATTACCAAGGTGCCAATTTTCTTTTCATAGTTTGCTCTGACGTATTTACAATTAGGAACATCCTGCGAGCTTTTCTGTTGATGCTTCTGACTAATTAGGAACATTCTTTCCATACAATTTTGCAGCTGCCTGCTTTACAAGACGATGGTCCGGCAAGTGATTTCTACGGAAAGTTCTCTGGCAGGGATAGGAGTGGGGGTCGACGGCCTAGCACTAGAGGTCGTGGTGGATCTAGGTTTTCTCGTGGAAGGGGTGGTGGTCGATACTCTGATAATGACGACGACGATGACAACCTCTTTAAGAGAAGCGGACATGGGTCTAGAACTGAAAATAGCTGGTCCCGGAGCTCCAGAAGTAGCAATGATGACTGGCTAATTGGGGGTCGGAAATCGAGCTGGTCATCGCCATCCCGTGATCGGTATGCAACGTCTTGCTTTAGTCTAGTCTTCTTTCTGAAATTAGCAGCAGCAGTAACTTTGAAACATTTTGCTGGTCTCTTGCTGCTCATGTTCCCCCCTGGATTAGAAAGCAGCATGAGTAAATAAGATTGTTCTTATTGGCTCGAAATTTGAAATCCCAGATCATAAATTGTTCAGTATTTAGCCTCAGAAGTTACCGCTTCTTTCTTCCCACGGTTCCCTGACAGTGTTCCAGACAGTTAGATCGTTTTTATTTGCTTATCTATTTTCTTAGGAATGCATGCTCTTCCTCAAAAATATGTTTCCATTGAAGTCATGTACTTGTTCCCTTTGCAGATTTGGAGGGGCATGTTTCATCTGTGGACGGAGCGGACACAAGGCATCCGAATGCCCCAGCAAGGAACGCTATTGATTTCGTCAATATCAGGGCTTAACCGTGGTGCCCCATGAATGATGCTGCTCCTGCTTACCATCGGCAATACCCAACTGTTCTATGAGTTCATTGATTGAACTGGAGATAGACAACCTTCAAAGCAAGTGCTATCCACGCACAGGTAACCCCGTTTGGCTTGCTGTGGGTGTATTTATGTCAGGGATGTGGGGAGAGGAGTAAATCCTGTTTACATCTTTTATCATGCTGGCGTTACTGTCTTGCGCTATGGCTCTGTTCCTTAAATGTGACTTACATTTCACACAATGATTAGTAGACTTGCTGATGCTAAGGGTGGATCAACCATATACATATCAATAGCGGTTCTGCTGTCTGTAGTTTACAATGAGGGTAAAGCCCAAATGATCTTCCTGGGAAGAAACGGGTGCTTCTCGAAACATCCTTATTTATTATGGAATTATGCACTGTTTAGAAAATAATGACAATCAATAGACAGCCTTTTGTGACACGTGCAGACTTCCACGTGAATTCATGTTCTGCATAAACTTTGCAGCGAACCGTACAAATATGCTTGGAGTTCTTTGCCTATGTTCATCTCTTAGTTATCGTCGTCAGGGTTTCCTAATGCATCAACACTGGCAGATTTTATAGCAGGCTTGTTTTTAGCTGCTATGCCGTTTCCATGGTGTTTGCTTGTTCAGGTCAGTGGCATGGTTGTGAGGCTGCCCTTGTCGCCGGATAAAAATATAAGCATGCTGACTCGATTGGGAACTAGCTGTATTGGGCAGGTCTTCTGCCGGTATTTTCAACACCTGAGGATCGAATAATCAGCTTTACTCGTAAAATCGGGATGAAGTCGTCTCTGGCTTGAAGAATGAGTTGAGTATGGTAAACAAAAACCTGCGACATTCTGGGCTTTCTTCAGGAAGTAACGAAAGGCATAACTCGGCATCATTAGCTCGACTTCCCTCTCGTAGTCATTTGACGGTCGGGGATGAATGAGCTCAAAGTATGTTTATATTGAATTGGTTCAAATACCAAGACAAGTATATAAGTCCGAGGTTTCTACTATAAAATCAATTTGCAATAAAAGGTGGGGTTTTGGGTTTGCACTGTTTAGGTTGCAAACCGTTTTCAACAAACCGAGAGGACACACGAACACATTCTTGAATACCTTTTTTGCTCCCACCCTTTGTGTATTTCACCCCGGAGAGCTTGTGTCTGTGAACTAGGATGGAAGAATCACGGCCTCCCCCAGAACAAAGGTACAATGGGATAGGGCCGGGTGATAAAAATGGAAACATTTCACGGCATTCTTTTTTATAACACATGCAAGTTCCCAGTTGCCTGATCACAATCTACCCAGCAAAAAGTTAAGGGCCATATCATATCTCAAGAACGAGAAAAGCATTCCGGGATACAGAATTCGTGGAAAAGCTCACAAGGATACATAACTCAGATGGAAAAAGCTCATGAAACTTGGGGCCTGGTGCAATTGCCATCCGATATGGTCTCTTCAGAAGAAGAGGCCCCGCTGCGGATAACAATCAAGTTATCCCTTTTTAACTCACTCATCATAAGAGGGCAGTCAGCACGGCCAGGCGGGTCACTCAAGTTCTGCAGAGGGCTGGGCTGAGATCCGCAGTTAGTAAAATTCTGCGGTTTCTCTGTGCGATCCATGGAAGTAGTGCATGATGAAACAAACCGATCAGCAAACCTCGGAGGTGGGGTGCAAACAGTTTCCTTCAACCAATGGGGTAGGTTGCCTCCAGCTCGAGTAACCCCAGAACAGAATGTACCTACTGAAGGTATCCTCACATTATCCAGTTCAGCAAACCTAGTGTAAGACCGAGATGCCTTTTGATTATGAAAGTCGTGGTTTCCGATATCTATGAAATTTCTGTGAGCATATAGATCCCCTAGGGAGAGCTGGGTCTCGTCCATCAAGCTTCTCCCAACAGTTCCGGACTCATGATCTGAGATATAATTCCATCGCGCCACATTTGCTTGATATCTAGAGGCTCCCATTGGCGAGCCAGAATAGTTATTCATAAGTTTGATCTGCTCTTCCTCCCATCGCTCAGCCAGATCACATGCAGCTTTGCAAGGTGAAAAGCGTAGTCTAGGATCCTTCAACATGGCTTTCCAATTATTCCTACCATATCTCCTAACACCAATCCAAAGAAAATCCAACTCCTCCTCAGACCATGTGCTTCTGAAGGGACTGAATCTATCCGAGTAATTGCTGCTCTTGTTTGAAACTCTCGCCCTACCCAAAATGTTGTCAAGCATTCGCTGGTGTCTGTGGAGCATTTCCTGGTCTGGAGAAGCATATGCAGGCTGTAAAGTTTCTCTGTTTACTTTGCTTGCGCTGCGAAGGTGCAATGGTTTGTTGGGGTAGCTTATATACGGATACCCATCATTTCTGTAGTCCACGCGTGACCTTACAATACGGTGAGGACAAACTTCATGGGATCCCAACCGAAGAGTATCCTTCCTTGCAGCAGCTGAGAAATCACCTTCAGGGGGACAAAGTGAGGGGACGAAATTTCCGATATAGTCGCCAGCTTGTAGCTGAAATTCAACGATAAAGAGCATTATTTTATGCAAAGAATTGCAATAGAGCACATGCAATCACGCAACAGTAAAATTATATGTAGCAGCCATTTTATTCTTATAGATATTTAGAACAAAAGCTGCAATACTTCATCACCGGCCATTTCCAAAATATCTGACGGCAACTAGGTTCTAGCTACTTGTCTGATGCCCTTCCCATAAAATATTATGGGAGGTCTTTCACTGGAATTACTTTAAGTAGTGTTCGACTGTTTGCCAACAGCCCCCAAAAGAGAAAGAAATCTTATATATGAAGACTATAAATGCATCAACAAATGAAACACACAAGGGTTCTTGCCTGCATGCATCTGAGACTTGGTTTAACTTCCAGTGACGACATTGAAGTTCTTTCATTGGCAAGACTTCTGTGATTAATTTCAATGGAACTATATAAATCACCACATGTGGTTTTCTGATCGGTGCATGTAGGTTCCCCTGTAGTCCCTTTGACAGGATTCAAGAAATCCGAAGTTGATGCTTCCACTGAGTTAGATGAATGGAATGCAGGGGATGAGATGTCTCCAAAGGCTTCTGAACTCCTTGGAATTGGTTGACTTTCAAGAACTTTATTCAAGTTTGCCGTGACCGAGGGGCCAGATGAATCTGCAACTGCATTATGATAAGAGATAGATAAGCTATAATGAGAGGCGCTCCAACAGATTTGGGAAACATATTCTCAAGAAACATCTGCATTACACTGGTTACGTCAAACATTCGAAAGCTTACGACACCCTTTTGAGCAAAAACCACATGAAGACTTACCTGGCGGTGCGATGGATAGGTTTAAACAAGGAATCATAAACCCTCTTCTTTCAGAAGCTGGTGTTGTCATTCCTCCAGCTACAGGAGTCAACACTGATGGCATTATTTTGCTAGCTTGTGTTGGAGGATTAGAACTAAGACTTGGATTTCGACCTACAGCCGCCACATCAATCACATTACCACATTCATTTTCCATATTGGACTGCACACATTCTTCAGGGGACTCTTCAATCATGCTCACAACAGACTGTTCAGAACATGGATCTTTAAGTTGTCCAGCCTCGAGAATGTTTTCGGTACCTTCCTTCTCTGCAACAGGAATTTCTGCTCCTTTGCTCATCAGATTACTTCGACTGTAGAAATAAGAAAGATCAGTTTGAAAATTAAACTTCAGAATGCTCTGGCTGTAGAAAGCAAGCGTACTTACATCTGTAGCCCCTTTAAAGGTCCAGAAGGAACAGACAAACAATCAGCTTCTTTTATCTGCCAGATCAATATAAATCTATAAGTGAACAGGTCAGGACTTTGAGAACTTATTCAAGACATCGATATTTAACATGTGCAGAGATGTAACCACAAATGTTTTCATTGATATCCCCACTAAACAATTTCAAAGTGATAATCTGCATTGAGCCCAATATAGGAGTTTCAGGTGATCGCTTGTTTTGTTCATACCTTTATCCACAAACATCATGGTGGTAAATAAGTTTCAACTATATAAAAGTTAAAATAAACTTCAGCTGGTCGTGCTTGGTTGAAATTGGAAAACTGCTCCACCTAGCCCAACTTACACAGCAAAGAGAAACTGTTCATATTCAGGTTACTTCAACCAATCCTTCCCATACATTAAATGTGCTAAACAACTATTCACTGCTTCTCACAGTAGATTGTCCCTCTAAGATGAACATCTATCGTACTTGTACAGTACTTTGAGACAACATCAGACTGGGTCTTCCAATAAGAGAAATGGATAGTGAAGGGCAAAAACACGTGTTTGGACATAGCAGGCACCAAAGACTTTTCCCAGTTCAGTAAAAGCAGGAAGAGCCCCAAGATGCATCTGCAGAATTAATATTATCCCCTAAACAGCATTAATTCCTCTCGTCACTCTTATAAAAAAAAAAAAATTCCTCTCGTCTCAATTGTGCAGAGGCAATCAGGTCAGGAAAGTTGACTGAAGGAAGAAAGCATTGTGCTTCTGTGATAAATTGGTGTACATTATGAATGACTCCATGGAGCATTTCCAAACAGACTAATGCAGATTAACTCAAATATGAATTGCTTGGGGGGAGCCACGCCCACACTACCATGAATAAGCGCAATTAATGTTATCCCCTCAAAAAAAGAAGATTTCCCCCCATCCTAGTCATGTAAAGCCAGATTACCCCGGTAAAGCAGATTACATTAAGAAAGAATTATGCTTCTACTATGGAAAGCCCAAACTGTAAATAGCTCCTAGTGTTGCATTTCCAGATAGACCAACACAAAAATATGAATTGCTTGGGAGAATCCTCATTCTATAAAGTTATGCTTTGTTAGGCAGGATGGAAATTAAAAAAAGCTCTATCATAAAATTAAAATTTTCTCCTCAAAACTTCATTCTCCATCCAAATTCTCATCTCCCCTTCCATTTCCATCCTTTCCAAATACACCCTCAATTAATAATCTTACTTTTCTTGTATTGTTGTGAACGAATCAAACCATACCTTGTGAAAAGCCTTCGAAACTGCGTACGAGGTAGACAGTGACGGATAATGGAGACGTACCTGTACCTCAACACAGACATCCTCTGTTGGACACTTAGACAGAGATGAAACAGCTGCATCAGCACCCAGGCTACATTGACAGACATCTTCACAAGCACAGGGAATGCTACAGATCCCATGCTTGGTGTCTGATAATTTAATTGTATCAGGTGAAGTGTTTCCAATAACTCGAACCCCCTCTTCCATATATTTCCTTCTAAATCTTCTAAAATATGTGAGCACTCGTCTGGAACATGTCATTTCTCCATTTGATGACAAAGGAAAGACTACAGCATCTGTTTGCAAGCTTGCAGCTTTTAGCATGTTACAACCGATTGGGTGTTCATTGTCTTGCTGAACTAAGGGAAATGATCGGGAAGACTCCTTTTCATCATCTAATGAAGTTGATGGGGGATCTTTTACTGAAAATAAGATATTTTCCAATTCAAATTAGACTTTCTCATTTCACTGTGGATCAGAATAAAGGAGAACGATAAAAGAGAAAAACTCTTGAGGCCTTACCAAGTGCTTCTCCCCAGGGAATACTTGGTGTAGTTCGTTTATGTGAAGACATTACCCGAACTCCTCCAAGCTCTTCACCGATATTTTGAACATTCTTTATGATATGAGGATGTTCAGCAACAAGAGTGGCCGAAGATACTCTTTCTGCATCATAACTACAGCATTCCCTTGCAACTCCAGAGCGCTTAAAGCAAGAAGAGGGAAGAATTGTGCTATTAGAGCAATGTATAGAAAGATCATCTTAACAATCATTAGAGATAACTAGAGGCCATTTCTGCCATCAAACCCTACATTTGTCTACGATAGGTCACTAACAACTTTCCTACCTTGAAGACTGACTTCTACCGCAGATTCAGAAAAAAAGTGACTGTCTGGAAACAAATATTTCTAAGGACGGTAAAGGTATAGAGCTAAAAAAAAGGTTGCATGAGGCAATATTCATCTCATAACATGGCCATCTCACTGTCAAATCACACACCTGCTCCACTGATGCATCATTGACATATGAAACTTGAGAATCGTCAGATGTTCTCTGTAAAGTAGTTGCTGACTCTTTAAAGTGGGGACAATGGGTCCTATCCTCATGAGGAAGGCTGCTCGATGCGGATACCCTCTTGCGCTTATACGTCAAAAGAACTTTCTTGCCCGACATTCACAATTCCAACCAGGAAGACTAAAGAAGCCAACAAAATGGTCAGTGTCACATCACAGAAAGGGCTTCAGCTCTGTTTAAGGGACTTGCGTTACCAAGAACCTGTATAAATATTAGGAAAAGCAAGTAGCATGATTGGCGTATGTCCCTTGATCATAACTTGTGTGCACTGCAGAAGGATAAAAAAAGTGCATCCAAAAAATCATGGAAAGAACATTTAGCAAGCTGAATAGCTTGACTACGTATTACGAAACAAACCGAGGGTAACCGTAACCTCCAAAAACCCCAAAGGGAAAACAGAGAGCTACAGTCAACGATTTGGAATGTCATCATTGAGAAAACAAAACCACAAGGGGAACACGCAAACAAACAATGACATTCATAAAGGATGTTCTTCCAATAAACAAAGAGCACACCGATGATCTCACTCGACGGTAAGTGCATGTAACAGCACCAATTGAGTGCATATGGACCGAAGAGCAAAAAACATACCACAGGAACCAAAAATAAGAAGTCGAGACATAACCCCAGGCTGCCATACAACCAGAAAGCTCCGCAGATCAATTTGTGCGACCGGACAAACTCTTTTTGTCTTACGAAAAGTAAACGTAGATGAATCGTTGAATCAAACAAAGGGGGCAGCAACCCTGTCCAATCGAACAAAAATCACATTCAGGAACCTTTTATCACAACCAAATCCACCATTTGCAAAAGCTTGAATAAACTCGGCTCGTTAAGGCGGAGTCCCAGAGAAATGCAAAGTCTCCAGACAAAAAAAAAAGGGCATCGTCCAAAGACAGACAACGAAATTCCACGAGACAAATCAAATTCGGAAGCAAGAATAAAAACAGAAAAAGCTCCAGCTGGTTTCAAGACCTTCTATTTTTCACAGTAATCCTTCGCCCACTCCCGGGGACGGCGTGGAAATGAAAGGAGAACAAAAGGGAAGGCAGGTACACCTCCTCCTATCTAAAACTCAAGCCAAAAAGAAACAAACAGCAGACACTTGAAAGCCCTCCCATGGGAACAGATGAGAGAGAATCTAAAAAGCACCCATGAAGCCCCCCAAGCAAGTACCCATCATCATCATCATACCTACAACCCCTCTCGGTGGTCTCGGCGTGGTGGGAATCCTTGCCGAGAGCGAGTCAATCAGATAACAAAACTCCCGCCTCTTCTGACACGCCGAGAGGAAGCTGCTGCCTTTAACGACAGCAGTCGGAAAAAAGAGAAAAAGGAGAAAAGTTTTTGAGGGGGGGGTTGGGGGGGTGGTCTGAGTTGTCGCGTTTGTTGTCAGTACAAATTTCAATTCCAACAGCAGCAGCATTTTGGGTGGGACCCCCCAACCATAAACACATCCCATGCTTCCCTTCCCTTCGTATCTCCCCTCTCTCTCTCTCTCTATTTCTATTCTTGTCCGGTTTCTGGAGTTTGGGATTCGTGTGTCTGTGACCATGTCGTCAGAAGGAAGAGGTTAATAAAAGCCAACGGTGTTATTGGGCTGGTCCTGTTAGAGTCCCAATGGGCCCTACGGCTTTCTCTGGTCCATCAGGAGGCAGAGAGGAGCATAGAAGAGCAGAGCTGACCACTTGTTACTCCACATCCCTTCTTAGCCAATGCAAATTTTCCATGATCCCCGCAACAAAGGAGCGAATCCACAGTTCGAGCTCGAGTTCATAAACTTTGTCGACCACGTTTCTGAGCGATCACGACCGTCCCGAGATCGACAAGTTCGCAATCATCTAGTCGAAGAATCTGTTCACTTCATCACTGATAACAGGATGAAATAAGTTGTGCTCCAAGCATCAAACCGGATGCTCCAAACTGCGGGCACAATTTCCACAGGGGAATCTAAACATCGTCGATCAAAATGGGTTGGTCTAAGTGGTAAGGAGCTTGAATTCGATTATGGAGTTTGAAACCTATTGTATGCAGCAACCTCTGTTGGAAGACCCTGAAGCTCCACGAATTTCAGGCTGGCAACCAAAAGCAAAATCTCGCCAGATTTCCAATGACGGACAGAAGTGGCGCTGTCGCCCCGTCTCCGATGTCGCTAACAACTAAATCATGATTACCCCCACAAACCCGATCATTACCTCATCTCCAATGTTCCGAAATAGAGAAGAAAAATCCATTATCGGTCATTTCTTTGGCTGCCCTGAGGACAAGAATCTCGGCAAAAAGGGAATATCATTTTCCCGTATCAGTTGCCAGAATACTCAAATAATTCGAACATATAACATTCGGGGATATTATTATTACAAGCCCGAATGTCTTCGAGTACATCAGAGCTGCTTATTTGGATGACTAGATGCGGAGTAGCAGGTAGGAGTTGCTGTTGGTTGATCATCATTATGCCGCTCTACATCATTGATTCCCGTTCCGTTCTCACCTTCCTGCAACCACGATGAACACAGGACGTGAGTCTCGCAAGGTTTCCCGATAGTAGGACGTATTAAGGTTTAGGAACTGACCAGAGTCCCGCTGTCTGGCGAGAAAAAGCCTTAGGTGGGGATCCACAGGCAGCCCCAGTGCTTCATACATAGGATCATAGATCGAGTTCGGTACTGGAATCCTAGTTTGGTTTGGAACGATGAAGTCAGTAAACGGACAATATGAAACGGTTCGAAAAATGGATTTAAAGAAATGTACGGCAGAGCCATCACCTGTTGCGACCTGGAGCCGCTTGGGCAGGAGAAACAGGCCTGGGGGCAAGCTGGGGAAAGTGCCTGTTGGCAACCTGGTTAGAGCGCCTGGTCGGGACGAGATCACCATAGCCTGTGTTCATCTGAATAGGTTTCGGCCAGATGGTAAGTTTTGCATGTTTATGCGGGGTATATGTTGGAGGAGATAACTCTGGGTAAAGAATCTACCTGTGAATGTCCAAATGGATCTCCTCCTTCAGTGAGGCGGTTGGCTTCGAGATTGGGCCCACGCACTCCTAGCTGCTCGTGTTCTTTGAAATCTCACTTGGTATTCTTTTATTTGGATTGATCACAGAAGGGATTGAAAAAGGGACCTACCATGCCGGTGAAAGTGGCCGGCACCCGTGCAGGATCAAAAGTTGGCGAAGCAGATGACAGAATGTTGTAGTTTCCAGGTCCCTGTGAAGCCTACATGACAAGTGACTTCAATTAGATGCTAAAAAATGCAAGGAAGATTGCTTCTAAAACAGAGGCGCATGCGTGCAGCGTACTTGCTGGGATATATTGGTAGAATGCTGCACGAGAGCAGGTGCCCCAGTTGCATATGGACCATTGTTGGTAACGACACCATCATGAGGGATGTATCCAAGGCCCTGAAAGTCCTGCAGCCTAAACCATCATGCTTTTCCGATTAGCTACTGGTCTAACCTTCTATCTCATTTTGAGTGTGATTGTAGAGCTAGTTCAGTAAAACAACGACGGACCTCAATAGCGTTGAAGGTTCATGCATAGCAAGCTGCTGGTGGAGATGGAGCCATTCCGCCCACTGCGCCCTCCCGGCAACTCCATTCCCCATCTGAGTTTGCATGTTAAGGTTCTGACGAAGACAATGCCGATAAGTCAACAGGACAAACAAGGCACCAACAAATTTGGGTCATAAGATTAGCCTCTTAACTGTTAGTTGGGAGTAATCCATCTGAAGTTCTGCGGGCGAATGAGGCATCTGAAAATTGGCGGTGGTGTTGGGAAACACATATTCGGACATGGGTACCGGAACGTTTGTGTAACCACGTATTGATTGATCCTCAAGCAAGTTCCTCACAGGCTGCTGGGGTACCTCACTTCCCATGTGCAATTGCGAAGGCCTGGAAAATTTCAACAGGTAAGTCCGTTATGCAACAAGCATGTCCTCCAATCGTTAACACCACAGAATGAAAAATCAGCCTACATGCCCATCCTCTCGGAGTTGTAGGCATCATTTGGCACAACATGAAGCCGATCCTCACGTTGAATGGCTGGCGACTCAATCTGTTTCCATCGTTTTACATGAATAATCTCATTAGTCATTACCGCATCGATATAACATATCATCATGAGAGTGTTTTGATGTCACTATATTCTTACAATAACAGTTTCAGTCGGAGGAGATGCCTGAGATGACTCAATCAGTTCAGCAGAATCTGGCTGCCCCTTCTGCATTTCAGGAGCTACCCGCGAGGATGCTACAGGCAAAGGCTGGCTCATCCCTTGTGATCTGCACAGGTGCCGCATCGATCACACTAATTGGTCTACGACCTAAAATGGATAATACAAAATGGGCAATCATGGCTTTTACGTACCTCTGAGGGACGACTGACCCAGCAAACGGACTGACATCCTCTTCTCCTTCGCGACTGTCATCATTGCCAGGACTCCTAGCCTTTCGAGGCTTGTTATGCACATCTGATGCTGAAGACGCCGAGGGCTGCTCCTCCTCTGTCACTTCAGCTTCAGCTTCAACTTTCTCCTATTTCCATTTCATGAAGAACGAGATCACATGCATGCCAGAATCAAGACCAATGCAATTTCCTTCGAAAATGACGGACCGTTGAGAAGCATTACCATTCTTAATTTCTTCGTGTGGGGGGAACCACTGCTCCCCAAGTTATGGCCACCCTCCATTCTCCTTCTCCTTCTCCTTCTTTAGTTTGGTTGTGATCCCAGCACAGTACCTGGCAGATTAAATAGAGATTTGCCTTCACTCATGGAGTCCAAACAAGATTTCCGCGAAAACTCAGGGACAGTGATGGTCATACACAGTAAAACAATGTTCGCACGTTCATTAATACTAACAGATCGTGTTCTATGACGTGATCTCATATAAAGGCTTATTAATGAGATCTGTGCATCATCGAGGGTTGCAGATTTCCTTTCATCAAGAGGCAAGGCTGGTTATTCCGCACCCTCGTAAACACCATTAAGGGTTGCAGATTCCCCTTCTTCAAGAGGCCAAGGCCGGTTATTCCGCACCCTCGTAAACTCCCAATGTATCGCAAGCTCAGGACCATGCGTTACGTCGAGGGCAGAGTCGTTCTCCTTATACTCAAACAAAGAGTTCCAGTCCGAATCACACTATAAGCATGCCGGTGTCTGCGACGGAAGGAGTTCGCAAACGTAGTACGAAATGACCTCCGAATCAAACCAAGAAAAAGGCAACGTAGTAAAAGAGACTTACCAACCTCTCTCTGTTGATCAAACTTTTCAAGAGAAATGGCGAAGAAGACAAAGGTTCGTTTGTCCTTACCACAACTTTTTTTTTTTTGCAAATTCTTTTTCGGACACTAATAATAAAAACGGAAATAAAATCTGGGGCACAAATTTTATTTTTCATATCTAGAATTATTTTGTCTGATTTTTTTTAAAGTCTAGTTAAAAAAAATTGCTCCCAAAATCCATCAATTATTTGCGATTGTATTATTTAGCATGATGGTAGATACAAATTAATTAAATTTTTTACCATGGTTAAAATAATAATGATTTCAGATTTTCTTTCTATGGGATATCCGTACATATTTTCTCCATATTAGTTAATTCCACCGAGGCAACTCATAATAAATAACATGCCCCAGAATTATATATAGGGCATTTTTTAGACTCGAATTCTATATTATATTAAGTAAAATTATTAAATTTTCTTATGAATATTTTTGACAAAAACAACCAATAAAATATTTAAAATTTCGTATTAAGGTGATAATGATCACTCCACTGGGATGAAATTGCAAAAAAAAAAAAAAAATGAAAATAGTTCATTATTATTACTTATTATTTATTTTTATTACCATAACATTAATCTGTGTGATCTCCAAAGGCACTGCTGAATTTGGTTAGGCATTTAATCACTTCAATATATTAATAATTTGCCAACTCGGTCATGTAATCAAATTCAACGTGGGCGTGGATTATTTTCCCTGAAAAGCAATTACTTGGGCCAATGCAAACGTAATGATTAGGCCCATTAAAAGAAGCACGTGGCTCGGCCTAATATTAGCCCATTTAGTGTGGCCCAATTAGGATGCGTCTGTTTGGTTAGTTCATATCTCCATTTTCATACTTTGATACACCAAGGGAACAAAATGTGGCTAAGACCTCTGGTTCGCGACGGAGGAGTTTCGGCCGCTTCCTGTCTCTGCATGCGCTAACTCGATTTCAGTCTCGGGTGCCATTTCATATCACAAGGTGTAGATAAACTGAAGATTCAAGCTATGAATCTTTTTATTTGGCAGAAAAATGGAAGACAAACGAATTCAAACATCACAAGGTGCGTTCGAGCTGTAGCAAGAACTACGGGCCAGACCGGAGCACGAAGATGGAAAGCCTTCCGGGGGGGAACTGCAGCCGAGGATGAACAAGTTTCTTTGCATCCGGGAAAAAAAAGGAAAGGGACTTGTGAGGCGATGTGGAATGATTCGGTGATCCGAGTAGTTCAGTTCTTGGAGTTCATCCCGCGTTCGACCCGCTCCGCATTTTCCTTTAAAGACTCCTTGGCGTCTTCTGTTGCCCCGACCACTGTCTCCTTGGCCGCACCCCACAGGTCCTGTGCGGTCTGCTTCGCCTTCTCGGTCAGCTCCTCTGCTTTCTCTGACATGGTCCTGCCCACCGTGTAGTTGGCTGTCTGGTTCGCCTATAGAATCATGGCAAATAAAACGGTGATGCCCATTGTGAATACATCTGCTCCAAGAAGTGCCAAAAGTCAGACCAGTTCGCAGTCACTCACGCTGCTGCTGCTGCTGCTGCTGAAACCGGAATTGTCGGATGTGTTCTCGCAAGGGTTCGAAGATCCCTTTGTCCCATCGGATGAGACAACCCCAGGGTTGTTGGTTGAGTGAGTCTGCGATAGTACCAAAAATGCACAAACGAGTCAGATCCAAGGACCATCCATTCCTTGATCATGAAACTGGAAAAACCTGGTGGATTACCTCCATGGTCCTGGAGCCTACGGGAGCCAGAGCTCTTCCATTGGAGCAGCGAGCCAACGCCGGAGACGATCTCTTGAAGAGGGTCAAGCTTGCCATTGTTTAATGCTTTTCCTTAGAACGATCTGACGTTTTCTCTCCCCTGTCTGAAGAAGGACTGTAATGGAGCACAGCACGTATAAGTAGAGGAAGGCACGAGGCCTTCATGCTCGCACGAATATGCCGTGCCTCATGCCAATTAGTGGCCAGAGAACGATTCAAAATGGGGGTTGTTTATGGTAAGAAACAAAATATTTCTCCCTATGAAGCAGCTGTCCTTACAGCGAAGAAGTCGGAAACAAGTTGGAATTGGTCTACAAGACAACACGGAACACAGATAATTGATGAAACTCACCCACCCATATTACTACATAAACAAGCAAAACTCCAATGCCTGTCTGGAACGAAACTCAATGTTCCGGTAACAAAAAGGTTCTCATCTTTGCTACTCTACTACTCAACTCCGACCGGAGCTTCTCCCGTACTTCCTCGAGGTCTGATGTATCCTTGAGTGAGTATGAAGATATCAAAACGGAAATAGCTAGGATGTCATATTATCATATCAAAAAGTTCATGATCCTGATAAACGCGCTAAATTCAGGAAAGTCAAGCGAGCACGAGATGGTAAGCGGAAAGACTCCGAAAAAATCAAAGCCACCATGAGAATATCGAAAGCAAGAGAAATAGTCAAATCGAAAGCAAGAAGATTGTCGAAACATGAATACAATAAAAGCTGCGAGCAGACCTAAAGGCCAGCAAACACCCATGTCCTTCCATCAGTTCGAAAACGAGGAAAACGTGAACCGTGATCTGAAATGCATACTTTAACAATTACAGAAATACAATTTTGAAAGACAGGATAATCATTCTAAGAGTTTTGAAGACTTAGATTGTTTGCACTCCACTTCTTCCGATTGTGTAATTTTCTAGTTTTTTTGTTATCATTTCGAGGTCTGTTTTATCAAAGTTTAATTATCACAGTCATTACTCAAAATCAAACACCTATTGTTCGTAACCAAATATTCCCGACGTGTTTTTTACATGAACACGGCTTCACCCTGTGAAGAGGTGGAGTGCAAACAGCTCCTCCATGAACGTTGCCTGATGTGAGGCCTTGTATCCTGCGATCCGTAGCGCCGCATCGATCCTCTGCCACATCATGTCCTATTCTTGGGCAGAATTCATCTTGGCTTTTGGTGCTGTCACCTCTGCATCATGCATAACCCAACCATTACGCAATATAGAGCACAGATGAAGATATTTCAAGATCAGAGACCACAGAGTAAAAAATCGAAGATGACCATATTTTGTTTGACTGGGATGATCATCCTTGGCTTCAGGTCTGGCGGAAACAGATTTTGCAATACCACTTTTGATCTCTGCTGTCTCATTGCTTACTTTCGGGAGTTTCCTTTCCTTGACTTTCCAGGGAGCAACTTGTCCAGGAACTTCTCGGAGCAGGTATTACTCGCCAGGATTATCCCACAAGGAACAGAAACAGATACACCAAGCTCAGAAATCACGACGGGGGGAGGTACGACGACCAGGGCAGAGGATATTATCATCCCTGTGACCACCATGTTCTTACCAATCACTAGCCCCTTGTGAAACATCCAATTCACCATGCTTCTGCCCTTTGTTTCTTCGACCCAGCCCTCATCCATGTCCCATAAGGCACATCCGTTTCCTCCATCCCGAGGAAAAAAGAACAGAATACAAACAATTGTAACACCAAGATCGGCTAAACTTCGCTCAACGTCTCAGATTACCTGTTCAATTTTCAACTGGAGAAGCAATGGAATGAGCAGCACTGATAGGGAAAGACATGAACCACCAATGCAGCAGCAGAAACATGTTCTGATAATGTAAGCGGGCGGCGGCGACATTTTTTAAAACCCTTATTTCTAGGAGATGCAGCTGAAGCAGAAGTGTCAGGCATAGGAAGTGCAAGAACTGGGGAACGCTACCCGCGTTGGGATGCAGTGAGGGGAGGACCGACAACTGCATGCCCCATGCACTGCAGATAAGCCTACCTGCTGCTGCAGGTGGTCTTTACCATGGGCCCGACGGGCTTTAATTCAGGCGGCTTTGGTGCCAAGAAAATGACATCCATGGTGTCCTTCCTTAACTTCTCCAGGTAAAGGCCCAGCATTGTTTATGCATAATACATTTTGCAGCAAACACAAAGTTAATACCTAATTGGTCCTCTGCTCTTACTCACATTGATGGTGTTATGTTCATCTTCTTGGGACCCCAAAGTGGAAGTCCATGTTACCATGAGAACAAGAAGGGATTTCGAATTGAATCATTGGATGCTTATCATGAAATAGTTCAAAAATAATGAGTATGATTCCACAGATCCCTGCCCGCTGGCGTGATTCGTCAGATAAATGAACTTCTGGGGTGGTTCGATGAAATTCAAGAGCCCATTTTCGGATCACCAATGAACCCAAAAAGAATCGATTCCAAAAGCAAAGTGAAGGATGCTAAGTTGGCAGCATCCTATAGGTCGATCCCCCACTGGGAAAGATCTTGACGCAATGGATCGGCACCCTTGAACAGCAGTCCAACGATCCCCACTTCTTCTGCAGCTACTACATTCTTCAAACTGGAAATTTCATCAAACATTTTATGTGATTGTCAGAACTTTCAGAAGCGACAAGTGAACTTCAACATACCATCCCCAAGGCTTCTTTTGTGCACTGGATAACATTATAATTGAGCAACTCGTTTACAAGTCATCTTTTTAAATCCAGACAGGAGAAGAGATGGAAGGAAAAAGGTAGAGACAAACCGGTCATCAACGAATATGCAGCTAGCTGGATCAACTTTGAGATACCTCAAAGCATCCCGGTAGAATTCAAGATCAGGCTTCCTTTTTCCTAGACACAGGAGACAAAAATCTCATGTAAACCAAAGCAGACGTCAAGTCAAAGATATGTAACACACTAGGAAAAATTGTTTTAACCAGATAGGTTACATCTCCGTGTTGAGAAGAAAATCGGGGCCACCAAACTCAGCACTGACTGCTAGAAGTTTAAATAACAATTATTTAATACAGAGATTGAAAGAGACCGTATACACACGAACGGAATGTCCAGAATAAATAATTTGATATCTTCAACTTGTCCTCTATAATTTCATACCTGCGACACACCAAAGCGCACACTGGCATGATATGTCGCAAACGAAATCCAGAAGAATAACATTTCATTTGAATGAAAGGATTCGACTCATAAATGTGTTTGTAAGGAAGCACATTGCCCTTACCATATTGGATAATTTGTAAAAGCATGCATCTCATAGCCATTTTTCTTTAAATCTTGTAGGAGCTTCTCAATTCCTTGAAGATATTCATAACCTGCTCTCATGCAATTTTTCAAGCCTTCAAAAAGAAAGAAGACATTACTGTTCATTCAACGTAATGAAGAAAGCATGTTGAGAACACGACTTATAAGGAGAAGATAAAGCAGGGACAGTCAGTACCAAAAGCAGACCATCAAAAGGATTGTTTGTTCATTCTCTTTTAGTAAGCAGTAAAGTATTACATCTCTCTATCTTCTGTCAATAACTCATTAACAAGAAGGATGAGATAGAATGTGATGCTGTGCCGAGTATACAACAAAGGCCTGTGTCCAACCTTCCAGATCAAACGACCTCCCATCCTTAAAGAATTTTCTCGCAAGCTCCGCCTGAGGAAAACCCAACAGAAAATGAAAAACTTCAAAAGAGAGAAGTTTCCACCAGATACTGCGACACGGTCCAAATTAATTCAAACATCCATCAAAGTGTTTCCAATAGCCAGAACATATTCCTCCCAAAAGTAATGGAAAATGACTACATTCCTGCAGAAGGAATGCGATCCTTCACCAGAGAGCACAACTCAATCGCTGTCAATTCAATGCTTTGTTCTAACCAAAACCTCCCCAGATTCTTTTACGTCTAAATGACACGAATAAACCAGAGAAAGACAACCGATCGAACTCGATTTCCCACAATGAACACTACATCACAACCCAAAAGGAATGCAATTCCATAGATATTAACCTCGTCGATCAATCCCTTCTCGAACTCATTCCACGCAGTAGGGTGCTTGCATTCCATCAACTCCTTATGCGTCATCCTGCGCAGGAGCAAAGAGAATTCCCCACCTTTCACCACCGGTCATCGGAAAACCCATGCACCCGGAAACATCAACAAAAATCAAAACTTTACCCAAAAAAGGAAGGGACGTCGTCGTAGAACGGGTCCCGGACGACAGTGCTCATGATGTCAAACAGCAAGACGGGGAGCTTCCTATCAAATTCCCCTGCCGCCACGGAACCGGCAGCTGCCGCTGAGACAGCACGGAACCTCGGGGAGTCGCGGAGATCAGTAACTGCCCTGACCGATGGAAATTGCGATTTAGGGATTAGGGTTGGGCAGGGGGATTGGAATTGGAATCGAGGGAACCTGGTCGCTGCGACGGACATGGCCGTTGACCGTTGCAGGCGCAGAACACTCGAAGGGGCTTCAGTCAACTGACCTAATCCGACATCCTCGTACCCCACCAACGGTTTGCCTGTCTTTTATGTGAAGTTGCATCATCTCTGTAGAGATATTTTAATTTATTTGTTTTTTAAAAAAATTAGTATTTCATAATTTAAATATTGGATAATAATGAGTGGATTGCGTTTCGTTACCCCAATTCTGTAAGTTAATCAAGTTGAGAAAATAAAAACAAAAATGTGATAGTTGGTACATCAATTTGTGATAAACCCACCTAAACTAAAACCACTACATGCCAATAACTGGCAAGTGTGTAATTTCAAAAAGAAAGGAAGCAAAAAGGAATCCACAAAAAAAAAGAAATGTGCATATTCAAATCCAATTTTTAATCGATGGCTCCCTCCACTTCATGATTTCTCCTGGTGATAATAGACAAACAGGGAGTGGGAGTGGGAGAATATAAATTAGCCCTTTTGTTGGCCCTTTATTTGGCAATAATGTCCACTCATTGTTAATTCTTTTTTTTATAGTATGAATTTATTTGTAACAATTACAGGAAATTTCGCTGCTTCTGTATAAATTTTCCTGAACGCTAAAACGGAAAGGGTATATTCCGTTCCGTGCATGAACATTTGAGTGGTGCCAGGTAAAACCAAATTGACTTCTTATCTTTTCATCATGCATCATTTCATGTTATTATCCCGAGGGTTTGGCATTTTTCTTTGGGTGGCGGGAATCAAAACGGATGATCATAGCAAATTGTCACTGGGGGGAGCACATCACGTCGTGTAGCCTGCTGGACAATTTAGTATATGGAAGAATAACATCTCACTCATAAATCATGTCAAATGACTAGTGGAATGAATATATGCAGTTCGTGAAGGTCTCCAATGAATGTGCTGCTTGGTTTGGTCATGTCATATCCACCTCCCTTGTGTCCTTAAATACTCGTTGCCTCCCGCCGATGAATGAAATGAACACCGTGTAAACGGTGGTGATCTTAGTAGTGATATAGTTTGAGACTTGATCGGGAAGGTAATTCCGGTTCCTAAGAGATGTTGTCCTGGGCCGACGTGTCGAGGGCGCTCACAGGGACGGTCCCCCTGTACATCGCGCTGATGCTAGGGTACGGCTCCGTGAGGTGGTGGCGCACGTTCACGGCTGAGCACTGCGACGGAATCAACCGCATGGTCTGCTTCTTCATCATCCCTTTGTTCGGCTTCCAGTTCACGGCCGCCCACGCCGACCCCTTCGAGACGAACTACTCCGTCATCGCGGCGGACACTATCTCCAAGATACTCGCCGTGTTTCTCATCGCCGTCTGGGCCAAGTTCTGCAGGGTGACGGACCGTGCCGGGTGGTGCATAACGGGGTTCAGCCTCTGCACGCTGACCAACCTGCTGTTGGTCGGGGTCCCTGTTGCAAAGTCCATGTACGGCCAGCTGGGGATCGACCTCTTGATTCAGCTCAGCGTGGTCCAGGCGACCCTGTGGTTCCCGATCCTCTTGTGTTTCCTCGAGCTTAGGAAGTCATTCCAGGACAAGGAAAGCAGCACGAATGGCATTTTGCCATCGTCCGACGTCGAGAAAGGCAGTTTTGTTGATCCTGCCACACGGAGCCGGTGGAGCCTGTTTAAGACCGTGGGGTGGAAACTCGCTGTGAATCCAAATATCTATGCCTGCGTCTTCGGGGTCATTTGGGCAATCATTTCACGCAGGTATGAGCCCAGATCTCTGCTCGAAGATCAGCTCCAGTTTCGCATGATATTGACAACGCTGTTTTTTATTAGGTGGAAACTGAAAATGCCTGAGATTGTGGACGACTCGATCCAGATTCTGTCCAAAGCCGGGATTGGGACCGCCATGTTCAACATAGGTGCACTATTTAGTCACAGTCGTTGATATTACGACCGGAAGCTGATAAAAATAAGTCATGGACGGCGACTGCAGAGAAGTTCTTGTTTTCTCATCTCCTTTTCTGATGAGTATGCAGGGATCTTCATGGCGATGCAGAGGAAGGTGATAGCATGTGGGACGAAGGTCGCGCTCCTCGCACTGGTCCTTAGGTTCGTGGTCGGTCCTGCCCTGACTACACTGGGCGCACTCGCGGTCGGCCTGCACGGCGGCGTGCTCCAAATCACGATAATTCAGGTGAAGAAAAATAATGATTCGCATACACCCAGCTTCCTCTCCCCTCTGGAAAAGACAGAATTTCCGGCCGGCTCAACGATACAATCCCGTGTTATGTACTGCAGGCGGCTCTTCCTCAGGCCATCACCACGTTCATCTTTGCCAAAGAGTACAGACTCCACGCCGACGTCATCAGCACTGCGTAAGAGACATAGAAAAAACAGAGTTGCCTCCAATTTTCCATTCCTCACGTTGTTCTGAACATTCTCGGTCACGGTCACGTGCGCGCAGGGTCGTGTTCAGCACGCTGGTTTCGCTCCCGGTGCTGGTGGCTTACTGCGCAGCGCTCCAGGTGATCCGGGGCTGAGGCAGGATTGCACGAAGCTCTAGCCATAACCCCTAAGAGCTTTAGCAAGGAAAAGGGAATTCAGAACAAGACAGACAGCATCTTGTTCACCTTTCCACCTAACCCAACAAAATCTACGAGCTACGATCCCATTAATTGTTGCCAATTTCAGCTGTTGTAATAATGGAATGGAACTCCAGAAAGAGGGACGTCGTCTTTCGTTGTCAAACTCAAACCCAAACCAAATGACAATTAAACAGGAAGGGGTAAGAAAACGAGGGGGGGGGGGGGGGATAGCACCGACACCGACACCTCCGCGACGGATGAACTGCTCTCTGTTCGCCCTTCTCCCCCTTCCCCCGACCCATTCTTGGCAATATTTTGAAACATCAAAACCAAGTAGGAAACGAAAACCCCCCTTTTTTGTACAAAATTGGGTTCGTTCGTTTGCTTTTTGTTGTTGTTGGCGGGGGATTTTCCTTCCCAGAAACTGGTGCGATGCCGTTGTTCCTGTCACACCCTTTCAGCCGCCGGTTTCTGGGGCCGTTTTCGAGTTTCATGGAAGACAAGGACGCCAGTCCTGTGAGTAAACAATCCCCCCTCTTCCCTCTTCCCGTCTTCGTGGTTGTCCCCTCTGCTAGTCCTGTCTTCACCGTTCTCCTCGCTGTAGTTCAGTTCCCTTTTGTTGGCTTATCCAGGATTTTGTCATCGTCGGGCTGAACTTTTCTGGGTGCATCGTCATTTTCGTTTTGGGAGTTGTTCGCACATTAAAGTTTCGAGCTTTCAGGGAGAAATCGGGAAAAAGGGAAGAAGCTTTTCTTCTTTCTGTGTTGGGTTTTTGCTCTTTGGGTTTGGACTCGGATTTTACTTTTAATGGCTCCTAAAAGGGGCGATGGTGTAAGGGAATAGGCTTTGTGCAATTTTGTTCTTTTAGCACTCTCTACTTGTTCAATTCATGCGTGTTTCCAGCTTTTGCTTCTGCTGGTTTTAAAAGTTCCATGCTTTCAAGATGTTTTTCATGTTATGCTCTGTGTGTTGCCCTTTGCTTCCTTGTCATGGTGTGGCCTTGAGTTATTATGACTTGTCTGTTTCCCATACTGCGAGACAAAACTTGCAGGACAATCCTAATGGCTGGTCCGTGTTTTGAAAGAATTACTGATCATTGGTGCAGCACTTAAGACCAGTTTGAGCCGAGATGAGCGCCATCAATTTTTTAGTTCACTTGTTTAGTTCGAATATACATGTTGGCAGGGCCTAAGTCGATCTTGGCCCAAAATGAAGAAAACCAAACAATTGCTGTCTGAAGGGATCATATTCATACTTTTCTAACCTCGTGCGGACTATTATTTTGCCTTTTGCTAGTGTTATGCTTCTTGATGTGTATTGGTGCTTGTTTCTGCACATCAAAAGAAAATAATCCAGCAAGTCTCAAGCTGATGATGTTATTATTGGCATTTTATCTCGTGTCTACAAATTCTGGTTTCGTGTCAAATATTTTTCCTCCAATTATACATCAATGTGTTGGCAAATGAAACTTCTGATATAGCGTCGCATCTGCAGCTATATTCCCACCAGGATCAGAGGAGCAGATCTCGGATGGGGAATTGTTTAGCTGCAGCTTCTTTGCTCTTTCTGGGGCTTTTCTTAGGTAGTGCATTTTTTGCGTCAGACTACAGAGAGGTACTTTTTTCTAATCAACTGCTAGTCATCTTCTTTTTAACAGTTTCACAATGCCTTTCTATTGTATGATGTCTGCTTTTCTTCCTTTTCACATATTGTTGTGTTCGTGCTGGTTTTATCAGTGATCTTATTGTTAAGTGGAAGAAGATTGTAATATATAATGTTTTGGGATTTTCAGACGTATATGGGAGCATTGCATTTGTCTTCAAGCCCAAAAGATGATCGTTGTCAGGTTTGTTATCTTTTTCATTTCTTTACTAAAATAGGCAGTTGTGAAGTGCTCCACGTTGTTGTCAAGCATCCCGGCGGGGGTAACCAATTCTCTATTTGATGGTTTTCTAGAGCAAATGCCGGCCATCTGGAAGTGAAGCATTGCCAGAAGGAATAGTTGTCACAAATTCTAACCTGGAAATGAGGCCATTGTGGGGCTTTCCAGAGGTATAAATGCACCCACAAAGGGTGAAAATGAATTTGATGTATGAGATATTATAATACTCATTTTGACCTGCTCTTGAATGATTGTACATTCTTGCATGAATATATAGCATGTCTTATCCATGCAAATCATTTATCTGATGAGCTGACTCCATAGTGTTCTTGCAGAAAACTCATTTGAGGTCTTACTTGTTTGGAGCAGCTGTTGGAATAAAGCAAAAGGATCTCATAGATAAAATGGTCACAACGGTAAGCAAACGAACTTTGCGTCTTGCTAGTTTTGGATATTTTCACCTCCTTCACACTTTCGCTTGTAGTGTGGCTCCAATTAGTTTAATATTTAACATATCTTGCTCTGCAGTTTCTGCGAAGCAATTTTACTGTAATGCTATTTCACTATGATGGCGTGGTCGATGACTGGAAGGACCTGGAGTGGAGTGAGCGTGTGATTCATGTATCTGCTCTTAGTCAAACAAAATGGTGAGTTGATTTTAAAACTTTACCTGTTGTGTTTGTTATGAATAGCAGTGACCTTTGCTTGGCATTGCTGTGTGACCCTTTCTCGCTTGAACAGGTGGTTTGCAAAACGTTTTCTACATCCGGAAATAGTTGCCGAATATGACTACATTTTCCTGTGGGATGAAGACCTCGGAGTCGAATATTTCCACCCTGATCGGTGAGATTACATGTTCCTTGTAGAATATTTTCATAGAAACTTCATTCTCTACATCACCGGGACATTCCAAGGTTAATTTTAAATGGGTATCCTTTGTTGGATTTCTCTCTGTTTTTCGTGTCTTCTTAGGATTGAGTACCTAGAGCCGTCAATTTTATGTGACTTGCTTGTTTCCCATCAGTGGGAGTTTCTTAAGGCTTTTTAATCATTGACTTAGTTCTTGGAATTTGATACGTTTGATTCTTTCCTGCGGTAGACCTTTGGATAGATTGATTGCATGCCTTTCGGCCCATGTCCTTGTTTGGTGAGTGCGTGATTTTACATGGAGATAAGTTGTGTATTGCAGGTATATATCAATAATCAAGGAGGAAGGGCTTGAAATATCGCAGCCGGCACTGGATATTGGCAAATCAGAGGTGCATCATCTAATCACTGCACGTGTGAGGAGATCAACTGTTCACAGGTCATATATACAACTCCTGATTAATTTCATGAAGCTATCAGTCTTTCAAATGTTTGAAACTTTCTGGAGACTTGTTCTCTTTGTCAGATGAATGCTTCCCAAGGTTGTTTATGAGGCTTAATAACTGGAGAATATCATGATCATTGGCAGTCTTCATATCATTGTTAGTAAGATTATCTAAAATGTCTCTGCTGTTATTCAGGAGAACATACAAGCTGGGTGGTGCAGGTAGAGGTTGTGACTCAAACAGTACAGGTCCTCCATGTGCCGGGTATGTACTGTCTTGTTTTGTTTAGGCATTCTTCTCCCAGCATATGCCGTATTATTTTTTTCTTGTTTTACTTTCTTCCGACACGGGGCTTGTGTTGTAGGTGGATAGAAATGATGGCTCCTGTTTTCTCGAGGGCTGCATGGCGCTGTGTCTGGTATATGATTCAGGTGCCGGGTCCCTTTCATACTTTGTTCATAAGATGACTGCTGGTTTTGCTGTTCTGTTTGCAAAATGGTGATAGCATAATACTTAGCTGGAGCCAGATTCCGGCTAATTAGCCTTCTGCATCTTTTGCCGCTGTTGAGTGTTGTTTTCGATTGCTCTTTATAGAATGACTTTATCCATGCTTGGGGGCTGGATATTCTGCTTGGATACTGTGCTCAGGCAAGTTGACTACTGTCCTTCACGATTGTGAAAATCAATGGCCTGCTCCTCTATTTTCTGTCATTTCTTCCCTTGTTAATCTCAATTTGTTTATGGCCTTAGGGGGACCGATTGAGGAATGTGGGCATTGTAGACGCTGAATACATTATTCACTACAATCGTCCCTCTCTTGGCAGCAGAAGTCCTGGCAAGGTCCTAAATATTATCTCTTTCTATTCTCTCCTAAATTACACTATGTTGATTGGCTCGGTTGGTGTCAGTTGTCTTCATAGTGATCGTGCCTTTAATATGCATGCAGCCAGCCAATGATTTGATCGCGAGAAGTACCTTGGCACCTGCGGTAACTCTTGATTTTTGCCTAGTCGTCTTTTTTGATAATATCATCTAAAACAAGTACTGAATCTAAAAAATATACTGATCGCATCGTATGCAGGCTCCACCTATGTCAGGGATGGATGATCCAAGAATCCGGGTAACTATACCATCCTTATAAATGAGTGTAATATAATATCAGATTAACTGAAGGTGTTTCCTAAAGCAAGAGAGCTCCTCTTTCTTTTGTCTTGTGACTGAATCCTTTGTGATGCACAATTGCTGCTATAAACCGCTCAAAATGTATCCCAACTTAGTTGTCTGATGCATTCAGGTGAGGTATCAATCTTATGCTGAACTGGACATGTTCAACAAACGTTGGAAGAAGGCTGCCGAGGAAGATAAATGCTGGTCCGATCCATATCCTCCCACGGCCAAGTGAAGTGGCCTGGCCTGACATAATCAACCATTCCTCTTCTAGTAAAGAGTGGATCCCTGTGCAGATTGGTCTCCCATTTTTTTTAGGCTATGAGACTCAGCGATTTCATTGAATCGCGGGTTTGGTCAGATCCTGTATATATTTTGCGACGGATTCGGAACTGCTGTTCCTCTGTTTATTGATGTTTTAACCTTTTACTTCACAAGCCACTAATATAGCAACAATGAGCTTTCTGAATGTCCAGACCAGATGATGAGCAGTCATGCCTTTGAAACAAAAAGATAAAAGTACAGGAAAAGTGTCCAAAAGGTTTCAGGCTCCCAGATTCTCAGAAATACAAAAACCATCCAGATTTTTTAAAAGTTCTCCCAATATCACTGTTTGGGTCAAACAGTTGGTGGGTGAGAGTAGGATTATGTACTAAAATCATATGTGGGCAGAAAGAGAGAGGTCCTAAATAAAAAACAAATGGCCATCTTCCAAAAAGAGGGTTAATTGCCTCCACCTAAATGCCACCCACCTTTACAGTATTAGATGGCCTCACCTGTATACATTAATTGTCATTTTCTTCCTCTTATCTGCCCCCTCCGCAATCAAAACTCATATATCTTTTTCAGAAAATTTCTCAAAGGATGACAGTCACAGCCACAAGGATGAATAAATAAACAAACAGGAAAGGAACAAGACAGAGGAAGAAACCACACCTCCTCACCACCATACTCTAATAAATTGCCCTCGAGACCACTGTACTTACTTCCAGTTCCACATGTTCAGAACATCATCTTTGTGGATAAGAATCTATCAACTGTGGATTCAACAGAAGCTACAAACATATCTATGAAGCACCGAAAGATGAGAACTAGCTTGATATACTTTAGCAATAGGATTCCATTAAGATGTGAAACACATCTTGTCGTTTACATTACGGTCCCGCCCTTTTGATTAAAATCCAAGTAGGCTTGATGAAATTAATATGGAAAGGAAACTCCCAGGAAACTAATGTGCTTCATAATAAATAATAATAATGCGAGGATATTATCATCTTCCAAGAAGAGCAAACATACCACCATACCCCTGCTTGGATGTAAGAAGAAGAAAACTATAGGCAATAAAATAGTAGTTCCCATTAAAATAATGCCATAGATAGAAGAGAAAGAGAGAGGGAGATACACAACAAGCAAAGGAAAATTTTAATCAAATCCCATTGCACGAATAGGGGGAAATATTCATAACAATGATACCTTGCCAGGGGCCTTTGCTACAAGCAAGATTCAACAATTGATTATGGAAAAAGGAGGGGGGAACGAATAAACTTCTTGGGACAATGAACTACAAATGTCTAGCTTTAAAAACTCATCCTGGCAATGGGGCACTGAAGTTTTTTGTTTTTTTGTTTTTTGTTTTTGCAGAAAGTGATCAACCATCCCACGTGAGAATAAACAATTAGGGAAGATCAATCTCACATTTCGTCCTCACATCACACTCACCCAACTGAATTGAAAATGAAAAGGAAGCAATAATCCATCCAAACCCAAAGTAAAAACCACCATAAGAACAAACAAATGATGTAATAATGAGGGGAAGCAAACAGTCTGGACGAAGGAAAGGCCTCAGAGGTGGCATCCGAAGCAATTACAGGTCTTGGGAGTGAATGCACAGAAGCCAAAGGGGCGATTCGGGATGTTGCAGTTGATGGAGTAGCAACAGGGAGACGGCAGGCAGACACCCCTGGATCCCCCACAACACGTGCACACAGCACATATCTGGAAGCTCCCCAACTTCCTCCTCCTCGTCTCGTTAATCGGGATCATCTCCAACCTGCCATCCCCCTCCATCGGAACCCAGGAATCGGTCTCGTTTGCCTCCAGAGGATCATAAACCCAGTTAGAAAATCAGCATGTGGCAGCATTTATCACCGTAAAGCTCGAAGCTTTAATGCAGACAATCGATGGGATCTGCCCCGGAATTCGAGCAAGAGCAAGAGGAGGACATACTCACATGGGGCTGGGCTGCTACTAAATGCGACGACCATATAACGACGATGAGGCAGAATGCGATCCCGTGACTTCTCAGCATGTCTTACCTCCTTCCCAACTTCTGCTGCCTCGAGCAGAACAATCAATCCTTAAAAAGAAGAAATTTTTTAAACTGGGTATTGCCTATCCGCAACCCCCCAAAAAAAGAACACTCATGAAAGGATCGAAGGAGACTGAAATGTGGAGGGACCGGGGGGGGTCGAAACTAATGGGTGACAGGCAGGGGAGGGATGGGAGTTTAGAAGAAGAGGGACTTCCCTTCCAAACAGTACAGTTCTCATCGGCCAGCAAGCACGACGCTGAGGTTTGGCCTTGTAATGAATGAGAAACTTGTCTTTCTAGGAAGTTGGGGAGGGGGACATGATTGGGCGGGCGGCGTGGTACGATAAGCAGGACGACTGATGACGCGTGTGTTAGTGTGTACTTACGAATCAAGATATTTTAATATATTTATAGATAAATAATTAATAAAGACGAGTATTTAATATTAATTATTTTACTCTTTTGCATGTAAAATTATTAATGATAAAATCACACAGATTGATGAGTATATTAATCTGAAATAGTCCGTGATCGGATATATGTTTAGAGGGGACATGGACATCATGACTAAGGTCAAGATAGACCGATGATAGTGTATCCAAGTTATACTTAGGGGTATCCTGAAATTAAGATTACTGGACACTACCCGAGGATACTACATATTAAACATCATTGGTCAATTCTCTTTATGAACAAGTGTATCTGATCTTTTGACTTGAGACTATCATTTATGCGTGGAGTTTGTGCATTTTGGCGTCGTTAAAAGCAGTCTTTAATCGGATTGTGAGTAATACGATTGTTGGGTGCGCGATAAATCGTAGAGAGAGTAGTGTTGAGTCAATATAAGATTCTTCGCTCTTTTGGATTAGAGAGTTGACATCTAGTCCACTTGATAGAGATATTAGTGACTCTAAAATTTATGGTCATGGGAGGAATGTTTTACATTCAAGTGAGTCTATTATATCTTGGTAATCAAGTAAAACAATTAATTTGGTGATGATGTATTTTGCGCCGAATTAATTGGGATGTCGGTTAGATGAAGTGATTGAATTACACAGTAATCGCTTCATAGTGATATATGATTTGTAATCATTATCCTAATACATTGGGTGACTAAAAACTGTTGCTAGATGGTTGCCTTACTTTATATATGGATATGTATTGCCTTCGTGTATAGTACCTAGAGGGTCGCACGCATAGCACGTCGACACGAACATTGTATTATTGATTATTTTAGTGGATACTAAAATTAATCATTTTATTTCAGAATTAGAATTAATTCGATTATTAATTTATTTTGAAATATCGGAAGCAAATAAATTGATCAAGATCGAATATGAATTTATTCGAAAGAATATTAAATAAATAAATATTTTTTTTTATTTATATGTCGTATATGAGATACTTTAATTATTAAAATAATATTTGAATTATTAACGCACGTTTAAAATCAAATCAAGTGATTTTCCGTTTATGTTTTAAAAACGAGAATTAATTTTAAAACGAAAACTATCGTTAATTTATAGTCATGAATCCAATGTGACGTTTTAAGAAATTGAAAAGAAAGGGAAAGAAAGGGATCTATCAGTTACGGTGATTTTTGGGTAAGAATCAATAGATAGATTTTCTTTAAAGTTTGGGAGAGAAAACAGAGAGGGTGCCGATCATAAAAGAAAAACATTTTTCGTTTGTTTTGCTTTTGAGATATTTTGTTTCGTGGATCCAAGTGTCTAGCACCTACAAAATCGTCAAATGTTCGTGATCGCGTTACGTGTGGATATCTCTAGAGGAGTCACGCGTTGGGCTTTTAGTAGTTTGAGATTATCTCAATTATATACGTTTTTCCGAATAGGTATATTTTATAGTTTATCTTAATTATATTATACGTACCGTAAATTGATTTGGCCTAAATTTTAATTATTTTATCTTTCGTTGCTTCTAAAACGGACGTGTTGCTGGAGTTTTATTCCATAATGACGTCATTTGGCGAAATATTTCGCCAAATGACGCACTAACGAAAATAATTCGCGAACTAACCCACCAAAGTCGGCCTTACAAAGGCCGACTTTGGTCCTCAAGGAAGTCGGCCTTTGTAAGGCCGACTTCGGTTTTGGCGAATGGAAGTCGGCCTTACAAAGGCCGACTTCACCACACTTAGAAAAAATTTTAGTAAACGAAGTTTGGGACGCTGCATGAAGGAAGTCGGTCTTTGTAAGGCCGACTTCTTCAATTTTCTTTTTTTTTTCTTTTGAAATAAAAAAAATTTAATGAATGGGAAGTCGGCCTTTGTAAGGCCGACTTCCCTTTAAGCTTTTTTTTTTTAATTTCAAAAGAAAAGAAAAAAAAAGTAAGTCAGCCTTTGTAAGGCTGACTTTCATTTCAAAAAATCGAAGTCGGCCTTTGTAAGGCCGACTTCCTTAAGGACCGAAGCCGGCCTTTGTAAGGCCGACTTTGGTGGGTTAGTTGGCGAAATATTTTTCAAACTGCGTCATTTGACGAAATATTTCGCTAAATGACGTCATTATGGAACAAAACTCCGTGTTGCTGTAGGGTGGCTAGCATAGCATTGTCCTCATCCTTTGACCGGGGAGAGATTGGGCAGGAGTCAACCCAGTTTCACCCGATAAGAGATCAAGGAATAGGTTTGGTGGGTTTTTTGGTACGGTAAGGAAAGCCTTTTTCTGGTCACACCAAGTAAAATAAGCCGCCCTCATTTTAGGACTCACACTCCATCCATGGGAGTGTAAGTCCCATGGGTGATGCGTCTTTAGTTATACTCTGCAAACTATAGTCTCGTACTCTCTCATACGAACAACACTACATACATAACAAATTAAACAACTAGAATTTAACAAGAGCCGATCTTCCTCTGATCTTGAAAATCGCGCGAAATCGAGCAAAACCCAATTCCGTATTCCTCGTCAAGATCGCGTTAACGAGGTTAGTCCTCCGAATTTTCCAATTCTCAAGATCAAGTTTTCGTCTTTGGACAGGGACACGCCGTCATCGCCCTCCTAGTTTTCCGGGTCGAAGTTGGAGTTTCTCGCCTCCGCGCTGACGTCGTGGATTCGGTGGAAGTTGCAGTCCGTGGAATCTGTCTTGTGATAGGGTTGAAAGCTTGTGAATTGAGTGCAGATTATTCTGAACAAGCTTGGAAAGGACGTGCTTGTTCTGGATTCAGGTTTTGGAGTATTTGATGCGCGCTTTGATGCGAAGAGGAGAAGAAGGAATGCGGCAAGGGAAGAAGGAAGTTATGGAGGCCGTTATAGTAGTTGGTAATCGGGTCGGGTTAAGAAGTAAGTGGGCTCGGGTTAATAAATGGGCGGGCTGTGTAATTAGCCAGATGTGGACTGGCCCAGGCCCTATAGTTAGTTGAGAAATGTCTGTAAATAGCAGGGAGTGAGAGTGGCGTCAGTCAGTTGGCATTTTTCGCGTGGTTGTTATGGGGAAACTTGGAATAGTACAAGGGACCTTGTGAGCTTGCGCTCTCGGAGGTTGTTGGAAATTCTGCCTTGCATTGGTGTAAGTGAGGTTGGTTGGAATTTGGCGCATCAAGGGTATCAGAGCCCACCCACCCGCGCAGTGCAAGCGAGCGGCGCGGGCAAGCTACGCAGACTGAGCCTCTGGCTTGGCCCGCGTGGGCGCCGGGCTGCGGAGCGTGGTGGTATGATGCGTGGGAAAAGTGTCCCACACCGGTTGTATGGGCGACCGGTGTGGGGTATATATGGGCCTTGGGCACTCCCTTTCTTCGAGTCGACTTTTGGGAAGGGTTCTCCCAAATAACCCGTATCAAGGGTATCAGAGCAAGGTTCCCGACGACCATGGCTGAGACGCGGTTGTCGGAGCTGAGAAGGGACCAGGAAGCCACCCATGCTCTCATCAGCGGGCTGGTGGAGCGAATGGAGTTGGTGACGAAACAGATGAAAGAGATACAGGTGCAGTCAGAGATGAAATTGGAAACGATGCAAACCCAGATGGCCTCTTTGGCCAAGTCGGTGCAGGAGGGGCGCAGAGGGGAAGCAGGGTCGGAGATGTCTAGAACTGGAGGATCAGGGAGCAGGAATGAGGGCGCAGGTGAGCCATATGTGAGACCCCTGTCTAGCTTCGTAATGCCTAAGGTCGAATTTCCGGAATTTAATGGCAGCCATCTCGACGACTGGCTGTATAAGTGCCAGTGGTACTTCGAGTTAGAGGGAGTTCCGGATGATAAAAAGGTGAGGGTTGCTTCTTTGTACATGTGTGGGGCTGCCTTGCAGTGGCACTACACATTTGTGCGAAACAAGGGACTGTCCGAACCTTTGGGATGGGTGGAGTATGTTGCTGCGGTGACTAAATGATTTGGAAACGAGGTCTTTGAGGATCCTATGGGACGTATAAAGAATTTAAAGCAAGAAGGGGCTTACAATAATCTCTATGTGTACATGGAAGAATTTGATGCTTGCCTGAGGAAGGTGTTGGAGAAAATCGATCTTCCTGTAGACTTTCAGGTCAGCTTGTTTATCAATGGCCTCAAGGAGGAGTATCGTAGCACCTTATGGCTATTGCGACCCACCGATCTTTTGAGTGCACAAGCTAGCGCACGGATCTTGACTACCGATGTTCCACCAGCGGGAGGGGATACCACAGGGTCTAGATTGCGTGTGTGGAGTAGGGGACCAGTGCAGCAAGGATTTCCAGGCCCTGCTATGAGAAGTAGTGAAGTTTCTACTCTTAAGAGTCCCATACTTGGGAGTAATAATTACAGGCCGATGGATAGCAGAGGAACAACAACTCCAGTGACACGACGGAGGTTGAGTCAGGAAGAGATTGCTGATAGGAGACAAAAGGGACTTTGTTTTGGATGCAATGAGCCATACTCTCGTGACCATAGGTGCTCCAAGAGGCAGATATTCTCATTGATAGTAGACTCGACGGGGGATGAGGAAGAGAGTCAGCAGCTGACTGAAGAAGAAGGTGAAGAAGTACAGGTTACGCTGCATGCCATTAACGGTGAAGATGGAGTGGAAGGAGCTAAGACAATGAGGGTAGAAGGACAATATAAGGGCAAAACCTTGCAGATATTGATAGATTCCGGGAGTACCCACAACTTCATAGATGTCGGGGTAATTAAAGGCCTGGGAATTCCTACGGTCAACATTCAACCAGTGAATGTCACCGTTGCCGATGGGCGGGTCATAAAAAGTAGTAGGTCTCTGCAATTGTTTGAGTGGGAAATGCAGAACCATGCCTTTACAGCTGATTTTTTCATCATACCATTGGCGGGTTGTGAAATGGTGTTGGGGGTTCGGTGGTTGGCGAATTTAAGAGACATCACGTGGAACTTTCGGTCTGCTCTCATGCAATTTCAACGAGCAGGACAATTGATTACCCTACGAGGAGGTGGTTTCGTGCGTGAAGGGAAATTATGGAAGTTGGTTCATGGGAAGGCCCTATCTAAAGGCACACTGCAGCAGATGACTGCGATTTGTATCCAATCATGTGTAGCAGGCGATACTCAGCCCTTTAGTCCAGTAGAATCAGGAGTGGTGAATCAGTCGGATCTCAACATAGTGTTGGAGGAATTCTCAGGGGTATTCAAGGATCCCACTGGACTACCCCCATTCCATGGTCATGAACATGCCATCGTTCTTTAGGAGGGTACTAGGAGCATCAATATGCGTCCCTATCATTATTCAGCTACACAGAAGAACATAATTGAGAAGATGGTGAGTGAACTCCTGACAGATCACATCATCAGGCCCAGCAGAAGCTCCTTCTCCTCACCAGTAGTCTTAGTAAAAAAGAATGACGGAACATGGCGCATGTGTGTTGACTATCGACAGCTCAATCAGCAAACTGTGAAGGACAAATATCCCATACCAGTAATTGAAGAGCTACTCGACGAGCTTCATGGGGCGATAGTGTTTTCGAAGATTGACTTGAGGTCCGGCTATCACCAGATGAGAATGGAGCCGGCGGACGTGCATAAGACCGCCTTCCGCACTCACGACGGTCACTACGAGTTCCTTGTTATGCCATTTGGTCTCACAAATGCACCGTCGACATTCCAAGGCCTGATGAATGCCCTTTTCAGACCATATCTCCGGAAGTATGTCTTAGTGTTCTTCGATGACATCTTGATATATAGCAAGACTTCGGAAGAACACCTGCAACATCTGAGAGCGGTTTTATCTGTCCTACAGCAGCATACCCTGTATGCTAAGAGGTCTAAATGCGATTTTGGCAGCTCGAGAGTCGAGTACTTGGGTCACTACATCGACAAAGCTGGAGTGTCGACAGATCCCAAAAAAGTGCAGGCTGTGAGAGATTGGCCGGCTCCTGCCAATGTGAAGCAATTAAGAGGATTCCTTGGCTTGAGTGGTTATTACCGCCGTTTCATTAGAGGTTACGGGATGGTCAGTAGGCCTCTCACAAACTTACTCAAGAAAGACTCCTTCCATTGGGATACGGCAGCCCAATTAGCCTTCGAAGAGCTCAAGGTCCTATTAACTACCGCTCCGACACTCAGGCTCCCTGACTTCTCTTCTGTGTTTGTAGTGGAGACAGATGCATGTGAGACTGGAATTGGCGCCGTCCTTATGCAACAGCAGCAGCCTACTGCTTATATCAGCAAGGCTTTGTCCAGTCAACACATGGCTTTATCTGTGTACGAGAAGGAACTCTTTTCAGTCGTGTATGATGTCAAAAAGTGGCATCACTACCTCACTGGTCGTCGATTTGTTATCAGAAGTGACCATAGGAGTCTGAAATTTTTATTAGAACAGCGTTTGCACACTGACAGTCAGTTTAAGTGGCTCTCCAAACTCATGGGCTACGACTACGAAATAGTCTACGAGAAGGGAAGGGATAACCCTGCTGCTGATGCTCTGTCACGTGTTCCAGGGGCTGACCTGAAAGCTTTGGCCCTACATGATTACCAACCGACCTTATTGGATGAGATCAAACTCACTTGGGAAGAGGATCCGGAGCTGAAGGTGATACTGGAAGGTCTGCAAAATGGTACTAAGTATTCTCCTGTCTTTAAGTGGCATCAAGCCTTGTTGAAGAAGGGAAATAAGATTGTAGTAGGCAAGAATGTTAAGGTTCGGCAAAGACTTATTGCTGCATTTCACAGTAGCTCGGTGGGAGGGCATTCGGGTGTTTTGGTAACTACTAAGAAGGGGGCCCAACTGTTTTACTGGAAGGGATTGCAATGGGATGTCCGCAACTTCATTCGTACTTGTGAGGTGTGCATTCGATGCAAATATGATAATACTGCCTCTCCTGGACTGTTGCAGCCCTTACCGATTCCCAGGGGCGCGTGGCAAGACATATCTATGGACTTCATTGACGGCCTTCCGCGGTCTCAAGGCAGGGATGTGATATTGGTTGTTGTCGACCGCTTGACGAAGTATAGCCATTTCCTGGGCCTGACTCATCCTTACACTGCCCATTCGGTTGCCCAGGCTTTCCTTGACCAGGTCTTTAAGTTACATGGTCTGCCCCTGACCATAGTGAGTGACCGGGATGCGGTGTTCCTCAGCAAGTTTTGGCAGGACCTCTTCCGGCGACAGGGGGTTGAGTTGTGTCTCTCCTCGGCGTATCACCCTCAAACAGACGGCCAAACAGAGGTGGTGAACCGTTGTCTTGAAACTTACCTCCGTTGCATGACTGGGGACTGCCCAAAGGACTGGGTTAAATGGCTTCCTTTGGCTGAGTGGTGGTACAACACCTCCTACCACTCTGCCATTCGCCTGTCGCCATTTGAGGCGCTTTATGGATATCCTCCTCCTGTCCATGTTCCTTATTTGGGCAATGACAGTTCAGTGGCTGCGGTTGATAGTGTTCTGAGGGATCGTGAGGTGATGG
The DNA here is from genome assembly GCA_029817715.1 of Melastoma dodecandrum. NCBI lineage: Eukaryota > Viridiplantae > Streptophyta > Magnoliopsida > Myrtales > Melastomataceae > Melastoma > Melastoma dodecandrum. The sequence goes on from JARUPY010000182.1 coordinate 2,140,404, forward strand.
TGTGCATCCTCAAATTCAATTTGGCCAGAGCTCAACATCGCATGAAGCAACTTGCTGATCGACATCGAACCGAACGGGAATTTACCATTGGCGACTGGGTTTTTGTTAAGTTACAGACCTATAAACAACACAGTGTGGCTAGGAGGGCAGCTCATAAGCTAGCTCCACTGTATTATGGTCCTTACAAAATCATTGACAAGGTGGGGAAGGTCGCCTACAAGCTGCAGCTGCCAGTCGGATCTGCAGTTCACCCTACCTTCCATGTCTCGAAGTTGCGAGCTGGTGTGCCGGATACTTCTCGAGTGTCCCAGTCACTTCCTCCGTTATGTGTTGTGTCTCCTCATGTCCCTGTTGCGGTGTTAGACAGGAAGATGCTCAAACGGGGCCCGCGAGCAGCCACCAAGGTTCTTGTGCAGTGGTCGTCTGGATCTGTAGATGATGCTACTTGGGAGTACTTATATGACTTGGAGAGGCGTTATCCTCACTGCACACTTGAGGACAAGTGTGCTTTAAGAGGGGTGGCTTGATGCGAAGAGGAGAAGAAGGAATGCGGCAAGGGAAGAAGGAAGTTATGGAGGCCGTTATAGTAGTTGGTAATCGGGTCGGGTTAAGAAGTAAGTGGGCTCGGGTTAATAAATGGGCGGGCTGTGTAATTAGCCAGATGTGGACTAGCCCAGGCCCTATAGTTAGTTGAGAAATGTCTGTAAATAGCAGGGAGTGGGAGTGGCGTCAGTCAGTTGGCATTTTTCGCGTGGTTGTTATGGGGAAACTTGGAATAGTACAAGGGACCTTGTGAGCTTGCGCTCTCGGAGGTTGTTGGAAATTCTGCCTTGCATTGGTGTAAGTGAGGTTGGTTGGAATTTGGCGCATCAAGCTTTGCCAGTTTGTCCATGATCATGGTCACCGAGGTCAGCATCGAAATTTCTTTGGGCATTTACATAGCGGATTGATTTGAATGTCTGCCAGAACCTAATCTTCGGGCAATTTAGTTCAACACTATCCAGTTCTTGGTTTGTCCAAATGTTGTCCTTTTGCATACAATATCAGTTGATGAATCAATCGTGGTGATTCTTGCAAGAAAACTTTCTCTTCATTATTCATTGCTTGTAACATATTTGTGATGAGACATTCGTAATAGCTGTTCTTAAGGCAATGCGGCACCCGAAATCAGCTGTTTTATCCTGTGCTCTCTGTGTACTGGTTGTGGTGACTGATGACAGTGAGGAAGCTTCTCGAGTTTTCCTTTGAATTACTTGTGTGTTTTTCTTATATTCCACAAATTTCTGCTTTATTCTCCTTGTTTAAGAACTAGCATGTCAATTATCATAATGTCCAGGAAAATTCTTAATCTAATAAGTTTTTGGTTGTCTTATGTGATTCTATCCACTAGTCTCGGTAGAATTCTCCCAAATGTAATATCAAGGAAACATACGAACAGAGCAGCTACTGGTACATCTCCTGCCAATATACTTTATCTATCCTCTGGATTGTTTTTCACTTCTGTGACGTCGTGAAATCAATTTATTTCTTTGGGAACATTCCCCCTTCTTGTGTTTTCATTTAGAGAATGGTGAAGTTTTGTCTGAATGGGACATGATAAAGGTGTATGAAAAAAAGTTATGGAGCGAAGTCTTAATAGAATTGTCTTCATGCCAATGAGGAAATCAAATTTGTTGTCCTGTTTTCATCTTTCTGCATCCTATTAGAAAGATTCTGGACGCTCTCATTAACAGGTTACAATTTTCATTTCATTTCAGGAGTTACCTATTAGAAAGTCTTGATTGTTTGGCTTGGACTAATATAAAGGAGATGGACACTATTGTTTTGCAGCATGACATAATTTGGTATCAGAATACCTAATAGTTTTCTCTTCCTCTTTGTTGTGACCCTTAATTTTTCTTTTTTATCATGCAGTTTTGTATGCCTTTTCAGGATGCAATTACTCTACATTGCTTGGAGATCGGATCCAAAGTCATCCCAGAAGAAAGAAATGGAGGAGGTATGTTCCGCAGCACCTCTTCACAAACAATTTGACTGTGTCTTTATAAATGTTCTCCACGATCTTGATAGACACCCAGCAAGAGGTCAAACTAGACCCCTCAATCATGCTTATTATTGGACTGTATGTTTCTGCTATTTTCCAGTGGCTGCCTGCCTGAGGGTAAGCAAGGCCCATGGAGCATACTTTGCTTGGTGGGATTAAGGCTTGTTTGTTGCTGCTGCAGAATGTAATGGGTGGACATAAGCCATGCCTCTGATGCATAATGTATCCTTTTATTTTCTCTGGCTGCATTGATCATTTACTTACTTCTATATACAGGTAGAAGAAAAACTTGAGGCAGGTCAGGGGAAAAGTTCCCTGCAATGCTTCCTTTCACGGTTTTTGACTCCCACATTTTTGGAGGTGCATCTCCTGCATGAGTTTAATTAATTTTGGATATTTAAAGTAGTTCATGGCACCAAACATTCCTTGCTCCTTTGTCATTTCTTTGTAGTCATTTGTCTTCATCTTCCTGGCTGAATGGGGTGATCGCAGCCATATAGTGACCATGGATGTATGAATCTTGTCTTATATATCGCTTTGTCATGTCTGATATGTATTTTCAGTTGAAACTATTGGGGGAGACTGTTTTATTCAGATGGAGGCAACAGATATATGTAGACAGACATTTGATAGTAAGGCCTCGCGCTTTCGTTCTCTCTTCTTTTTTGGCATCAAAGAGCATAAACTAGGTTCTGATACGTATGAATATTCCAAGTCATTGCTAAGATATTTGTTCATGGTGGATGGGGTAATGTTGTCTGCTCATAAAGGGATGGTATGGTTGGTGTCCGATAGGGAAAACGGCAGTTGGGATGCCATTTTCATCTGAGATGCAACTGCATGTTCTCCAAAAGCTTATTCACTGACAAAGAAGGAAGACAGCGGTCTGGGTGCCCGATCTCTATCTCGAAGCATTGGTGACCCCATTGTCGAAGAACCAAATGGCCTTCAGTAGAGCTGCAAAAGTATAGTGGTGGTAACGGCTTGTGATTTACCTGGCTTGAAGTATAAGCCAGGGCGAAGTTTGCATCTCAAGGCAACCCACTCATTTGCCCCTGACTCCATTTAACTTCTCCATCCCACCAAACCGAGGAAGAAAGAAGACTCAAGTATTTTTTCGTTAGTCCACAACGACATCATCCTTTCTTGTAAAGAAAAGCAACGCACCTCTCGCCTCTATTTTTACCCAGAACATTGTCTCCTTTGAGGAAGAGGTCAAGGGAATTGTTCTGTCTAAGCCAAGGCTGGAGAAACCATGAGGGAGAAATCATCGGACAAGCTCGTCCTCCTTCCGTTCGCTCTCGGGTGCATCTCTGAATCGAGTGTGGCCATTGCTTCCCCTAACCAGAATGAACCCAAATCAAAGGACGACCACGGGGAACGCGCAAGGTGGAAAGACGTGCATGGCCCAGGTGATGGAGAGAGGGAGGAGTGTTTGTCGGATGAAAGCGTGAAGAATTCGTTTGCTGCCGTCCCTGTCCCGAAACCAAATATATCGGCTGGCATTCACCGGCTATACAAAGGGATGAAGAACTTCTCTCATATGTTTGGTAAGGAGTCCTCTTCTCGCGTGGGCATTCCTCGTATTACTGCAATGAAGTGTTGAGAAAACATTCTAGGAGGATTAGATCAAGTGTTGCCTCATTAGTCTTTTTTATGACAGTATACAAGGAAGACGAGGAAGCGGAGGAGGTGGAGATAGAAATCGGAGAACCAACCGACGTGAAGCATGTGACCCATATAGGCTGGGACGGCTGCATTACAACGAACAAAATCTTCTTCAGCGGACCCATGTTGGGGCTCCCTGTCGAAGCTTTTTCTAGTCGATTTGCAGCCTTGTCTATCCTTTCTAATCAGCCGAAAGTTATTAGTTGATACGTTGGGCACAACTAAACCTGCTTGCACATATTCAATCTACAATTTCACCTTATGAGAAGATTCCATGTACAAACCCATCCCTATTCCATCAACCGGGTCCATTGGCCTCTCCAAGATAAGATTGGCGATGACCAGCAAGGTGAAGCCTAAGCACATGGCGGAAGGAAATCTCATGAAGATCGAAGTAGCCACCTCTTCGGTCCCGTAACGACATGAAGTCAATGCAGATTAACCACAATGCCCATCATCCTAACATCCACTCAATGGGGTCCGGTCACGTTAACCTCTAGGCCGACCATGTCTCCGACCCCACCAAGCCTCTGCCCGGCATCAGTTATATGCTGGATTGATGTGGGTAAACAGATCGTGGATCATGGTTTAGCCCGAGCAACCTGCATTCTGATCTTCTGTAGTGTGCAATTAATGAACTCTCGGTTGAGTTGAGTTGAAGGCTTAGTGTTTGTTTATTGATTGTTGGTATCGGGATCAACGCTGGGATGGTGCCATTCCATTCCATTCCAATCAAGAAACCCTCCGACAGTCGAAGTCCTTCAATCCTAATCTTACACCTCTCAGGAAACATCTTCTGACGCGTGTCGATCCTAGGGGACATTCCTAAGCCTGCCACGTTATTGCATGCAGCTTAGGCTTTCCCCTTTTCATGGCCGAATCTAGAGATAAGACTGGACCTCGTTACCGCCGAAAGAGGCTGCAGCCGGCCATGGAGGAGGGAAAAGGAGGTGTTGCAGATGAACCGCCATCCCATGGTCCAAGTATTAGCCTTGATCCAGTGGACTGGTTCATCAGGCCTGCGTTCCTCCAGGCAGAACTGATATACACCTGCATGACTTCTGTCCTGTCCCCGGTCTTCACCCTTTTCGCCGTGGCCTCGGAATCCTACCGCCGTGCCGAGGAGGTCCGGGAGAATGTTGGGTCAGCTGTCCAGAAGGTCCCTTCTGCGGTTGCCCACAGCAGCGTTCTCCTTGTTAGGAGACTGGGGTTTGGCATACTAGCTGCGGCTTATGTGTGCATGGTCCTGTCCGTGTTGATGGCGGTGTCGGTCGTCGTTGGAGTTGGTCTGGTGACGATGTTGGTCGAGGAGCCCGTGTTTCTCAAAGAAAAGTTGCATTTTGATTACACGGAGATCTACCCGAAGGCGGTCCTCTCGTTTAGGGGCGGTAGCGCCCCAGGATTCGCCATCAAAGGCAGTTCCTTCACCAGAAGGAAGCACGCTGGAATTCCCTCTGGCCACACTTTCGTCGTTTCTCTGATGTTGGAAATGCCCGAATCCTACTTGAATCGGCGAGTTGGTATCTTCCAGGTATTCGACTTAGTTTCTTTTTAAACTTCTGCTGCTAGCAAGGTAACGTTGCTTGCTACTGGCGAGACTGCAAGGTGATATGTGCTTAGTAGTTGACGGCAGAGTTGCTATCCGCGGATGGAAGAGTGATTGCGGGATCGAGTCAGCCATGCATGCTGCATTACAGGAGCCTACCTATACGGGTCGCCCGGACACTCCTCCTCGGGCTGCCACTCCTGCTCGGAATATCCGTTGAGACCCAGAAGATAAAGATAGAAGTTCTCAGGCACAGGGAAGGGTACCCGAGATCAGAAGCAATCCGGTTTGGCTTAATTCCAAGGGCGGGAGCCGAATCTCCGCCCCAGGTGATCGAGGCCGAGATGGATATCAGTTCCCAGTTGCCATGGATGAAAGAGCTGCTTCACAACTGGAGGTGGACTTTCTACGTGTGGAGTTCTCTCTACACGTACACCTTGCTGCTCATGGTAGTGCTGTGCTGCTGCAGGTGGTTGGTCCTTCCACAGGCGGCTCCTCCAAGTGTGGAGGAAGAAGAAGAAGGAAAGAGGGTCACGAGGGAGGAGGAAGAGGAGGAGGGTCCGGGGACAGAGAGGGAGAGGGAGATGGAGATGGAGGAGACGATGAGGAGGTGGGAGCAGCGGAGGAGGAGGAGGAGGAGGAAGAGGAAGGCCATCCTCATGTCTGGAGCAGGAGGAGCCGAGTCCTCCTCTGCATTGACTGAAGAAGATGGGGGGTGACTCTGGGTCTGTTCATGTGGGTTTTAAGTTTTAAGGAAAGCTGTTTGTGATTAATTAAGTGGGAAGTTCATACTACAGTGATCAATACAAAATATTTGGAATATCCCTAGGTCTTCAACAATGGAGCATCCCCAGTATCACCTTGCAGATCTCACACAAATTTTAGTTGTTAAGAAGTCCCGCCTTCATTTGCTGCACGGATTAAGGAGTTACCCTGTGGTGCTTATGATGTTGGGATACATGCCATAATCGCGCGCGAAGAGGAAGCGCGGCCGGGGATCGCCTGTAAGATGGCACATAGTGCCCATCCGTCCAAGTGCGAACGATGCCACGGCCATCAGCAGAGGAGCGAAAAGGAACTTAGCTGCCAGCGATAGGACTATCTCCCTCTTCCAGCAGATAAAAATTTGGGTTGCAGTCTGATGAAGAAACCTACATGACAAAGAAATGACACACACCAGATGAGTAGCAAGTATAGCAAGTGCTACCAGTTGCCACTTTTATGTTTATTTTTATATATATTTTTTTTAATTTAAGAGCAATAAAGTTCACATAAAAAAAATATATATGTTTTTTTTAGAAAAGGTACAAAACAAGAGGTCAAAAAGAATGGGTGGTGGTGATCAAAGTGGGATGCCGGAATTATGGAGGGTAAGTGACATTCTCGTTTCCTAAATGTCACACCATATATAAACACACAACTACATCATTTTGATGGGGCTTTATGACTCGCATAATTCTTTGTAAATAGAACACCGATTTTTTAATAGTAATAAAAGATATGATTTTAATTAAAATATTTTTCTAAAGTTAATAAATCTCTTGTTAAGGATGTATACGCACCGCCGAATATTGTCGTAGGTTGACATTATTATAGAGAACAGCCCAATTGTAAATCGTAACACTATCAATAACAAATAGTGTAATTATATATAATTTGGGAACACAAACAAACAAATGTAGTCCGCTCTCGAGACAAGGCAGGCCGACACCCTAAAAAGCTTATTTTAGGAGAGACGAACCGAAAACGCCCACCAGTCTTTCTAAGTGAGCTTGTGGATTTTAGCATCAGCCGCCTCTTTCAGATTCCCCTTCTCCACCAGATCCCACCACTTGAACAGGAAGTTGTCCACCACTAGCCGGAACCACGGCGACAGGTTCAGCCCTCCCTCTCCCGCGTCCGCTTTCCTCAGTAGCTCTTTCAGCTCCTCCCGGTCCACGTACTTGACATCTGCTACCTCGTCAGGGTTCGGATGCACGCTCACGTCCCGAACGATGAAGAGCAGATAGTCAACTGCACAAAAGAAAGAGTAATGTTTTAGTACAACCCCCGGGCGCTCGACGGGTTGTTGAGAAAGGAGGGGGCCTTGTAGGAGCCGTTACGTTCATGCTCCCCCCATTTGCCATCCGAAGGTGCCTTGTAAAGCATCCGACCCAGCACCGTGAACTGATCCACAGGTACATCGTCGGCAGGAATCCCCAACTCGTCCAAGAGCTTTCTTTGCGCAGCATTCCTTACGCCTGCCAGTGTTAACCTAATTCATAGAGAGGTACAATAGACAGGGCCGCTACATCCAGCTCCAGTTTAACAACTCCTGAAAATTAAGGAAACCCAAGGGAGAGCGAGCCGTGTAAAGAACACGTTACCAAGAGCATTCTCCTCGATGAGCTCGGAGTCACGGAACAAGGGATGACTGCAACAGGTGTTTGTCCACACGAGGGGAAATGTAACCTTGGTTGCAGAACGTTGCTGCTCACGTAGAAGTGTCACGCACGATTAGTATTAACACAACATCGCCATTGATAAAGCTGCTGCAAATGAAACCAGGAAACACAGATCTGGAGCGCCAGAAAGTATATTCATTTTCCTATTACACGAAATCCAGTCCAAGTCACTGAACTAAGCATAGGCAAACTAGCAAGAACGATTTGACCTAGTTAAAACAATCCCAGCTTTACCCAACATTTACAAAGTCATTCATAGCAAGTAGAGTACTCCGGCGGTCACTCACGCCGCAAGTAGTCATAGATTTACTCACTTGGAGGAGTAGTTCATACTTCGAGTTGAACAAGAAAACACTGAAAGCCCGGTGCAGCAGATTCTCGGATTCGATCTTCTCCATCAGGTGGCCTGTGTTAAACGAAGACCGTCATCACCAAATCAGTAAGCAGGCTGAGAATTCCTCAATCGAAAAATTTACAGGGGGCCAACAAGCTCCAGAAATATTTGTGGTTTCTTATGCTTTTTGCTCTTACACTATCCTCTCAAAACATGAAATCCATTACATAGCAGCTGATTGTTGGGATAATTCCATTGAGATCGACAATCGATAAAAAGCGGCATCGAATGAGATCGACATCATTCACACAAAAGATGGTGGTGCATGGGGGATTTCTAGGGGAACGCCACCGGCAGAAGCAGACAAATAAAAGGGCAAGACATCCATGTCAAAACAGGAACGAGTCTCTTACAGTTATACTTGGTGTCATGGCCGACCACTCGATCGTTCTCATCCACCAAGATGCATCTGCAAACAACAAATCAGAATGAGCAACCGACCATGAGAACGACGACGGACACATTTAAAAAAAAAATCAGGAGGGAGGAAATCAAATCAAATCGAATCGAAAGGAAAAGTATCCTCAGTTCCATCGAAACGAGAGGGGACAGGAGGCGAACTCGAGTTCCAGAACTAGGAGATGGTAATTTCGGCATTCAGATCCGATCAAAACAACGAGAATCGCGAGGGGGGGGGGAGAGAAAAATAAGAGGGAGAAGACGGACTCGTCCTCGAACATGAGGCGGCGCTGGACGGCGTCCATGCCGGCGTCGGCGGTGGCGTCACCCATGGTGGTGGTGGAGACAGCGGGAACAAAGGGGGAAGGATGGAATGCCCTGGAGAGGAGAAGGCGGAGTGAAGAGGAGGGAGTCTTATAGGCGGTGGGGAGAGAGAAATGGGGAGGAGGGAGGGGATGATGACGTGAGCAATGGAGCCGGAGTTGCGCGGCGGCGGTGGTGGTGATGGAGGTGGCGGTGTTAACAAGGCGGCCCTTTAGGAGATGCATTCGGCTCGGCTCGGCTCGGCTCAAGTCCCTGGGGAGTGGTTTGACCCGTCCGCCGCTGTCCCCCTGTACTTTGATAATTCTTATTTTTTAAAATACCGATATTGTCCTCACCAAAGTATTTCCGTTTCCATTGTCGGCCTTACCAAAATTGAATCAAGTAAATTTTGCTTCCGCCCTGTTTGGTTTATCCCCTTCTGACTTGAAAGAGAGAGTTTATGTCGTTTCGGGGAAAGAATCCTAAATATTTCATAAGCCTTAGGAACTCAACGCGTTTTGTTACTAAATAGGTTGATAGTGAAAATATTATGACACACGCTTTTTAAATTTTATAAAAATTATCCTAAATTCAACTTTATAAAAATCGAATTTGTACTCGATAAATGTCTTAAAAAATTCGATTTTTTCCGACTTTTAAAAAGTCGAATTCCACACGACAACAAGCATTCGTGCTCCGCTGCGACTTTTATAATTTCAAAAATTTTGAAGACGAATATTTTCACAACAATTTTCTAATACAAACCAAAACAAAAACCAAAACAAATAAATAAATAACGATAAAAAAATGAAATAAACTTTACATTCAACAGGGAGGGGGGGAAGCATGACAGCTCGGCAAGGTTTGGTGGTGTTGCATGTGATTCCCTTCCCCTAAAATCCTCACCACCATCTATCTTTTCTTGTTTTCTCTTTATTTTATTCATTATCTATTTTGTACGATCAAATATTCGATACCCCTAAGCCTAATTAATTATATCAACATTTTATATAAAAAAATAGTTTTAATTTATTGATTAAAATTACGTCATCTTATAAAACGGAAGTACGGAACATTTCGAAGGAGGGGGGATGAGATTAGAGAACGACGTCGGTCGGCATCAGGACGCAAATGGGCGTCCCTTCAAGCCCATTGAGCCTATCCCGCTGGGCCCAATCCAGTTATAGGCCCAATGAAAACATATTTCGGACATTAGTCACCACCATGTCCGCACGCCTCCGATATTTTTTTCAAACTAAAAAAATGTTAAAATTTATGATATATTTAATAATTTGAAATTAATAATTTTTTTTTTTATTAAACAAAACCAACAACCAAAGAAACTTTAATTAATTTAACACCCAATGTATTTATTTTTATTCCCTCTTCCGCCAAAAGACACCAATTATCAATTAGAAAGAGGAAGGAGACTCCCCCGAGAAGACTCCGGCGTTCCCCCCTCCCGATCCCCAACTCAGCCTGGTTTATGAGGTAAATCAAAATTGAACTAATAAAAACCCTTAAGGCTCAATCCTCCTCCCCTCCCTCCGATCTCCTTCTTCCCCTCCAAGATCGAATCTTTCTGATCGGTTGTTTCGTTTTCATGTTGTTTTTTGGGGATCCATTCCCCTTTTCCCTGTGTGAAATGCTTGTGCCTCTTTTTTTTTGTTCTTGATGTTCCTGGGATGGGCCCGATTGTTTTTGTGGGTGGTCTTTGTGATCGATTAGCCGTGATTTCGCCGGTCCCTTTCCTGTCCTTGTTTTTGGGATCGATCCAATCTCGTCGTGCTTTGGTGGAAATGAATTTTTTTTTCTGGTTGTTTGTTGATTTTATTTACAGATTTGTGATTAGGCTACCTTCTTCCTGATCTATAGATCCCTGGGAATAGTTTGTGTGGGATGTGATGACGCTTCTGTCTTTCCCTTTCGTTTTCTATTTTGATTTATGAGGATCGGTGTCTAATTTTACTGCTTTGAAAATTTGTGCAGCTCGAAGGAGAGACCCACTCTCGGGTACGGCTATTTCTCTACTGACCCACTTGGATGTCCTTCCATTCTCTTTTTTTTTTTGTCGTTGTTTGTGTTGTTCTATAATGTCGATGGTTTTCTTCCTACTGCTAATCAGAAGAATCTAGGCGGGTCGAAATCGGCTTTTTACTCTTTCCTTGTCGTCTTCTTGAATTGTTTTCTTTGGGATCCATGGGCGTTGTCCTTGGCACGGAGGGATTTTGCTCTAAAAGAAGTTGCTATATTTCTTTCTCTAGATTATAGTAGCTCCATATTCGCTGTTCAGAATTGGCTCTTTAGGACAGTGTTGTTAAAGGCAAAACAGGCGAGGCCATTTCGCCCTAAACAAGCCCGGGCAGGCGCCATCAATAAGGCGCTGCCAGGCAAGTGCCTTGGTGAGGGGAACTGGGCCGCCCAGGTGCTATTTAGGGCGCCTCAGACCTAATAACTCTCCCCAGCCTCAGCGAAGTCTCCCCCTCCCCAACCCCAGCCAAGTCTCTCTTCGCCCCCCCTCCCCCCTTCCCAAGGCCCTAGTGAAGTCTCACACTCCCCAGATCTTTTAGGGAGATATCCCCAGCTCCAGTGAAGTCTCACCATCCCAGGTTTTTTTAGGGAAATGTTGTGAGACAGAGTAGAGGAAAGAAACAGATTGAAATGGGATGTGGGATGACAGCTAAGACAGATTGAATTGGGATTGTAGACAACTCATGAAAGTATTGTGTGGTGTATGATTCATAAAAATAGTGGTTTGTTCATAGGCGCCTTAAAACAATAAGACGAGAACCTTGCCTAGCGCCTCTCGCCTCACGCTATCAGAGGTGTTCTCGTCTCGCCTTAGGGGCACCTTAGTGCCTTAACAACTCTGCTCGAGGACACCTATTCTGGTGGCTATGATGCTGCACTAATTGAGAATATAAAATCAGTTCCAAATATTTACTAGAAATGCGAGGGCAGAGATAGTGGCCTTTGAATTGATGGTGGTTCCATTATCTGTATAAGTGGGCTGGTGTCGAGGCTTTGATATTTTGTTTTTTTGTTCCTTGTTGGCCTGGGGTGCAACCCAATTCAAAAGTCGATGTCATGAAGGTAGTTTGGGTGCGGTGTGCCTGATCTTCTTCCTTTCCTCCACACCGAATCGCTTCTGTAGCTTAGCTGATTTGCATTTTGTTGCAGTGGCACGCGGATTAAGACCCGCAAACGGAATATTGCGGCTCCCCTGGACCCTGCAGCTTTTGCAGATGCAGTGGTCCAGATTTATTTGGACAATGCTGGTGATCTGGTAACTGTCATTCCTTTCTGATGTTTGCTTCCATTGTGAGAATAAGGTGTTTGTTGGCAAGATATTTCATCTTTGCAGGTTTTAATGTCCCACTTTCTATTTGCATTACATTTCTCGTTTCTAGGAACTTGTTGCAAAGAGCATTGAGTCTTCAGATCTCAACTTCTCGAGATACGGCGACACGTTATTCGAGGTGAGCTTCTTTTGTGGTTGTTGGGCATGCTTTTAACACTTTGCAGCATATTTATTCATAAAATATGCATGTGTTACATAGACTATCTATTTTGGTTTTTTCTTGATATTTGATTTAAACATCGTAATTAGGCCGGCTGCCGTTTGCTTTTTCATGGTATATAATAATGTATTAGGTCATTTCATGTTAATATGTTTTGTAGAGACTTAATCTTGTTCTACATTTGACATAGTGTTTTATATCAGAGCAATGCATGACATAGTTTCTAAGTGAATGAGTGGTAATCCAAGGATTACTCAAGTTAGTATTAGTAACTGATATACATACTCATGTCTTGAAAAAAACATTTTAGACTTCAGTAACTGCAGTTATTGCATTTTTGGGGTATCAAGTCAAAGGAAATTTTAGTCGACACTATACTTTAATGACCTATGTAATTTGGGGCTTGTCAGTTAACTATGTCATTAAATGGAGGCCCAAAAAAATGAAGTAATATGAAATAATTCAACTATTGTCTTTTGCAAGGAAGTTTTCATTATGTAAGCTTAACAAAACAAGCTGTTACTATTTTGTTTACATTCCTGCAGGTTGTTTTCATAGGAGGGCGTACCCAACCTGGCACTGTTAAACCCGATGAGGGGGACCGCCATCCTTATTCTGTTATAGATTGTGAACCTAAGCGTGAAGGGATTCTGCCATCTGTGATTTATGTCCAAAAGATTCTGCGGAGGAGGCCATTTCTCATCAAGAATCTCGAAAATGTCATGCAAAGATTCTTACAGTCTTTGGAGCTTTTTGAGGACAATGAACGGAAGAAGCTTGCCATTTTCACGGCACTTGCATTCTCACAGAAGCTATCAGGCCTTCCACCAGAAACAGTTTTGCAGCCTCTTCTCAAGGATAATCTCGTTGGAAAAGGGCTAGTTCTGTCCTTTATAACCGATTTTTTCAAGGAATATCTGGTTGACAATAGCCTTGATGATTTGATATCAGTTTTGAAGAGGGGAAAGGTGGAAGACGATCTTCTGATATTTTTCCCACCAGCTAAGCGTTCTGCTGATTGTTTCTCTGAGCACTTCACGTAAGACATAATGCTTTGTTTCAGCATTAAAATTCTAAGCCCTGTCCAATATTATTTTTAACGAGTACCCGGGTTTTGACCTTGTTTACTATCTTTCGTTTAGTACACAAATAATTAGTATATGTGTCTTAATTTCCCTTGAAAAGTGATTCCGACACCGGAATAATTTACTTTATTATGCAACTGTTGCAATAGCTGCTTTGCTGTGCTACTTTGTAAGTCACCAGTTTTGGATAAATTCGTACATTTACAAAAAAACTGCGAATATAAGTGCTCATTTAAATGTCAGTCCTGAGCATCCGTGGCTTTTGCCGTTGTCCAGATGGTCACCTCTTCAACAAATCCCTATAAGATAACAATTTTTTAGATTGTCCTTGTTTTGTGGAGGCTTTGCACACTTATAATTGTCTTGGCCTAATTTTGTTGTACCTGATTGTCATCATCATCATTAGCAAAGAAGGGCTGTTATCCCTGGTGGAGTACAATGCGAAGAAGATGTTCGAGGTGAAGCTGAAGGAAATGAAATCTGCCCTGACCGCGCAGATTACTGAGGAAACTGATATATCTGAAGTAATCGAGACTGTGAAGCATAGTGTCAAGGATGCAAAGTTACCAGATGTGGAAATTGTTCGGATGCTTTGGGATGTCATGATGGACGCCGTTCAGTGGTCTGGGAAGAATCAGCAGCAGAATGCTAATGCTGCCCTGCGGCAGGTAACTTGGCTTCATCATACCCAGTTGCTTAGAATCGATTCCTTAGCTGTTGACTCTAATTACATCAATTTGATATTTAATTGGATTATTTTTGCACTCCTTATTCAAGCTGTTACTTGTCAAAAGGTGAAAACGTGGGCCAAACTCTTGAATACGTTCTGCACCAGTGGGAAGATTGAGCTGGAGCTCATGTACAAGGTCCAAATTCAGTGCTACGAAGATGCAAAGCTGATGAAGTTGTTTCCAGAAATCGTGAGGTCCCTTTATGAGCAAGATGTGCTCGCTGAAGACACTATACTTCACTGGTTCCGTAAGGGAACTAATCCTAAGGGCAGGTACGATGAAGCATGAATTACCTACCAGATAGGGTTCAAAACCGGGAGCATTGACGGGGTGCAATAAGTACCCGGATGACTGATGTTCCTCCAGTGGGTAATTGTAATTGCCTTTGTCCTCCTATTTAACTGCCTTGTTTATGTGTTTTGTCATTTCAGGCAAATATTCGTGAAGTCACTCGAGCCCTTTGTGAACTGGCTGGAAGAAGCGGAGGAAGAGGAGTAGGCTCCTAGATACATGGAGCGATTATTGCTTAATTACTTAAGCATCTACATCTATATGAAAAGTATGCCTGTGGTGTACACACTTGTTCCTGGATGACTCGGTACTCTGCATGTGTGCTGATGTCAAAAAATTACTGAAACTCTGATACTTGCTAGTATTTAAGAATAATTGAATCGTATGGACCGGACTAGCTAGTTGTGCCCCATTGGCTAGTTGCATGAAAGTGCTCTCTGCATGTCAATTCCTATGAATCTGTGTGGCGTAGGCGTCAGGTCCCTTGTTGTCTTTCGCTACATAAATAGTGTCCCTGGTTTTGTGATGACAACCATTTCTTTTCTGCTGGTGATGCTGAAAGGCTGAGTAATGAAATACATTAGCCTAATAGCCATGCAAGTTGGTGTTTGGAGAGGAGTCAAAATTTTTTGCAGAGTATGGACTAACAACATCATGTGTAGCTGTCGTACCTTAACCACTGGAGTTGTTCTACTTTATTTATTTCGGATACTTAGAATCGCCTGCGGCTTTTTCTTGTTGGGATGACCACTGTTAGACATTTGCGGCATGGAACGAAAGGAAAGGCTTGGTCTGACCGTTCAGCCGCCGTAAATCATTACCACTACTAGCGATGAGTAATCAAAGACAGCCGACAACCTCGAGTGAAGGGAACGAGAAGAAACAAATGGCCGGAGAAGGAAGTTTACCATTTACGGGATAAGGGCACGAGGGAGAGAGACAAGGACGAATAGACACTCTTTTGATGTCCGACTGGCCGGTAAATTTAGGAATTCGAACGTATCATTTCAAAAATTTTAATCCTATCTGTTCCATAATTTACGATTATATCTAGTTGTATCGAGGAGTATTGATTCCATCGTTTATGATTCGTTGGACTCTTTGAGTTTTATTGGCACCCGGGGGAGATGAATAGACAGATAATCACAAGGTCATTGTTCCATCGTGTGCTTAAAAACAAAAGGCTTCCTCCCCCTTAAACATAGGCCTACTTTGGATCTTCGTAGCTAGTATGAGAAACTTGGATATCATTCTAATGATGTGAAATCATCACAATCAAATCATCCAATCCCCCGTACTACATTTTGATGCAATTCATCCGTGTCAGCTCTATCCACGAAGGACAGAACACACTTTCACCGTCATCGTCCTCAGTGGCGGTAATAATTTATTCCATCCTCGTGGGACATGGATAACAGAAATGATTAAACAAAGGTGGCTTTTTCCCTTTCTCCCCGCGGAGCACATGGGACTTGCGTTAACGTCCCGACCCAGTTAGCCTCTTGGCTCTTCCGATCGGCTTTGCCATTAAAGTTTGATCCTTTCCTTGATTGGACCCCAACCCTCCACCTTGATCTCTCTTGGTAGTCCGTCTTTCCTGAAGGGATCTCGTTGGAAGGATATGCTGCAGGTAAACGTTTAACGGATTGGTGTAGTTCTGACCATACCCTTTGGAGAGATGAGGTTATTGCGTTTGTGGTTGCGAAGTGCCTTGAAATGCCAATCTGTCGTCGGTTTCTTGTTTTATGGTTTGTCGGATTAATGACGGCTTCTTGAATGGGAAAGTCGGGTCTTTTATTGTTGTAAGGTTTGTTACTCTCAGGATTGGCGCCGGGTTTTCTTCTTTTTGCACGAATGATCCCCCTAGGAGTCCATTCGTGTTTGACCATATTAGAGGGTCGATCACTGTTGGATTTTTGTGGTTTGAGCGCTGAGTTTGTTTTGCCGGGAAATGATAATCGCTCATTGTCTATTAAGGTTTGGGATGATAGTTTTCTTTCAGGTGATTGTAGTCGAGTACCCACGAAGTAAAGGTGAATCAGTTTAGTTAGCCACATCGAAAGCTGCTATTTGAAGCGTGGCAGAATCCGAGATTGGTCTGTGATGGATCTGCCTTCTGATAATGGGTTCCGCGGCTACCTTTGTATGGACAGTGTGGATTGCTTACTGGACATAATCAGGGCCCTTAAAATGGGGCCCTGCTTGTTGACAGAAAGCGGAACTACCATCTCTGGTTCCCCTGTATCTCCTGCACTGGGGATCATGAAGAAGAAGAGCTTGAGGAAAAGACCTGGGTTGCACAATTCTTCTTCAGAGTATCACCAGGATCCACTTCACAGCATTCCTGGAAGATTGTTTCTAAATGGGGCTAGCGAGTTTGCCTCATTATATAGCCAACAGGGTAAGAAAGGGATCAATCAGGATGCAATGATCGTTTGCAGCTAAGCCCCTTTTTTTCTCTGTTTGAGTCTGTGAAATGTTTTCAGTTTACCTCTTTCATCTGCTTACACCGTGAGATATTGCTACAGAATTTCTGTTCAAGGAAGGATATGGTTTTCTGTGGTGTGTTCGATGGACATGGTCCGTATGGTCATGTAGTCTCAAGGAGAGTCAGGGATTTTCTCCCTCGAAATTGGGTGCCCTTCTGGAAAGTTGTGCCGTCGGAGATTCTATTACCAGCTTTGGTTCTGAAGTTGCTGTCAAAATCCCGATGGATAATGAGTCACATGCATCCATGAAGTCAGGAGGAACAGATGAGCTAAAGAAAATCTTTCATTCATTCAAGCAATCATTCTTGGAGGCTTTTAGAGTCATGGACCGAGAGCTTCTACTGCAAGCAAGCGTCAACTGCTTCTGCAGTGGAACAACAGCTGTGACTTTGGTGAAGCAGGTCTAATCCTTCTTTATGTCACAAACTATCCTATGATTGTGGACCGAATGTCATTTGATTTTTTTTCATTATGCTTTCTTTTTATTGCATTTGGATAGGGTAGCCGCCTGATTATTGGCAATCTTGGAGATTCCAGGGCTGTATTAGGCACAAGAGATGAAGAAAATGCTCTTACTGCTGTTCAGTTGACTATAGATCTCAAACCCAATCTTCCAAGTATGTTCTTATCTCCCTTGCTTGCAATTCTTCAAATTTATTATCGTTCATTTACTTGCCCGAGACATACAAAAATTGATTGAATCATCTTACTACAATTTTCCAGGAATCTCATTTTCAGTTTATTCTCTTAGTTTGAGAAGATCCTTTTCTTTTGATTTTTTTTCCTAATTTGAAATGATTATTGGCTGCTTCATGTTTCATGCTTAATGCTCACTTCCTAAACGTCACAGCCGAGGCAGAAAGGATTCACAAATGCAAGGGTCGTGTATTCGCTCTTCATAATGAGCCAGAAGTTGCTCGTGTCTGGTTGCCAGACAATGACACACCAGGGCTCGCTATGGCGCGGGCTTTCGGGGACTTCTGCCTTAAAGATTTTGGTCTTATCTCTGTTCCAGAAGTTTCACGTAGACAGCTCACCGAGAAGGATGAATTCATTATCTTGGCCACTGATGGGGTGTGTACTTTCAGTGTGAAGATCGTAATCATGTTCGTCTGTATTGAGGTTATGTCTTACTACCATTTGGTATTCTTTTTCCAGGTCTGGGATGTTCTGTCTAATGAGGAGGTTGTTGATATCGTTGCCTCAGCCCCTTCACGTTCCTCTACTGCAAAGGCCGTAGTGGAATCGGCAGTTCGTGCATGGAAGCACAAACATCCAACTTCAAAAATTGATGATTGCGCTGTGGTCTGCCTCTTTCTAGATTTTGACACCATATCGTGCGCATCCAATACAATGTCCAATAAAGAGCTTTCATCAATGGATCTTGTTGATGTGGGAGAATAAAGAGACGCCTATCTCAAATCCATTAGACTATTCCACAATGCACCTGGCAACGAGTGTTTCGGAGAACTGACAGACAAATTTTAACTTCCTGAGGCAATCGTCCGCTCTTGAAGGAGTGTCTTGGGTAAGCATGGTAATGGAGGACGATACAGCAAGATTGGAAGAAAAGAGTTGTGAAGGAATCAATAAGAGGTTTGGGTTTCTTTCATCATTCTTTTTTTTGTATTCCCCTTATTATAGATCTAGAAGAGATGCAGTCCAGGCTTTATTAGATTGCCTGGTAAAATATACATCCTCTAGAGTTGATATACTGAAACTGGAAACTTCTGCTGGCTCTTGTCATGCCATGCTGGATGTTGTCAATCCTGGTGCTCCTGATTTGTTGTGTGAAATAAAAGTCGGGCTTTGTTGATTGAGTTATCTTGAATTTCCTGACTTGTTGGTCTACATAAATGAGTACACAGTAGGTAATTGGGTATGCTCTTACTGCTGTTCGGTTGACTGAAGATCTCAAACCCAATCTTCCAAGTATGTTCTTGTCTCCCTTGCTAGCAATTCTTCAAAGTTATTACCATTCATTTACTAACCTTGAAGTTGATGAAAGGCTTTCGTCCTTTTTCTATCCCTGAATCGGCGGATCCGCCCAAATTGTTAGTCGCAGTATACATCTGTAGATAAGTATCCGGGCAACAGGCATACCGTTTAGAATTTCTGCAGCCAGCATCGGCACATCTCTGGCGTAGGATTCCCCATAGATGTAGAATGTATTTGATCTAAACTCTGGGTATAGCTCAAACCACTGGAGACCACATAAACATGAATGGTATCTATTTATATGCCTCGTCTTGAGCTTTCGACCAGCGAAAATCAGATGGCGCATCAAAGTGATCCTGTCCAGAGGGGAAGTAAGAATATCCGTCAGGAGTAAATGGTGTGTCTGCAGCGGTCTGAAGATTGCTTGTGGCATAGTTGGTCGGGTTGTCAGAATAAGACAAACCAACCCCGCTAGGTAAATTCTGTAGACCGGGAATAGGCATCAAAACTTACCACGCGACGGTGAAAGTGAACTATGGGCGTACCGTAATTACTTGAACCAAACCTTGGACCAGAAATAAGGATTGATCTGCAAAGTAGGAAGGTTTCTCAGAGATGGTCCCGAATGGAAAAGAAAAGGTCCTGGCGGTAGAATTGACTTCAGACCATGTTTAGAGTGATGGCAGATTAAGACTAAATAAATTACTATAGCATGTCCTAATCCAATAGAAGCTGAAGCATCCGGGGCCGCGTTGAGCCACAGTACAACAGGGTCCCTGGAGGGACTCCCCTCGGAAGCAACGAAGTACTAAAACAGGTTCTTCCTGGGCTTTCCGTCTATGATCACGTACCTGCAGATTTCACCTAGCAAATGAGACACGACACGTCCACTCCCAAGAAAAGATCCCATGGTTAAACAACTTTTCGAGTTAACGGAGGGACTGCCACACAGGTAGCATGTGATGTTACCCTTCATAGTGCTGAGAAGAGAAACTCCCCTCAAACCTGGGAAGCTTACTGACGAGCAAATCTGGCTGAGCCGCATCACTGAATCCTGCCATCAAATTAGTCTGCGAATACACGAGGACGAGATTTCTTTTTTGACATATTGAGTAGGTAGGAAAAATTATTACAAATACAAATTGAAGAGAAAAGTTCAATCATCGGTTTCTTCCTTGCGTCCTCTTGTATCAGCAACAGTGGAATAAAATGAATGGATCTGGAGTCAGTTTCCTTCTCTGGCCAACCAGCGGCTGTAGAAGCCGAGGGACTCTCGTAGCTTGTCTCAGGGGATCACTCGCCTTCTCCCCCGCTTACATTGATTGAACAGCCGAGCCATGTCATGTATCAGCAAAGGCAACTGTTCCGAGCACGAGAAACGAACTAACACGCGAAGATTGGTGAAACGCCAAGTTTCTGATTCGCCGTGACTTGTTAGGAAGGTGAGATTACTTGCATATCGTCGTAGATATCTGCAAGAAAATTGCTGAAAATAACATCGAATCATCAGATGTTGACCAGATTTGCAAATCCACATTGTTGTTCGTGTTCGCGAGACAGAAATACTATTGAATTTCGTTCCAAAGTTATTATAATTAATCTCCCCAGTTTTATCCCTGCAAAAGCAGGACAACATGGCAAGCTTGGAAGAAAAGAGCTGCAGATGAATCAATAAGAGGTTCGAGTTGCTTTTGTCGCTTTCTGGATTGTCGTTCCTCGCTTCAGATCTAGGGGAGCGGCAGTCCAGGCTATATTAGAATGCCCTGGTAAAACATGTCCTCCAGAGGTGATGTATTAAAACAGGAAACTTCTACTGGTTTCTGTCATACAGTGCTATTATTAATCATTCAGCTCCTGCTTTGTTCTGTGAGATAAAAGTTGGGTTTTATTGACTGAGTGACCTTGATTTTGCCGACTTGTTGGTTTACGTAGGTGCTGCAATTTACGTAGAAGCAACCCAGAAATGAGAACCTGCGTGATTTTATTACCCGATTTCTACTGCATTATACAGCAGTTAATCGGCATGCCAATTTTACATGATATAACTGTGAACATCAGATTGGTTTATATCTAGCCATTGACTGCAGAAGTGTAATGCCTCTCGCAGCTTACTTGGTTGTCAGTGTGAAAAGATTGCTTCCGTAATGGTGTAACCGAGCGATCTTGTCCATCCTTGCGTACCCAGAGATTTCAAACTGAGATTGGAGGAGCCAGCAAAGCAAGTGGCGTCTACTTTGAGGACAACAGAGATTTCGAACTGAGATTGGAGGAGCCGACGAAGCAAGTGCCGTGGTGCGGAATTGATCCTTACCCATCTCCCGAGGATCTCAAGCGAACGAAACTCGCCGTACTTCAACGGGCCGAAGCCAATAGAGGTCACAGTCAAGGCAAGGGAGATGTTATACATGCCAAGCATGCGGTTTCAACATGTTCAGCAGCGTGGAGACGAGAGGGGAGGATGGCCATTGCCGTTAACTATTGGCATGACATGCAGCTCGACATCAAATATGCTTACATTAACTTCCTGTAATCCATCGAGGTTGCACTGGAATCCGAAGAACTATCATGCGACGGCTATGTCTAATATGGTCTCAGGATCTTTGGACAGAAGTACATATACGAGGGTATTACTGAATAAGAGAGATTGAATTTGTATATTTAGCCTATTGGCTTGAATTGGAGTTCCCTCGAATGGGTATGATCTGGGTCTAGGTTACAACAATGTGTATAGACCTAGCACAAAAAATGACAAGGTCTGTAACAGTCTTCCAACGACGAGAGCTGAGGCGGAACCCAGATTGTGGGCGCCGACGGTGTATACTGCTCCGGTTTTCTCGTCCTTGATTTTGATACTAGAGGAGCCTGAAACTCAGACAAGGAAGTACGAGTATGATTAACAAGGTATCTGACTCTACCATTCATGTACATGTTCATCTTTCGGTCCTTTCATTCTCATGCAATGCTATAGACACTAATCTCAAATATAATGCTTACGGATCAACATAGTGATACCAAGGCCTTATTGTAATTACATACAAATTGACAAGCAGGCTATGCACTACAAGCTCAGACGCCTCTTCGGGGTCACTAGCACAAGACCAAGCCAAGTGTTCATTATCAAGAGATGGCAAGCTGTTAGTACTTACAGTTATATTCAGTCAATCCAAGCGTCTGCTTCTCGAGATCGTAAACAACCAGCTTATTTAAAAGAACCAAATCTACAGGAAAAGCCAGAAGCAGAGTTACTTGAAGTGTTTCAAATCTTCTATCAGCCGTTGTATCACTGTTTCAACATTTATTCTAGAAGAGCAGCCTACGCAAAATGAGTAGCTAGTCTTTCTAGCCATCCTAAGCTTATGGCACAATCCAACACAGGTCAACCATAAGAGCATCGTTCAATTCCTAATCTGTACAAGAAAAAGCAATTTTATCATAATAAGATTTTAGTGGTACCTCCTAAAAGGGTCATGTCCTTTCCATCCCTTGACTGTACACCACTGTTCTGCCAACCAACACACCATTGGTCTTGCTGCGTTAAAAATGACAAGCTAGTTAAAGCAATCTATGGCACCAAATCACCAATTTTCTGTGAGATTTACATCTCAACTCTCTCCGGATAGAGAACAGAACAAAACCCTCAGGAGCTAATCTGATACTACATTGACTTACACCAATTGGGAAAAAGTACTCATGAGGATAAACTGTCAGAGTAAGCGATCCATCAAAATGGAACTCGACAACAGGAAACCCCTTGTCAATACTGCAACAGCACATGAAAAGACATACCATTAACGATGGCAGCAAAAGACAAGTTTCTGTACAGTAGCCGGAAAAACTACTCAATAATTGCTGCTACCTTTCGCCAAAATGGAAGCAAGTGTACTGCTCCTCGATGGTGTATAATTTAAGTTGGGGCTGGTTAGCCATGATCTGGTCAATGGACTAGTTAAAGAGCGACTTTATTGGAATAAGAAATTTAAAATGTCAATAGGTAGAACCACCTACTGCAGTCATCATTTCTTTGTAAACCTCATCTGGAAGATAGGCCAAAGTTGTGCCACTGTCAATTACAGTTCCTCGCCCACTTCCTGTGTCGAATATATCTGTGGGAAGTTGCAGAGCATGACCTCCTACTGCAATGGTCTTCAATTTGACATTGTAATGCGACCTGAGAAAGTAAATGCAGTCCAATCAGAATCACAGGAAGTTACAAATTACAATAGCATAAAGCAGAACAGAGAAATCCTGAGCTGAAAAACAATTAAATATTGATAAGGAGATGACAGTCGATGCTTGCTCCCACCAATTGTAATAAATCAAGGAAGAAAGAACAGTGAATCCCTGGAAGCCTGTGATAAGCTTGACAAATAGAAAGGAAAGGTTACACTACATACTGATTAGGTACCAGTGGCGTAGTATCTACTTTAGGCTCTACGACTTCTCCAATAGCAAAAATTCCTCCTCCATTGTCACCATCCAAGCAGTGAGAAAAAATCTTTTTAACCTTTCCAGATAAAGCGAGCTGTGAAAGCATCGAAGAATTCGCTTGTCCAAAACCAAGTATGCCATCAACAGCTTCACTGGATGAGCCAAGTTCCCCTGTTTGTTTATTTCCACACCTATCACCAAGCAACTTCAGGAATTTGGAAACCATAATCCATAATTTCCAGTTTGCATTGATTGTCATTCAACGAAAAATACATGTAATATTGATTCTCAAGTAGCTCAAAACAGAACAAAAGAAGAAAATGTTATGACCAAAGAAGCAGGAGTATTATTTAGTGACATAAACACAGATATGGACAATATTGACGGAAAAATGGATGAAATAGAAGCCCTGCATTAGCCAACTTCTCCAATGAATGAAAGTCGGGCCATACACTAACTATAAGCAAACACCAGGCACGCAATTCTCACAAGAAGGTTCTCTGTGAAAAGATAAATCATAAATTTACCAACACGTGAAGACCACGTAACCAAGTAAAACCCACCCGAATATAATACTTCCATTTGCAGATGAGGTCTGCAGATCTCCCGTTACAGCGTCAAACTGTACATTGTCCCGCACAAAGTATCCGGAAGTTGAGCTCCCGTCTCCATAAACTACATTATACTGGCAAAGCAGCTCAGGCCTACATCCAGGAAGAGGGCCACTATATGTAGCTGTACAGAATCCCTCGTCGCATGTCACCAAGTTAGCCGTTGAAGATATCTTAGGATCATAGAGTGAAAGTTTGATCTGTTTCAAAGCAGAAATTAACACTTAACTTCGTAACTGGAAAATTTTCTTCTTTGAGAACATCTACTAGACAAAACTGTTCTGGTGTACTCAAGCAGATAAGACCGCAACATTGTAAAAAAAATGAAGGGCACATCATAAAATAGGAGAAGAATCATACGCCAAGATCACTTTTTCTGGGACACTTGGTGCAGTCTATACAATTGAGCCACAAAAGGTCACTCCCGGTGTCAACTTGCACATAAAAATACTTTGGAGGAGTCCCCATACCAATTTTAGTGAAGTATAGACTGCACAAAGTACATGACAATGTTAGAAAGCAAGTCAACCCAGAGTCACCTCAGGAACAGTCACATTACCGCACAGATGTAGAGTTCTAGTAACCACTGTGATGAATTACACAATACAATGTATGGCAGGATCAGACGGCATAAGACAAATGCCGCACAGATACCATAAAAATGATGGTATTTCTAAATGTAACCTAAAACGCGACAATCTTCGTCCCCTTTAATCCAATACCAGTGGGCACTCAAAAATTAGACAGCAAGATGCCAAACATGCTATCCTAGTAAATTCCAAACACCGGGGCATGCTAAAATCCCTCTACTCTCAGCTGAATTCGGTAACAAAGCCCGAACACACCGATCGATCAAGCTAACCAAGAGACGAACGACAGTTCTAGTGAAGCAATCCCCGCCCCAAAACAGATCATAAACCAAAACACGGTGGGGGGAGACTAACCCGGTCCCCGAGGGATGGCCGTTGCCGCCCAAAGGTAGGTCCACCCCAGTCAGAATCCGTCCGCGACGACGAAAATCATGCTCCCTCGACACACTCAACAAGCTCTCCTTCGCGCTGAACTTGCGCCTCACGTTGAACACCAAATTCCCGTCCACCCCACCACTCGAAATCAGGAAAAAAACCGTGACTGCCAACGCAGCTGAAGCAGGCAATCTACGGTTCAGATCCATCAAAGGATCCCTGAAAAGCAGATCAAAATCCCCTCCTCTCCTCTCCGGGTTCTTACAGCTAATCAAGAGAGCAATGCCATGGGAACAATCGTCCGATCCATCAAATAGAGGAACCGGCGGATTTTACAGGAAGCAAACGACAGAGAATGTCGCGCCGGCCTGGAGTTGGAGACAAGGGAAAACTCTTTTGCTCTGTTTTGGAGGTTTCCGAGGAAGACAATTGTAAAGTTTGAAATATTATTGTTGGGTAATTTTTTTTAACTTAACTAATTTATAATTTCCTGATTTATAAAAAAATAATTCTTTGCAGTGATAGGACGCAAATTATTTCAATGTCTGAAATTTAAACTTACTAAAATTTTAAGGTTAGATAATATATTATTATATTCTAAAAATACTCTTTGCTGAGTATTTAAAAATTTTGAACAACTTCAAATACAAAGCTAATTTGAATAACTAGAAGATGACCATGTGCTTGTAATAATTAGTTTTAAATTTAAGGGGGCGAGGCGAGCAACATGTTTATAGGAAAATAACGCTGAATAAAATTTAATAATCCAACCAAGTGATATATCAATTATTTAAAATTTTAAATAATTTTTTAGTAATATTAATGAATAAATAAATTCAGACTGTAATAAAATAAATAAGTTTATGAAAATAATAATAATGTTGGAGTTTGTGGTTATGGTTTATAATGTTTTTTAGTCCGCCCTGGTGAAATTGTAGCCTAATGAAGGTCTCTTTTGTTTGGAACCGACGGAAGATGCAATGTAGAGGAACATTTATGTTTTAAGTGCAGGCTGAGAAAATGCCTCTTCTCATCCATTCACTCTTGTCTTGAGTTCTTGTTTCTAACGAAATCATGTCTGCATCATTCGCTATCCTCTCTCTCCGTTGACAATACTTGTCTTTACATACAGACACACTTGCGTGTGATCGATCCATTCAAAAAAAGCAAAACAACTAACCATCCACTCCTGGACAACTTCTGCAGATCCTCTCGCCAGGGCCATTTCCCCCATTGTCGTCTTCACCAGCACTGGTCGACGGCAATCTGTCATCGTCTCCATGCTTCTTCAGTTCAACAAACTTATGCTTCTTTGATTTCCCTTATTCCGGGTCCCCATCATTCTTTCTCTTGATTTGAAGCCTCTTCTGGTTAGGCACCTTCCATTCCTTCTCCCCGTTTGGAGCTAGCCTCTTCAGCGATATATACTGATTCAAATCTTTGTCATCCAACGCCAAGATCTCTTCTGGCTTGAGTCCACAACGGTTGGGTTTGATCTTGGCATACTTGAGCATAATCTTCAGATCTCCAATCATATCCTCATAGTCTAACTTGTAATATTCCTCCAACATGGCCTCTTTTGCTCTCTCTAACAGAGACAACTTCTGCTTCCGCTTTCTCTTTCCCTCATCTAGGGATTTATCATCCTCGTTTTGCATGTCCATCTCCTCAAACGCCAAATCCATGTCAAAATCACCATGACCATCATCCCCATTCTCTCCCTTATGTTTCCAGCTCCTCTCCCTAGCAGCTGAGAAACCATCGCTAGATCCAGAAACATCCCAACCTTTAGGAAGCCCAAGCAATTCCTCCTACTTTGATTTTTCCAAATCACTGTCACCTTCTTCATCATTATCACTATCGAAATGGAGGTCTACATCTTCGGCAGCACAGTATTTCTCATCAAAGACTCGCTTCATCACCTGGTCATGCTTATCCAGATCAAAGTCATCCCCGGCACTCCATAATCCAACTGGCAAGCTTCCTCCTCGCCTATACCCGCAATCCGCCTCAGCTTTTTGAGCCTCTCTTTCATCTCCTCCTTCTTAAGGTTCTTCAAATGCTTGAATTCCTCCTTCCTCTCTAATTCGGCGGCCTTCAACCTCTCTTCGTTACTCTTCCTCTGCCTCTTCCTTGCATTGTCAACCTTCCTCACAGACCCATCGACACTCCTCGAATGACCCCAAGTGGACGAGGTCCTTCTTCTTGAGCTCCTCGAAGCGGTGCAGGTCCTCCCGCTTCCTTTTGTGCACTAACCGTCGGGCGTACTCGGCGTCGACCTCAATCTTCGAGATGTCGTCGGCCGAGCCGTCGAACCATATTTGCATCCTAATCGCCTCCCGACACAGAGCCAGAATATATTATTCTTATTTTCTTGTAAGTGTTTATTAACCCCATCAATTATGATAATATTAAAACCGACGTATGTTTTTAGACACCTGTTTTTACCTTTTTTAATAAATATCTCCTTTCATAAATACATTAAAAATATTTGATAAGAAAATATAAGCTCAAAATTAACCCACTTAACCCTATAAATAAATGTCAGTGTTCATTATTAACAAATATTAAATTTTCACTTTTAATATGATAGAACTTAATTTTTATAATAGGAATCAGAATGTTAAAAATACGTAATAGAAATTTTTTTTTTTTAAATCCCAATTGAACCAAAAAAGGTTTATAGACTTTTGTCAATTAAAAGACGTATTTTATAAAAATTGGGTGGGAAAATATACCATTAAATAATTGCTTACTTTATAATACACTAGCTGATTTAATCAGTGGCCCATAATTATGTGTACTAATTGTGTGCAATCTATACAAGTTATCCGAGTGAGTATTTCATGATGCTAAAACAAGGCGTGGTTGGGACTGATTAACCGGTAAAATGTTGCAAACAGTAAAATTAACACCCCCCCCCCTCCCCCCAATCAACCCGATAATATCGAATCCCATAAGATCTGCCCTTCGGTTGAACAAACCTAATATCTGCTATATCAAATCTAGAGAGCAAACAACTGATGGTTCGATGCATTCCCACCACCCAAAAAATGGTATTGCTTTCGCCCGGCCAACACCCTCTTGATGATACATCAACTCTCCCATCTACTCTATCTTCTTCTCACGGCAGCAGGAGCCGGACCTCGCACAGCTCCCTGCTGGCCTTGGCCGCCGGTGCCATCTTCGGCCATATTCATTGCTTGGGTCATGGCATTCATGACAATGAGCCCAAGAGGAATCAGGTACATCCACTGAGAGACATCAAGCAGTTAAGTAGCTTAAGGAAAAATGCCTATTGCAGCATTGAAATCGAAATAGTGCTGAATAGAAGAGAATCGCCGAAAACACTCACGTATTTCGCCCAGAATGAACGTTCGGGTGGCTTTACAACCTCAGCCTCCCCATTATCGCCTATAAGAGACTCCTCGGTGAATACTGGTGTCCTGTCATAACCAGAAATCGTATGATCTAAAAGACAATTGAACTTGGGCTTGATAAAGAAGTCTCTCTTCTGGTAAGTGCCATGAACTCAGAGGCTGACGCTGATCTAACTCTGTCCAATCAATCTGGCAAAAGACATCCAGTGCCTTTGCAGTTTTCTATTTAGACATACCGTGACCAAATTCTCTCTCTTGAACCAGTCAGCAAACCACATCAAAAGAGAAGTAACATGCTACTTACCTTTCTGCCAGCTTGGCAGTCTCGAAGACAGCATGCGACGTGACAGTCCATTTAACAGGCTGAGAAAAAATACTCAAATTATTTATTACAAGCAATTATTAATATTGGAATAACACATTTAAGTCAGCATTTCCCTTTTCGTTCACACCTCTCTATTCCATATTAAAAAAAAAGATAGAAATGACTTACTACACAAACAAATAACGCTTAGCAAGGAGGATGACGATACAAAAATGATAAAGGGACTACAAAAGTATATTCTTAGAAGACAGTCTCCCAGGTCACCATTCTCATATCTCCGAGAGGCACCAATACAATCATCAAACACCTATGCTTTCACTGACCGTGTGAATTCTGGAAGTCATGGAGGCTACTGGAAGAAGAATGCTATGTTAAAATCCCATGGACAGTCTACAAAACATACTCTGCTTTCTCATAAATAACGCCACAAATTCGGTGGACTATTAATCATGATCATCATTAACACTAACTTGTTTCAGACCTCGATAGGTCTATATCACTTGATCAAAGAACACTTCTAAAGCTACCTGACCGAATTTCAGTCCTATTGAGAACTTCCTATCGGTGAGAACCGAAAGCAAACAAATTAAGAAAATTCGTGAATGATAAAGAAACATATAACAAAACCATTTCTTCTAGTCATCCTGGATATTATGCACCACGACTTCCATACACTGTGCCCAATGGAATCGAGACAGTCAATGACAAAGGAAAACCAGTTAAAACCCTACGATATCACATAGATTTTTTTGAAGTACTATAATCATTAATGAACAGTGCCATCAGTTTCCCATAAGGACGAGATACTGGACTAGAGACATCCCAAAAGGGGATGCAGTCTCCACGTAAGAAGTATAATAGAAGAAGATAAGACTCTTTGTTCAAGCTGTTCTTATTTCATATGAGCACCTTCCCAGCTTACACTAGCACCATCAAAAGAATAAACAAGCATGAAAAAGAATCAAAAGTCTTACAAGCTTCTTTTGGCGAGGATAAGGGCATGCCTTAGGAGAACCATAGTCGACAGCCAAGATGTTAAGACCATCCTGTGAATTGAAACATGAAAGGCTGCATCAAATTACCAGAATCATGTTGAGAAACAGGAGGACAAATAGAATAGTCGCATAAAGAATACCACATGAATTTTAAAATGCTCCTCTAAATTGTCCCTCAACAGACATCTCTGGCCAATAACAGAAGAATTGTTAGTGTTGCCGATAACTAAATCATCGGTTCGGATGACACAGGATGTTCCAAAATTGACAACCATACCAAAGAATCTATTCGACCATAAAATCAGGTCAAACAACATGCTGCACAAGGGTACGAAATTGGACAACTCTTGAAATTCGAATACTTTGATGAACTTAACATTAATACATCTTCCATTACAAGTAATGGAAAATAATTTGCGGAAAGGAAAATCGTCGATAAAAATATTGTTCGAATAATAATTAGGGCGTCCCCAAAAACGATACCGCTTTGACTGAAGAAACAACAAATTCCCTGCCAGGAGGGCTTAAAATATTGGAGGGCACTCTAATCTTGTAAAAGTCATCTTCTTCTATCAGTTTCTGCGACCAAGAAACCACACATGTCACGTTCTGAACATAAAAGAAGGAATTAAGCAACACGGCTCCAAAAAGACATCGCAACAGAAAGATCATCACCTGAAACATTGCCTTCTCCTCAGCAGTGAAGCCATTCCTCGAGAACCGCAGCTTAATAAGTTTCTAATAGACACATTCGGATTCGAACAACATATAACTCCGTCACCAATTCATTAACAGCTAGAGATCATGACCAAGAGTCACGTGTGCCAAATCAAACCTGACGGCCTTGACTCCAGGTCTTGATACGGGCGGAGAAAGATCCGGCGGGGGTGAAATCAGAATCTCCGAAGGCGTGCTCTAGGGGGAACTGGACCTTCGAATCGGAATCTGAATCGGAGTATCCCCTCCGAGTCTTCGTAGCGGTAGTAGGGGAAGGCGGAGGAACAGCCGATCGGGAGCTGGAAGGGATGCCTTCAAGGCCGAACTCTTCGTCTTCAACTAGTAGCTCGTCCGACTGGAAGGCCAGTGACGACGGCAGCGATACGGCGGCGATAGCGACGACGCAGAGCGTCAACACCAACACGTCCAGCTTCGCCATGGTGAGCTGTTCTTGTTCGTTCGTTCCCCCAAAATTAAACAGAAATTGGGGTTTCGGTAATAGAATTCGTGGGTTTCGATTTTAATGTTTTCCTACAGAGAATTGCCGTCTCATCATCCCAGATCCAGACGTCCACCGAGAGGGCCCAATATTTAGCTAAGGCTCGGGTCGGGATTTTATGGGCCGTCCGCTGTTGAAGTAAACCGTTAACAATAATTCGGCCCATATTACGAATGGGCTGAAACCGGGCTTAATAAATCCAGCGGGCCCACCGTTGCCACTGAAGGCGGGACGAAAATAGAAACCGTCAGATCTGATTATGCATACGAGGACTCTGCCACATCATGGACTCGGCCCGTTTTGGGCCTTTTTGATCGGCCCATTCTGCCACCTCAATAAATTTACCAGTAATAATCACCACCATGAATGCCAGGTAAAAGAAAGAGGACGATAGAGGACCCGGTTTTTCCTTCGATGATAAAACCACTACAGTCACAGATAACAGCAGTTTCCGAAAGGATGTCCCAGCAATTATTTCTCAAAGAAGTAAAAACAAATTTCACAACAAAACTAGGTCATTGCTCAAATAGTGATGTTGGACTTCAGTAGGAACCTCCCACAACCAAACCAGAGGCAAAGAGCATTTACTTTTAATGAACGCAGCTATCAAATATTCCGAAAAAGACATCTATCTGATAAAATGCTCTTTCAAAGAAAGAGGAAAAACAACATCACCCTCATTTAGCCTGCGGATGAGAAGCAATGAAGTCTACTGCCATCTTAATGTTGGTTATCTTATCTGCTTCATTATCCGGAATCTCAAATCCAAACTCCTCCTCAAGGGCCATAACTACCTCCACAGTGTCCAGACTATCAAGTCCCAGATCATTCTGAAAATGGGCTTCTGGCGTAACCTTGCCAGACCACAATGAGAAAACAAATTAGTCCTACAATTACTACTTCCTATTGTCAATGACCAGCATCTTACACAACAAAAGCTTGGCGGAACTTATAAAAAAAGAGCTTGGCGGAAAGGGAGCGGATTTTCCCCAAGGAAAACAAAATTAATTTGTATGAAATCTAACAAATGTTGCCGAGGAGAAAAGACAACGGAATATGAAAAAAAAAATCCGACGAGAAAAGCTAATGATATCAGCATCAAAAGCAGAGAAACCCAGGCATATTTTACAAGGAACTAAGGCACATTCACCACAGAATGCCCATGCCAATCAAAAGCTGCTTTGAGGATACACTTGCAAAAAACACAACCTGAGTCACAGCGCCCACAAATTCTTATTTAAAATAAGCGCCTCAAGCATACAAACTTGTGCAACCAGGGTAAGAACCCCTACTAACATGATAGTAGTTTGAACTACCTAGACACAGGTTTCGTCATCATATGGGTCGATTTCAAGGCCAAGATCCACTCTAGGTAACCACGGGAATTCCACCACAGAAGGAGAAACAACAAACAATAAATGTGCTCGAACAAAGAAATCATTGCTCCATAGATTCCTAAAACCCTAGGGGAGAAAAAGCAGAAGAAGTCTGTACCTTGGAAGGATCGACCTTCTGGAAGTTCTTGACGACAGAAACGACACGATCGGTGACCTCCGACTTGTCGAGGAAAGAGCCCCTCACCTCCTCCGAGAAGCGGCGTAAGGAATTAGCGAGCAACCAAGGGAATCCCCGCCGGCCGCCGTGGAGCGACCCATCGGTGACTGCTACTCTCAGGTGCTTTAGCACGGTTGCCCTCGCAGCCGCCGCCGCCATCCCCCCGCCACTCCCTTAATAGACCGTTTTCAACAACGCGAGAGAAAACCTGTTGCTAGGGCGGGGCCAGAGCCCCCGGAACACCAAGTAACGGTTTGGATATGGGCCTCAGGGAATATGGGCTTGACCTATTGGGCCCATTAAGGCTTTCCGCCTCTGGCTCTGCCCATGGACCCCAACCTATACTAATATAGAAGCCACGACAGGAATGAAAATCATGAACGTAGAGGCGTTCTTCCGGCTACTATGAGGAAAACATTGTTACTTGGATTTGAGAAATAACGGAACCTTTGTGAAGGGTCGTCATTGCTAGGCATCGCCGCGCTATATTTGTACCTCAAGTAAGCCTTGATGAACGGCGTGTGCTCCCCGTCCATCACGGATGTCCAAAGTCTCATGTCATGTCCTTACGTCCTTGATGAGCTTTAGGGATGGGACACGTAATTCCGAATCTCTTGGCCCCATTCGGCCTTCAGACATCTCCCCGTATCTGCTTGGTTTCAAAAATCATCTGTTCCTCGGCTATCATGAGGAGCTTCGCGACCGGCTTAGAGCTTTGATCTTGTTCTGAAGTTGGGATCTCTCCTCTAAATTGACATGTGTGATAAAACAGTAGTTATAACATTTCTTTGTCATAAAGACTACAAAGAAGTTCAGTTAAGAGGTATAATGCTTTCTTAAGGTCATTTTGAACGGAGCAGCATTTCAGTCAAAGAAACTTGCATGGAGCAACCTTTCAACGAGGTAGTCTTTCATTCAAAGAAATTTGTCCATTTGACGAAGCATGTCCAATGGACGAAGACCAGTTGTATGCTCTACAGCCGAAGTTAATATGCACGTGTTTATTAGCAATGATTATTATTGTTATCTTGAAATTCAAACATGTGATGGCAGTTGCTGAGGAAAATTATTAGAGATTCTATCTTAGAAATTGTTGAAGTTAGTTTGTAATAGAGGACGACAACCACATTCAACCCACATAAGTAATCTAGCAGTCAACCTTACTCATGTCCTCTTTGTTCTTCTAGCCGTTTCAATTTTATTCTTCGTTATTCACATTTGATTTACGGCGACCATGTTCTATTAATCATTCATTTTTTTACATCATATCGCAAAGTGTTGATCTTTCACACAGGCACTCTTAAAAACAAGAATGAGAGGGGGAGCACGGCTACCGAAAGAGGATATTCTCGCCAACAGAAGATCGGAGCTCGGGTGCACTAGCAGTGTCAGGGGAAGGAGGCCACCGAAGCCAAGAAGGGGATGATGTGGTCCCGATGAGAGGTATAAGCAGCACGAGGGCCGTGTAACGCCGGTAACTTCCATAACGGAATCCCCGCCATTGTTGCCCTCCAGTTGTCATCCTGATCCCACATTTGGGTCAGATTAAAGGGGCAGGATTACTAGGCCCATCTTTTCGAGGCCCGTACTACTCTAAGGCCCATTAAATAAGCCCACTATCGATTGCCACAGGAACCCCACCCGAATAGAAGTGTATGCAAAAATATTATTATACCGAGATCATCGCCAGAAAAAAGAGTCCACCAAACATATCTTAAATGCTTGTCACGGCAATTGTTGACGACAAATGATTGCCGCAACGATCAGGAGTCTCGGGTTTTTTCGCCCGAGGTAACAATCAAATAAAGCAGTACAGGCTCAACGATGGGAAAAAGGGGGACCTAATCTTCCTTGCTGTGTCCAGCATTGTCACCCTTCAAGAACCTCAGGAACCAATAGGCTGATGATTTCGGGTGCCGTGAGAGCCCATTCTTGTAGTCCACGTAAACCAAGCCGAAGCGCTTGGTGTAACCTTGAGCCCACTCGAAGTTGTCCAGGAGCGACCAGGCGAAGTACCCTCTCACATCAACTCCGTCTCTGTCACATTTATCAATATTAACGACAATTTCAGAAGCTCCACGATCAACCATTGCTATAAGCGAAACTAGAAAACCTAACATGAACACACGCACTGCATTTCCAACGTACTATTAAAAGCATAAGCAATTAACCAGTGAGGCAGTTCTTACTTCCCCAGCAGAGACTTTCCTAGTGTGCGTCGGGAGCACTGGACTGTGTTGGTTCTACGAAAAAGAATAAACAAGTATACAGCCAACAGAATAACTCACTCAATGGCCCGAGCAACCTCGGCAAGGTAACTCTTGAAGTAGAAAACCCTCAGTCTGTCATCCAGCATGTCATGGAGGGGGAGCGTGTCATCTTCTTCATCGTCCATTCCTGAAAATTGCAGCCAAATGGTTAGCAAATGACGAGATGCAAATGGACTATATTTTATTTTGACGCAATATGCATTTACATGTCATAAACTTTTCTTGCGCTTGACAGAATAGAATGAGTACAATGTTCACAACCAATCTCTAGACAAATCTTACCATTCTCAGTGACGTAAATGCGAGGGTTGTTATACTTCTTCGATACGTAATTCAGAACCCTGCGAATACCCCAGGGAACCACAAATAGCCACTCCGAAGCTGCCTGCCAATATCACAATAAAAGAGGAGAAATCAAGAATAAAAAGATTTTCAAAATACTAATTGCAAAGTATGTATCCTATAATTTATCAAGCTCACCCACGGATAATCGCATGTCAAACATTGTCAGTCACTACCCATATCAGATGTAAATTTGGTCAAGTAAAGAAGCACACAGGGTTCATGTCATTTTCTTAGGAACCTAATGCAGAGACTTGTACAAGTGTTTCCATATGAGAGATATGACCTTTTCTCCAATAGATTCTCCTCCTTCATATGTTTCTGCAAATGAGAGAGAATCACCAACAAGAAGAAACAAGCAGTCAATAATTCAATACATATATCAGTCCCCAGAGTGATACCAACTCTCTCCATTGCCTGAACTTTGTAAAAGTGACATTCTTCAGTACTCTCTTTAGCATGAGCAATGAACCTAGAAGTATAGTGGTTAAGTCCAACAAAGTCTACAGAGTTCCTGAGCAACCTGGTTTCTTCTTCTGAGAAACTGGGAAGCAGATCACCCAAAATTTCACGCATTACTTCTGGGTAGTCTCCATAATAGATAGGATTTAAGTACCTGTAAATAAAACCAACCTACCAGGTAAGACCAATGATATATTATTGCTAAAATATTAAGAGGATAAGTAGGGCTTAAAGAAAATACTTTTGAATATCCAAAATCTATAGGTTGGCAGAGATAGCACATTGATAATGTAAAAAGCATGACTAGCAATGAAAACAAAATACTAACAGGTTTATTTGACTGAATCACAGTTGAAGTTCAAGAAAATTCAATTTCAGGGACAATAAAAATGCTCTGTCCACTAAGATTAATGGCTAGAAATTGTTGGACCAATTAATTATTGAGGATATGAAAGAATTGTAGTCATAGAAAAATTGACCATCCAAGCTGAAAATCCAGCCGTCTTGCAGTTGCAATTTTGTCAACAATTGCATCTGAGTTAGGTTCAGCCCATTCACAGTCCACAACCAAGCCAATTTGCCCACCCTGCTTTTCCTGTCAAAATGATTACCAATCACCATCAACGAATTGTCCATTTAGCATTCTCCACAACAAATACCAGTAACAAAGAGTAGAAAAACAAAAGCAACGATTCCATCGCATACTGTGCCAGAAAGCAACACACATCATGCGGCATTATCATTACGACAAGACAGCAGAAATAACCTCTGCATAGGAAAACCACCCACTTCTTTTTGAAGGGCGAGCTTAGCTGAAATTTTTTCAAATTTGCTTGTGTAAAGGAGCATTTTTATTGCCCCACTTGTCTCCCACAATAATTTCAGATATTTTACTGTAGACTTTGCCACGAGGAGAGGACGGGTATTGCGTGGAAATTGCTACAAGGATACTCAGGGAGGGGATGGCTTATCATCTGGAGTGGATGAGTAGTAAGTCGGTGCAAAGAAATACACAGAAATTACCATAGTCACAATTTCGAGATCCTATCCAACATAAGGGAGCAATAAACTTTAATTCAACTTATGGAATTTCCTATGGTTTCTAGAAAACATATTAGGAAAATGGACGTGGCAACTAAAACTTTGGCAGCATATTTTAAATCATTTATAAATATTGATCATTAAGATTCTGATGAGTGGAGTCAAAGTCATACCTTGTACTTCTCTTTATAGATGGAAACAGCGGCTGCATGCGCTAGAAGCTGATGATGTGCAGCTAAATAAGGTTCTGTATCTGCACACTCAAACCTCCCTGGAGCAAATATACCCATACCATACCCGTTTACCGCAGTTTGGAGAGGTTCATTCAAGGTAATCCAGTTTTTTACTCGGTCCCCAAAACTAGAAAAGCAAGTGTCCGCATAGCTAGCAAAGTGGCCTCTGCAATATCAAGTAATGAGAGAAAGAAATGGCAGAAGGACCGGTTAGCATCAAAGATATTGTAGAAGAAATCAAGTTTGAAAAGCCAGTTCATATAGGAGTCACAAGTTAAGGAGATTTTTCAATATATGGATAACGCAAGGGAGGAGAACTAATTGGAGAACACTAAAGGCAACCGGTTCTTCCCTTCAACGGAAGAAGAGATATAGGGCATAGATAGTATTAGCCATTAGCAGGATCCGGAGTCAATAGCAT
The DNA here is from genome assembly GCA_029817715.1 of Melastoma dodecandrum. Lineage (NCBI taxonomy): Eukaryota > Viridiplantae > Streptophyta > Magnoliopsida > Myrtales > Melastomataceae > Melastoma > Melastoma dodecandrum. The sequence goes on from JARUPY010000182.1 coordinate 2,177,500, forward strand.
TTCTCTAGCAACTAATTGAACTTGTAATACAAACCAGAGTATCAAACCAAGAAATAAGAAAACTACGAGAAAAAAAACCACACAATCATATCAGTTGAACATATCTTGTTTCTTATTGACCAGGCACAAGAGTCCATGACTAAACGAAATCTCTAAGTGGGTATTATCCAACACATGGTTCTTACACAATTCGCCTGTCTAGCCACCCTCCAATTGCGTCGTGCAAGTGTAAAGGAAGATCCCAATGATATAATGTCACATACGGTTGGACACCTAACATAGAAAGTAAATTTATAATGTACCACATAACTTCAAATAGCTTCCCAGAAAAAGAATCAATAGCAACTCAGAAATACTGTACCCTTTGCAAGAAGAGTGTCAATGACTTTATTGTAGTGAGCCACACCTTCGTTATTGACATTAGTTCCCAATCCGTCTGCCAAAATTCACTAACATCGGTACAAGAACTAAAAGTACGAAGGAATGTGATGAAGCGACACTGCTGCATACAAACTATTATTAAATTTATCAATAAGTATTCCATGTAATTGACTGAAAGCTCAGATATCAAGCAAACAAGTTGCAAAAATACTGTAGTGGCATCAGCTTCAACGCATCCAAACTTGAACGCCAACCAATAGCAACTTAATTATTTAAAAATTCATACTAGTAGATTCCTAAGAACTGAGCTAGAAGATGAAGGGGGAATTTGATTTAACTCGCTATAGTCAATGACAGATAACCTCAGTGAATAGCAGGGGCAATATCTCATCTTTCATTTTTTTTTTGTTTTGCAAAGGTGTCATACCAGGATATATGCGAGACCAGGATATGGAAAAACGATAAGCTCCAAATCCAAGTTTCGATATAAGATTTACATCGTCCTGTGAAACAATTATTAAAAAAAAACGATATATGAAAAAAAAAAACATGACGGGACAAAATAACATGCTTGGCTTTTGAACAAAACACACGGTGACCGTAATAATCAAACTGCCATTGAAGTTCATTAGTCAGGTTCAGAAACAAAACATAATTCAAAACCAACAAAATGATATCCATCACAATGCTCATTTTTCAGCATTTGGTTTTCATGCCTCTAAATCCTCAAATAATGTCTCCTAAGGCTCCCCAATGGGAGTAGCTATAAATAAAGGAAAAGAGTTGATCTACGAGTAATTATGCCCAAAGTTTGCTGAATTGAAACACACTCGGAAGTTATGGAATAGGCAGATATCTAATTTTCTTCAAGAATTATTTATTAGCTTCACAATCCGGATAAAAGATCCGCACCAAGCAAACCCACCACCAAAGTCTGCATAATGGAGCTTGAGCGTAATGTGACAGACAACGCAACACTTCACTCGTTCATTCTATGATCACAGCAAGAATGGAAGGAATATCACAAACCTCAATACGATGATATTGATCGACGGCCACGTCTCCGTTGCTGCCGTCCATGATTTTCCCTAAACGAAACGGGGAAAACGAGCCCCATACTTAATAAAAAAAACAGACAAGCAAACCAAATGAGAAGAAGCAGCCAGCCCAGAACTCTAAGCAGAAGCCGTGCCTTGGGAGTGAGTGAAAGCATCCCAGATGCTCGGTCCCCGACCGCCTTCCGCGCAAGCTCCTTCAACCTGAAAATACGCAAAGCAATGGCCCCCGCCTCAAACTAACACAGAAGGGAAATAAATATGCAGCAGCGGCGGGGAGAAGAGGATCGGCGAGTGAAAATCACTTGGTAGGCGGAGGTGGCGACGCCGAAGACGAATCCGGGAGGGAAATTGCCGCGGGAGACGGGGGGCGGTTGGGGATCGACGGGGAAGTCCTCCATCTTCGGCATGGTGAAGCGGGAAGTGGGATCTGAATCTGATGTCTTCTTCAGGTTAGCTGCTCCGGAGGAGGAGGTGAAGGAATCCGCGTCAACGTGGCTTCCCCCACTTTATTTTAAGTGGCCTCGTGATTCTTTTCGTGTGGTTAGTTTTAGGTTCGATGATTGAGTTGTTTTATTAGGTGCGGGGGGAGTCAATCACGAAAGGTGTCCTGTCAATTCAATTTGATTCCCCCCCCACTAATTATTGTGGTCAGTGAAAGATGTCACTTCACCAACACTTTCTACTAGCTGGCCGTTCAACCTTCTCAACGGTCAGATTGTCTACACGCCTCCTGGCCCGTCCGATCCCAAGACCCGATTCGACCGTTGAGCCCTCCTTCCCCCTCCCTCCACGTCCACCATAAAAAACTTGTTCCTTCTCCCCAAACCTTCCCACAAACTCGCGGCAGTGAGTAAACCGCCTCCTCTTCTTGAACATACGAAAGCAATGGGGATGTCGAGCGTGACCTCGAACGGCCGTTTCAACGAGCCGTCCGGCAAGTACTACCACACGCACAAGGTGTTCCTCCTCTGCAACTACATCCTCCTCGGAGCTGCCTCCAGCTGCATCTTCCTAACCATCTCCCTCCGCCTCATCCCCTCCCTCTGTGGCTTCTTCGTCATCCTTCTCCACGTCTTCACTGTCGTAGGGGCCATCTCCGGGTGCACAGCGGCATCCTCAGAGACCTGGCGCTGGTACGCCACCCACATGGTCACCACGATCTTCACAGCCATCTTCCAGGGATCCATCTCGGTGCTCATCTTCACCACCACCAATAACTTCCTCAGCAGCCTCAAGTCGTACATCAGGGAAGATGATGCTGCCATCATACTGAAGCTGGCCGGGGGTCTCGGGGCACTCATCTTCTGCCTGGAGTGGGTGGTGATGACGCTCGCCTTCTTCTTGAGGTACTACACCTATATGGAGGGGGGGCGCGAGGAGGACCGCTAAGGTGCAGGAGGAGAACGTGAAGGACTGGCCATGGCCCTTCCAGGTCTAAGAAGTTGGGCAACACCAACAAAGACGAAGGCTCTTTCACCCCAGACATTGGTTATATTCATCTGTTGTTCTGCTGTTTATAGAGAGAGATGGAGGTATGTTTGTATTACTATTATTCATAGTAAGTTCCAACTTACTTTAATTCAACCGCAGCATACCGGAGAATAACAGCCAAAGGCTGTGCCGTAATGTAGAAAGAAAGATGATCATAGGACTGCAGAAAAAATGGTATACCAAAGAAAACGCAGAAAGGCAACTGGGAGGGATAAGTCGATCTAAACAGTGTTCCCGCTTCTGCAGGCAGGAGGCGGCAAGCACCTCTTCGAGAAAAACGAGGCAATGCCGGTGGATCTTCGCGTCCTCTCTGCCATTAAACAATCAACGAGAACATGTCAAAGAACAACCTGGTAGGTGCTTGCAAACTAGACTGGACAATACCATTATCAAAACAAAAGGAAAACCATAATCAAACCAACAATCCTTGCTTCAGTTCAGATTTGTAGAACACATTCAGCCCAACCCTTGGTTTTCGTGTTCTGTTTGGAAACTTGAAAGATCCCATACATTTTGGCTCTTAAATCGGTTTGCTTCAGACTAAGCTAAAAATTCAATTTAAAAAGATTAAATTAATTGAAAAACCCAATATAGAAAGTTCATTCAGATCTTTCAGCTTCAACCATTGAAAATGGGAAAAGTTCCAGGTTTTTCAAGAAATTTCCCCTAAGAATATATGAAATTCCAACAATGCCCAAAAAGACAACACAAGTTGATAGCACAAATTGAAGAATCCACAGGAATTTCTCAGCGATAAAGGAAATCTTAGCGGTCAAATATGCTATTAAGAAATTTGAATTCCACCATTCATACAGAGTTCCTGAGAACTGTGTGACTAATTCTTTTGAACATCCATACTGTTGTCAACTATGAACTGATGGTGTATATGGCCAAGAAACTCATTGAACGGAACTGTCAACATTTGAATCTGGTGCTGTTCTGGTAATTGATTCCACCATTCATACAAAGTTCCTGACAACTGTGAATCGTTTCGTAAATGAGATTTTAACTTTAAAATATATTTTCCAAAAGGCAATTTGCTCCTCTGAAGTACCTTTTTAACCGGTCGCCCTTTAGAAACACGATCTCCTTCATCAAAAGATTTTCTTAGATTGCGAGTTAATACTAAAATCTCTAGATTGGGTTTCCTAAACGCGATAAATCCTTAGTGGGCTTAAATTGCGTTTTCCAAAAGCAACTTTGAAACCGTATTCTTGTAATTTTGAAAGTTTAAACCGCTTTTCTGTGATGTTTTTGCCCTAAAACCATATTACGGAACTTTTCTCCTATGAAAGAGAACTGATCAATTACTAACATTGACCAACCATTGTCCAGTTTTTATCTGATACCCAGGGAGAGTGAACAAGAGAGTTTAAATGGTATTACCTGGAGAAATTGGCGAAAGAGGCAAACCAAGTTTTTCCAAGATCTCTCTCTTGACCTGCCAAAAACATGGGAACTAGTGTTAGCTGAAACTGAACACTCCCCAAAAGTAAGCAGTATTGCAATAGCCACGCCGATGCATCTTCGGACCTGCCAGCGGTTGTCAACGTAGTCGGATATCTCGCGGACCTTATTTCTCAACAGGGTCTTGGGTATGGCAGGCAGCTTCTGCTGCAAAGTATCCACTACCTTATTAATGCCTTGAGGGCTTGACTGAATGACTGCAACCTGCAAAATCGCGACACAAGCAGCAAAATTAGTTTGGACATAATAAGTTAAACAGAGGCTGTTTAGAACAGAACTTCCCACATTGGACAAATTCATTTGGTTCAAGAGAGAGTAATCTAAGCTTACAATTGTGGGCAACTCTTCATCTGATATTGCAGCGGCAGTCGTGGCTGGTGATGAACAGCTTTTGCTTTTGATCCTCTGATCCTCATCCAACATCTCATTAATGACTGGTTCCGGAAGTGCAGCACCTGGGAAGGGACACACCCTCAAGGCTTGCAAGCAGATTTGTTCCAGCTTTTCTGTAGCGCTTAATTCGTCTGTTGCTGGTAGGGAAGACTTCTCATGCATTAAGTTTAATACGACAAAAGGCTTGTTTTTCTTCAGGGCATGCTCAGTTAGCCTACGTAGATGTTTCTGCTGATGAAAAACCTCGAGCAAGGCCCTATTATCTACATGCTGTGAAGATGAAGATGCATGTTTGGCTGGCATATCTAAGTCCAGTTTGTCCACTTGCGCACCCTGAGAAAGAGCACATAGAAGTTGTAGAATATAAATTTAAAAGGTTCTGAAGTATGTTCTGTTGTGGTTTCCTGAATGTATTTTAAGAGTATTCGAGAAAGTAAATGTCAGACAACTACAAGAATTCACCTCATCCTCGGACAGATAACCATCAGGTACAAAAAACCCATCTTCACTTTCTTCCTCGTCGACTTTTGAGCAGTCCTCCAATGTTTCTTCATCGTCTTCATTATAATCAGATAGGTTCTCACCAGGATCATCCTGCATAAGATTATTATAGTCAACTTATCTTCTCCTCAGCAGAACCAATGAATCAAATCTCGCAGTACCTCTTCCCATTCTTCATCACTGTCAACATCATAGTCCAGATCTGGATCCATCCTAAAAGGATGGCGAGGCCCAACAATGTGACTACAATAAGACAAAAGAGAGAATCATTCATCATGCCCCATAAATAGCACCAACTTGGTACAATCTTAAAAACAGAATAAACATATAAATACCTCTTCTTAGGCCATGCACCGTAAAATGCAGGTCTGTGACTTTTGTCAAATTGTAACAACTGCTTCCTTTGCACATGTTTCCTAGTTTTGGGGCAAGTCTCATCTCCACCATGACATAATGACGTGCTGTCCGTCCAACCATCGACAATCCTTTCAATATTCAACTCATCATCATGTACGATCTCTTTAGTAGTAGTAAGCTTAAGCTCCTTGTATAGCTGAACTTTTGGCTTCTGTCGCATACCCCAGTGCTGGTCTTTTGTTGTCCGAACGGAATCACCCTTGTGACGCCATGCCGACAAATGACATCTACAAGGACCAGAATATTAGCAAGAGCGAGCTTCGCTACGTGATGATCTACAACAGAGAACATTAAAAAAACATACTTGCGGATGCCAGCAATGGAGAGCTCCTGATTCAAGGAAAGAGTAGAATCCATTGACTGTGTTACAGCCTCGGCAATGCTCGGACTGGTATTATATGATGGTAGGGACAAGTTTGGTGAAAATTTTTCATTGTCATTTAGGGAATCAGTCTTACTCCTTCTCAGAAATCTCTCCATCATGGAAGCTTGTTTCTGCACAGCAAGCTGTCTCTTAAGCACAGCCTCATCTCTTCGTCGCTTGCGCTGGTCTTTCTCAGCTTCTTCTTGCTGCCTTTTCAGTTGCTTCTTCAGTTCAATGTCTTCTTTTTCACGGCGTCTCATTTCCTTTTCTGCTTCCTCTTGCAAACGCTTCAAGTCCTTCTCCTGGGAAAGTCAGTGTGTAAGTTAAAACATGAGCAGCCTATGGGCCCCATAAATATAAAACATCACTGGAAGAGTTCATATAATAACTAAAAGAAGCTCTTTTGTCATGTGAAAAACTTGTCAGTATCATTCCAGTACATGCACCGCCCAATTCATTCTGAGGACAAGCTCCAAGAATGAAGCAACATTGACCTTGCACTCAATCTTGGCCCACTAATTAAGTCAGCCAAAATAAAAGGTCAAAATAGTCCCTGGAGAAATCAAGGAAAAATAAAGCACCACTTATACTTACAGCTTTAGACTTCTCTTTTTGATGTTCACGGTCGATTCTTCTTTTCTCTTTCTCAGCTTGCCTTTTATTTTTCTCCAGTTGTCTTATCATAGCCTTCTCATCTTGCTTCCCATTTGTCCCAGCCCTGATAAGCATAAGTGATGTTTCGGTCACTTCCAGTAGCTATCAGCACTTCTTACAGAAATATTTTTGACAGGTAAGCAATTTTGTCAAGGAAACAGCAAAAAGTGTAGATAGGACACAGAGACCCAGCTCAACGCCCTTACAGCTAAAACCATTTCGAGGAAAACACTACTTTTGACAGAAATTTGAGTACTTACGTGGAGGCCATTTGATTATTTTGCAGACGTCCATCAATCAAAATACGAATATCTGCCTCATTTAGCACTTTCTCAAGCTTTTCAAAAGCCTTGACCAAACCACTCCGGTAATCTGGATCATTCTCTGACCTTTGCAATAGATGAAGCATGGCTGAAAGTAAGACAAAAAGATATATGATACGGAACTGTAAGCAGTTGACGGTACAAGCATTTGATGAATGCCAAGTGACATTGTATCCTACATGACCCACGTTAAGAACATCAACAGCGTTATTCTAATTCTAAAAAATCCCAACATTTTCAAATACACAGAAGGGCAATTTCAAATACAATACATAGAAAAGAAGGATCACATTTTCATTCCTAATTAGACCAGAAGTGCGATAAAGATTAAGATCCAAAAACCCACTTGTGTCCGGCTCATTCAATTGAAAAATATGCAAGACCTGAATGACAGACTCCTAGCCCAATCAGATAAAATTGAAATCAACTTCACCAAAACAGTTAAATGCATCAACATGTCAAACATCATCAAATTCAAAGCATCCAGGAAACACAAAAGCAGTCTATGTAAGGAGACAATACCCTTCAGAGAACCTACCGATAATAGAAAAAGGAAGCCTAATTAAACCTTTTGAAATTTAAAATTACCGGAAACAGCGCTAATCCTCTCATGTATCCTTTTCCGACAAGTGCGCCGGATCTTGAACAGTCTATGCGCAGACTTAGGCAATAACTTCATCTCCCTTGTCTACATAAACACGTACATTGAACAAATGAAGCAACTTGGGCGGAGGCAGACGACCCCAAAATGACAACGAACAACATGATGCGGTAATGTGCCCCAAAAACCAAACCATTCGACACTTCAAACCGAAAAAATTTCTTACAGCATTTCATCCCATCACAGCATCCATTATCAGGTGCTATAAAGAAAGACCCTTCCAGATATTTAGTAATATTTTTTCCCTGGCGTGGGTCTTTTAACTGTTTTCATTATCAATACTCAGACGCTTTCCCAGTAATGCAGGGAAAAAAACATTCAGAGGAGGAAACATTTGGTTTTAGCATCGAATTAATAAAAAAAAGAAAGTCGGCTTTAAAATACGACAAATCAAGGTCAAATCAGCAAAAACCCATCAGACCTCCCAACACCAGAGACAGGAAGGAGACTCGTCCTCAAGGACGTCGGCGTCGGGGTTCGGAATCCCATACGCCACCCTTTGCCCTACCGCCACGACCACGCCCTTCACCGCGGCAACAGTCAAGTCCCCTTTCCCTTTCCAATCCCCTTCCTTCAGCCTTGCATGGATCACCTCCACCAATCTCGAAAGCGGCAAGTCGCTCTCCTCCATGAAGCAAGCAATTGCCCCCTTCTGCGACATCGCCCCCCCGCAGGAACCCAAACCCAAGTCCTCCGCCATCACCTCACGGAAGTACCTCAACAGCCCCTCCATTTCCTCCCGCAAGGCCGAAGCCCTGGCACGCACCTCCTCGGGCTGCATCCCCAAGTCAGATCTCTTCCGCTTGTGCTCAGCCATCGCCAAACCGCTCTTGCCCACCTTCCGTCTAGGGTTTCAGGACGCCGATTGAGGGGATCCCTCGTTGCCTTACCACCGGAAGAGATTTCGAGGCGAAGTGGGGGTGAGAAGGAAGTCGAAATGTGGAAAAGAAAGGCGTGAAAAATGAAAATTTAGCCCCGGCGGTTCCCGCCAAGTGCCCTGACAGAGTGACGTGGCGCATCCTCCGGGAGGCCCACTAACAGGAACGGGGGAAAATGGGCCTATCCATGTAAGTTGGGTTGGGCCGAATGGACTAGGCCCAATAAGAACTTGGGAAACAGTGAAGATAAAAATAATCGAGAGGAGTGGGACAACCTCGACAGAAAAGTCAGAGACTCAGATAATTCTACGTTGCAATATCGATCACAGTTATTTTTTGTCCCTATAGCATATTGATAAACATGATACACGAAAATCGCATGGTTAGCATTGTTATCGCTTGGACTCCGTCCTTTTGCTTAGAATATCACAATCTTCATTGCTCGCTTGATTAGAAGTATCACAATTTCAGTATTCATTTGATCTTAATTATTGTCCGTACTCCATCATTCCCATAAAGTAGTGGATTACATTCTTCAACCATATTATATATCACTTGCTTTATATTGAATATCATATGAACTATACCATTCGCCATCTTTCAGAAGAGACAAGCCGTTTCTAACTCATCCAAAAGAAAGGCGCGAATACTGTATAAAGACACGTGTCGTAAAACTAAGTAGACGATTAAGATATGATGATAAAGAAACGAAACAAAGGCGACTTAACACAAATGCCATTATTATATTTTAGGGAGTAGTCTAACAATCACAATTCAAAAGCTTTTGTAAGTATTCGTTCTTATTTAATGATCGTGTTTTTCATTACACTTTATTCACAATGACTATATTCACGAACCAAATACCGAATCCCGTGTCCCGTACGACAAACATGACCAACGAGTTTGCTAGTAAACAATTACATTGACAGGGTGATAAGGGATATGGATAGAGAGAGACAACACATCCACATTTGTTGACTATTCCCTATCAAATCTTGTTTATTAGTCAAAAAAAGGGAGAAGGGGGAAATTCGAATTGTCTGGCTTTGTTCCATTTTTTGAATTGCCCTCTGATTATTTTCGTTGTTAATGGGTCTTATCTTCTATATTTCTCTAGAGCAGAGGATGCAGGGGATTATAGATCAGGGATTTTTCTTTTTCCTATCCCCGTAGTTTAGTGGGGTTGAGTGGTTTCAGGGGAGGAGTATTTAGAGTCGTCTCCTCCCCCCGGATCCGCTCTCCCTCTGGCAGTTGAAGTAGACGGCAGCCACGGGTAGTCCGAGGTTGTACAGCTCGGCGAAGTCCCTGGTGTTGAAGTTCTGGCGCCATCCGGGCGGATACACGGTCTGCCTCCCCAGCTGCCGGAACACCACGAACACGAACCTGTGGATTCCCATCGACGGCCTTGGCGGCTCGTAGCACACTATCTCTTGCCCTGCCCAGACACATGTAACATGCCCGTCCGTCAGCACGCGCATAACCCTCGCTGACCCTGCAAATGCGAATGGAATAGGGGGGAATGAACGTTCTGAAGAAGGAGAGGACTCACCGAAGGCTGCCCCTGTAGTGGCTGGAATATCAGTAACCAACCTGTGTACGATAGATAAAAAGAAACCACACAACGATATTCACTTCTCTTCGGTAGGGGGGGTGGTATCAGTCTGTCAGTCAAAACACATTCGAGCATCTCGGAGAAACAGGTTTTCCGATGTCGTACTCGTTGTAATTGTTCGGACAACTAAAAGAGTAGGCTTTTTACATGCCACTTGTCGTGTTCCGATAAAATTTGGTAGACTTGAATTTCTGTGATCTTACCAATGCAGATATTCTCTGAGGTTCGGGTCACTGGGGCTGGGGGCATCCGGGTCCACCATCACCTGCACACAACATAACAAGTAAGCCGAAAGAAAAATGGAAATAAAATAGTGGCCCCATTCCCTAGTGAGCTGGAAATGCGCGAACCAGGGTGTAGAAGGTGCGAAGGTCGTCGCCGCCGATGTCGACACGGGGCTGGGCGACTACCTGAGAAGGCTTGAGCTCACAACCATTGCTGATCTCCCTGTTGTTGTTGTAGAGTACGCGGAGGGGGAGGGATCGGGTGAAAGGGTCGAGGACGTCCCCGATGACCCTCCCGACGACCAACGGATCCCTGTCCCTGTCCCTCGGCATGGCTAACGGGGATGTTACGACGACCGAGGGTGGTGCCAAGTCTCCCCGCGCTTGCGGACAACTTAAGGGAATGTGGGGTGGGGTGTGGTGGGGGGGGGGAATGCAACGTTCCCAGGTTGCACCCTCCTTATATACACAGCACGGAGAGGCCGGGAAGAGGAGGATTCCATCTGCAGTCATAATCATATCAGAGTTCCGTATTACGATAGAAAGTGAGAGGGGACTAAGTGGCCTATTCGAGACCCATTTGTCCAGTTCTTCAAGATCATCCCCCCCTTCCCCAGAAGGAGAAGATTCTGAAGATATTTGGGCGGGGGAGCTCGTCCTGAAATAAACGACTTCATGATATTCATAAACCGGAGGGATTTTCTTCCCACAGAGAGAGGGAATCCTTCTTGATCGTTCTACCCTCTCCTTTATTTTTTATTTTTTTAATCTCTGGGTTCCATCCTGTCAATTCAACAATGGAAGGACAATGAGAACGATGACATTTAAAAATAAAAAACAAGAAAGAAAAGAAAAGGAATAAGAAAAAGAAAAAGCAAAATGGGGCAGGGAGTGGTGGGGGATCCTCTCTCACACCCACAATTTTAATTTTTATTGGATTCAAAGTTCGATCGTTGATTTGAAGGGTAAGTGGTTGGTGGGGTCAGACACATTGTCCGACAGAACATTTCCTAAAATGGAAAGGATAAGCTTTCCCCCCCTCCTCCCCTCCCTTGAGTATCTCCTCTCCTTATCCCCCACCCACCTCCCACACAACACCGACAATTACTACTTCTACTTTCTTATACACACGCAAGTGTTCGCGTAGAAACGGATCACGTTGTGAATATTCGACATTATTACTTACAAAGATTCAGATGCAGTCGCCGGTAAAAAAAAAGATGAATTGAATTGATCAAACAATGTCAAATGATGTCTTACAATAGAATTGAAACGCTTACAGCCCTAAAGTCAAATAAAAATTACTGATGCGGATGATGGTGACGCTGTAGACTTGCTACTGGCGCCATAGACTTGCAAACAGAAAAGGTGGAAACTGATCGCTGGAGGCTTGTGGATGAAATATGGACGAAGGTAGTGGCGGACTTTGAATATTAAGACTACGGTTGTTCACCCTAGTGACGGAACGAAGGCGGGATTTGTTTGTCTGGGTTACGGTTGCTCGCCCGGATGGCGGAGTGAAGGCAGTGCTTTGGTGTCTTGGCTACAGTTGCTCACCAAGACGATGGAGTGAAGGCTGGGATTGACTGTCAGGGTTACGGTTTCTCGCCCCGATGGAGGAAGTGAAGACCAAGAACCCTTGCGAGTTCACCCAGGTCGGGCTCTGGACGCATTTTAACTAAAACTAAAGGGTGACGATCAATGCTAATGTATCTGAGTTTGATTGTCGTCATTTATTAAGGAGGATCTCCTTTCCTTTTATACTAAATCTGGTCGTGCTTGGAGTGCTAGACACGTTCCCATATAATCTTTTCGGATCGTGTTCTCTCAGAAATCATGGTCCTTATCCATGTCATTTATCAATTTAGACTCATGTAGACTTAACGATTGCCCTCATAGATTGGCCTTTACCTGTCTTCTGGTCATAGCGAATCTCTCCTTAGGCCAAAGTTAATTTTAGGCCCAGAATAGGTCGTCATATCAACACCCACTCAACAACAACAATTACTACTACCTTAGCTTCATGACATTAATAAGGAAAATGTATTTTTAAAACTCATATTTCTTTTATTAATGTCAAGAACGAGTTCTTCAATTTTTTCAGATTAACTCGATAAAAAATCGAATTCTTAACATTAATCAAATAAATATGAGTTTAACCAATCTATTTCTCAAGAGATTTTACGAACTAACATTATTAACGAGAAGAAAACTCCTACTTTTATTTTTTATACACACACCCTCAAATATACATTATATCATAATAATAAAATTAGTAGTGGTAAACATCGTCATCATAAGAAAAAACATACTCCTTTCATTCACTAAGAACCGGCTGCCGGAGACGACGTAGTACGAAGACATCCTCCTCTGGAGCCACATAACCCCGTCCTTCGCGAATCTCACACGAAGATATTTTGGTATTCGTCCCTATCACAAAAACCGGATGGGCATCGGCTGGGCTGCACTTCCAAATCCAACCCTTCTTTCCAACGTACGAGATAAAACATAAAAGTAAAAAAGAAAAAGAATGGAATGGGACTCAAATCCAATGATGCCCAGCCCAGCCCAGCCCAGCCCCAATTACCTATCCCCGAAAGAAAATTAATAAATAAAAATAACCACACTCTCCCCAACAAGGAATTTTCATACATGATTGGTGAGGGCTTCATTTTGCTGTGATGCAACAACATCTCTGTTCTTTTCTACCAATTGAGAAGAAATCCAGGTAACATCTTACAATAACATTAAAAAGGCAGGCTGGGTTGATTTGGCTAAATATGTGTGGTTAAGATGTGCATCAAGTTACAATAGCGCCTCTCATCCTTGTATATACACCCACAAAGATTTTTTCTTTAAAGAAAAGGAAAAGGAAAGAAATGGTTCTGAATTCAGCAGGCCATTGCTGAAACTGATGTGAAGTCATCCAAGATATCGGTGGAGGATACCCGGGAGGAGCTCACCCCAAGTTCAGTCCCCCATCTGATCCTCCAGGCCATCAAAAACTACCTCCCCTTCCCATCACAGCATACCGATGCCCCTTGTATCGTGTACAGCATAGACCAACAACAGAGGGACTAAGAAGCAATACCATGGAAAATTTACCATGGGATTCACATCATATAACCCTTCGCAAGAGCTCTGCAGCTCTGTTGAGATAAACAAAAAAGAAACACCTAGTCAAGGAATTAGAATGTCGACTTCGACGAAGCAACGGGCCGAAGTACTCTTGTCGCAATAAAAAAAATTTAAGATGGTTAACTGAAAGGAAAATTTGGTAATGTTCAGAGAATAATCCAACATAATGACCAAGGTGATAGTAGATTACTGAATTCTAAATTCACCGAGGAACTATAATACCAGTGATGTAATCCTACACCAGGCATGAATTAATTTACCAGACTGAGCTCCTTCCTAAATAGCCAGCATGCACGTGATTTAATTATTTGCTTAGGAAAGCTTCGTGATATCTAAAAGCAAGGCCTGGTTTTGACCAGATTAGGAAAGGCAGCAATCAATGTAGGAGCAAAAACACAACGTAAAATTGCAAACCCCATTGTTAGAAATTAGTCTGCCATTTCCAAACTTAATATGCCTATGTGTTGCATGATCATGCTTATCTGTGACCTTTAGTCTGCATACCAAACAAACAAAGATCGCAAGTGTATACCTTATAATGTTTCCATAAAATTCCCAAGCAAATCAGCAAAAGGAACTTTCGTAACCGCCTCTTGCTAGTTCTAACTCGTGGTGTTATACTTCCCTGATCATTCTGTATCAAAGATCTCTTTTCCTGAGGATAATCATCTTCCTTTTTCTCGATACTGATGTATGTGCATTCTTGGTAGAAGCCTCTTTCAGCAGCCAAGGTTGCAACACAAAGGATCGTTGGAAAAACAACCAGGACAAGATGAGGGAGAACAATTACCATAACATCAGGACAGGCAATGCACAGATGATTTCCACTATAAGTGAAATACTCCGGAGCCCAGCCCTTATATGTCATATATCCCTTTCCACTGTTGGTAAAAGTTTGGCCACTACACCAGGGGAACATGAGGAGGAAGAACACATGACAGATTATGCTGAACCATAAAGCTCGTATGGTCAAGATTTCGTGCAAAATCCATGCATAAATCTTCCTATGCATTTATTGGTGATGAAACTTCTATACGAGACCCGATTCTCCGTAATACATCTAAAATGCTATGGGGAGAAGAAGAATGCTAATGATTAGACACAGAGAGGAGCACAGCATCGAGTAATATAAGGCATCCCATTGACGGCCCATGATAAAGAACTCCTTCCATGTCCATTTGACTTGAGTAGTAAGACCTTCCACAGAAAATGGCCTCAGATCACTCAAGCTTGATTTTCAAGTGTCATCAGTCACCTCCACCTGAATCCAATATCAATCAGGAGATAGGTCTTCAAAAGCATTGTAATTCCAGGGAGAACTATACAAGCCACTACAGAAAAAATTGGAGTGGCATAAAAAACAAGAGCACAATAGTTCATTGGACGAAGGAACCATATATTGGCATTTGTATTTGTAATATACTGATGATGATGACGTAAATCGTGAGTCCAATGGAAAGTTCGGCATGACGATGGTTTCTTGAACACCCGGCATCAAGTCCGTGTCCAAATATGAGACATGGTCATCATCAATGGCCAAAATACGCAAGGCTCTGCTCTTTCTCCAGTCACCCATCTCCCATTCCCAGAACTCCTCAAAATGGGACCCTCCTCTGGAACATGAATCGGTCATAGTTGAAGGACTGTTGTGAATGTTTAACGGAAAAAACTCATTCTTGATAGAAGAATATCCAGAACTCAAATGATGATGTATGCAGATGCCCACAGAGATAAGCAGACAGGGAATGACTGAGGAAAACATATCTGAGTCTCTTCCCCAAATCAGAGGCAGCAGAGAAAGAAAGTGGGAAATTCGGCTCTTATTCTTAACCAAAACATTTAAGGACAACAATAACAAAAGAACAGTAGTTGTCCTATGCCCGAAAGACAACTTTGTCACTGATTTGGATGGCATAAAATCCCACTGGGAAAGCTCCCCGTCTAATTCATATAACAGTTGGTCAGAAGGATGGCCAAAGAGATTTGTCGGGCCTCGCACGCCCACCGACATCGCGCTATCAAGTCCCACAAACAGATGTTTCCAATCCTCTGTCTGCTTGAACAAGAATCAAAAGCATTAACGATGAAATGCGGCAAGAAATGCATCTACAATCAGAAAAAGAAAGAACTTGGAAAGCAATAAATAAAAGGACTTGGAAATGGTTATCTGTCGGCTAAATCAACTCAAAAGTTGCCGATAAAGAACTAAAACTTCCAAGATATGAGGAAAATATCAACATCTCTCTGGAAATATCCTTTTTGGTAGGTTTATATTTGGTGGGAAGCATTTTATAAACTACAACACTGAGGAGTACACGGAATCAATTAAGAGAAGAACTACAAATAACTATTGCATGAAGTTAATGAAGAGAAGAATTGCAAATAACTAGTGCACGTGGTAACATATTCCTGAATCCTTAATGCTTCCGATCACTATGAAATTAGCCTTGTTCGTAGGGGCACCCAAAATCATAGCTGATCATTCGGTATACACTAGAAGGGGAAATCAGAAATTGGAGAATATCTGTGTAACGACAAGGAGCTTCAATCAGAGATGTAGCATCGCACAGCTAACTGGGCAGACAGACTGAAGAAGTCCCACAGGAAGCAAATTTGAATAGCTTCAACATTCATAAAATGCACTTCAAGGTAACTTCCCTGCTTATATTCCCAGCACAACAATCAACTAAAGACAAAATCATCACCAATCTGAGTCAATACCACGAGAGTGACGCTGTTGACGGTGCCATTCCTCCTTGACCGGCCATTGACAATGTACTTGGCTTAATAATCCAACGGCCCTCCGTGAAAAGGGACTCCGAAGCTATCGTGATTCCCCCTGACATCGTAGATCAAGCTCCGATCGATCCCGCTCCGACTCGCCACGTCATCGACCACGTCCCCATACTCAATCCACTCCGCCTCGTCCTGCTTCATCGTGAGCAGGTCCTCGCTCTTGCCATTGGTGAGGTCTCCGGTGATGAGGACGAGCGAAGGGTTTCTGATCGAGAGCGCCCGCACCGCGTGGCTGGCGAAATCGCGCGCCAGGTGGACGCTGAAGTGGGGGTCCGAAAGCTGCACCACGCATACCAAGCCCTCTGGCCCTCCCGCGACTTCCTCCACTACCCCGGTCGTCGCCGTTGTCAGCCATAATGCAGCAAAAAATCGTCGCTACAGCCGCCGTCAACATCAACTATCGTCTCTACTTCTCCTCCGTCGTGAACCCGACGGTCTCGGAACAAAACTCGGTCCTGACGCCGGAAGTCTCCGATTTATTTATAGTTTCAGTCCAGTCCATAACTTATGATAGTTCGTGATTTGGTCCTCGAATTCTCGTGTCAGTTACGTGAAAATCCTTCAATCCCAACCGACCACTGCTGTAAAAGTAGAAAAATACATGCAAGAGTTTTGTACGGATAGTTTGGGCATGTTTGGAAAATCCCTATTCCAATTTACAAAAAAGACAATTTTCAAAACGCGCCTTAAAAACGATAAATCGAATATTTTCGAAACTTCGATCGTATTTCGTAAATTCTTTTTAAAAGCAACGATAGATTCTATATCCGTATAAAGCTCATAGATGCGAGGCCCAGAACTCATGGATGAAACTAGCTTTGTATCAGGACAACGTTATAACAAGAAAAATATTTCAAAAAAATAAATTTTAAAATTTATCAAATAACATCTTCAACTCAATATTAGAAATATCATAGTTTTAATTTACCAAAAACTCGATATTTCGAACACAAAAGGAACACGATCTTTTGCCGAGTTCAGCCAGACATTAATTAACGAATTTTAAAATTATGTTAAGTGAAATATTTTTCCGAACACTATTTGATAACAAAACTCATTCTTTATTCAAGTTCACAGCAACGGCAGGCTCACATCATAACTACGCAACCTTCTTTTTACATAAACATGTATTGAATAATCATGATTACACATACTACCAACAGTCCTAACTATACCGACGGCACTGTTAACATTAGTATGTTTAACAAATAGTTTTAAGAGACCTGATACACAATAAGTAATAGAAAGAGAGGGCCCCAACCATCGGAAGGCTGACGAATAGGAAAGAGACCCTTCTATGAAAGGGAGCGCAACCTGGACTAATATTAGATGATGTGACTAAGTAGCTGTAACCATCCCTACTGAGCTCTACATGGTTCAGAACTCCGACTTCATGAGAATGGAGCGAGGCGTCACGATTATGCTGTCATAAGGCTGTCGCTGCTCCACTTGGATGTAATCCCTCGTCTTAAGTACCTGAGAACCGGTGAATTTCGAACTCAGGTAGAATATTTGTGGATTCACGGTAATCCGAGGAAAATGAGCGGAAATGCCGGCAGGCCAGATATTGGAACCCGTAAGCATACCAATGATTCGAAGAACAGCCTCGACGCCTCCTTACGTGTTTTCCCTGCCACCAAATTGTCCACGACAACCACCCTTCTTCCCTGTATTTCTGGGAGTCTCTCCTTCTGAAAAAGAGACTGGAGATACTTGGCTACCCCTCTGGAAGAAAAAATATGAAAAAGAAAGCAAGTTCAGATGACCGGGAAAGCACATAAAGGATTGCACCGGCTTTTTTAGTATAATAGACACCACATTGTATTAAGGCAGGCAGCAGCCAAACTGGAAAAGCATATGATTTGTCTAGAACTGTCAGTAAATCGCAGAATTCGGGCTATGGTGTTCCCATATCTTGAATGCAAGAATAACCTGGTTCTAACGGACCACCCCCGGTTTTCAAGAAGTTGAGGATCATCAGCATCTATAGTGCCATCATCAGCCGCGGCATCATCGTCGTCATCCATGTTCAGAAATTCTAATTTAAATATTGCAGAGGCATCAGTTCAGATTATGCGGGGTGGAAGAATTTAACAAAAGCAGTAAAGAATGAGCCCTTTAAAGAGAAAGAACCTGTATCGTTCATGGCCATTGTATCTCCAAAGTCCTGCATGCATAAGATATGTTTTAGCACAGGCATATGTTATCTGCTAAAGTAATCAATTTAGCAACGGAATTGCCACCAACAGAAAGCAACAAAAATATTTTTGGAGTTTCAAGGACATTAACATGGACACATACAACAGAAAAACTAAAATTGACCATTTTCTCTAAAACATGTACTTCAGACAGAGCCCCCATCTACTCAGTCAAAAAATCTCTTCATCTACCCAGAGCAAATGCAGTAGATAGCAACAATTGAATCATCATTCATTTATGTTGAGTAATGTGCACTTTCTTCCATAATTGGTGTAAAAAGCATGACGTCAACAAAACAGTCGGAAGCAAATAATTTCTTAGTTTGGAATGCGGGTAAGGAGGAACAACATATGGAAGAAGAGATGAGAAAATAATAAAACTATTGGGTAATACATAAGAAGCCATGAGTTTTAATACGGGAGAAAACTTACAGTGTACAAATCGACAGCAGAGTTCCCAACACTAGGGATTTCCCCATCTCTACTACAATGAGGGTCAAAGCAACTCGTGCTTTCTTCATAACCTATGTGTCCATTATGTACCAAGGAGTGACCAAAACCACCTTGAAATTCAATTGGATTTTGATCGTATACCAACTCCCGAATATTCTGCTCCAACAGCAGATCACCATGGTTATGAATGTCACCCTCCATGCCGTTAGCAGGAAAGCAAGAAACTGTCGCCGCAGTAGCTCCGTAATACTCCCTAAAGCCATCTCCTCCCACAGAAACCTCCTCTCCCATTTGATGCATAGATTCAACCCCGGGATTGACCCTAAATGCAGTTTCTTCTGCATTGTTGGAACATTTTCCCATTATTAAACCTCCTTTAGAGGAGTCATTCTCAGAACATTGAGCATCTGATGTTGTTGGTTTAGGCTGGTCTGCACTAATGCATGCACAAGCACCACCACAAACCACTAAATCTAACTTCTTAGCAGAACTTCCAGCGTAACTTTCTGCATCTTCAGGCATAATAGAAGGAAAAGTCGATGTTTCAGGCCGGGAAATAGTGGCATCATTTTGTAAAACTGCATCAACTCTTCCCGCATCCAATTCCATTTCATTTACGTTGTCCACATGCTCTTCTTGATAATTCAGCTCTTCAGGAATACCGGCGAGAGGAACAAGGCCAACATCTTCACTCTGTTTTGGCTCAGAACATGATACTCTCTCAGTGAGTTCTGGGGCTAGCCCATCTTCAATGAATTGAGTGTCACTGCTGGGTCCAATTTCAATAGGCTCATGCAGTGAATCTACTCCAACAGCAGGAGTAATAGTTTCAGCTGGTTCCAAAACTATGGTCTGACTTAGGTCATATGCCTCCTTATGTAGATTATGTAGTTCCAATGAGAAACCTGAGAGTAAAAACTTGACAAATTGTAGACATTACTTCATGACAGATTATGCATCAGATGCCAATCAGAGAGTACAGATTTACCTGTAAAGATTGGTTCACTAAATATTTCCTCCCCTAAAAACTGTCTTTGGATGGAAGATATTTCTGGGAGGGTGCAAGGAGCTTTCTTCCGTATACGCCGCAGATCTTCCGTATTCGTTAACTGTTGCCGTATAGCACTATGGACAAATCCAAAAAATACTTAAGCAAAGACAAAGCAAAAATATTCCTCAAAATGTATGAATCAGAGATAATTAACAAATATGTACAACTTCCAGGTAAAGACAAACAGACATACTCGCCATGTAAGACCATAGAATCATCGACAGCAACCTTCCTCTTATGGGCAGCAACACGCTGAGTAATCCGCTGGCGCTTGGAGAGGGGCAGTTCAGAAGTTGCTGGGCTAGGTTTCAATTTCAAAGCCGAAGACCTTTTCCCCACTAAATAAGCAAACAAATAGAACACAAAATTCAATCATTACTGTGAATCAATGAAAATTAATTATGGGAAAGAAACCGAATGGCGTCCAAAAATAAGTACATCTCTATGGATAATTAGGCAAGCAAGAGGCTAGTTGCTACCTAGAATGGAGGATAATAAATCGTCGTCATCCGGAACTGAATCCAGAGTTCTTTTAGAAAAACTCATCTCAGATGATACTTCAGTCAGCGTACTTTCAGTAAGGCTCCGTTTCTTTCCTGAAATATTTGTCATATTTGCATTACCCCTGTGATCTTCAAGGAACTCCTTGCCAGGGGTGAAATCTTCAAGCATTGTATTTACTCCATCACCAGGATCACCAGCTGCCAGCATTGTCTCGGTAGGTGGTTCCCCCATCTGGATATCATCTAAATCTGGATTAATACAGTTAGCGCCAAGGGCCTCCTCTATGACTTTGCCATGCAATAAATCTTGCTTTCCTCTATCATCTTCCTGGATCACATTATGGAGATTCGAGTTCTGGCAATTCATTGATTCATCCAATGTACCATTTTCTAAATTGGAAGGCTTAAGTGCACTGTCTGGAGAATCAAAGGTGGCATCTCTTTCTTGGAGATTATCCACATCCTTTCCAGCTTCTGCGGTGTTAAAATAATCCATTAGAACAGTCAGAGATGTAACATTTGCATAACTAGATGTCACAGGTTCAGAAAGAATTTTTCAGAGTAAAAGAAGATGAATTATCACCATTGTCTGATATATGCTCATTCATGAAAGGCTGTGAAGTTCCCTCTCCACTAGTTTGCAGGATGCGCATCTCCACAGCATTATCCTTGGCATGAATCACTGGAAGCAGCCTCTTTATGGTGAGCAAATCTCTCGAAAGAAGCAATCCACAGTTATGATATACATAAAATACTGAAACTCTATCTACCTTCATCTGCATCAGAGGCCACGAACTGAATATCAGAGTTGAGAGTCTCTTTAACACTGGACAAGTTTGCCTCTTTAACTAATCCAGGAGTTGCTGGGGCCTCTGCATATTCAGGGGGCTCAGAATCGACAGTTGTAAGTTCAATCTGCACCAGATAGACCAGATATCTGAGTTCATATAAACTGGAAGTCAACTAATTTGGGAAAATTTCAACCATGAGACAGTTTCAAACTATACAATAACCTGCTTGTCACTTGCATCATCCAGCACATATCCCAGAACATCATTTCTTTCAAATTCATCTTCCTCCTCTTTTGGTGTTATTGGATGAGACGCAAAATTATTGCTGCGGCAAAAGATAATATCAGAAATTATGTAAGAACCATGTTAAAAGCTCAAAGTGGCATTTTCCTTTCACCAGAAATGAAGGAACTATGCCATCTTTAAGATGTAGATTTATTAAGGAGAAAACAAGAACATACTGTGATTCACCATGCTCTGTTTCTTCAACCTTCTGCAAGAAAGCCTCCTGCAATTTATGAAAAAAGAAATTTTGAAATGAAGTTCGCTACTAAAATGAAGGTTTGCAAATGATAACAGCACAGTGAGAGAGAAGAAATCACTTCCCCCAATGGGAGAAGACAAACAGACTAGAAAGAAACACAAATGTCCAATATTACTGCCACTCATAAAACCCTCCCAAGAGAGTTCGCTGATCAACCTCCCCTTACCCCAATAACAAAATAAATAATACCTCATCAAGGTCAAGATTAATTTCACAAGTGCCTCCGTCTCCAAAGCGCTCTGTGCACAAGACACCGAAAAATGAAAACGCTCTGCGCAGTCGATCATACACTACGAAACTTTAAAACCCAACAAAAGTAATGGTAAGGAAATGACCATCAGGTCCAAATTGCGAGGAGTAGACAACCCCCTCCATGGTGTCTTGAAGTGTAATTTGTTCCCTTGCACTAACGTGATGATCAACATAGTTTCTGCACAAAAACATGTAAGAGATCAAGGGAATTTTACCTACTTATTTATATAAGGAATTTTCCCTAAATCTAAACATCAAGGTAAGAAAGCAAAACCACACTTCAACCTGAATTTTAGTCAAACATCACAATGCATTTCCATATGAGCAGAATCCAATGAAAAACTAAATTGATACTAACCCTTGGAACATTTCATTTTCTGGGAGCTCAAAATCATCTAGATCAAAAGTCTCGGGTAGGGTAATGGAGTGATACGGGGCAGTAGATTCTTCCGGAGGCAAATCAACAGCAGTGGACCGAAAGGCCTGCTTTATCTTAAGCAAGGCCTCACTGCAATCGTCAAAAAGGTAATTCACCTTTCTTGAGTAAATTCTCACCACACCAAGCAATAGATGGCTAGATAACCTAAGAGCAATCGGCACCTCCGGGAAAATAATTGAATCTGAGCAAAGAGGAGAAAACAATTAGAACGCAATGTGGAAAAAACCTTGAAGAAAATAATTTCATCAAATTGATCTCCATTTCAAAGATACTTTTCAGGAAACTGTCTGGCATGCCTCGAGTAAAAGAATGAAATTAGCGCAGCCACTCAGATTGTCATTTCAATCATTTTATGAACCGGCACAAGCCATGGAGAACATGCTCAATGAGAAGTATTGTAATGATGCTTTGACGGATTCTCCAAAAAAAGGTGAAATTCCAAATAAAGACATTCTATCTCAGAGTTTACCAAAATCGCAGTAAACAGTCTAAAAGATTATCGAAATTCAGGAAAAGGCACTTAATTAAAGTGTATCTTCTAATTAGTAACAATGCCCCAACTCAGTACGCAGACTACTTAAAATTAAAAAAAAAAAGACCAAATATAGACCCAAAAATACGTCGCAGGGTCTAAAAAGAATCCAAAACTAGGCAAAGGACTAGAAATCCGGCAATCACTCTCTCAGCAGAACAAGAGAAAAAGGGAGAATCAACTCACCCACGGAGACACCGATATCAGTATCAGCCACCTGATTCTTCCGAAGCTTACGCTCCAAATGAGCAGCAATCCATATAGTCCCGAGGGGACCTTTCTTGGCCAATATAAACTGCGAGTAAAACATCTCCACCCCCCTCCTCTAAGAAAAGATAAACACAAAAGGAAACAATCCAAACCCTAAAACCGTCACACGAAATCTCCCCTTAAATCCATCTCCAAGGACACGAACTCTCAAACCCCCAATTCACCCCCCTCATGATCAAAACCCTAGATTTTCCCAGCAGGGGACACCTCCCCGAGATCCCTCGCAGAACCCGGAAACACAAAGGGGGAGATCCTTTCTTGCTTCCCCGACCTCAAACCAACAGCCACCAGCTCAATTGAACTCCCCCAACCCCCCGCGTAGCGCAACGTGGCAGGGGTCGACCGCAAGCAGAAAGAGCAGCTGAATGACTCCTCCCAAGTCCTCCCCTTCCAACTCCCCGTTACCTCCTCATCTTCTATCTACTATTTGTTAAGCTCGAAATTTGGTAAGAACTTCCCGATGACGACTTCAGCTCCAGCTCGATTTCCTACTGACGCCGTTTGAAAAAAGCACGACTCTTTGCGAAGCGAAGCGCCTTTCGATCCGGCTCGATTTCGAACCAGAGACTGTGATCCTGTGCGACGCGGGCTCACGTGAGGCTTACGAGTTCCCATCTAGCTCGCACCAATAAGAAGAAGACACGTGTCCGTGGGAGCTTGTTGAGAAACGAGACTACCAAACTCTCTCCGCATTAATTTCGGTAGGCTAATGAAAATTCGACATTAATTAACTGCCTCCTTTTAATGGAGTAAATGTAAGTGACTTTTACGGATAAAGTAAAAAAAAAAAAACACGGCATTTTTCCATTTCGAAACCAAAACAAGGCATTTATGAGTCAAATGTATGAGAGCGAACAAATCCAACTCATTCCCTGATCACATTTACAAAATCCCCTGGTAAGATGCCATCCAACGTTAGACATATATAAATTCGCTCCTAAACCTTCAAAGCGGACATGAGAAGCCTAATATCTGCATAAGTCCCCTTTCGAAGAAAGATGAGGGAGCATTTCGGTTCGATCTTCTGGTGGAACTACGAGTCCGATTTCTTTTCCTCGATCGTGTCTTCGTCGTGGTCGATCTGGCTCCCAATCTTGACTATATCCTCCACCAGGATGCGCCCCTCTGCTCGACCACAGAAAGAAAACATGAGAGACGCGTAGGGGTAAGGCAAGGCGAAACAAAAGGCGGGTTTTACGTCTCTATCACGAACTTCTCATTTGAGGCAGAAATGACAAACACGGGTAAGACCCAAAGTAGATAGATAGATAGATCGGATATTAATGCCCGGATGAATTTTCCAGCGAGCTTTCCGTCAACATAGGTTTTCTATTTTGGTAATCTTCTTTCTAGGAAGCCTCAGCTAATGCAACTGAAAGCAGAGATTATGTTGGCGGGTCGTCACTGACCTTGGTCTTTGGACAGATTACTAATAAGTTCCTTTATGCCATCTTTGCCGAGGGTGTCTTTGAGGAACATAGCAGCATTTGCAACCTCCTCAGGAGTCACTTTCCCATCGTAATCTCTGGAAAATTTAAGCAATGAAGTTGCGTGGAAATTAAACATCCGAAAACTTAAGTCGACAAATCTCAAAGAGCACGAATCATAAATATTGGTCATAGCCAGAAATTAGAGGATCGAAGAAGCATCCAGTCACTAACTTGTCGAGCAATCTCCATCGGTCACCAATTTTAGCATCAACGTCATCAATTTCTTTTTCGAGATTATGGAGCATTGTGTCAACCTGCAATGGAGATGAAAGCACATCATCTTTGTAATGTGAGTGATTGCTACAGGGGTAAATCTACAAGTTGATTGAGAGTACCCATGCGGAATGCAATGCCTACTAAAGCTTTCTCTTACCCTATTTATGAGGACAGAAGACACCTTATCACCGAGAGACGTCTCAACAGCGAGGTCGCTGTCCTCTCTAGCAGCTTTATAAGCTTGCTTAGCTTCTTCTTCGCCTTCTGAACCCTCTTTTTCAACCATATTGTTGTATAAATCAATCTGCGATTTATAGGGAACATAAAATGGATAAATAAGAGGAACACCCCTAAGAAACTAATCATTTGAATTCTCACAGTAGAAAAATACCTCCTTTTTAACAAGCCTTAGGAATTCTTCTCTCTCCCTACTGACAGACTGAATAGCAAACCCAAACATCAGAGGAAATGCAAATGAACTTCATACTAAATCATATTGACAAAAGCCAGAGAGCTCTTGGACATACAGATGCTGATGCTAATACAGCCAATGCACGGCTGAGCTCACAAAGTTGCTCATGTTTCTCCAGTGTTCTCAATCTTGCCTGCTCTCCTGCATCAGAAGGAGCCACAGGGCTTTCAAAAGATGGTTCCTTCTGGCTAACAGCAGATTCTTTCATTTTTGCTTGCTCCTCTTCTTCCTCTTCTTCCTCCTCCTGCATAAGCCATACACTGCTACTATTACGTACCAGCTTCCAAAGCATTTGGCAGACAAACTAAAATATTCTAGGAAATCAAAAGATATAAGAAATTAAACTGGAAAAAAAAGTCCAGCTGTCGACCTTTATTAATTCCTCCTGCATTTCTAAGAACTCGAGCTTTCTCCTCCTTTCAGCAAGGGAATCCTCAGATGGTAGGGTTGTCACTTGAACAGTATCCACAACCTCATCAGGAAGCGATGATAGAGTGGCTTGAACAGCTTCTTCTGGCCTAACCTTTCCAGATACAGAGAAGGCTCTGGGGAACAAGGACATCACATAAATAACAATTGAAGTAATAGATAAAAAAAACATTCTAATAACTTGGAAGATACCTTGAAAGAATAAGGAGAGAAGATGGCAAAGAGTGGTTGAGTGATAGGTCCAGCCAATCACGCAGCTGAAAACACATGTCACAGTTCAAATCTGAAGCCATCTTGGGCAGGCCAGAAAGCAAAAAAAAAGTTTGGGCTATAGCAGAGAAGAAGGTATGCTGTAGTAGGACCTGTTGTCTCATTTCTTCAACAGAAAGTAATCCTAATAAGCCTCGGTATCTGCATGCTTGGCGAAGCTCAGCTTCTGAAAGTGATTCAACACCTTCTGCTTGAATCATTCTATCATCATTCTTGATCCTACCAAGCATGGTAACACAACAGTGGTCAATTCAATTGAACCGGATCTTTTCCTCATTTTTTGAAACTTCTTTCATGTTCAAATAAGAGGTAGGCCATCTTAAGAAGAATAAAATCAAAGCTTTCCGCAGACTGTCCTGCACAGTCAACAAATTCATGGATCCAGTTGAACTGTCTATCAACAACTCCAACGACTATTTTAAAGATGACCTAACAGATTTAACGAAAATCAAATGCTAAGTTACTGCTCCTAGCTTGCAGGGAGTCAACAATAAGATTATTATGGAAAAGTTTAGACATCCTTCTTACTCTCGTAATCTATTTCGGAGCATAAAACGCAAGTATGCATCAGTCCCAAATGGTTGGATTCCCATATATTTGCACATGTTCACTAGTCGAGGCCTGCAACAAGGACACTAGTCAGCCAGGTCACATCATATTTCCAACAATCTGATGAATGAAGTAGATAAATGGGATTGTCGACCTGCTGATGTTGTCTAATGTTAGCTCATCATTGAATAACTTAGCAAAGCTAAGAATTTCTTCATTGGAAACGCCTGCACCCGTCCTAACCTGGTCAGGAAAAAGAAGGATGAGATTCCTTCCCCAGGGAATCAAAATGGAAAGATCCTCTCACCTTGTTCAAGAACTCATCAAGATCTTCAGCTGTCTTCTTAATATCTCCACTTCGTGAATTTTGAATCTCCTTAGCCATTTCTCTCACTGTGTCTTGGAGAAATTTGGCATATTCAATTCTTGCATTCAGACGCCTTTTAAGTGCCTCCTACAATCCCAAACATTCTCTCGATGTTAGAGCTGCCTAGATAAACAGCAGCATGTGATGCATATTGGAAAATAAAAGGGGTGGAATATTTGACTTTAACCGGGGCATCGGCACGCATACTAGGACTAACTGTATGTTAATCCTCATGTGAACCAACTACTTTGCAGAAAGGACGGAACAAGTGAAGCTACCCAGACAATTTCCTTTGAAGTAAATTTGAGTGCAAAAGTATCGCACTGAACAATCTGTTGTGATATGAATCTACAGTCAAAGTTTTTATAAGCCTAGGACAAAAGAGTCGATGATGCTGCAGACTTATGATTCATTAAAAGTTCAACCCTCAGCTCACGGGTACCCTGATTTCCCATTCACTGCATTTCGTGAAAGACTAGCTTGATATAATAAAAGTACATATTCAAGGCACATCTCGAAGAGTAAGGCTTACCTCTTCTTTCATCTTGTCCTGGAAGGTCGATGGCAACATGTTGGGAAAGAGTTTCAAGAATACAGGCAGCAAAAACTCCATGAATGGAACTATAATGAACACCGCAAAAGGAACTAGCCTGAAAATGTCGGCTGTGGTACGTGTTAGCTGTTGCCTCTCCCTTCTGGACAGACTCTTTCCATTGGCAACTTTTACGAGCAAACGTGAACTAATTCTAACATCAGCCCAGAGTAACTTAGTGCCCAGCCAATAGTGCTGTATAGTTGATTTGAACTCGTCCTTCAAATGCCGAATCTTTACGGCCCAGTCTTCCCTGAACCAAACGAAAACCTATAGTACAAAGACAAGCACATCAACCGGAACAACAATCACAAGCGTACGGAAGAAAAACCTGCTCATCGAAGCAATGACTCGCAGAGCAGGACCGATGCCCAAGACCCTAGCCCATAGTCTCTGTAACAAGGACTTATCAATCACACTGGATTCTTCGATCTGTTTGGCCTTGGCTTTTGCCTTAACAGAACTAAGCCCTTCAACCGCCTGGTCGCATTCCTCCGGCGAAGCTTCCTTCACCTGCTTAGGAGCGGCCTGTTCCTTGTCCTTCTTCACCTCCTTGGTTGCCGCAACCGAAGCATACCGCACAAACTGCGACCCTTCCGAAATCTTCCCCCCAACTAAACACCAATTACCCCTACCAACTCCGGCCACCGATGCGGCACCGCTTTTACAGCCAGGGACCAACGAAATAAGCCCTAAATCCGATCCACGGCAAGCATTTCCAGACCGCGGAACCAATCCCGGCAGGATTTTGAATCCGGCACGGTCGGCAGGGGAGCAACCCCGAAACGAGGGACGAGGGCCGGCACCCAAAAGCAAGGGGAGGCGACGCCTCTCCCGACGCAAAATCGCAGAGGAAGCCATGGTCGAAGAGTCGGTCACTGAACCGTCACCCACCGGATCACGGACTCACGTAGTTTTCTCCCATTCAAACCCGATCAATCAACGGAAGAGACGGAACAGCAGCACTGGACACGCAAACACAACAAAATCAATGGGTGCGATGCGATCAGCTGAAGATGGAAGCTCCCCTCCCCAGTTGATCTATTAGTATTAGTGTTAGTATTATTATTTTATTAGTCAAAGGGAGGGGGCGCTCTAGAGTCGCCGGTCCCGGTGGTTGCCCAAAAAATCGAATATACTCTCTCGTGGTGCGTTTAGTTTCCGGAACCATGAAGGAACATTCCGTCCCTTCGACCGAAGAAATACCGACTTTAATTTTTATTTACGGGACTCCAAGAAGTGAAATGGATTTTGTTTCTACCGGTCCATTTCCCCGCACTTACTTTTTCTTACGCCTAAAACCATCCCGTTACGTAGTCGTGAAATTTAAAACTCGCTTTAATAATTTTTTTTTAAATATAAACCGTACAAACCTTCTATCATCTATCTATACACAACAAACTCGACTTTTGTACGAAAATACGGTTAATTTTTTAAAAAAATTACGAAACACGGTCCCAATTTCGTAAAATACGGATTTACCGTCGAAGGGACGCGTTTTGAAAACGCGCCTTTCGTGTATCAAAGGAATGGGCGGGTTTGGGCATGCAGGCAGAGCATGAGGTCGCGGTTTCAAAAGGCGCCCTCACGTAGGGGCGGGTTTTCCAACACTTGGAGAAGGCCCCTTGGAACAAACTCGCCCCCTTTTAGACATTACTAGTTTTCTAAGGTTTTATGTATGATATTACTGTTCTTCTTTTATAATATGGATTGTTTCGAAGTTCGATAGTTTGCTTATTATGTTGTTGAAACAGGGTTTCTAATATAGTTTGTAAGTGTGTAGTAATGTCTAAAACCCGCCCTTTGTGCATTCCCCGAAAGGGCCTTCTCCAAAAACCCGCCCCTGCATGAGGACGCGTTTTGAAACCGCGCCCTCATGCTGTGACCGGATTCCGCATAGGGGTGGGTTTTGAAAACCCGCCCCTTCTTTTGATACACGGAGGGCGCGTTTTGAAACCGCACCCTCTTTGTAAATCGAAGGGCGCGTTTTCAAAACGCGTCCCTTCGACGGTAAAACCGTATTTTACGAAACTGAGACCGTATTTCATAAATTTTTTTAAAACTAACCGTATTTCCGTACAAAACTCCAACAAACTCACGTTATAAACTCGCATTCTTGACATTCGTAACACACTTCTTCTCTTTATTAAATGCATCCACCTCTTCATCTTATTGTTAATATTATAGCGCTGAGAGCACCAACTTTGCTTTATTGGCCGCGTCCATCTTTCCCTCCAACCCCAGCATTGCATTGAGCTCTCCCTCGAATCGCTCCATTACGCCAGTCGGCAGGCATACTGGCACCACTATCCCATCCTCCCCTGCCTTGTTCTTGAACGGTATGTAGAAGCTCGCCACCCCGGGATGGCCCCAACTCCTCCCTTGGCCGGCCCGCCATACTTGGGCCTCCCCCACCCAAAGTCCACGTTATCAAACTCGACCCTCGTCATGTCCGACACCAGGTAGCTCCTCACCACTGTGAAGTGCGGCCTCCCTCTTGCTACCATGAGGTCCGCCAGGGACCTCATGTACTCCTCCATTATGCTAGCCTTAGCCTTCTTATCAGCTCTAGTGCGTAGCCCAGAGGGTTTCCTGCACAATTTCCCCGCTGTTGTGACCGCCATAAGGAATGCGAACAAGTTGCCGTAGTTGTACGCTCTGGAAGTGACCGCTGGACAAGCCGGATCCAAACACGTCAGAAATCTCTAGCACTACGAGCAACTAGTACTCGGAGGTTCGTTGTGTGGTCGCCGTATGAATGAAGAAAGAGAGGAGAAGGCAGTGGACATACACAGAAAGCACTTATGGATGCCATCGACGATGCCTGGAATGCTTGAAGATAAAGAAAACAATATGTCCGTCGATAGAGAGGTGTGTGTATAATGTCTAAAAACAACTATTGATACTAAGCTAGACCTATGTATGTACGGTGATGAAATATTATTAATATATTATGCGTCCTTGTTGCTAGTCTTCATGGAATATCTCATTTCCATTTGATCAATTTTGGCAACAATTCCTTCCATGTTTTGAGACTGTCCGGAATCTTCCCATAACCGTTACTGATTGACCGGATCGTCCACTAGCCTTCGTCGTAGAGTTTCCCCACTCATCCAGTTGAGTGTCGTTTGATCACCTCGTTGACCCTCGTCGCCTGATACCCCCGTTGCTTGGTAACTGCTTTGCCCGCAAGCCTTCGTCTGGTGTATTTCCACAGTCACCTCCTTACTAGACTTCTTGTACTTCGGGCCTGCATTCTGAACCGTTGATTCATATATGGCGCCGAGATCTGTGGCCTAGAATTTCTGTAGCTAAACAGTAGTACCCCACGGGCAGCGGTGGTTCGAACTTGGCCTGGGAATTGACCATGCAAAGCATGTGCACCTCCTCGTTTGGGTCAGCCTCGAGCGCTTTGGTTCGACATCGCCAGAGGCACGAGTTGAGGACCTCAAAGGTGGAGCATCCACGGAGGTGCGGCGAGACAGAGAGCCACATGGGTACAATTTCGGCAGCATCGAAGAAGAATGAACGGTGGGTCATGTCGTCTAGCGGGATGATCGTCCCCTTGGTGTCCGGCACCTCGTCAAACTCACGGTGTGTGCAGTTGACCCGAGGAGGGTCCCTGGCTTCCAGAAGCTCCCTCCGCCAAACAGGGAGGACGAAAGGTGCTGCAGCGCCCCGGGCCAATTCTCCAACAACGTTCATGAATTGGACGAGCCCTTGAGCATCGGTCATGGTGTGGTTAAGTCGTGTGGCTAAGATAAATCCTCCGCACCGGAGACGTGTCACCTGTAAGAAGTCAGCTACTCGGCTTAAATTACCGTAAACAGGGGGATAAGACCGACGAAATCGTGCGAGGTGTGATTAATCAAGAATTACCTGAATAAGCAACAGGGGCGCATTGAGGACCTCAGCAGAGCCGGGAACATCGAACAGGAGCTCCTCCAAGCAAGGGAAAGGAGGCTGGAGCGTGTTGCCAAACTCCTCGAGCGTAACGTCTGCATCGGCCTCAATGAACAAGACTTCGTCCCTGGTGCAGTCCACCATCAACTTGCTCAGCAACTCCCTGAGCCGTCCAGCAAACGGGTAGTAGTAAACAAGCGCCTTGGACAGGCCATCCCTAATGGTCCAAACGGGTCCTTCTCCTGCATGGACGCACCACACGGGTAGAAATGGATGGAGGGGATGTGGAAGAGGAGGTCATCCTGGTCGTCGATGTCGGAGAGCCTCTTGAACTCACGAGGGGTGAGCTGGGCAAGGCGGACAATCTCGGGCTCATGCCTTGTCACCGCGAACGTCAGTGTGTCGCAGGGGACATTTGGAAGTGTGGAGTGGCTGAGTCTTCCTTTGCGAATGTGCGCCTTTCTAGCACATCAATCATATTGGACTGATTATACTACCGGCATTTCTTAAATTGGTTTGTGGAGTGTATTTGTATATGAGGCACAAACAATCCAACAACGCTGCAAATTTAAATCAATAGCTGTTAAACGTGGAAAATTTATTCGACCTGTAGAGTTCGGTCGGTGCGGGAAAGGTTTGATGCAAAATAACATTGAGCCGTAAAATATCTCGCTTGCATAATAATTTTTAAATTTTTTTGTATAATAATTGTTTAAAATAAAAAAATATAATATGTCACGTTTAACATTTTGGGTTTCAGATTCAACGCGAGAGTTTCTTGACAAATGGTGATGAAAGTTAGAGTGAAGTATTTAATTAAATTTCATTTTGTATTTTGAAATTTTGAAAGTTAAACATCTTCATAAATTTTGAAAGGCACTGTGATTGTTTAATTTTACGAGTTCGATTTAAGAGTAATTTTTTTTTCTTCAAATTTTGAGAGTTAACATCTTCATAAATTATTTTTCTCACTTGAAAACAAAGGTCTTCACGAGTATCATCCAACCATGGGTCCTGGACAATGGAAAGGCATCACAATCAGGAGAGTGCTCATCGAAACTAAAAGAAAAGTCCAAGCATCCCCGATACCAGATCACATGGTTTCTCGCTGGTTCTTGTTCTGCCATGGGAGGAAGTAATGAGGACTACTGGAGACTGTGAAACATATAGTCGGCCTCAGCATGGGCTGCCATTTCGGGATTTCATGACCATATGGAGTCATGAAACCTTTAGTCGACCTCGGCCTTAAACAGTCTCAGTTCCATCCGCCCTGGGCAAATTGATGGCACTGGAAACAATAACTTGGAAGTTCTTGGTTGCCATCAAATCAGTTCCCAATATTTAAGAACATTGTGACCCACTTGATCCCGCAAACAAACTGGAATCACCATTGATTCCCACAATCCTATCGCTATGGTTACAGACAAGAGACAAGAAAATAACATCGATCCATCTGACGAAGGGCATCAGCCCAAAACTCAAAACATTAATTCCAGCAAATCCATCATCTGAGTTGCTCTACTATAGTGTATCCCCATATGCCAAATCAACTGAGTCCCGATGAACCCCATAGGAGACAACAACAAGCATCCAGGCAGCGACATCGCAACCATCCTAGGAAGCTCGAAGACAGTCTAAAAGTAAGCGTATTAGAAGGAAATTCATCTAAGGTCCCTACTAACTGTCAGAGGCGTACCACGACCAACCTACTTGCCCTGACTGTCCCGTCATGCTGATTCAACCAGATCGGCAGAAACTAATGATGGGATCCGATGGCGCTTCAATATTTTAGAAGTGGCTACTTTGGCCATATCATAGTTTAATACTATTACCATCTCGTCGTCCAAATCAAACCTTATATTTTGTCCGGCGAAGTTCTCCACGAGTAGGTATAAATGCTTCAAATTCTTCACCTCAACTCCGTCCACTTTCTTTACCTGACAACCAGACAACAGATATTAACCAAAAGACCCAGGCTGCAAAGTTCCAGAGTATATGCCTACGTCATGCATGGAACTGGAGTCTACATGGGGTTTTCTGATGATGCAACAGGCACGAGCAATGGATTCACAGCAGAGTGGGCCACAGAAACAGTTTTGGTTGGATTTTCTTTTTTGCATAAATAAATAAACACAACCTAAGTAAGCAACAGAGAAGAGGTTCAGAAAAGTAGAACTGCATCTTTCTACGGTAGACACCATCTTCACAGTTCCTTGTCAAATTAAGGATTGTCATTTTATTTCAAAACCCATTGAAGAGTGGAAAGGAGTCGGCAAAATATTTTTGGGGACGTTAACTTCTTTCCTGGATATTAAAGAGATTTGTCATTGATTCCCCCCAAAAGAACTTTTTAGGCATGCTGTGATATTCCAAGAGAACTAGCATGACCATTACATGTTTTGTCCACAATATCGATCGAAAATCAAGTCTAAGTAGTGGATGCGTGTACTCACCTGCAATTCTGCAAGGCGTTCATACCCTGAATTGATATCATCCAATAGAATCTGCAACAATATGGTGTTCCCATCAAGCTTATGTTGAGTTTGGAGCAACAGTTTTCCGAAAGAAGTTCAGGATGGATAAGTAATTGGCTCGCTGAACTCAATTACATTCCCCTACCTTATCAATGAAAAATCCAAGGCCACAAGAGGCATAGAAAGTAATACCTGAGAGAGGATGATCAGCTGTTCATCTGGAACCTTCGGTAACTCTCTTAATGCACGTTCACACAATCGCCTTGGTGAAGTGTTGTACCAGTCTTCTCCATACTCGTGAAGATAAGGTTGTGTTAGAGGCACAAACACTAATCCAGCAAAAATATAGTAGCTGGGCAGCTTGTCAAATTGATGTACTGGCACTAGAGGGGTTAACTGAAAATCAAATAATCACTCGTGAGTGCTTGGTGACAATGACATTATACATAAGATGGATTGAAAACTCTACTAAATATCATTGTCCTCTACTCAGAAGGCAGATCTGCCATGAATATGAGCACATTTTTGGATTGCTTGGTGGCCAGTTGCTCCGGAATTACCAAAAAGGAAAAGGCATACAGTAGTTAACCACGAGAAAGGATCAGTGTTTCCCACCTATAGGTAAGCATGATAAACCAGGAAGTAAACACATGCCAAGTACTGAGGAAATTTCTCTTCTAAATCCAGTATAAAACGATTACACCTATCGGGACAAAGGTTTGATGATTGCTGCTGTTGCTGTCAAAATAACAATCTCAAGGCTCCAGATAAACTACTCAAACAACTAAAACACAACTCAGTTCTTTCATATTGTCAAAGATTCCAAGAATAATGCCAACCATGGAAAATCTTAACCTGAAGAAACACATAATCCTGAAGGGATGGCTAAACTATATGTAAAAGAGAATAATCAGTCATGCATAAATATCCATTCCATCAACCAATGGTCTCACCTGTTATGTTGCCCGAGACTCTGGATTCAGAAATTTTTATTTGATTTACAGTCCTGGCTTGTTATACTTCCTTTTTGTTTAATGTAATCCAAAATGTAGGCTACACTTCTCGCACCATTTCATAAAATGCACAGATGTTAATAAAAGACAGAACCACTAACCGGTCGAAGTGCTACACTGAACTCAAGCTCAACCCCATCTCGCAGGACTCTAATCAAGGCAGTTTCATCTGGCTTCTTCATAGATGCCAAATGATCAACCGATATCCTCTCCCTATTCCTAAAAGGAACTGCAAAAAATGTTTTCCAAAGCCAGCTATCAGGATAATGTGGATAAAAAGCACATAGGAATCGACTCCCTTATTAAAAAATAGAAACACAAAAAAACTGGCTAAATGAGAAACTGGCCGGGACGATAAACATAGAACATGTTTAAAAGAGGCATACTTGTTCCATCGTTTGCTATAGGCACACCGTCAAATGCGAGGATGATATCATCCCTCTTAAGAATTTTATAGGCATCTGACACGGGGTTGATTTTATTAATAAGTACCCCAGTCATTCCAGGAGGCATCCCGAAGTGCTTCCGCAATTGTTGGTTTTCTGTCGGTTGGCAAGACAACCCGAGAGAACAGAATCCTGTGTAGTGCCCACTTCGCTCAACGCCAGCAATGAACTGTTTTATTATGGGAACTGGAATGACATAGCTGTGAATGAAACAGATTAAGGACAAGAGATCGTAACTTTGACAAAAGGATCTAAAATAAATGAAAGTATACGGCAAAAATTCATGTGAAGTTTTGCATCTTTTAAGCCAAAAATTACTGGCATGCTGTTTCAATAGCACAGGCAACTATGCGACATGTGTTAACAACAATGATTCCTTGCACTTATATCATGATTGGGTAATCAGACAAAGTTCTGAAGCGCAACTTTTATGAGCTCACCCTATATTTTCGGCACCTGAAAGGTTCTGGAACGCTACGCCCACAACTTTATCGCCCATAATGGCAGGGCCACCGCTGTTTCCTGGATTTATTGCTGCATCAATCTGTATAGCCAAAAGTTGCGTCGCACCATGTACATATTGCGTAGGTTCAACTCTGGACACGACCCCTTTGGTGATAGAGATATTGTCACCTCCTGCATTCATGTTTGGAAACGGACAGTCAAGAAACTCCCAAAAGGTTCACCTTCTTATTGCAATTTAGAGTTCTATTACATAAAATACAGAGAACATTCAGCACAGAACAACCAGAATCAACAAGCTTTACCTTGAGGATATCCTACCACGGCGACGGATTCTTGGAGAAAAGGGATGTCACCAAGCTCTAAGAAGTCCACGCCCTTCCAAAATTCCTCATTTTCCACTGCCAGAATCGCCAAATCGCACTCATGGCCAGTAGCCAGCACATCAGCCCTGTACTTGGTAGGGGAACCGTGCTTCCGAACCATAACGAAGGTATGATTGGCGACTACATGAGCATTTGTGAGTATCCTCCGACCCGACATGACGAACCCTTCAATTTCAATCGGTAGACTATGTCAAAAAATGGCTTCTGGACAATGGAAAGGCATCACAATCAGGAGAGTGCTCATCATTCATCGAAACTCAAAGGAAAGTCCAAGCATCCCGATACCAGATCCCATGGTTTCTCGCTGGTTCTTGTTCTGCCAGGGGAGGAAGTAATTAGGACTACTGGAGACTGTGAACACTTTCACCACAGAATCCAACGCCGTCTCGATTGCCGAGTAAGCGTGGTCCTCTATTCCCAAGGAAATCGTGCCAACAGCCGCTTCCTCCACCCCTCCTTCAACCCGCAATTCCTCATCCACCTCGTCTCCTATTGCAGGTTCCGCAACAGATGTCCTCAGGCTGGCACCCAAGGAAGCCGCGCAGGTGGCAGAACAAGCAGGACGAGCTATCGGGCAAGTTCGAGCAAAGAAACCACCACCGTCGCGGACATGACGTGCGTTGAGTGGTTGCAGAACAAGCGAGGGGCGGCGGAAGGCCGAACACGGAGAGGGAACGGATCGGAGGAGCGAGCGCAACACTCGTCCCATTCCCTTGGCGGCAAAAGGGCAAGAGAACACTTTCCAAACGGTCCGCTCTTTAGGGTTTGGAATTATGGAGGGGATGCCACAAATTTATATGGGTTTTGGGTCTTCTTTCCACTACGTCAAGATTTGTCCTTTTGCCGCTAAGAAAACCTTAAAACGGCCGCCTTCGTCTTCGTCTTCGTCTTCTTCTTCTCATTTCCGGATCGGGACGTCGCCATGAGTCGATTCCGGTCATCTTCGGCGGCGGTGGTGGCGATTGTGCTCTTAGTTGTTCTTATTTGGGGCGTGGAGGCGAACCCCGAGAAGAATCCCTTGCGGTTTCGGGAAGATGGACAGTTCAAGATCCTGCAGGTGGCGGATATGCACTACTCCGATGGACTTTCCACTCCCTGTGAGGACGTGCTCCCTTCCCAGCTCAGGGGCTGTTCCGACCTCAACACGACGGCTTTTGTTCACCGGATGATCGACACCGAGAAGCCCGATCTCATCGTCTTCACCGGTATGAAAGATCGCCCGCCCCTTTTCTCCCTTTCTGAATTAGTGGGATGCGGACAAGCTCGCGTCTTGAAGCCATTGCTTGAATTATAGGACATTGTTTTCATTAAGCGATTGCATCCCGCCATATGATTGAAATCTCTTGACTGGCATCTCATTGCAGGGGATAATATATTTGGCCCCGATGCAACTGATGCTGCAAAATCAATGGACGAAGCATTTTCGCCCGCCATCACCTCAGGTATACCTTGGGTTGCTATACTTGGGAATCACGACCAGGAGTCAACCTTGTCTAGAGAAGGTGTCATGAAACATATAGTCGGCCTTAAACATACGATGTCTCAGTTCAATCCCCCTGGAGAAATTGATGGCTTTGGAAACTATAACCTGGAAGTTCGGGGTACGGAGGGCTCTAGCCTTGCCAACAAATCGGTTCTCAATCTTTACTTCCTCGATAGCGGAGATTACTCCACCGTGCCTCGGGTTCGTGGTTATAACTGGATAAAACCCTCTCAGCAAGTATGGTTTCAACAGACTTCCAAGAAACTTCAGGTACTAAAAATGCCATATATAGACCTCATCCTCTGCTACCCTTCCAGGACATGTCATTTTTTGTGTATCAATTACCCCTATCTGCATATGCTCCCGGACATGTCAGGTTTCTTCTGTTATTGCCAAAGCTTTGGATCCAAATGACACTTTCTTTTCTTTGTTTTATTGTTTCCGTCTAGATGC
Organism: Melastoma dodecandrum; assembly: GCA_029817715.1. NCBI lineage: Eukaryota > Viridiplantae > Streptophyta > Magnoliopsida > Myrtales > Melastomataceae > Melastoma > Melastoma dodecandrum. The sequence continues at coordinate 2,215,896 of JARUPY010000182.1, forward strand.
ATACTAGCTGCATCTTTTTAGGGATTATGACACTGCTTCGTATAGTTCTACTACAAACGACTTCATTGCAAACATTTGCTGATAAGTCAATGCCCTAATGTTGTGTTGATTAGGGTTTGTTGTTGATATTTAAGCTCTCATTTATACGGTCCGTCGCATAACTGGATATAATGGTTGCCTTGATATTTCAGAAAGCATATACAAGCGGTTCAGCAGCTAAAAAGGCTCCTGCGCCAGGACTCGTCTTCTTCCACATTCCATTGCCTGAATTTGCACGCTTTGACTCTTCAAATTTCACCGGAGAAAAGCAAGAACCAATCAGCTCTCCCTCGGTGAATTCAGGCTTCTTTGCAACTATGGTAGAAGCGGGCGATGTAAAGGCAGTCTTCTCTGGCCACGATCACATCAATGACTTCTGTGGAGAGTTAACTGGCATACAACTTTGTTACGGAGGAGGTTTTGGATACCATGCTTATGGGAAGGCTGGATGGGCTAGAAGAGCGAGGGTGATCACGGCATCACTAGAGAGAATGGAGGGGGTAGGTTGGGGCGTTGTCAAGACTGTCAAAACATGGAAGCGCCTCGATGATAAAAAGTTGACCGCCATTGACGACATGGTACTCTGGAGTAAGAACTATGGAGGTACTTATCTTCAAATCATGGATGTCAATTTTGTTTCTTCTAGGGGCATTGGGATGATGACGTATTAGCTGTGCTAAGATGCACGGGTTTTCCTGACCTGTCTCGTGTCGGACATGCATAAGCTGAACTCGCTCTTGTTCTTGACAGGAAACCGCCGGAAGAAACAGATTCACGGAGCTTGATCAGAATCACGGGGGTGAATTCTGGCCAAACGATTCAGTTGGACTAGAAATAATTGCTACTGGCGTCTTACAATCTGTAAGGACATCCGCCAGACCCCAGTTGAGAACCAGGAGTATAATGTACTGGTAGATGATGAACTGTTCGTCGTTCTTGTCGTTGCGACTAGGCCAAGGAGTAGTAGGAATTCTCAGGGACGACAAAAGATGACAGACTGCCCTACTTCCAGATCCCAACAAGCTTATGGAAGAGCATTGGCTTTGTGGGGAAGTTTTTCATTTCAGTTTATTGAATCAGACTAGACTAATGGATTTGACTGGCGTTTGCATCTTGACAGTTCGTTTAGAGACTTTTCTTTAACAATATCAATAATAATAAGAACTGGTGTTGATGATGAACTTCGGTTTGTACCAATTAATAGTTCTCCCACTATTTAGCTTTTATTACAAAAATCTAGTACTTCTCCCTCTTTATTGCACACAATTGGCGGCATACAAACCCCGAAAGCATACTCCCGATGGCCGAGTGCTGCTGGTTGGGTTTAGGGTACTTAAAATGATTAGTAAAATAACTCGGTACTAATGTCAATAATTCGGAGTTACTAACTACGAATTCAAGTTATCAAATTTGAACTTGAAATTACTTTGTGTTCACGGTGTCAACTATCATTAATTTGGAGTTATTGGTCCTATGTCTTTGTGAATGGTAGGGCATTTAAATGAAACCACGAGTTGCAAACTCCACGTTTAAGTGTTCTAGAGTTAGTAACTCCGAGTTCAAGTCTATAAAACTCGAATTTACTAACTTGGTATTTACTTTGGGACTAGGAGGGTGCACTTTAAGTTGAAGTTTAGTGAAGTTGGAGTTAATGGCTCTAAGATCACATGTAAATAACTCCCGAGTTCATTTTGAGACTTAACATTTCAAACCCGACCGATCTTTGACATCTTCCAAATGTTGTCCAAACATACACATATCCATACTGAAGCCATCAAACATTCAAATAACAAACAAATTTTCTTGTTTATAAAGTTAGTCGTTACTCGTTTTTTTCGCTATACATATTTCGAGTAAAGAAATTTAAAAGATGATAATTATGTCCATGTAAAATATACGTCATGTTATCCGAATCATTGTCAATCGAACGACCAATTCGATAAAACAAAATGTCATATCACATGTCATGCGTTATATAAAATTTCAGTTCTTTGGATAACGTTAGTCCTGACCTCGCCCGAGTCACACCGGTTCCGTCCGACGGTCACCGGAGATGATGCGCGGGACCGTCCCGGCGGCCGTCAACGCGGCGAGGTATGGCGGCGGCGGCGGAGGTCTCTTCTACCTACTTCGCTCTCCGAGAGGGGTCGAGATGAAGCCTCGTTCTCTGCCGTTCTCCATTCCAGGGCTCTGCGGAGGCGTTGCGGCTCGAGGTCGTTCGACGGTCAGGTTATGCACCGTTTCCGACGGCGGTGTCGCGGCCGCGGAGGCGGTTGTGGAGGTTTCCGATCCCTTGGAGGAGCGGAAGAAGGTTAGGGATGCGGGGAATACGCTGGACTTGAGGGTGGGGAGAATCCTCAAGGCGTGGAGGCACGAGGAAGCGGAGTCGCTGTATGTGGAGGAGGTGGACGTTGGGGAACCCGAGCCCCGAATCATTTGTAGTGGACTCGTGAAGTACGTACCGATTGAGAACCTTCAGGTGGGGATTCTTCGTTCGTTTGTCAGCAGTCTGACGTTGTTTCCACCTCCTGCTGGGAACTGTTGAGCAGGAATGGCCTAATCTATTCCGGCCTAATCAAACAGTTGAAACAATTTGGGATGTTAGTTTGCCAGAAACCAAAATTGTTGTTGGTGGCTTCTGATTGATTGAAAATTTGGAACGATTAGCTTGGACTAATGAAGGCCTCTGGATGTATACATTATGGGGAGCTACAGGTTGAATCAAGTGGATGTTAATATATTGGTACATGATGATTGCAGGGAAGCAGTGTAATTGTCCTGGCGAATTTGAAGCCCAGGAATATGCGGGGTGTTAAGTCGTGCGGAATGCTCTTGGCTGCTTCCGACGCATCTCACGAGAACGTGGAGCTGCTTTTGCCCCCCGATGATTCACTACCTGGGGACCGAGTATGGTTTGGTGATGAGGATGAGAAGGAGGATTTGCCTCCAGTTGCTACACCTAATCAGGTATGTTCCAGGTGGATGTACTGTCTTTCATTCTACAGAGTCCATGCTCTTTGTTGTTACCTGGTCCGAAGACGATTGTTTTTCTCGCATGTTAGATTAAGATATGTTAGTATTGGATGTATTACAGCCCTTTGGAGAACATGGGCGAATGAAAACTCTGCTGAAAGGATGAGTATGTAGCAAGGTCAAAAGTGACCGGGTGCATCGGGGAAATTCATGACAGTTTTAGAACTGTTAATTCCACCAAAATTATCCCCATGCAGAACTTCGAGCAAGTTTTTCATCTTTCAGTCCCATCTCACTGGCAGTCACTGCTGCTTGATTCGATGCTTGTTCCTTGTATTGTCATCACAGGAAAGCATGTATCATATGTATCCAGTGGGATCAGGCATTTTGTTATATACACACAATCACACAGATATATTGCATGCATCTTCCAGTTGATTCTCATGTGGACATCTTGTTGACTAGTAAGAAACTAACATTTGCAGGTTCAAAAGAAAAAGATCTGGGAGTCAGTCCAGCCACATCTAAAGACAGATGACTCATGTAACGCCGTTCTTTTTTATCATTTCATGAGAACTCCTGCAGGTTTAGTGACCTGCAGATCTCTGAGGAATGCAAATATATCATGAGCATATCTGAAAGTACTGCCTTTTGTGGCTTTTGAGTCTTGATTAGCCTAGCTGGTTATCTGGTTATCCATGTACTATCAGGATACTGGCAATTGAGAACTACAGTCATGCTTTTGTTTTTAGCAAACGCAAACAAACTGTACGCCTCAGTCTGGTTAAAGCTTTGTTCTTCTCTCATACACAAAACATGTTATTTTCTTTTAGGAGCCACTTTACTGAGTTTGAAAAGTTCACTTTCTAGCTCATCTAAATGTTTTTTCTCCTGCATTTTTGTGTTTGAAAAGCTCATTTTCCAGTTTTTGTTGTTTCTCAACCTTCGACCCTGGATATTTTGTTGAGGAACGAACCCATGACCGAGTGCTATAAGAGTGCAGTAAACAACAATATCTGCAATATAAAGGGAAAATTTCATTGATTACACTATAGCACTGGTCATTCCATGCACAAGGCAAATATGCGATGGTGTAACCAGATACTAGATTAATTGTGCGGCATTCTCGTCGGCAGAACATAATGGACCGTGACATAAAAAAGGAACAGGAGGATTACATAACAGATGCAAGCCTTGGATATGAGACCAACTTTGAATAAGTTATTCACAACAAAGGCGAAATACATTTCTTTATCATTTGAATATGCTTACTGCGGATAGTAACCAATCTCCGGGCAGCCTCAAATGTCCGAGAAAACAGCAAAGAGGTCACCATTGATATAATCATTATCAACCAAGCTCACTAGGTAGTAAGTGCTTTGCACCTGCAAAAAGACCATTATAAGATGATCTCACTTCACATTCAAGCAGAAAGCCTATGTCAAAAGTGATCAGACCAGGAGCCAACGGATGCAGACCTGGAAAAGCAACTGCCTGGAAGGATGACCCTCCGGGTACAAGGAGGCCCATCCTCTGGACCAAATTTCAAACGCCTCATCCTTCCAGACCAGGAAGCTCGCCGGATCCACCACCGTAGGCTGCATGATCTCCTTTGTGGGGAAAACTCCCCAAGTCACTGCATTAACGTCAGTTTTTCCAACATTGGATATCCAACGGCTGCCATCCCTGTTTACGGCCATGTAAGTCAAGAACTGAAACTGCTTGCACTTGTCAACAAGCACAGTTAACTTTTCCGGAGAGCAAAAGAACTCTAAGTATGCTTTTTGATAGACAAACCCTCCAGGGCCGCCCCATCCTGTCACCAAATGAAGATTATTTCAGATATCCTTTCCTGCAGAATGAGATCATGCTTGTCCTCGAGTTTAGGGAAGTAGAAGTAGTAATTTTTATCACTGTTACCAGAAAATATTGGTTAAAAGTGAAAGATTAATCTATCTTAAGAGGACAAACTGTCTTTCAGAACATAAATGGCTTATAAGTCTCAGTTAACAGCTAACCGCCCAATTCAAGAGCTTACCAACAGAGGGAGAATCGGATCTTTCTGCATTGACAGATGGCTGGCTATTGATGGTGAGGAATCCTTTCAAATTTATCTTTCCCAATTGTTCATTTATAATCTTAGTCTCTGGCTGAAGGCCATCCAATTCTGACCATGGACTGGTCCTCAACTTCCCAAGGCAGAGCCCACTGAATTTCTGGGTCACCATCAGGAGAGAACTTAAATCTCAATTCACATTCTAACATATTCTAGGTCATAATCTTACCTCATTCACATCTGCAATACTATTTAAGGGGACAACCCATTCTTCTTGAAGTTTCTTATCCCGTGCACGTGGTCGCATAAACTGAAAAAGCAACAGGAAGATTAAGGAACTTTTTGGGAAAGAAGCACCACTTCTCAATATATTTCAAGATTGAGAACATTGTACAAGCATTACAAACCTGGTAGTCTGTCAGAGCTCCATACGATGGATTACAAGAATCTATCCATCTCCCTTGAGGATATTGTTCCCACCCCATGGTCCTCGAAATATAGCTCTTAGGCCGATTTGCCCTGGTATATGAGCGAACAGAATAAGAAATCAGATTCTTGGACAATTAATAGATGTAACTAAATCATGATATACGCCAAATATCACCAAAATATTACCAAAATATCGGGCGAACATCTTCCTTAAGGCGGTTTATGTTTGTAGGGCGTCTCCAAGGGAAAGGTCTAGCGACTTTCGACTCCTCGATCAAACCAAGATTCTGTTTTTATGTTACATTGAGTAAATCAAGATAAAGGTCCGATAACTATAGATGTCTAAGCTCAGAGCAGCCAAGGAATAACAAGCAACCATCAGTATGGCCAGGGCTGATTTTTCCATGTTGAGTGTGTACAGATGCAGAGTCTTAATTCCACTGGACAAAATCTTCTTGCACATTTCTGTTCCAAGGTGGACACCATACTTCCTCACAGCTTCTTCGTTATCCTTGATTGGATCCAATGCAGCCATAATCTCAGACGGTATCTATGCATAAAGAAATAGAGACCATCAATGTAGAATGCTCATCAGTGAATAGAGAACCAGATATTTCACAGAAGTTCCTATCGTCAGAATCAATTTTTTTATGTTGGCACTAAACATAAAAGCTACCAACAAAATCTCCGCAGGCACGTAGTGGCGAGAGAGAACCACAAAGAAATGAGAGACAAATTTCTTCACACGTTACCGTGACAAATGCAAGATCGAAACCAAATCATCTACATAATTCAGAATAAGGGAAGAGAAATTGGAAAAGAAACATGTTGAAGGAGAAATAAAGAGACTGAAGATGACAAACCTTGGTCTTGCAGAAACCAGTCATGCGTAAGAAACCCTTATAATTATTGATTGGCATGATGCCAGGAACAATGGGGCAGGTAATTCCAATTTGGCGACAATCATTGACAAATTTGAGGAAGATGTCGGTGTCATAGAACAGTTGGGTAACAATAAGATCAGCCCCAGCATCAACCTGCACAAAAACTAACAATATTAGCTAATGTAAAATATTTTTGGCCAAATCCAAACTTTCAACCACATTCCATAATGCATATACATCAGAAGGAAGAGAAATCAAGCACCTTTCTTTTCAAATATGCGAGATCGCTCTGGTAAGACTCTGGCGTAGCCACACCATCGCTTCCAATAACGTCCGGATGGCCCTCTGAGAACAATAAAAAACTTCACCACGTCTAGCCAAATTCATGGCAACATTCCCTTTAGAGAAAAAATACGACACTAAGGGAATGGAAAACCTGGATAGCCAGCAACAGTGACTCCAAAGTAATCGCCGTAATTAGCTCTAATGTGTGTCACCTACACAAGGCAGCAGGCAGAACAACTAGACACTCAGCAAGCAGATCCGGGATCTAGACGAATACCCCAGGAGGACAAAAGAAACGGCGAAACTAAAATAGAGTTACCAGATCGAGGGCGCAGGCGAATCCGTCCTGGACCTGAACGAACTTGTCCTGACCATGGGGAGGATCACCACGAAGGGCGAGGACGTTCTGGATGCCGTAAGACTTGATCGTCTGGAGGGCGTGGTCGATCTTGTCAACGGGCATGTTAGTGCAGGTGAGGTGCATCATGGTCTCGACGCAGACGATGTTCTGCATCCTTTTGGCGATGTCGAGGGTGAGATCGGCGGTGGATCCGCCGGCACCCCAGGTGATGTCGCAGAAGGTAGGGTTGTGAGAGACCATGCGTTCCATCCTCTCGAATAGGTTGTCGACGCCGTCCTCCGTCTTTGGGGGGAAGAACTCGAAGGAGAACACCACCCTGTCGGGGTGGGGGTGGCGGGGGCTCCCGCCATTGGCAGCCGTCGCGTCTCGGATCTTGTCAATCACCTTCATCTCCGGATTCCGCGGGGGATTCGGTCGGTTAGTCAGACGGTTACGGGGATGGACGGGAGGAGAGGAGAGGAGAGGAGGTTGGTGAAGTGAAGGGAAGGGAGGGTTGCCTATTTCTTTCCACAACTTTTACGTCGCGATCTACTTTTTTTTGGCGTACAACTCTCATAGTGGAAATTATTAAATATAATATTTATATAAATTTTTAAGAAGTCAAATATAAATTGGCCCCAAGGCAACTTATAAGATTTTTCTTCCCGCATGTAATCTTCGATAAGATTAATTCTGAGACGAGTTATCCGAACAGGACACAACTATTTAAGTGAGTCTACCATAACTGCATATAATATATATATATATAGGTCAGCTGATATTTGTAACATGTAAATAACGAGTTCTGACGATATGACGTTGGTCCTCGAACTATTTCATCAAATAACCTCCTACATTTGAAAAATCATCAATCAATATGGCGAAATCAGCCTTATAAAGGCCGACTTCGATCATAAAGGAAGTCGGTCTTTGTAAAGCCGATTACGCCATGGGCAAAGTGAAGTCGGTCTTACGAAGGCCGACTTTATGCCATTAGTCCCTTTCGCATGAAGTCGGCCATCACAAGGCTGACTTCCATAAGCCAACAAGGAAGTCAGCCTTAGCCGACTCCCTCCTCGTTAAAAAAAAACTTTCAATCATAGTCAATGGGGAATCACATATGGGAACCGCCGAAGTCTTTTATCGCGTACCCAGGAAGAGGAGGAGGAGACTTTGACATGGAATCAGGGACATCCACCAGGAGACTAAGGAAGCTCAGATCATCTTCTATGTGTGAATAGAGCCCAACCTTCCCGGCCAAGGAATCAAACCCCGTCTGCCCTGCCATCTCTTGTATGTTCTCGATTGGCCGGTGTACCCTCCCCGCTATCACCCTAAACCTTCCTCATCGTTGCCCCCGGGTCGGCATTCTCGTCCTCCCCTGCATCTATGCTTTCTATCGCCCTCCTGCTCGTCGACGTCGTGAATACTCCTACCCCCTCCCTCATCTTCCTCTTGGCCGAGAACCCCTCCCAGATTATCCTGCACACTTGATACCTTTCCGATAGGCACAAGCTCGATGCGGATGAGGAGGAGGAGGCGCTGCCTCCGCTGACCTCGAGGGAGCAGGAGACGGTCGCACCGTAGAACCTGAGGAGGTCGTTCCCATCGGCCAGGCAACGCGGGTGCTTCTTTGGGAGCTTGCTCGCCCGGATCTTCATCGTCTCACGATACTCCTCGATCCTAGCTAGCGTCTTCTACATGTTGTGGACCTTCAGTACGTTGTCGATCCGGCTGCATTGCGTCTCCAACTTCATCAACCCTGTCCGGCATATTATCTCCACTATCTTCCTCGACGAGTCCCCTTCCGCGAGTTCCGTCACTGCTCCGTTTTCAACCACATTCACAATCAATAAAATAAATCGAGGTTCATGCCACTGTGTGTCCGGAAAGCCAGTCGAGAGATTCGTTACCTGCGTGCCTCGACAAATGATGTGCCTCGGCCGCATCCATTTTCCTAAACTGATCCCCGTCCTTGTGATAGGTAATGCCCGATATCCCATTGGCGTCCACATCCAGTGAAATCCTGTTGCTTATGACCCGTCGCCTGCTCCCGAACATGGCGGTAGCCTCGTCCTTTTCGCCGAGGATTGAGCAGTTCTTCCTAGTGGGAGTAGTCATTGAGTTGCTCCGAAATAAAGGGTTGAAGTAATGAACCGGAGTCCCGGGGATTAACGTACCAACGAACTCGGACTCAAGTGCGTGCCCACCAAGGCCTCCGCTCGCAGCCAGAGGCCCCAAGGATGACCTCATGAGCAATGGGGTTGTGGAACTCGCTGCTGCCGATGGATCTGGGGCTGTAGCTAGGGGGCCTGTCGAAGAGGTGGCGCTTGTTGCCATGTATGACGTCCTTGAGGTTAGCGATTGAAAGTTTCTTTTTTTAATCGGGAAGCCGGCCTTTTATCATTAAGCCGACTTCATGCCGGAGGGACTGATAGCATGAAATCGGCCTTTGTAAGACTAATTTCACCAGGTTAGCTGAGGAATTTTCAAACTTAGGAAGTTATTTGATGAAATAGTTTGAGACCAACGTCACATTGGAACAAAACTCTTGTAAAAAAGACACAAGCTTTTGTCCGTATGCTCAGTCCCAAACAAAAGACTGAACCTGCTGCACCAGGAAAATCTTCCGTTTTGTATATTATTCACCAAACCCCAACTCCGATGATCACAAATCATAAATATTCACACCTCTTCTTCTTCTTCAGCCAATCCTAATGATCTTCTAAACTCTTACAATTAGTCCCCACCCCATCCCCACCCACCTGTTCTGCCTTAACCATCCCAACCCCAATCAACAAGAAGAGGTCACACCAAAACCCAAATCCCCCTTCTCTACTTCCAACCACACCACACCACCCCACTCCCAGAACACCCCCTTCTGTCGGCAGATCCCATATCACTTGCATAACAACAAAGAAAGAGTAACAGAGCTGCGTGGTCCTCCAGACATATTCAAAATGTGCGTTTCAAGATACAAAACAACCCCCATCGCGCTGGCCAGCCGACAGGTTGTGATACTTAGCAGCATGTCAATTTCAAAGAGCAAGTCCAGACAACTGCCAAAACAATACATCCTCTCTTGTGGTGCAATACAAACTCTTCCAGGGACAAACTAATGCCGCATGAATGTAATCCCCAATCACGCAAATGGTAAACAGCTACACTAATGGCACAACAAAACGTTCTAATTTACCTCTATCCTATGCATGGCTACACTGTGTTGAACGCAACAGTTGAGCCAATTGCGGCTTATGCAACTCTTGCTTTAACAAATTGTGGTGAGCTACCCAGAAAAATGCTTGTCCTCGCTTTATTTGAGAGTCGGGAAATCAGATACAAGGCCTTCCACATAAGTTAATGTCCCACACTTCAAGTACCTGGAATTTAGTTAACCAAATGGTGGAATCATGATAACCAAGTGAACATGGATGATCATGAATCGCAAGGACAGTCAAGAACAGCCAGGAACCTATCATCATGCAACTTTCAATCAGAAATAGGAATGAAGGCAAACATACTCAGTATCTCAAGTCATAGATTCACAAACTCCCAATGTTCCTTAGACATGTCCAAGAAACAGATTGAACCATCCTCAAACATTACCTGCAAAAAATCAGCATATCCTTAAGTGTTCATACAGCCAGACAACACGAATATCAAGGGGGAAACATATCTTACAGTGTGCTTCCGAGAAAAGTTGTCGAACCGTCTGACAATCCCAAATACCCTATAGGCATCAAATTATAAAGAAACATATTATGGAAACATAGACCTTGATATATATAGCTTTGCTCTATGTATCAAAACAGGCTAATAACAAAGCTGGCCTAATAAAAGTTTAACAAATGTAAAATTAGCCAGTGCACCTTTCATTCACTGGCTGAGCAAGTTTTACAACTTCGCCCACACAATTAGGCTGGTGATGAATGACCTCCCCTCTTCCTAAAAAAGATAGAAAAAACATACACACACGAGATTAGTAACACCTGGTCGAAGCTAGGAGTTCCAAACCAGAAAAGGATATAGAAAGAGATGACTACCAGCTAGGAGGCCTCCACATTGATAAACCTTCCACAGAAAATCATCAAATAATCAGTGCACTTTAAATACCCATACAAATATAAACGAGCAGCGAGCAATCATCTCTATACATCAATCTGCACCACATTTATGTATGTGAGAACGCGATAAGGGTCAAACAAATCCGACCAACAGTGTCAAAGAAAAAGCTCTATGGTTAGATCTAAAAATTAAACAAAGGGAAATCATTTGTTTCCTCCTTTTAAGTTACTAATTAGAAGATCACAGAAATGTGACTGAATTTCAATCTCTGTCATTGCACCTTTGGATCAACGCTGGATATGCCTCTTCCCAGTTTACTTTAAACACAGCCAGCTTTTGTTCATCAACTACTTCTCAATTATCAACAGATCTTTCAGTAAATTACACAACTACCACTAAGAATTTCTTGACGTCTTCTTCCAAAAATATGAAAGATTAAAGCTCTTCATTGAAGTTCAAACATTGCAGCTTTGTTTCAACGGTCAGCAACCAGAGATATATTAGTTACCATACAACTTTCATGCCATTCAACAATGAGTACCCACCTGGCAATCAGCAGACTCCTTGGGTTTGTTAGGGTTTACACCAAGCTTTTTCCTACAACAAATAGCACCGCAGTGACATTCTTGATCTGCACCAAATTGAACAAACCTGCTAAACATATTAGAATCAGAGAAGATATTTCCAAACAAAGTGAACTGAAGAATAAATACTACCAAGAAGTAGTACCGTCGAAGCAAACAAAAGAAATAAAATGTTCCCTTCAAGTAACCCAAAAGTATAACAATTGATAGCATATGTGAAAGGTTACCAGAGAAGGGTACATACTGGTAGTCATATGTAAGATGCTCGCCCTTCTTAATATCACGTGTAGCAAATATACCAATTCTGGTTTCACCATCTATTATCCTTTAAAGCAACAAAGGAAGCTATGTAATATCCTCATATAACACCAACCTTTTACTGAAAAATCAACAAATATATTATACCATTTCTGCATCTCGGTGTTAGGTGAGCAGCTATGATTGATATATCGCGATTTATTCCCCTTGTAAGTGGCATCAATTACCATGTCCCGATTTATTTCACACAGGTAGAAGTTAGTTTCACCCTGATGCTTCATTTTCCAGAGCCTTTCTTCACAAGTCTTGTCATCAATGACTGTAAAAGATGAAAAAGATCAACTATTTTTATTTATTTCTCAAGCAAGAAGGTTGAGGGATATACATAACTGTCATGAGCAAGCCAAAGGAAAGCAGATCCCAGATATGAAGGAGCCATGACAGGTATATCTCTCACCTTCACCTAAATACTCAATGATGAATTCTCCCCGTTGAATATCTTCATCTGCCACGATCCCGGAACCACATTTCTCTGTCTACGAGTCACACAAGTCAGCATCAAGAGATCCAATCCACACATATCCAGAAAGGGTAGATGCTATATCAGCAAAGACACGGGACTCGGAAAGCTTCACAGAGAACAGCTCCTGATAAATTTATGCAGTAAATTTCTGGAAACAGTCTGTAAATTAGAAGCAATGTGCAGGGTACTATATCTTTCACAAGTGCCTGGGCGTGCTTAAGATATTTATGAACGCATACCTCCACAAGTTTCATCTTCTTCATGTGTCGACTCTGAAATGGTTTGTTAACACAAGAATCTCCACATTTGCAACCTGAAGAACAGGTAGACCGCAACATCCTATAGATTGAACAAGCAACACTTAAAGAGTATCCCAGTGTGGCGCCAATTCTATGTAAAGCTTCTGAGCAGGAAGCGGGAAAAGAAAAATATTCTAATTTTTCGATGTAATCCATGTGGGACAGAAGATGGAACAAGAGGATTGATTTGGCAACTAAAGGAGTTAAGCCCGTTGACAATAAAAGGTACCAGCGATATTCACAATCTTATTTTAAAAGTCTGAGAATCTAGCAACAATGAGATCTCTGTATCTTACCCACAATGGCAATCTTTGCTGCACACACTGGAAGAACCTGGAGAAGGGCAGCAGGCACAAAAGATGCCATCATCCTCCAGACGCTTTTTAATCCTCTTCGTCAGATATATATCTTATAAATAGTAAGGGAAAAACAAAACTGAAACACAATATGACTCACAATAAGTTGGGCAGTAGTTGTGAGAAGTATCCCAATTAATATGACGGCGTGAAATTCAGAAAAAAGTGGTTAAATCAATGAACACAAACCTACATTCATCACAATGCCCTACCAACACATAACGAATGCATGATTAAGTGGCACTGACTGTTAATGAAATTCAAGTCTGCACAAATTCAATTAATAAAGGAAACTAACGAAGCAGAAGCATCGAGTCAAGTTCCGTTTATGTAATCCAATATATATAATGAATGCCAGAAACCTTACCTCATCCAGTTAATGTCACAGAGTAATGGCACTTCTACCAGGAAATATATATTGCTATGCACAACCACAAAGGATACTGCGTCTAATGAAGGTGTAAGGCAACGGTTTGTCTTTATCGTAATTGCACCATTTCGGTAGCTTAAAATCCACAGGATGTCCAGTATCCATGAGCAACTTCTCGAATACGCCACCAATGCGGCCCAACTCCAAATGCTACGAGAAGCAAAATCCACCTAATTAAACAGCTAAAAACTATTCCTACATACAATTACAATATCAAACCTAGAAACATATTGATGACGGTCCTTTGAATTTTCTAAAATTCCATTGAGAAACACGGCCCTTGACATTACAATCTCAGAGACATTCGGGCATGATTTACAAATAAGAAATCCTGAAGAGACACTGAAGTACCTTTCTTGGAGCTGGCATTTGCTCGATGGCTTCAAAACCTAGACATATCCAACTAATAATCTCCTGGAATGTTAAACAAATGGAAAACGAAAACACATTTCAGAGAGGCGTTTCCCCCTACATAAACGTCCCCTCACCTCGATGTAAAGCGACACGGGATAAACAAGATATAGTTGGTATTCGGAAAGAAGACTCTCTCTCCATTCATCAGAAACAAACAGTATCAAATCTACGCCAGGCGATTCGTCTCTAAAACAAAAACAGTCACATTAGAGTCCTAAAAAATCGAAAGTAATATGAGCCAAGAGCGCATCGCTAATGCAGTCCCAGCCGTTGTTATCCGATTGGCTCCACCCAGAACCACAAGAACCGAAAACAAAAAAAATCGAAAAAACCAGAGAAATGCCACACAAAATCACTCCAACCCCCCCCCCCCCCAAAAAAAAAAAACAAGCACCTTCTACTTCGGAGAGTGTGTCGGCTTGTCGGATCCCGGAGAGACCGAAACTGGGGGAGGGTTTTGTCCTTGCGCCCGCTTCAAGGAAGCGACGACGACGACTTCGGTCGGGAGAGGGAGATCGCGCGCAGAGGCTGAGGGCGAGTGACGTTGGCAGCGGTTTACCAACCAATCAACAATTGAGCCCGTTGTTCGAGTCTGGAATTAATGGGCCTACATTATCCCAAGTTTGGGCCCAATAAACGAAAGCCCATAAGCCAATGAATCATCGCCAATGTATTTTATGCTTTTCACACTCTTCCCTTGGCCGTATTGATGCTTTGTCACATTGCCTTATTGGTTTCAATGGCTCCCGTGGATCGCTCTTTCAAGGCATAAGTAGTTCTTCGATCGAGGAGGTCTGTATAGCAAGAGAGTGAAGAACGAATGATCCTCTATGGCTTCCAAGCAAGCTGTGTCGGGGGAAAGAACTCTGTCCGATTCGGGGGGATAAGAAAATGGCCCACAACGCACTTTCGCATTTTGTTGTCTTCTCTTGGCGCTTGCTTCTTCCCGGTTGTGCCAAAAAATAATTTCATTTTCCATGCCCGACTTGTTATTATAATCCTCCTCCCTTTCCTTCTTCTCGTAATCTGACCAGCACATCATCGGACGCTGAGGGACGAGCCGATGGCACTGTAGAAGCAAGAGCGGGAGTTAAGTATGGCGGAGGGAGGTACGACCCTGGAGGACACGCCGACGTGGGTAGTGGCGGCCGTCTGCACCGTGATCGTCTTCCTCTCTTTTGTCGCGGAGCGTTCACTTCACTATGCTGGCAAGGTAAGTTCAACTCTGCTCTCTTGTTTCCTCCTCTTCTTTGTTTCTTTTTGGTTGCTGTTGTTTCTTTTTTTGGTAGTCGCTTGAATGAATTGAGTGTTATGGAATCCACCTCGGATAAGATTTCTTGAATTTGATTTCGAGTTTCCATTTCTATCGCCAGCAACTGAAGAAGATGAATCAGAAGCCTCTGTTCGAGGCTCTTCTGAAGATCAAGGAAGGTTGGTCTGAGTCGCAGGCTTAGCCTCTACTTCAAGAAATTCGGTTCCCTTGACGCTATCAATGCTGACATCTTCGTCTTGGACTTCCGTGTTTTCGGCCCATCTTCATGCAGAGTTGATGCTGTTAGGGTTCATTTCTTTGTTCCTGGCGGTTTTCCAGACGAGAATCGAGAAGATTTGCATATCGGAGAAGCTCTCCAAGAAATGGCTCCCCTGCAAGCCGAAAGAGAGCAGTAGCTCCTCTGCCTCTCATCTCATGTCCTTCTTTGCCGCTGGCACGGGCCGTCGTCTTCTGGCCAAGGCTTCCTCTACTTCATCATTGACTGGTTATTGTGCATCGAAGGTAAAATACAAGGCCTTTGGAAAAGATATGATTGCAACAGCCACTCTATACTTCAACAGGCATAGTCTGTTTCTCCAGTGTGTCAGCACTATAACAAAAATCGGCGTCTTTTTCAGGGGATGGTTGGATTGTTGTCGAGTACAGCACTGCATCACCTTCATATCTTCATCTTCGTGCTCGCTGTCGTGCATGTGATTTTCTGTGCTCTTACTCTTCTCCTAGGGGGGATAAAGGCAAGTGACTCTCGTTTTATTCTCCTCATTCAATGAACTAAGCCTCGAACGTAAAGCGCTAAAGCTGTTGAATGGTTCTATCTTGTTGTTCACAGATACGCATGTGGAAGAATTGGGAGGGTAAGATCCAGAATGAGGACTACAATCCTGATGAGGGTAAAGTTTTGCAGACGAACAGCTTGTTCAACTGAGTTGGATAAACTTACACTGTTATAGTCTGATTTCGCAGTATTGAAGGACAAAGTGACCCACGTACAGGACATTGCTTTCATCAAAAACCGATTCCTGGGCATCGGAAAACCCTCTGCTGTACTGGGATGGTTGGTACGATCGATCACTCGGAAGCATAACTTCTAACTGTTTACCGCATCTCGGTCAGCGTACTCTTTTCATAATTTTGTCTTTCCATGATTGCAGCATGCATTTTTCAAGCAATTCTATGGCTCGGTAACAGAAGAAGATTACACTACTCTTCGTCACGGTTTCATCATGGTAGATGATCTCGCTTCTGCGGTTTTCCTTTCCTGTCTCTTGCTGCTTCTTGACTTAGGGAGGAATGCAGACTCACTGCAAGAGCAGCCCCAAGTTCAATTTTCACAAGTACATGATACGTGCATTGGAAGCAGATTTCAAGAAAGTTGTCGGAATCAGGTGCGATATCCTCAAAGTACGTGATTCTTGACCTCGTCTGGCCTGCAACCCCAGAATTACAGTATCCTCCTCTTACACAGTTGGTACCTTTGGCTGTTCGTCGTGACCTTCTTGTTGCTCAACGTAGCCGGTGAGTTACATCTGTTGTTTCCTGTTCATATACTTCTGCGTGCCTGGTAAAAGGCTAGCACCCTTAGAACGATAATCTGCTTTTGATCTCTACTTGCAGGTTGGCATGCATACTTTTGGGTAGCATTTGTCCCACTGATCGTAAGTTTCAACCATCTCCGGTAATTTCAACGATCTCTCCTCTTCGGAAGGTCTGCACAACTAACACCAGTCCATTCCAGCTCTTGCTGGCAGTTGGTGCAAAACTGGAGCATGTCATCTCTCAACTGGCGCAGGAAGTTGCTTCGAAGCATGCCGCTATTCAAGGGGTTTTGGTGGTTCAACCTTCGGATGATCATTTCTGGTTCCACAGACCTCGGCTCGTCCTCATCTTGATCCACATCATATTGTTCCAGAACTCCTTTGAGCTGGCCTTCTTCTTCTTCATACTGGTACGTTTCAAGCCGAGTCCCGAATTACTGTTTTGCTCGACAAGGAAGAGGCCATCGTTTTCTTACGGCGCGTATGTCTTCCACAGCTGCAATACAAGTGGCACTCCTGCATAATGGGAGAGGTCGGCTTTATCATCCCAAGACTCGTAATAGGGTAATTCTGAAGTACAACATCTTATTCCCGTGTTATTCGTACTAAATAAAGTGACGATTGCTTTCTGCTTGCTTGTGCAAACAATGGTGATCGACAGGGTCTTTGTCCAGTTCTTGTGCAGCTTCAGCACATTACCCTTGTACGCAATCGTCACGCAAGTAAGTTGTCTCAATCTCAAGAAAATCATCCACGTGATACCGATTTCTGTCTCGCTGGGCGCTGCTAAGATGTCACGTACAGATGGGAAGTTCGTTCAAGAAGGCTATATTTGACGAGCCCGTACAAGAGGTATTAACAGGTTGGGCTCAAAAGGCGAAAAGGCGAAAGAACATGGGGAGAAGTACCGACAGGTCCACCGAGTCGGGTCACTCTCATATAGAATCACCCGTGGCAAGCCTCGAGATGTCGACGGCCGGAGTTAAGGATTCCGAGATAGAGGATGTTGAATCACGGAGCACACATCCAGCTCTTACGCTACCTCCGGTAGCAGTCACCCACAGGTTCAAAATAAGAGAAGACGGTGCAGGAAAATGTAGCAATGTGCCCTTTGGGTGCGAATGCTTCACCAAGAGAGAAAAGGTCACAATACATAACTTGTTTTGGTAGAAGCAGCAAATGTTCTGTATGAGACAAAAGAACGAAGAGTTTCGATTCGACAATCTTATGACTTGTATCGCCCCAATCAAAGATAGCAACATCAGACCGGCTTTCATTAAAAAAAAACACGAGGTCTGGCGTTTACGGAAATCTATTCTCAAGATGCAAAATCACATTTATAGTAATTAACACATGACACTGACGGGACAATTTTTCTTCTTTTTAAAAATCTATAGAGACAAATCCCGAAGAAGTTGCTTGGTACAGATGACAATACTAGTTCATGCAAACAGCGGACAACACACTGTTATCGTCCCTTTAATTTACCTTCAAACCAAACCACGGAGGCAAACACACACGAAACTCCATCATTCCTCCGCAGCACTGGCAGCACTTAAGTCCACACTGAGATCAACAACCTGTCCCCAGATCATGTGAATCTGTTAGAGTTCAGGGTTTGCAGGCTACGGCTATCTGTCTTCTCATGACAGGAGCAGTTGGATCTATGTGATTATTTCTGACACTAAACTGTTTATGTGTGCTCATGTATAAAAATATAAAAATGAAGAAATGGAGATCCTATAAAAAGATGAATGAATTGAGTAGACGAAATCAGAAAAAAAAAAATCAAAGATCTTTTTCCCGAGCTTAGAAAAGATCCAAATGTACCTTTCCAGTGATCATTGTATACATGCTAAGGACATCCTCGACAGTCGACTCGAAGTGGGTGGTGGCATCATAACTCTGCAGTCACAAATAAAGATCATATCTTTCTTGTCAGAAAGCCGTGGCCTTTCTTTTTCCGTAGTTAACAGTAACCAGTTATAGGAGCGCAAGGACCCAAGGAGGTACGAAGCAAGATGAAGTAACTCACCGTTGATATGAAGCAGTTGTCCAGAGATGGTTCGTTGACTGGTTCATATCTATCGTACGTGTCATAGAAGACTTCATCAACTGGACCCAAAAGGTCGACCCCAGGCTTCAGTTCAATTTCTGGTTGATCAGTTTCCGCCTCGGCTGAGACAAAGGCAATAAACTTTCCCTTCGGAGCAACATTGTGAGAGTAAGAACAGCAGAAAAGATACCTGCTCAGGAGTTCTTTCATTCATTAGAAAACAGAGCTACAGATCGAACGGAATCATCAATAGATATAATCAATTTCCATCAGAACAGTATTTAAAAAGTAATGGAGAAACTAATAATTAACCCTCCCAACATACATGACCACATTGTCTTATGCCGGCAAAAGCGAATGTTAAAGGCAAACAATATTGTCCTATAAATTTGAACTGCGTGTTTTGAAAGTAAACAATACCCAGCATAAAAATAAAATTTAACACCAACTGACTCACATATCCGACTTGCGACCAAGCTGCTTCTGGGGCAAGATGACTTGAACAGAGTGAGAATCACTTGTATTTGGAATTGGATGGTCCATAATACAGATTGCTCTTGCAACTTTGCCAATTCTTCTAACCTGTATAAGACAAATCAGGCAGCTGAATAAGGGTTGTTGGAATGAGGGGTTTTATAATAAAGGATAACAGAAGCTTGTCAGTTCCTGTCCAGTATTAAGTATGAGTTCTGGAAAAGCAACAAAATGGGAAGGACAGAACATGAAGGCTCAGAGAGAGCAACCTTATCAACAATAACAACACATTCTTCATGAGATTAAGAGCGATTTCTAAGGATGAGAAGAAGGGATTCAAGAAGTTGTAATCTTCTTGATGCCGAATGATACCTTATTGGGCAAATACGAAGGGTCACATACGACTTTTTTGCATTTGGCAGTTTCTCCTTCGGAAGTCACACCCATAACTTTGCCTTCATCGTCGAACTCCACCTGAAAAACTCAATCAACAATGATAGCTTCACTAGTAGTGTATCAAATATCTAGTTATCTAGGTCCAAAAGAACAGGAGTTATGATGTCCTCACCTTGCACTCAGATTTGTTCAACATATAGGTCCCGCCATATACAGCGCTAAGTCGCGCAAATGCCTATATTCCACAAAATCTTTCAGAATCCAAGAAACATGAGACAATTATCTAAAACTCCTTTAAGTCTGCAGTATGGATTTAGCAAATGTACCTGGGGGAGCTCTCCCAACCCATATAAGGGATAAATATAGGGGGATCCTCCTTGAAACCGAGCAAGAGACTCCGAATAGAGCTATCAAGAAGCCAAGGAAACAGAAAGAAAACAATTCCATCAACTGGAGAACACACTTTCAGAAATGATTAAAAAAATTGTAATGGTAGTATACTTTCATTCTTTTGACAGTATCAAGTGCGGGTTCATCCATGTAACGATCATCTCTATGCAGTGCAATAGCATGGCCAATGAAGTCCATAGTATTGTCGTCGAGACCGTATTTTCTGTACCCCACAGCAAACAGTAGTAAGTAAAGATCTTCGTGCATGTGCCTCACAGAAGAGTCTGTCGTAAAGTCAATTGACAAGCAAAGATAATAGCCACACTCTGATGGTGTGCCAAAAAACAAGAATAGTATAAATTATTATCTAAAAGCTTGAAAGCAATTAGAACAGATATCACTAAGAAACTTTTAGAGCGCATACGCAATCAGTTCTCTGGTTGATATCCGTATCAAATCCATCCCCTCGTGCGTTTTGGGATCATTCTCATTGTAATCCTGAACATAAATAAAGAACTTGCGAGCGCGGCGCTTCTCGAACATGCCCATCAAGGGTGATTTGAGGGCTTCGATATCGTTAGAGGGTACTTTGTGAACCTATCACGAGCATCGATAATTCAGTTTTATAAGAATCAATATACTAAGTCTCGAAAGTAGAAACTCACAAAATCCGCTGATTAAAACTGAACCGAAAGTTTCATCACCTTTCCCTTGCTGTACACATAGCTACCATCTACAGCTTTGAAGTAAAGATACTTTGTGACATCTGTATGGATGAGGACCCGCACAAGAGTACCGTTTGCCATCATAAACTGTCCATGTACATAAGTCAGCATCTTGAATTCCATGAGAAAAAAAAAGTCAGTCTGCCACTAATGACGTCAAACAGTACCTTGGGGATCATATCCACATTGTAATCCCTGCTTGATCCCAAATGTGCTGGAGGCTTATCACTGTTTCTAAACTTCTTCCACAACTGAAATCAACCGCACATCAATTATTAGACATATAAAATAGTAATAATAATAATTCATAGGAACACAGAGACTTATACGTTTCAGCAGAGAGCATGCACCTGAATCAAGTTTAGGGATGTAGATTCTCCACCATAATAGTCATTCCTATCCATATGCAGCACCTGATCAAATAACATCTTCAGTAAGTAAAAAACCTAACAGAAGGCTTCAGAAGCCAATATCCATTCAACTAAACAACGAGTTCATTAACTGAGGAACTGATGAACGACGACCGAGAGGCAGGTGATCGGTAATACAACAAGTCACAAGAGACTGACAAAGTGAAGAATGAGGCGACGATCCGATCACGTTTACCAGCTGAAGAATCGAGAAGGAACGAAACTGAAAGAAAAAGGGAAACCTAAAACCTTGAGGCCGTCAACGGAGAGGAGACCGCTGAGGATGCACTCCTTGAGTCCGGTCCCGAGAACGATGACGTCGTACTCCTCGTCCATCTCCTCCGGCGATCAATCGATTCCTACTCAGATCTGCTACTATCCGTCTCCGCCGCAGCGTTTATCTGCTCCGAAGATGCTTTGATTGAAGCGCAGACTTCTGCAGAGCTCAGGCATAAAACGGGGTTGGGAATGGAGTCGGCGCGGCGACCTTGAACGCCCAGGGGTTCTCCTGTAATTTCCACATGCCCCCCCCCAAATTTTCCTTCCCAACAACAAACGGCCCAATTAGTTACAGGGCTAAGCTAAACTCCATGTTCACAAAGAAAGCCCAATATCATTCCCGATCCAACTACGTTAGCTTACAACAAAAGGTGCCGTTTGGCACGTCGAAAAACACCGATTGCATGGAAATCGACTGCCTGAATAGAAACACCAGTAAACACTGACGCAACTCTCGTTTTCACCTGGAAACCTTCTCCATTTAATCGATAATCGGCATATAATTGGTTAAAAAAGTCCCCCCCCCCATCACAATCAATACAGTGAAACAAGAAGTGGTCGAGCAAATACTCGGCATTTGGCAACCGAGAATCCACTCCACGCGAAGAAAAACGTAGAAGCCGCGGCCGTGTAACATCAGGACCTGCAGACTGCAGTTAAGCAAGACACCAGCTGCATTGTTTAATACAACACAATGACAAACGCCAAGGAAAAGATTTTGCTTTCTGCTTTCCCTTGACCAAGACCATGAAAAAACAAAATCAACCTTTCCGGGAGAAGATTTTGCCGTCCCCTATTCAATTTTAATCCAAACCGCCATGTCCCCATCCCCATCAAGGTCTGAGCATGGAAATTTCTTTATTTACTCCCCCAGGGGCCTGCATGAAACAAGGCATCATTCAGCGTTAGCCCTTCTAAAACAACAAGCAGTTATGGTCTTGAGAACACATTTGAGATCTTGAAATGACATGTTTATGTTCTACTATGAATACTTCATTCGAATTAAAACTAATCGCCGTCACTGTCTAATCCCAAAAAAGTCAGCAATATACGACTTCGTGGACATGGCTCCGATGTGACGTAGCCTGATAGGCTGGAAAAGTAAGAGCGCGTTGCAGGCGCGAGCATCGACGCAGTTGCTGTGCACATAGTTGCATCTGACTTCGAAATCTACTTGTCGCATCACCAAGGAAGGACTTTGATGGAGATTTCAGGGAAAGAAACAGTCAGGCAACCCAAATCCAACCAGCTTGCAGTGGAAAGAAAAGTGTGCGACATGATATTTTAAAAAGAAGTCCTAAGTGATCAATAGGAATAACCTGCACTATATTTCTAAACTGACTTCCTGAAAATGCATGTAGAGTTAGGTAAGTAAAGGTAATTTTGACCAACTCGGAAGAACATTTGGTAGTGTTTTTTTTTTTTCTCTTTTCCTAATTTCCCTATCTTCAAAGATCCCGATCATAAATCTCGGGAAAGAAGAGGGGCATTGTATAAAGCACAGGCATCAGCAACAGTCCACTGTTACTTTTTAATTGCTATTTTATTCAATGTACGTACAAAATGGAAGAGCCAATTAAGCTTATTAATTGCAACAATGAACACAGAAAGCAAAAGAAATGACCGGTGATACTCTGAAACACTAAAGGATGTGAAGAAGAGAATCTGATAAAAGGAACACAGGAAGGGGGGGGGGTTTAAAAAAAAACAAACAGAGCTCAGAACAAATGTAGAGTGAGGAATATATGTTCTAAGGCTAGGTCCCATTAGAGGTGCCTTAATTGTAGTTTTCCCTTTCTTCTTTTGGCTACAGAATGACCAAGAATGCAATCCCTTCAAGCACAAGCAGCAAGCACCCAAAAAAAAGAAAAAAATTATCTATGAGCCAAACAGGACATGGAATCGTCAAGTTACAGACATGATCTTCCCAAATTCTATCTGCAACTACTAAAGGATATATTCCCTAACAATGGACCAGAAAGACACGCTAGGCCCCTCATCAGAAAGACGCAAGGGTTTAAAAACTCAATGTAAAGATAATAGAGGCATCATAATTCGATAACTAATTTCCGAGCGCAGAGCGCTCTTGTTTCATTTAGCAAATACAAAGCATAACAACAATGACGTAGTCTAACATAACACATGTTGAACAAACATATTTCTGAAATGAGTTCACAATATTTAGAATTTATTGAAGACAAGTGCCAGAAAATAGTTTTAAAAGTTTTGCCAGTTCAGGGCCAAGCAAGTGTAATTTTAAACAAGCGAAGATATTGTCTTCATATACATCATTACTATTCATCCTGCCATACATTACATGTCCATTTTATAATAAAATGCTGATTAATAACATAAAGTTGCCTCTGGATTAAACTATTTTAGAACAACAACCATCTAAAGCTGGTCTCCATCAACAAGTGTTTGCTCCTTTCCTTCTGTCTGCATCAAACCGCCTCACCACTTTTCTTCCTCCCCAACTTCATAATATTAAATTAAAGCTGAAAAACCAGAAACAACTTCCCATGCTTCCTTGCCATGGCCTATATAAGAAGAAGACCTCACACACAACTACACCATCTGCTTCTCGTAAGGTTTCTTCCTTCAAAAACAAACAGTCACCTAAGAAAAGATAGACAGGGGAAGACAATGACAGGAAAGAGGGCACAACCAACAAGCCCTGTCGGAAGCCCAGCAAACTCAGACGATTCACCATCCAAGGAGCAGGACAGGTTCTTACCCATCGCCAACGTCAGCAGGATCATGAAGAAAGCCCTCCCTGCGAATGCAAAGATTTCAAAAGAAGCCAAGGAGACTGTCCAGGAATGCGTCTCCGAGTTCATCAGCTTTGTCACTGGAGAAGCCTCGGACAAGTGTCAGAGGGAGAAGAGAAAGACCATCAACGGTGACGATCTGCTATGGGCCATGACCACCCTCGGTTTCGAGAATTACGTGGGATCATTGAAGGTTTACCTCAACAAGTACAGGGAAACTGAGGGCGACAAGAACAACCCCACGTCTACCCATGGCGTTACTAACCTCTCTTTAGACCATGATGATCACCACGGCTTCTTCAATGAGATGAAGGCCCTGCCAGAATTTCATGGCATGAACAGCGACGTCGGAGGAGGTATCTACGGCATCAACTTTGTGGCATATGATAACATGAACAGGCACGGGGAAAATGGAGAAAGGAATGCTAAGAGGGCAATGGCATCACAAATTCACAACAGCGTTATGGGATGGTAAATGCTAAAAAGCTGGAATCAGTACTCTACCAATGTCAACTTTGCTTACATTTCCTTTCTGAAAACCCCGGCATCTGCAGTGACTATACAGCCGCCGTACCATGTATTCGACATTGATTTTTCCTCGGCTAACCTTGTTGACACTACGGAATATCTTGGGCTCGTGCTAAGTCTACAAGCCCAGAAAAGTGGTCCTAAGTCTACAGCCCGATGATGTAGGATGCAGGCTTGAGCTAAGTCTACGGCCTACGTCAACGTGTTGACACTACATAATATCTTGGGCCTGAGCTAAGTCTACGGCCTGCGTCAACACATGCTCACACGATCCCACACACACGATCCCAACACACAACTCAGAAAATTAAAAGGATACTTTAAAACAGACTCCGAGATTCCCGTAGAGAAGTTAAGATTAAGCCACGATCTGAGGGATCGTTTTGAGGACGTGCGAAGCGTGTAGGGCAAGTAAGATTCAGTATAAAAGAAACAGATCCTCCTTAGGAAAAGGCACGATCAATCAGCCAAACACAGATTTGCATTGCTCGTCACCCTTAGACTTTAGTAGTTACCTCGGCCTGGGTTATTTGGTCACTACCTTCAACACTAGAGTGAGCAACCGTAGCTTTGGTGATCACCTTCCGCCAGCACTTCCACCGTCCCGGCGAGCAACCGTAACCAGGGCAACAACCCTCCGCCAGCACTTCCACCGTCCCGGCGAACAACCGTAACCGAGGCAACAACCCTCCGCCAGCACTTCTACCGTCACACAAGTCTACAGAAAAGCGCACTGTAGCGAGTCTACGACGTCAGCAGCGAGTCTACGACGCCTACGTCACCCGTATCACCCCTTTTTCGTTCATTTTTATGGCTGTAAGATTCTAAGTTCTCTTTCGAAACTCTGAATTTGTACAGTCGTATCTTTTATCATTGAAATTCATCTTTCTGGCGACCACATACATTTCCCTGTGAGTCCAATTGCCAAATATTTCCGACGTGGTCCGTTTTCTACGCGAACAAACCTCAATTGCCAGCATCGACGACTAAACCATGTGTCCTTGGTATGGTCTACATATGTAGCATGACACATCTAATACTGTAGCATAAAACTCCGGTAGATCCACGAGGAGCTCTACCCGGAGATGTATCAACAAGTTTCCTTCCATTTCAAGCACATCCAACGAATAAATCCAACGACTCTAACTACGATCATATTTTTAGGAGAAGTAACAGTCAATCGAAGACATAGGAGAGCATCATAACTAGAACCGGGACGACCGAGTGGGGGCGCATCCGGAAGGCAAAGTCCTTCCGAAGGAAAACAATCTCCCCCCTTATACCGGCTAGTGTGAATCAGAATCTTCCATATTGATTGATCGTGCTGTCTAGAGCTTCGACAGACACGACACTCGAGGTCTCGACCACATCCGCAGGTCTTTCCAGGATAATCTGGAGACGCATCCCCCCACCGGCGGCGGAGGGTGGGGTTGGGGTGACTGGCGACGGCGATGGCGGGAGTTGGCGATGTTGGCTGGAGGGTTCGGAGTCCAGATTGGACGATTTTACTCCTGGGCTTGGTTATGGGGCTACCTAGATTGAACAGTCGCCTCCGACGGGACCAAATTACGAGGCCCGAGTCCCTTCTCAGTCTCATCTAATTGGTGTTACTGAGGGAGTGAAGAAAAAGTGGACGACTGACACTGACAGAATAATAATAATAAGGGGAGGGAAATGTTTGGTAATAATAATGATTGGGGGGAGAGTAAAGTGATGACTACTACTACTACTTCCTGAGTGGTGGGGGGTGGGGGGGAGGTGTTTGCTTTCCTCCAAATTCAACGCAGGACCCATCTTTCTTGTTCCGTTCCGCTTCTTCGCCAGAGAGAGAAATTAAGTAAAAATAAGTATGTTTGTGTCTAGAGGTACGAGGTATTCCAAATCCGAACCGAATACAGATGTTATAAATACCAAAGTTTTAAAATTTTATCCTCTAAATACCGAATCGAAATTCAAACTTTCAGATATCGAATTATCGAACTAAATTTCGATATTTCGGTTCATACTTGGATCTTCCAAACTTTAAGTGGTATTGCATGGTCACACGGCTACGAAATTCACATCACCACAGCCCAAACCACAAAAGCGTTGGAATTTGACAATGCCATCCTCAATTCCCGGCACACACGCTTAACTGGATCTGTCATCCTAATACCAATTCCAGCATCAGAAGCATAAGGAAACTGCACAGCAAGATGCCAGCTGCATTTGCAGTCCCTCCACCAAATCAGATTGTTGATCAAGAGAATCCTACCCAATTTTAGCATATTGAAATGATGGCAGTGTCAAGCAATATGGAAACTCAACTCCTTCATGGGGTCAACTTGAATACTCTCCTGTGCATAAGCAATTTATTTCCTCATCAAAAGAAACACCCAACGAGAACCCACATTGATGAGCGTAACCTTTCAACTCTTGCCTAACCAATCACAGAACCAAAAAACAAGCAAAGCCATTGCCCCATAACCAAGCAAGTGAACGAGATATCCACCAGGTCCGATGTCTATTTCCAAAAATAGGGTTAAAGATCCGTACATCGTCTTGAGGGACGAGGATTAGACCCTTGGGGGGAAGATTAGACCAGTTAGGGCTGGGTTCCCTGAGGGAGGAGGAGGTCGACCTTGTCGAGAAGCACCTCCGCGGGGCGCCCACGGAGGGAACTCGGACAGGGGGGAAATGAGGCAGAAAGGGGGCGTAGGAGAGAGCAGCTGAAGACAAGCGACGGGAACGAAAGGGCAGCGGAGGAAGAGGCATGGGATCGAGCAATGGTAGTACAGAGTGAGTGGGCGAAGAAGGAGATCAGGTTTTGTTTGTTGGGGAAGACAGTCGTCGGAGAGGGGAATGAAGAGAGGCCTACCTCTACTGTTCCTTTTTTCTGTGGACCTAAATGAGGATGGGCCTTGGGCCAAAAGCCCACCCGAGCCTAATAATAATTCGGTATACATTTAGAATAAATATCAAATACCGAATTTCAAATACAGAAATGCCAAAATTTCGGTTCGATATTAGGAATTACAAAACTTTTTTCACACCCCTATTTGTGTCTCCCACTCAACACATGAATAATTCCGATTGTGTCCGGAGTGGAGTGGAGAGAATCCAATTCAGGTAACCAAAATTTAATATTCCTTTTTTAAAAAATAAACACTAAAAATTATTTGCATCTTCTGGTGGGAGGGAGAAGAGAAAGGCAGTCCCTTTCTTACAGCAAATCATATCGGAGAAAACGCCGGCCAAATGAAAAAGTAAAAAGAAAACTGCAATTAGATTGGGCTACCGGTTAAAGCCGATAAAATAACAATCAAAAAAAGGGTGGGGAGCTCTTTCCCCACTCTCTACTCGGTTTTGCTTTCTTTTTTTCTTTTTTTTTTGTTTGGGGGAGGGGGTGGTTCAAAGGATAATCCTTTCCTTTCTATCTGGACGGATTCAGGTCTTTCCTATGCTTTTTTTTTTGGGGCGGGGGTCGATCCATTCATGGGGGGATTAGGGAACGGCCTCTTTTTTTAATAGGAGGGTTTTTGTCGCTCTTTATTGTTTTTGTTCTTTTGGGCGGTGGGTTTTTGATCGATGCAGGATATGGTTTTTGTTATGTCTTCTTCTTTTTTTGGTGCTGGGATGTCTTATTGATGTGGTTTACGGTGATTTCAGCTCAGGGACGTGATCCTATGGGGATTTCTCGAGCTGGGTTGGAGCGGGTTAATGTCTGGGGCGATTAGGCTTGTCTGAGTGGGGCAGGGATTTACTAGGTGTTTTGGCTTTCTGTTCCGTTTTTTTTTTTTTTGGTTTGATGTAGTTTGGTGGTGGAATTTAGGTTTTTTGATGCATCGGTGAGGTTCTTTCTCTGGTTTTTCTTTTCGGTAGTGGTAGTAGGATGGAGGAAGATGAGTGTACTGAGTCACGGAAGGACGATTTGGGATCCAATGATGGCGTCGATGTAGAAGAAACGATGTCTTCTGACATGAAGGCCGGAAATACTGGATGTGGCGATGTTAACCATGGTAGTAAGAAAGGTGTTGGAACTGACATCTTATGCGGCGGAGTATGTGAGGAATCGATGAAATACTCCGGGCGCGATTACAGCTGCCAGAAACTGAAGTCCCAATTGCTTACAGATTCCGGGATTCCAATGGGCAAGAGGTATGGCGAGCAAAGGAGACTGAATAGGCATGATAGGATCGAGTTCTGCAAGATGTTTCAGGGAGCTGTGAGTCGCCACCATTGGGAAATTGCAGATAGTTTGGTTCCCTTTGCTGACCCGCAAACGCTGAATGATGCTCTGTGCATCACTTTGGACTCGATATGGTTCCTTAGCAGGCATTCGGAATGGAATGCGATAACTAGTTTGATTAGGAAAGTTGTTGCACGTGGAGCTTGTGACTTCACAAGAGCTGCTCTACGGACTTCATTTTTGGCTTCCTGTGTCTCCGCTTGCCAAAGTCGGACCATGAGTCTCATAGATACGGTGACTGTGATGTCCCAAAGGCAAGCTCTACTGCTTTCTGTTTTAAGTAGAATGCATCTTGAATTCTAGATTCTGTCAACGTGATTATCTAAAGTTCATTTTTATGTGCGATTTGTTTCTATGGTCGAGTCTCTATTTGAATCATTGTTTTAGGCGTTTGTCAGTCTTACCTTATTAGTGTTGGCACATCTTTTTTATATTCTGATTGACTTTTTTCAAGTAACACCAATAACCCATATGGTGTAGAAGGGTGAAGTCTAAATGCTATGCTCACCATTTCTGGTAGAATTCTGAAGATTTCTCATTGACGACGTTCTAATCCAATCTACAGCATCGCCAAAGGATCATACCGAACAAGTAAATATATGGATTATTGCTCCAATACAGACCAACCATCTTTGTGAGAGATTCCTTGTTTGTCTCTGCTTTTGCTCTCTCAGTCAATGGTTTCTCCTGGCATCGAAACCATAGTGCATCAATGGCACGGAGCATGTCTGATTTCTTTGAAAGATAGAAGCTCCTCACCATCTAGTGTGTTCATCGGTAGGATTTGAGCCTGATGCATGGGGAAAATCCCACCACTTAGGTTCTTAATGTTGGGTGCGTTTTTCGTGTAGATACACGGATAACATTTCCCCTCGGAATATGATGCAATCAGTTATGGCGCTTGATTACTTCCAGCCATATGATGTGTGTCCGTCCTTATCAGCAGTCTATTTATTTCAGGTTGCATGAACGCCTCCAAGAATGTAATGGCGCTGAAGTTTTGAAAGCCGATGCCGCTGCCAAAGCCCAAAAGTTTTCCGAATGGGCATTAAAATGTATTACTTTGCATTCACGGTGTCAAGGAAACATAGATATGATTGGCCATTATTCTGCCATGGAGATTCAACTACAATTATCTGCATTCAAGACCTTTTTGGATCTTGCGGGTGAAAGCCTTACAGGGAAGGACTTCACCGAGGCCTTTGATGCTGCATGTTTCCCTCTCACTCTTTTTTCTAGTTCTTTTGATCTGGGGCGGGAATCTGGCATCCAGGCTACTGCCATCCAAGGGTTGCTGGGTTTGCTGGTTGAAGGGGGTGCTGACAATGTGAACCAGTGTTTCCTTGAAGCCTCGAGATTTGGCAGTACAGAACTTGTCAGAATTTTGCTTAAGGTAAAGGTTTCTTCTATATTTTAATATTAGAATTTATTTACACGTGGCGTATCATCTCGTGACCTTGTCTTTGATGCTTAAGTGCTGGACTCTGTGCTCTTTTTCCTTCATTTCTTAACCAATTAATGTGTATCTTATACCGATTGACCTTGTTCGAAGCATTACCAAGTGATCCTGTATGAATGTAACTGGCCTAGTTGTCCGTTTGTATGCATAGTAATCATCAAACCAACAAAGAATAGGGTATTATTGAAAGTTTTCGTAGGAAAGTCTCAAACTAATGCTGTGAGAAATTGATTTTCGCAATCTGAAAGTAAAACAAAGATCATCATGCAACCAACAATGAATACTTTGTTTGTTTGGTTCAAAGTTCTCTTGTTAAACAGATCATAACCTTGCTTAATTCTAACAGATTGCCCAACGGAACAGTTTAGATGTTGATGTTGACCTCGCTTTGGGCTTTGCATCTCACAATTGCAAGATCAATACGATGGAGTGTCTGGTTTTAGAGGGTAATGCGACGGCTTTCTTGACTCCATTGTTGAAAGCAGCAGAAAGGGGTTGCTTGGAGGTAGTACAGTGGTTCGTGAGGAGGGGTTGCCGCGACATGGAGTTGTGCTTAGCCCTTACTGCGGCAACTGCCAGCAGCCAGGTTCGAGTGGCGGCCTATCTTCTCCCTCAAGTCCCCAAGCACGTCCTCGCTGCGCTCAGCATCGAAATTCTCAAGGCAGCTGGGGAGAGGCGCACCGGTTCTTTGGACGGCGTTGAGTTCCTCCTCCGTTCAGATTTCCTCGGAGATCCTGTTTCGACATATGCTGTAGCCGATAGCATCGCCAGATCAGAGGATCAGTCCGTCGACCCGCACCTGAGGGATTTTCTCATAGAACATTGGTCAGGGGCCGCATTTTCTGATGGACTGAGACAAGGTCAGGATCATTACCTGAATTTCCTGAGGATATTCAGATGGGGGGAGTCGCCCATATCTTTGGGCGACATACCGGCTCCCTTGAGGGTTGCCATTGCCTACTCGCCGTTGTACAGGGAGTGTGTTCAGGCGGGTGGGTGTTTACTATCCCAAAAGCTGAGGGGGCAGCTTGTGGATGCCGTGGGCAGGCTAGGGAGTCGTAAGGGCCCTGAAGAGATGTGCCCCTTCAGAGAGCTGTTGGCTGTGCTGGAGCAACATCTTCCGCAATTTTCCATCAGTACCGACTCCATCTACGAGTAGGGAAAGATAGTGAGTTTCAAATATGTAAGGTGGTTTTTTCCCTCTATTCCTGCCGTAATGTTTTTGCTCTTGCATGGATTGTCGAGAAATGAGACGAATCGAATACATCAGCTGAGGCATTTCTCTCGCTTTCGAAAATTCTTAGAAAGCTCGAAATAGGCCCCCGGTGTCGATACACTTGGTTGCAAAATTCGATCAAAGCTCATAGTAATTTTACAAGCGAATCGAATCCCTAGTGCTCGGATTAGAGGAGGGCATGAAAGCCAGAATCATAAGGCAGCCTAGGATGCAAATGGGAAGCAAGAGCAACAGCGAGGGCGGAGGCGGCAAGGGCGGGAGCACCAGCGGCAGTACCAGCAACGAAGCCGTCAGTCCGATCAGTAGGTACAACCACTCCAGGCTCAAGTTACCCGAACCCGCGGCCAACAACCTCCTCCTTGACGACGACGTCCTCTCGTACTCCACTGCCGTCTTCTGCGGCAGGTGCCTTCTCGTCTTCCACTTATCCACCCCGCTCCTATTCTCCTCCTCCTCGTCAACCCCAAACACGCCCCGACTCATCAAATCCAACGTCAACAGCAAACACCACAAAAGAAGAAAAGAAACTCCGATCCGACGGCCTTCGAAAGGCTACAACAGATCCACTCTATACTACAAATACCAGCTCTCCGTCAACAGCGACAAACGACGGAAGGAGACGGCGAATCGAAAGGAATGCAAGGAAGGGGGGGTGGGGGGAGGGGATGGGTAAAATTTTGGGGAGGAGAGTTTGAAGATATAGAGAGGGAGAGAAGACAACATTGGAAATATAGTAAGACCAATTTGAGAAGGGGGTTGAAGATTGAAATCTCCGAGGTTCGTCTCCCCTGGACCGCAATCCAAAATTTCCTTTTCCCCCTGTCCATATTTATGCTCTTTTGTTTGGCCCTCCATAATATAAATTGCATGAGATTTTTTAGATAAAGAATATGTTATATTTTTAGGAAAGCCGTGAGTTTGGAGGGGGGGGGGGGGGTACAATGTTGTAATTCTTTGTATGGGGAAACATCGGACATGAAGACATTGGACAGAATCGCCCTGAAACATGAGGAAAAGGAGATGGATAGAAAGATAATAAGGAATTGCGATGATGATGTTGGGTGGAATACTAAATTCTTTTGTTATATATATATATATATCTCTCACACACACACACACAAGCCTTGTCGAATAGTGTCTGCCTACATTATTTTTATGTCTCGTGTGGCGGGGACAGTATGTGTGTTTGCACCAAACACCCTATCCCTATGGATCTTAATTTACATAGACCAACCCCACAATCCCTATTGTCTGAACGCCATCTAATGTAATCCTTTTTTTATATTATTAGCCCCCAACTCTAATCAAAAGGAGATTGGATCCCAAAGCAGTCGGGACTTTGGGTATTGTTGGACTTATGAGCCCAAATATTCGCTCTTTTAGGCCCGTGACACGATTGGGCCTAATTCTAGTCCGACCCATAAAAGGCCCACGTGATGTAGCGCTCCCCTGATTCCACCCTCCAATGCTCAGGTAAGGAAGACTCAGACGTGTAAGCATCCATTTTGTATCAGGGAAGGCACCTCTGACCAACGCCATCTTTAACTTTTCTTTGTCTAAGACCCGTCGGATGAATGTAGTATGATCTTGCCCGATATGTCTCTTCATGCCATCCTTCACTCTCGCATGAAGTCGGCCTTTGTAAGGCCGACTTCCGAACACTTAAATAAAAAATCGACAACTTAACATGAAGTCGACCTTTGTAAGGTTGACTTCCGTAGTGCAACAAGGAAGTCTTAAATAAGGCCGACTCCTTCCGACGTTAAAAAAAAATCTTTTATCCAGTCCAACTTCATAATTTCCATTGTCCCATCCCAGAAATTTAATGCCTAACCTTGGATTGGACTGGAGGCACATTTAATTGTTGTCTGTCCCCAAAACACAAGACTCCTCAAAGACCGCTCTTTCTTCTTCTTCTTCTTTTTTGGAATTTTCTCGAGTTGAGCGATCACTCCTGTCCTCCCGTCCACCCCACATCGATCTCTCTATTATTTTATTAACAGTGCAGTGCAGTGTCTTGGGAGTATTGTATTTTATTTAAAAAAATGAAAAAGGAGAAAAAGCCAAAAAAAGAAAGAGGATGGGGAAAGCTGCTTCTCCTTACTTTTGCTTTTTAAGACAACCTACGAACCCCTGTCTAGTGTGTTTTTCCTTACTTTTACTTTTGCTTGTAATTTTGTTTGGGCGATATGAGATAAAAGTTTTTTTTTTTAATGTTGGAAGGAGTCTGCCTTTGTAAGGCCGACTTTATGCGGGAGGGACGAATAACATAAGGCCGACTTCACTTCGGCTATAGGGAAATCGGCCTTACAAAGGCCGACTTCCTTCATGATCAAAGTCCGCCTTTGTAAGGCCGATTTCGCCAGGTTAGTTGAGAAATTTCCAAATTTAGTAGGTCATTTGACGAAATAATTTGAGAACCAACATCATATTGTAACAAAACTCCACACGTATTTCGGAAAAATTACTCCTAACTGTCGTTTCTTTCCCTTTCTCTCCAAATACGCCCTCTAAATACACCAAGTTCTGCTTATTCCCATTCATCACGTCTTTGCTACCAGTATACCAAACTATTACCTTGACACAGAGGACGAGGACTAACGAAACAGGAAACATCATCGAACCAAAGCAACAATCCATCCCCCCCCCCCTAAGAAGATCCACACATGCTTAAAATTTAGGAAGAGAGAGAAAGAGAGAGAGGGACCCTGGCAACTATACATCTTTTACACGACGATGCATCGACAGAGGTCACCATCCGACCTAGGCACCCGTCAGGCAGCAGGACAGCATCCGACAGCTCCTGACCCGGTTCACTCGTTGTTTCTGCAGTCTATGCACGTCTTCTTCAGCGGCGAACCTCTTCCCGAATGAATAATCCGCCGCCGAGCTATGAGCACGGCGGTGACGGCCGCTGTCCATCCCTCTGTCTGCGAACAGATCCCCGCTGCCTGTTTCGCTGGAAATCTGCTGAGGCGCCGTGAGATGGAAGTGACATATCGCTTGGGCCCGGCCACCAGTCGGGTAGAAGTTGGAGACGTCGTAAGTCGGGGCCGAGGCGGACGAGAGGCACTCGTAACGGCTCCTTACCCTGTTCCTCTTTATTGCCCTGTACACCATTGGGATGAGGCCTTCCATCGTCGTCTTGGGATATTTGCAACGGAAGTCAAGAGGAGAAGGTTTGAAACGTTTGGACATGAGAGCCCTCCCCAGGGTAATGTTTTTTTTTTATCTTACTCAGAAGAATCAAGGCATTGTTATTGGGAAGGGGAAGCAGAAGTCTAACACGGCATTCCAGTTTATTTGACTTGGAATAATATTTTACCCACCTCAGGAAATCATTAGTCTTTATAAACAGTTTTGTTTATTGTTCTACTGACTATTATGAGTTCTTCGAGCTCAACTTGCTCATCAATGATTAGATTCTTACTCCTCTCACCTTTGCATTACATTTATACAAAAAACTAGGGTGTATTTTTGTACTGTTTTCTGGGTTCAATGTATGCTAATGCTTTCCTTAGGCGGCCAGCATTTTTTTGCATATGGGATATTTGTTTATTCTAACATCAAGCACTCGACAAGTCGACAGGCCCATTGTTTTAGTTCTTGGGGAGGATGGTATTAGTAGTACCAGGTTTTGGTCTGGCATTCACCTCAATCATCCCCTGTTACGAGTAAGGGCATGGTGTAGTAATATAATTTTCTATTGGAGAGAACATTCGGGATAAAATTGAAATAATTAATGTACTTGAAGGACCAATTACATCAATATGGATTTTTTAGGGGGGCGCCAAGGAAAGACGTCGGATGGACGCTGTAAAAGAACAAATGCAAGAACAAACGATTCAGAGGAAGCGGGGGTGAAGAAGAGGGAAAGAAAGATGGGGTGTGGAGTGAGGGGAGTGATATTGGATGCCGACGTGATACTGACTCCGATTTCTTCATCGCCTCCTCAAGGTCCGGATGACGCCGTCCGTCTTCCACCGCTCGCCGATCGTATCCTCCGCCTGTTGGAATTTTGGGCTACAATTAATTGTATATTTTGTATTAATCTTCTTTCTTTACTTCATCAAACTACATTTTATTAAACAGGCTGTAACATAAGGCAGTGCATGAAATCCCACTAAAGTATTGTGATCACTAAAGTTATTGGGATATGCGCATCTCGATTATTTAATGTGGTTTACGGCTGGGTGTAGGCCATTTATAGCCTATGGTCTGTTGATGGATAAGACCGTAGGTTTTATGGATTATGGTAATTTACGGCTAGGTCCCTTCCCCTGTCCTTCAGACTTTTATTTAATAAAGGGCAAAACTGACTTTTCACAAAGGAAAACCATATATATATATGGAATTTCTGGAAATCGATTCATAAGGTCTCGATCGTCAGTTTCTTACGCCTCCTCCATCGAGAGCAGCCGTTAGGGAAGGAAAAGGGGAAGAAGATCTACGCTCCTTGAATTCATCTTCTACATTCACAAAATGTCAACTACGGGTACGTTTACTATCCAGTTCTTCCTTTGTGATTGTAAATCCGTGTAAACGATACTGTTTCCGCTGTTTATCCACAATTGTGACTTCTCCGAGTATATGAGATAGTCGACACGTGGTATCAGAGCTCGTTATACGGATTTACAATTCTAAGGAGAAATTTTGATTATATTTCGTTGTTTTCTCTTTCTGATATCTTTGGTTATCGAGTTTAAATCGACGATAACGACCGTTTAAGTCGTTTTCTTTGAACTTGCAATCAAGTTTTTTGTGAGTTCACAAATTTTGGCAACATCATTAAAGTTTTGAATGATGTTTGTTATTAACGCTATCGGATAAGTATGAATAATCTCGATATGCGTAACGCTATCGAATAACATCGATAAGCGTGACTTTTGGATAAGTATGATTTATCTCGATAACCGTACCATAAAAGGACGGATTATAATGATTGTTATAATAATAATAATTATTATTATTATATTATTATTTATATTATATTATTATTTATATTATTATTATATTATTATTTATATTATTATAATAATATTATAATAATATAATTGACGTCGCTTTGATTGTAACGTGCCTTCACGCACGTTGAATTAAAAAAAAAAAAAAAAAAAGGACAAATGTAATTAAGATTGACAATTGTCAATTGACATTATCAATCTGCAAATGTAATTCAGATTGACAATTGTGAATCTGTAAGCGAAGAAACTTCAATCTCAGCCTATAAAATGCTGAAATCGATTCAATGATAGATCCGCATTCTATCACTCCACTATTCGATCGTTGTTTAAAGTTATCCTCTTCAATACAAACGCTTCTACAAATAAACACTGAAATTCTGTTCGAATGGCGGGAAGCTCAAGTCAACCATCTTGGAGGTTGGAACAAAATGTATGGGTTGATGGATGTCACCTCAAAGGGGTTTTCAATACGGGAGTTTGGCACTCCTTCATCTCCAAAAGGTCAGCAAAAGAAATGGGAATGCCTTGGGATAGAACCCAATATGCATCAATTATCACTTCGTGGAAAGATGTCCCCGTCAAAATGTGGGGACCATGTCGTGATTGTGAGGTACGTGTTGATTTCCTCATTGCAAAAGTTGACCTCTTTGTCACGGAGATGGATCCGGGCATTGATGTCATGTTTGGTATGCAATGGATGAAAAGAAATGGATACAATTGATTGTCAGTCTGGACAAATACAATTTCAAACAGCTGGAGAATGAATCAACACTTTCAGAAATCTGGATGTTCAAAGCGTTGTGGAGGGATATGTTCCGAATGTTGGAGAATACAATGTTACGTTGGCAATTTTAGATTGCAATGTGAGGCAAATTCGTGGTAAGAAAGTGCCGGTAGTTAAAATAGGCTGGTCTCAGGGTAATGAAACCTGGGAACCAGAAGCTGAAGCCCGGACAAAATATCCTCATCTGTTTGTCTAAGAAACCAATGGGGATATTGTACATATGCTAAAGCCCTTGCAAATAAATAAAACTGGGCAGTGTAAATATTGCGTATTAAGATGTAAATGTGTCAATGTATAAAACCTAATCCAAGTGGATTAGGCATTAAATCTATGTGTTTGGGACTATGCTAACCTAAGCTATTAAACAATAATTGCGCATATTATAATATTAATTTTACGCAATCCTTTTAAAGTAAGACTCGTGGAAAGGAATAAGTATATACATATATATACACGAGTAAGGTATCACACATAATATCTGATGTGATAAGTGATATGAGCCTAGAAAGGTGTGACCATGTTGTGCCATGAACATTTGGTTGCCAAAGTGACCTGTTTATGGTGACAGTTGGTTCTAATTAATACATGTATTTATTTAATGAAGGAACGTCATAATGTGCTACAAGTGTTTGGCTGCCAAAGTGGCTCACTTGTATGTGACAGGTGGTGGTTTCTTAAAGGCAGCATGTATTAATTCCCACAGTTTATAGCACATTGTGCTGTGTATGATTTCACCAAAGTGGATCATCCATGGTGACACGTGATCGGGTGTGGGATTAGACTATTTGTTTCCCAAAGGGAATAAATTTGTCGAATAATTTTATGATCCTTGTGGGAAGATTTCTCTGCCTTGTGTTTTCTCTACCCAAAGGGGAGTTGACATTAGGGCATGAGGATTCTTTATTATTTTTTGGATCGAATTAATCAATTTTAAATGGCTCATGACACTAAATGATTGCATTACTTTTGTTCTACAGTTTCCTTCAATATGTGCAATAACGCTACCACTATAGAGGTCCTAGGCGGTTCAAATTATAAGAAATGGAAACAAGACCTCGAGTTTGCTATGGGCTGCATCAACCAGGATATGGGTCTTACAGTTGATGAACCTGGGGTGCCCACTGATGCGAGCTCAGTCCGGGAAAAGGAATATTATGAGAAATGGACACATGCCAATAAAATGTGCATGTTGGCCATGAAAAGGTCAATCCCGGATCATCTTCTTAGTGGTTTGCCGGAAACAAATAAAGCAAAGGTTCTTCTTGCTGCCATTGAAGAGCGATATCAGGTGTCTGACAATGCAGAGATCACACACCTGTTAGAGATGATGAATTCTTTGGCTTACAGAGATTTTACCAATGTGAGGGAATACATTATGAGATGGGTGCATGTGCAGTCCAAACTGAGCGCCCACAAAATAGATTTACCAGAGAATTACATAGTTCCTCGGATCCTCAGTTCTTTGCCTCCTGAGTTTGGAATGATTAAGACTGCTTTTAACACTCAAGGAGAGAGATGGACAGTGAACGAGCTCATTACTCGCTGTGTAGCTGAGGAGGAAAAGATTAAGAAAGATATGAGACCAAGTGCTTTTACAATAACTGATGCAGGTCCAAGTTTTCATAAAAGAAAGGTGTTTAAAAAGGGATTCAAACCAAGGAACAATCAAGCGCCTCAGACTTTTAAGAAACCCAGTGTTGGACAAAGACAGGGCAAAGCGATTCGAAAGTATGCACCTGTAAGTGCCAAAGGTGGTATTAAATGCTTCTTTTGTGGGAAAATGGGGCACTTGAAGAAAGATTGTTATCAATACAAGAATTGGCTTGAAAAGAAAAAGAAGAAGAATGTGGGAGGTAAATTATCAGCTTTGGTTTGTTTTGAATCAAACCTTGCCGATGTTTCTCCGAATACTTGGTGGATAGATAGTGGTGCATCTATTCACATTGCTGTGAACATGCAGGGATTCCAGAAGCAAAGGAAGCCAAATGAATGTGAAAGTAAGGTGAAAGTGGGAAACAATTCAGAAGCTGAAGCTGAATTTATTGGAGTTGTTAAACTTCCTTTAGATTCAGGCTTTGAGCTTGTTTTGGAAAACGTTCTGTATATTCCCACTTTTAGGAGAAACTTGATTTCTGTTTCACTGTTGAACAAATTTGGATTTAGCTGTTTATTTCAGAATGGTTCTATGCAGTTGTCACTAAATTCAAAGGTTGTTGGTAGTGGTAGATTGTCTAATGGACTTTATCAATTGGATTTGATACCTTCATATGGTATTGAATCCTTGTATGCTGAATCTTCAGCACCTAAAAGAGTTTTGTCGAAAGAGAAGTCCTCGATATTGTGGCACAAACGTTTAGGCCACATATCTAAAGAGCGAGTGGAACGCCTTATGAAGGACAATTTGCTCCCTTCACTTGATTTCAGTGATATGGAAACATGTATTGATTGTATTCGAGGGAAGTTGACAAAAACTCGCAAGAAGGGAGCCACACGTTGCACTAATCTATTGGAGATTGTGCATACAGATATCTGTGGACCCCTTCAAACCACTTTGTGTGGAAATAAATATTTCATCACCTTTATAGACGACTTTTCTCGCTATGGTTATGTATTTCTTATAAAAGAAAAGTCGGAGGCTTTGGAGAAATTCAAGATTTTCAAGTTGGAAGTTGAAAAACAATTGGAGAAAACAATTAAGATTATGAGATCGGATAGAGGTGGTGAATATTATGGTAGACATACTGATTCCGGACAGCAGATAGGGCCATTTGCTAAGTTTCTGCAAGATTGTGGCATTGTACCACAATATGCTATGCCTTATACTCCTGAGCAGAATGGCGTAGCAGAAAGAAGAAACCGAACTCTGATGGATATGGTAAGGAGCATGATGGATAGAAGCAACTTGCCTAATTATCTGTGGGGAGAAGCACTTAAAACAGCTTCATATATTCTCAACAGAGTTCCCAGTAAATCTATACAGAAGACTTCATTTGAACTATGGACTGGAAGAAAACCTAGTTTTAATCATTTTCGTGTTTGGGGTTGTCCAGCTGAAGTGAGGGTATTTAATCCAGTTGAGAAAAGACTGATCCCCGAACAGTTCGTGCTTTCTTCATAGGATATCCGGAAAGATCTAAGGGTTATAGATTCTATTGTCCCTCAAGAGGAAATAAAGTAATAGAATCACTTAATGCGAAATTTCTAGAGAATGATATAGCAGAAGTTCAAGACTTTCCTGCTACATCCTCAAATGATCGAAACTTCGTCCTTATTCCCATACCAGTGTCTACGGGAACAACAGTTGTGACGCCTCCTGTTGAAAACATTGATTCATCAGATGGTGCGCATGGAGAGGAACGAAACGCAATTGTTGAAAATCCTCCAATTGCTACAGAAATGGTTCCCGTGAGGAGATCAACTAGGGTAAGGAGACCGGCCTTATCGAATGATTACATTGTCTTTCTTAATGAAGATTACGGTGGATTAGTGAGTGATCCCACAAACTTTGAGGAAGCGGTCAATGGATCACAAAGTAATGAATGGCTGAGTGCAATGAAAGATGAGTTACAGTCTATGACAGCTAATGATGTGTGGGAACTCACAGAACCACCGGATGAACAAAAGACAGTTGGTTGTAAATGGGTCTTCAAGACTAAGAAAGACGCTAAAGGAAATATTGAACGTTATAAGGCAAGACTGGTTGCTAAAGGATTCACTCAACGAGCTGGGGTTGAT
The DNA here is from genome assembly GCA_029817715.1 of Melastoma dodecandrum. NCBI lineage: Eukaryota > Viridiplantae > Streptophyta > Magnoliopsida > Myrtales > Melastomataceae > Melastoma > Melastoma dodecandrum. The sequence continues at coordinate 2,257,075 of JARUPY010000182.1, forward strand.
TATACTGAGACTTATTCTCCGGTTTCCTCCAAAGATGCATTCAGAATTTTGATGGCGCTTGTTGCACACTTCAATCTTGAGTTACACCAGATGGATGTGAAAACAGCCTTTCTAAATGGAAACCTCTTAGAGAATGTTTATATGGAACAACCAGAGGGTTTCGAGGTAGAAGGATCTGAGCACATGGTTTGTAAATTAAAGAAATCCATTTATGGATTAAAGCAGGCTTCCCGACAATGGTATTTGAAATTTGATGAGGTAATATCATCCTTTGGATTTGTTGAAAATCCGTTTGATCAGTGCGTTTATATGAGGACTAATGAAAGTAGTTTCATCTTTCTTGTTCTCTATGTGGATGATATCCTTCTCGCAAGTAATGATCTGACAATGCTACACGAGACCAAAAGCATATTGTCTAGATCTTTTGATATGAAGGACTTGGGTGAGGCTGCTTATGTGCTTGGAATTGAAATTTGTCGTGACAGATCTCGAAATGTATTGGGACTGAGTCAAAGAGGTTACATTGAAAAGGTACTTGAGCGATTTGCTATGCAATCTTGCAAGCCAGGAGAAGTACCAATAGTAAAAGGAGATAAGTTTAATAAAGATCAATGTCCCAAGAATGATATTGAGAAGGAATCGATGAAAGGTATACCTTATAGCAGTGCAGTTGGTAGCTTAATGTATGCTCAGGTCTGTACTAGACCAGATCTTGCCTTTCCGGTTAGTGTTCTTGGTAGATATTTGTCTAACCCGGGAAGGGAACATTGGACTGCTGCTAAAAAGGTAATGAGATATTTGCAGCGAACTAAGGCTAACATGTTGATCTACAAAAGAGTAGATAACCTTGAGGTAATCGGGTATACTGATTCTGACTTTGCTGGTTGCTCCGATGACATGAAGTCTACCTCAGGTTATATATACATGTTGGCTGGAGGAGCTATTTCCTGGAAAAGTGTTAAACAAACACTTATAGCTTCCTCGACTATGCAGGCAGAGTTTGTTGCATGCTATGGGGCATCATCTCACGCTGTTTGGCTCAGAAATTTTATTTCGGGTCTTAAAGTTATTGACTCCATTGCTAGACCATTAGTAATCTATTGTGACAACAGTGCTGCGGTTTTCTATTCCAAGAATAACCGAACTACGGGTGGTTCTAAGCACATGGAAATTAAATATCTTAAAGTTCGCGAGCTGGTAAAGCATGGGGACATTGTCATTGAACACATTGATACAGAATCAATGTTGGCAGATCCACTAACTAAAGGACTTAGACCCATAACTTTTAAGAAACATGTTATAGACATGGGTATCTTAGAGTCCTTTGATCCTTTTGGTTAGTGGGAGTTTGTGATACTCTCTTATTGTATCTTGTCGTCGACAATATATATGTATATATATTGACATGCATGCAGTTATTTTATATCATGTGCACATGACAGTTGTTTAAAGAAAATCTTGAGACTTGGTGCTTAGTCTCAAGTAGGACGGTATTGTCACTAAAGTTTGTCTCTGATAAAGCACCGTAAAGTTTGCGCGCATTCAGGTTTGTGAGACAAATAAGGGAGCATCATTTGCTCAAAGGTCTTTCTGGCCCGTTATGGGTGTAAAGTTACAGAAAGATTAGGACCGACTGAAGTAGCATCAAATTTGATCACATAAGGGATGCTATTTCGGCTACACCACCACATTGACCCATGACGGCTTGATTGCTTAGTATTGTGATTATGGTTGTCTTGTATCATTGAGTGATACTCTGACGGTCATAGTTCGACGCTCGGTAATTTAGTTGGTCGGGGTTGTTCGAGATGTTGTCTTTATATGGCCATACAGATGTTACAGCCTGAGAGTCATTTACTAAACTTTTTTTTGGATACAATTAATGTTGCCCAAGTGGGAGAATGTTGGAATTTTGGGCTACAATTAATTGTATATTTTGTATTAATCTTCTTTCTTTACTTCATCAAACTACATTTTATTAAACAGGCTGTAACATAAGGCAGTGCATGAAATCCCACTAAAGTATTGTGATCACTAAAGTTATTGGGATATGCGCATCTCGATTATTTAATGTGGTTTACGGCTGGGTGTAGGCCATTTATAGCCTATGGTCTGTTGATGGATAAGACCGTAGGTTTTATGGATTATGGTAATTTACGGCTAGGTCCCTTCCCCTGTCCTTCAGACTTTTATTTAATAAAGGGCAAAACTGACTTTTCACAAAGGAAAACCATATATATATATGGAATTTCTGGAAATCGATTCATAAGGTCTCGATCGTCAGTTTCTTACGCCTCCTCCATCGAGAGCAGCCGTTAGGGAAGGAAAAGGGGAAGAAGATCTACGCTCCTTGAATTCATCTTCTACATTCACAAAATGTCAACTACGGGTACGTTTACTATCCAGTTCTTCCTTTGTGATTGTAAATCCGTGTAAACGATACTGTTTCCGCTGTTTATCCACAATTGTGACTTCTCCGAGTATATGAGATAGTCAACACCGCCGTCTCCGCCTCTCCGGCATACGTACCGTCAGTTGTTCTACCCTCCGGCCTGGTCTCCGTCGCTTTCCTTCGTCCTATCGCTCCTTTCTAGCTGATCGGTGCCACTTTTTTCGTCATGCAGGGGATCGCGCTTCGTTCCGACTCTCCCTTCCCCGTGGTGAGGGACCTTTTTTTTAGTTCCGCGTTGTCAGGACAGCGTCCTTGTTTATCTTTCTGTTTTTGTTGATGTTGTGGATATTCACGTTAATTGTTTTGGCGGGATACAATTGATCATCCTTAAGTTGACAATCACGTGATTACACTAGAATGGGAGGATTTTGTGATTTCCTGCATGCATGTTTGCTCGTTGTCCGGATTTTAGATGCTGTGGATTTTACCTAAGGGAATTCATGCCGTTTCTAAAAACTATTCAGGTGGAGCTTTTGATGAATCTTGCTGCGTCCCATTCGATGGAGTGCTTTGGATTGAATTCTCGGTCTGCAGAAGATATTATTTGTGAGATTCAGAAGTCATGGGGTGAAGGTCGAGGGGAAATCATTTATGTGGCGTCCGAGAGTAGCAAGAGGATGATGATTGAACTGGCGAGTCATGGTTGGGTGGTGGTTGATCTAGGCAAGTCGAGCATTCTGAAATTGTGCAGCCTTTCTATTCATTCAAGTCTGCTTAGACTATATATTTTCTACGGCCACATTAGGACTGGTAGTTAAATTTGGAAGGTTCAGCTTTGGTGCGTGGGATGGCCTAGCCGATGAGTCCATCTGCATGTATTTCTGAGGAGTAGGAGTGAAGAGGTAATGATGATTAATTTAAAAAAATGTTGATAGGCTGAAAATTTCTCTGCAGTTTCAGAAACGACTGACAGCAATAAAAGTGGAAGTTCCAATCTTATGTCTATAAACTCTCTCCTTCAACTACCTTCCATAATATGCGGTATAATTAAGAAGGTTGGTTCTACCATATTCACGCTTCCCTTGGATTTAAGCTTAATAATTCTGAGAACGATTTTCTTTCTAATTTGTATCCACGACAGACAACCAGCCTTGACATTCTGGTGGTCGGTTATATTATGAAGCCATCGCGAGAAGAAGATTTTGCCAAGGTGAGACCCCAATCAGGTAAGGCTATAAATGGAACTGAACCTTTCTAGGAGTGATAAAAATGAAGTCAAATTCTGTTTATATCATGCCTTCTTTTTAATTCCAAAAAGGAATTGTACAATTGTTTCACTGGCATTGGACTTATTTCAGCAAGACGAGCACTTCAGATAGTTTCATAGATGGCGGTGTCTTTGTAGGGTTTTTAACTCTATCAATCTTTTCATAAGTTATCAAGCGCCAGGGTGACTTTTTCATGTGGGCAGATTTAACTTTCGGTTATTTTTTGTTAATAGGTTATGCTTACCATTTACATACCTCTCATGCATACTTGTGGAAATAGGACCATATAATAATATTAATGGTTGTAAGGGTGCCCCTGGAATGTAATTTATGCATGCATCTATTGTGCTTCTTTCAGGATATTATCTGACTCATAAAAGAAAAACGAATGATGTCTTGGTCTACCCTTTAAGCTGTTTAGTTTATTTGAAAATGCCTTCGTCATTTTTTTCCAAAGGACTTTCTGCAATATCGAGTAGGTAGACTGGATCTTGTCTTGGCAGAATTGACACTGATATGTTTTGGACTGTTGCAGAGGGGGGCATTTCCGATGCATCCTACACCAAATGGACTCATTTTTATGCCTCTCAGTTTTGAACTCCCTCTTCATTCTCAATTGAATGAAGTAGACGTAGTACTACATAAAGCAACAGATGAAATTGTCTCTCTGAACTTGAGCACGTTATCTGAAGTATCTGCGAGAGTTAATTACAGCAAAGGAATGCAAGAAGTGAAGAGGTAAGTCATCTTGTATTGTTTATGCTGAAGTCAAGAAATCAAGTTTTAACACAACTGAAACTTTTGTCATTGCCTGTATATGCATTTTCAGTTATTTAGAGCATCACCGACAAGTTTGTGTCATCGATCCATTTGATAAGGTTTATCCAATTGTGGATCGACTAGAAATTCAGAAATTACTTTCTGATCTCAAGGATCCAGACGGCGAAGGGAAACACAAGATTAGGGGGCCCAATTTTTTCCAGGTTTGCTGTGGTTTACCATTTTCTATTTTAGTCAACTTATGTGGTCTTAATGTAAGGCTTTATGAAATTTCTGTTGGAGTTTTATTTGTCATGAAGACCGTATAGATGCATGAATGTAGCCAAATTCAGGTCTGTGGGTTAAGAAGTTTGTCTTCATGCAGGTTGATAACTTTGACGATGATGTGATATTGACTGCCAAAGGAAAATTTCCTTTTCCATGCATAGTTAAGCCACAGGTTGCTTGTGGTGTCGCTGATGCACATAGTATGGTACTGAATTCCTTCTCCGCTGACTATTTTATGGATAATATTGTTTAATAACCTAGGTCTACACCGTTGATTTTGCTTGGACATGGAATTTGAGGTGTCATTATATTGTTTGCTGAATGTGCTCGATTTTGCACTTTAATTAACGATCTTTTGATTTTCGAAGAAATTGTGCCCGCAGTTTGGCACATCTATTTTGATGCGTGGAGCACAACTTATTTTATCCTGTTATTCAGTGATGAAGTGAATATATTCTTTAACTAGATGATTGCAATTCATTGAACTAAGTATGCTGAACTCCTGTGGTTTATTACCGAGTGGTAAATGAGATTCCTGCCCATTACAATCAATACTTAGAGATAGATGATACCTCTTCTTCTTTCCCCTATGATAAGAGAAAGATGGAGGGAGAGCAAGATAAGGTTTCCTGCAACAAGAGTAGCTTGAATACTTCTCCTCCATCAACAATATTGCTAGTAATTGTGAAGAATTGCTTGACTTTATGTTTAGCTTGTTTATAATTAAACAATATCCGATACTTGGGGTCTTCATCATTTGTTTCGTATTGGCAATATCAGTGGTCTAAATGCCTACTAGTTTATGAGTGACTTCTTCTGTAACTAGTGTTTGTGAATGATTTGGCTGATAGTAATCCAGTCTGTTTCTGTTGAGCTCAAAATTAATGCAGTTTATAATGTTGCAGAACGGATAAACGGTTTTTATTTGGTTCCTTCTTAAGCTACCTATTTATGAGTTTTATGGCATTTTTCCTAAGTGAGACTTCAACTGCTTGACAGGGCATTGCATTTGAAGTTGATAATCTCATGAGCTTAAGAGTTCCGCTCCCAGCAATTGTCCAGGTGTGGGTTCATTGCATCTGTTAATGTACTCCCTGTGGTGCAAGTAGAATAGACTTTCTTTTGATAAGCTCAATGATGTTGATGATGTGACCTTCAAAAACGTTTCTCGTTATGCCAAGTTGTCTCTATATTGTGGTAGCAAGAAATGGCGCCTAACATGAGGCTGGAGGTGACAAACTGACTTGGAGTAAAACTGCAGGAGTATGTCGATCACTTCTCGACGCTGTATAAGTTCTATGTCCTGGGCGAAAAGGTGTTCCATGCGGTGAAAAGATCAATGCCAAATGGCACGACATTGAGGAAATTATCTAAAAGTAAAGGATTAAAGCCCCTTTTATTTGACAGGTGATTTATTCTTCCTTACATAACATGTTATGGTTGTTGATTCTTGTTATATTGATGATCTAAAGATGTGTTTTGCTTGTGCATGTCATGGTTGTTGATTCTTGTTATATTGTTGATCTAAAGGATGTGTTTTGCTTGTGCACCAATGCAGCTTAAAATCACTCCCTACTGTTACTGGAGTAGAAATTGATTTACCTGGGAATGGTTCGATCCCCAAGGCTAATTCTGAGGTCCTTGATTTTGATCTGGTCACTCGCACCGCCAAATGGCTTTCGGATAGGCTGAGTCTCACCATCTTTGGCTTTGACGTTGTGGTGAGCCTCAATAACATCTTTATTTTGGCTACGCCGCAGAACTTTCTACTACTGAAGTGTGTCCAGAGAAAGGGGAGTCGCATAGGAGTATTAGCATAGCTTTCAGTTATGGAAACTCTTTCAGACGTGTCTGCATAATTCGCCCTATCAGAAATCTTTTGCACTTTCATCACCCGATTCTTGTTAAAACAAAATTTTATCTCCGGTCTGGCCCTATGCAGGTTCAGGAAGGAACTCTGGATCACGTCATTGTGGATATAAATTACCTCCCCTCGTTCAAGGAGGTGCCTGACGACATTGCGGTGCCAGCATTCTGGAACGCCATAAGAAAGAAGTATGATTTGAGCAGGAAACAGGAAGGTAGTGGCGCCTGCTGATTGAAGTGGGCTCTTCAGCTTGAGTTTCTAGTTTCATCGCCCGTGTTAGTCGAAGAGGCCGATCCATCTTATTTCCTGTCGCTTTACTGGAATTAGCAAACTCTGTGGTTGGATACTTGGATTCAATTTTTTTGTTTTCTGTGGGGGAGTGGAGTGTGTTATATCTTGCGCGGCATCCACTTTCTTCGTTCATGTCTATCTACATCGGCACTGTAAGATTCCATCAATGCCAATCTGTTATATTCACGTCTTTGCGAAAAACGGCCAAAGTTTCTAAAATTACCCGAAATCCGTCGATGGGGCGGGTCTTGGGATTTTGAGAGGGCGCATTTTGTGGGGGCCGGTTTCCAAAACCCGCCCCTTATTGACATAGGGTAGGGACGGGTTTGGAAGTAAGACGGCCCCCGTCCTGAGTTGAGAAATTTTCCCAAGTACTCCAGGGGCGCGTTTTGGGAACCCGTTTTTATGGGAGGGGAGGGCGGGTTTTCAAAACGCGCCCTCATATGGAGTCCTCATGTCGCATAAGGGCGGGTTTTTCCGTACAAACCTCCTTCTTCATTCATGTCTGCATGGCACTGTAAGAATCCATTGACTGACCATTCAAAATGGGCCAAAATAAACAGAATGTTGGTCTTGGGTCCAGCCACGCAATCCTATATTTTGTCTTTATAAATTAATGGTCCTTGTGGAGAAGTATTGGGCCTCGGTTTCATGGGTGAACAAATAGTAGGCCCAGTGCTCGCCGGAGTGTTCAGAATCAACCCACTAAGCCCTCGCCCGCCGTAGCCTCCTCCGCCATCTGAGGTCAGCCCACTGTTAACCCACTCTTCGCTTATGTCTCTTCCGAATTAGGGTTTTGAGGAGGTTCTTTTGTCACTTGTCATCGTCCTGATCCCTATGACACTCCGACTCTGAGATCGGTGCTCTTTGAAGGAAAGGATTTGCCCGTTGCATGCCCGACCTGTTTTTTTATTTTTGCGGGATTAGTTTCTGGAAGATCGATGGGTTGGAAGGCTGCTCAGAAGCTCATTCAGAACTGGAAGATTCTGCGCGGAGATAATGTGGGAGCTTATTGTTGAACGGGTGTTCGATTCCGTAATCTGATTTCGTGAAGTGCTTGGTGAGTTGATGTCGGGGTTGTTGTTTCTCAGGTTATGATTATTAGAGGAAAAGATAAGGGCGAGACTGGCGTCATCAAGCGGGTTATTCGTTCTCAAAATCGCGTCATCGTCACGGGAAAGAACTTGGTGAGTGTCTCTTATGAACCTGCTCGGCTGCTTGCAGTTCATAATCGGCTTGATTTCGTCACATTAATGAATCTTTGAGTTAGTTGTGTCTGGTTTCCTGGTTACTTTCATGGAAATGTGGCCATGGTTTATCTTGTTATGGATTTTGCAACCCGTAAATTTTCTGCTGTTGAGGGGGCGATGGATGTTATGCTTTCCTTGTAGGTTTGTGTATTCTTCTTAGCTCTTGAATTGGCCGTGTTGAAGGTTGCTGCTTTGTAATGCTTTCGAGACAAATTCAGTTGATATCTGTCAGGATTTTGTGTGTTCTATTTACCGGTTAACAACCTTTGAACAGGTTAAGAAACACATTAAGCAAGGCCAAGGGCACGAAGGTGGGATTTTTTCTGTGGAAGCCCCGCTTCATGTCTCTAATGTCCAAGTTGTCGACCCAGTTACGGGGTATATATCAGGACATTCTTTTCTTCAACTGCTAAGCAGTTTTACATTTTTAACGACAGGTTTCTCCCTTATGCAGGAATCCTTGTAAGATAGGAATCAGGTACCTGGAAGATGGCACCAAGGTGAGAGTTTCAAGGGGTCAAGGAGCATCTGGGTCCATAATTCCCCGACCCGAAATTTTGAAGATTAGAACAACCCCAAGACCTACAGTTGGTAATTCCTTGATCTCGAGGATCTCTGTATTGGAGAATTAGCAGAGCATGCACTTGAGAATGCACACTATTACCTCTCATCTGAGCCCCGTGGTTATGCTAAATCTCTTCGATGGGCCTGCTTTTTCCAAGAAAACCATCTAATTGCAATTCGGATGATATTAGGGAAGCGTGGCAATCATCCCGTCATTACTATGTACTTTTGCTGTAAGTAGAGTTTGCTTACGCTGTGATTCTGGTGATGTAGCTGGCCCGAAGGATACTCCGATGGACCATGTCATGGAGAGGACTTACGACGCGCAAGCTGGAAGGGGGATGCCGGACCTTTGAGACGATCTTCCAGTTTTCAGTGGGAGGAACCTGCTCATAAACTCCCTTGGTTTGTGGATGGCAACGCCTTGGGTGTGAACTAAGTTCCTTACCCAGTTACCTGATAGTTGATCCATTTGGGGACTGTGTTCTATCATACAGTGTTCTTCTCTGAAGATGATTACATCCGCATCTGGCGTCTGCTATTTGGATTAATCTTTCATTTTCTGTTTTTTGAAATAAATTTTTAAAAGGAAGATATGGCAGTTTTGAATGTTGATCTACTTTCTTTCTTTTTTTGATGTTTCTTGTCTTCCTCCCCGCCACAACCAACTACCGCGCCCGCCCAAACACAACTGCCAATGTCGCAACCTCCTCCGCTCCGCCACTGCGGGCCGAACCCTAACTCCCTTGCCTCGCCAGCCCCTACGATTCACTGCAAAGTGAAAAAACGACCCGGGAGCTTGAACCCAAGGGAGCGGGTGATGAAGAGTGAGTTAGCAGTTGGTCGTTTTCGCAAAGGGGTCGTCCTTCTCTTCTTCCATGACGACGGGATTGCTTGCCACTGTCAGAAGAAAGCCGGCAGATACTGAGAAATTTTGGTAAAGATATTGGGGAAGTTGGTTGGCATTTGGACGGCAAACGCATTTGGCTATTTGAGAAAGAGAGGCAGAGAACTCTCTATGTTCTATGTTCTTTGTTTAGGCAAATGAGGACGACGAAGAACACGTGTACGGAGCCAGCTGAAACCACTCCCGTCCTCCCACCTCTTCTCCCCCCCTCCAAAATAACTGCCATCTCCCCCCCCCCCCCCACCTCTCTGCTTCCCATCCCTATTCTCGATCTTGATTCGGTCCACCGCTACCCCCTTCTCCTCCGCGCCGTCGCCGTCGCCGCGCCGTCGTCATGGAAGAAGAGAAGGACGACCCCTTGGCTTCCCTGCCCTCCGTCCCTCCTCCCCCTCGCAAGACCCTATCCTATTCCCAGCAGCTCCTCCCTCCCTTTCCTTCCTCCACCACTACCAAGCGCAATCAGGTCCGCATCCACAGCCTTGACGAAAACGAGTTCCTCCACCACAAGAACCCCCAATACCACCAATCATTACCCGCGCCCTCCGAAAATGACGAAGATTATGACGAGGGGTTCTGCCCCCGCTCAACTGGATCAACCGCGGTACCAACTGCTCCCTCTTCATCATTAGATCATGACATGCTCCCTGTGTTCGTCGCTGCGGGTGGTAACACGGGAGTATTCAAGCTCCCGGTTCGGTCCTCGGTGCACTCGTCACGGCCACTCTGTGTGGAGCTCCGGCCCCACCCGCTAAAGGAGACACAGGTGGGGAAGTTCCTGAGGAACTTGGCGTACGCCAAAGGACAGCTCTGGGCAGGGCAGGAGAACGGGGTGAGGTATTGGAATGTTGAGAGGGAGTACGAGGCTGGCGGTGGGCTTGGCGGGAGGATTCGAAGGGGGGATGAGGATGCCGCTCCATTTCATGAGTCGGCGGCAACCTCACCGACAATGTGTTTGCTTGTCGATTGCGGGAGTAGGATCGTGTGGACTGGGCATAAGGATGGCAAGGTTAGGTCTTGGAAGATGGATCAGGGCTCTGAAGACACCCCTTTCAAGGAGGGTCTATCATGGCAGGCTCAGCGCGGCCCGGTCCTATCAATTGTCATGACTTCTTTTGGTAATTATTTTCCTGTTTATGATGCCTTTTCTTATGTTGCGTAAACCCATTGTGAAAAGGAAGATGTCATGGTCTCCCTTTCCAGGGAATGCCCTGGTACTTTCGATTCCTTTACGTGTGATGGAACATGGAAACCTGTGAGATATGGAATATGTTGGTTACAATTATGCGGTATAATCTTCAGCTCATAAATTGTCATAATGAAGCAAGGAAATGTTGCATGTTCTTGATTGAGATTAAGTCCTTCAGCTGATGTTGCTTCCATCTCTTCAGAATGAAATCTTCAATTGACTGAAAATAAGGATTGAATCGAGTTTTTTTTTTTGTTTTCTATCTTTCCAATACACAATTTGGCATACCAAGTTTATTTCTTTAGTTGGTGATGATGTAACAGTTTGTGGACATTCGCCTTTCTTCAGGTGATATATGGACCGGTTCCGAAGGAGGGTTAATTAAGGCTTGGCCCTGGGAGGCAATTGAGAAATCTCTCTCGCTGTCTTCAGGGGAGAAGCACATGGCCGCATTGCTGGTAGAGAGATCAGCCATGGATCTCAAGAGCCAAGTCACTATAAATGGTGTTTGTAGCATATCCTCGTCAGATGTGAAATGCTTGCTATCAGATAATGTTAGGGGAAAAGTTTGGGCTGCCACACCCCTCTCCTTCTCATTATGGTTGGTCTACTTTCCGTCATTGCATTTTCATCTATCTTGTGTCAAAACTTGCGAATGTGTGCTGAAAATTCTGAAGTTGTTTTATTAATACAAAAGTATATGGGCCATTATGGGTGACTTAGGACTTTGAGTTTATTCCCTGTTTAGGTCCAAGTACTTCATAATTTACATGCTTCTTGTAAGTGGTATTTTGGTTGGAGCTTGACAATTGGATTTTCTGCCTAAAGACGATATATTTTGAAAACAGAACTTCCATTCTGGCGTTTGATTAATCTGACTATCTATTAGCCTCTCAGACGATCTTATGTTGACATATATAGACACTTTGAAGTTCGGAAAATTTAAGATGACCGGTACCATTTAGTACTCTCCCGGAAGTGCTTGAGAACTCTAGTATTTGGAGAGGTTTGCGTGTAAAGAAAAGCTTCATTGATGTGGACAGCCACTCCACTTCGCTCAACAATGCCAGAATATCAATTTCTTGATGTGAACTACTTTTGGCCCATGTACTGATATAATTGTGCTTATTGGCAGGAATGCTCGTACAAAGGAGCTCCTGAAAGTTTTCAACATCGAAGGCCAGGTAGAGAACCGTGTTGAAATGCCTGGAAATTCAGAACAAGCAGTAGAAGATGAAATGAAAGTCAAATTTGTTTCCAACTCGAAAAAGGAGAAATCTCAGGGTAGTTTTCTCCAGAGGTCACGCAATGCTATAATGGGAGCTGCAGATGCTGTTAGGAGAGTAGCGACGCGGGGTACAGGTGCATTTGTCGAAGAAACGAAGAAGACAGAGGCTCTTCTGCTGACCGCGGACGGAATGATTTGGACTGGTTGCTCTAATGGACTCTTGGTGCAGTGGGACGAAAATGGAAATCGATTGAAAGATTTTAATCATCATGCCTGTGCTGTTCTCTGCTTCTGCACTTTTGGAACACGGATATATGTTGGGTATATCAGTGGATTAGTTCAGATATTGGACCTTGATGGAAATGTCATTGCAGGATGGATTGCCCACACAGGTCCTGTGATTAACTTGGCTGTTGGAGATGGTCAGATATATAGCCTGGCAACTCATGGAGGGATACGCGGATGGAACATAACATCTCCAGGACCCATTGACAATATCATGCGCACCGAATTGGCCAAGCAAGAAGCAACATTCACAAGACAATCCCATATGAAAGTACTGGTCGGAACTTGGAATGTAGGCCAAGGAAAACCCATTCAAGAGGCTCTGTCATCATGGCTTGGTTCTGTCGCCTCAGATGTGGGCATTGTTGTAGTTGGGTGTCAAGAAGTAGACATGGGCGCTGGTTTTCTGGCGATGTCAGCAGCTAAAGAAACTGTAAGATTCGTGGTTTTGCATTCGATTTTTTTTTTTTGGGGGGGGGGGGGGTTAGCTGGGGTTATTAGATAAATAGCAAAATAGATTTCTAGTTGTTCCCTACCTATTGCCAGATGGATTTCCCCCTCCTCACCTCGAGAGGTGTTTGCCTGATGGTTTTTCTTTTTAGGTAGGACTAGAAGGGAGTGCAGTTGGAAACTTGTGGCTGGATGCTATTGGAAAGTCTCTCGATGAAGGAAATGCATTCGAGCGCATGGGTTCCAGGCAGCTTGCTGGCTTGCTCATCGGTCTCTGGTAAGTCTTATCACTTCTAGGTCTGTGATTTTTTCTATTCTTATTGGTTCCCTAGGAAGTCTAATATTTCATTTTTTCACTGCCACAGGGTTAGAAAGGGACTCAGGACACATGTCGGTGATGTTGACATAGCTGCAGTTGCCTGTGGATTTGGTCGCGCAATCGGTAACAAGGTCAAGATTTCTTCCACAATTTCCTATGAGAAGTCATTCTTCTGTTCAATATGGTTGGGAGTTAATTTCATCTGTCGTTATGATCAGAAATTTTGTGCTAGTAAAATTTGGTGATATAGAGGTGTTCCCTAAAATTCGTAGAAAGTTATGTAGGTACCTAACGAGGAAAATTGATGCGATCACATTTCCTTGCTCATTTACGTCTTTCATTTTTTCTCAATGATAAAATTGTTGCTCAACCAATTTATTTCTTTACCTTGATGAAATGTAAAAAGAAAGTTCAAATCCTGCTGTTTTTGCTGCATTATATGGGAATTCTTGTTGATTTGCAATTTACTTATTGGATTGGAATGCCTATCCTCCTCTATTATCTCTTCCCTGCTCAATGATTTTGTAGTTTATTCTCTTATCTACTAATTAGAGTTCTTCTTCATGAAGGGTGGGGTCGGAGTGCGTATCCGAGTCTGCGATCGTATAATGTGTTTTGTGAACTGCCATTTGGCAGCACATTTGGAAGCAGTAAACCGTCGGAATGCTGATTTTGACCACATTTACCGGACAATGGCATTCAGCAAATCCTATAATGTGCTTAATGCTACTGCTGGTATGGTTTGGTACTGGATTCTCTGTTGCTACATTGCCTTCGGCAAGTATTGATTTTGACTGCTCTATTCTTCTGGCTTCCCATTTGTCCTATCCATGGCAGCTGGTGTATCTTCCTCTGCACAGATGTCTCGCGGTGCAACTGTATGTCTAGACATCCTGGAACTTATTTCTATTCTTTATACCTCTTTCTCTTCCCCAAGAATTTTCGAAGTACCCACTCTTGGTCATTCAACAGAATCCAGCTAACAACTCAGATGAGGGGAGACCTGATCTAGCGGAGGCCGATATGGTTGTATTCCTCGGCGATTTCAATTACAGACTCTTTGGCATATCATACGACGAAGCGAGGGACTTTGTCTCCCAAAGATGCTTTGATTGGCTTAGAGAAAAGGATCAACTCAGAGCAGAAATGGAAGAAGGGAGGGTTTTCCAGGGGATGCGTGAGGCAGTCATCAAGTTCCCTCCCACTTACAAGTTCGAACGTCATCAACCTGGTTTAGGAGGTCAGATAAAGCGAAAGCCATTTCCTTTAAATGCTGATTCATGTTCCCTGCTGGTAGAGACTTGACCTGTGATAAGCTATATTTTCCATGCCCCTCAAAAGTCTTTTGAAAAATGTTCCAGTGCCGTGGGTAGTATCTCACACTTCGAGCTATGATAATTTTAGAAGTGCTATTAAATTTTTTTGTAGAGCATCCATAGGCATAGTTTTCCAAGCATATGCTATATCGAGTGTCATAGGACTTCCTTTAAAATTTTAAGGAGAGGTCGTGCTTATTCATTCCATTGGATTGATGTTTAATGATTTTCTCCTTCTGTGGTCAGGATATGATTCCGGTGAGAAGAAACGTATTCCTGCATGGTGTGATAGAGTAATATTCCGGGACACCCAAGCCAGTATTCCGACGGAGTGCGGCTTGGACTGCCCCATGGTGTCATCTGTAATGATGTATGCCTTGTGCGCACTTTTCTTAGCGTTCCGTTATCGGATTGTGGTGGTTTTCTGACGAAGCGCCTTTCTCATTAACAGGTATGAGGCCTGCATGGATGTGACTGAAAGTGACCATAAGCCTGTGCGCTGCAAGTTCAGTGTTCAGATTGCCCACACGGACCGCTCGGTTCGGCGGGAAGAGCTGGGGAAGATTGTGAAATCGAATGAGACCATCAATTCCCTGATGGCAGAATTGCGGCAGGTTCCTGATATTGGCCTAAGTACGGACAACCTAGTTTTGAAAAACCAGGAGACTTCCATGTTGAAGATAACCAACAAATGTGCGGACAACACGGTTGTATTTAAGTTCATTTGTCTAGGTCGGACCACCACGAAGGACAATGACCCAGGTCCGGACCA
Source organism: Melastoma dodecandrum (assembly GCA_029817715.1). NCBI lineage: Eukaryota > Viridiplantae > Streptophyta > Magnoliopsida > Myrtales > Melastomataceae > Melastoma > Melastoma dodecandrum. The sequence continues at coordinate 2,272,217 of JARUPY010000182.1, forward strand.
TCGTCCAAGAGGTTCATTCGGCTTCCCGAGGTGGCTAGAGGTAATAAATAAACCTTTTCTCGCTGACTGCTTCATCGGGACCCTACCTACCCCAGCATAAGCTTGACTAGATTGGCATCCGTTGGGGTGTAGGTGACGCCCGCCGCCGGAGTGATTAACCCGGGGCAAACAGTGGAGGTATCGATGCTAAACGAAGAGCAGCGCGCTCTGGAAGAACACGGAGATGGTGTTCCACAGTCCTGGTGGAACGAGGACACCCGGGATAAGGAAGTTGTGTTGGGTTTAATCGTGCAGGGAAGTAGCTCGACGGAGACGAAAACGAACCAGGTCCGCGTGAGTCACCGCTACTCGACAAAAGCAAGCAGCGCCACGTCAAAAGCCAAGAAGCCCCAGCTTAGCACGGTCCCACTGTCGGAACCTCCACGGCAGTTCGCCCCTGCGAACAACAACAACAGCGGCCAAAACAGGCACCAACTCTAGCGAAGGCCAAGGACGGTGGTGGTGGTGGTATCCCTACTTTTTACGACGACGACGATTTTACTTCTTGTGCCTTGACCAGAAGGAGAAGAGGGGGGGGGGGGGTTGGGATGTACATAATAATAATAATAATACCCCCATAAGTTGAGTCCCACGAAACTCCGATCGGGGAAAAGCAAAATCCAAATTCCAGAAGATTCCTAATAATAGAAGGTGGTGGAGTGGTAGGTCCCGCCGCGTTGATTGATTTTTTTTTGTTTTTCTTTCGCGTAATATCGAAGAAGAAGAAGAAGATGAGAAGTCAAGCTTTGGTTTGGTGGGTTTGCTCTTCTTTTTTTATTTTTTTATAAATTTATGCTGTGGATGTGGGTTGGAAGGTTTGCCATGTCCTCGTCATTGGTATTTTATCTATCGCCGGCCATGACAATGACAATCACAATGAATAGTTGTATTCCTCGGTGATACCAGAGTTAGAATATCGGACTAGCCCACCGAGCTCAGCATATAAGTCCAGCGGGGTTCCACTCTAAAATCAATTGACTGTAGAGAGAGTAGTCCACTAAGCTATATATACTAGGCCGGACTCATTTTTTTATCCAATGTGGGATTGAGTTTGCTATATAGCAACCCTTTTCAACACGTCCCCTCAAATCCAAGCCCACATACGGGATCACAAGTCGGCACCCTCTTTTTTGGGTTGAATCAGACCACACACACGACCCACATACGGGCCCACAGGCCGACACCCTTTTTGGGTTGAATCCGACCACACACGAGTATCCTTTTTTGGGGTTGCACCGTAAACGAGCGAGAGGAGCCATCATCGGTTTTATTGAGTTTAAACGGGCTCTGATACCACTGTTGTACATTGATCAACGCCAACTGTCCTAAAAGCTCGAACTGTTAAGTGAAAATGTGACATAGTATATATTTTCAACACACTATACTGGTCATTTTAAATGAACAGGTCGACCTCTTGAAGGACAAGTTCGGGTTCGATGAGGCTTTTATTACAAAGAACCCTGGTTAGCATTTGTTAAGAATCACTAAAAAACCAATTGGCCGACTCTTTTTTTTAAAATATGGGGTGATATGACCAACTCTAATTTGGGATTCACACCTGCTCTTTTTTATTTATTTATTGAGCGATAATATCGATGTCGACAAGTAATAAGTTACGAGCAGATAAAAATATCATTTTATAAATAAACATCAATAAATAAAAAATTGGAAAGTGACAAAAACAGGCAATAAGTACATAAGTGGTAAGTTCTGATTGGATAAAAATACAATTTTATAAACAAATATTTAATGAATTTTTATATACAAATGTCACTTGTCCTTATCTCTTTTTAATACGTTATGAAAAAAAGAGAAAGAAAAGCATGACGGCCCGTAAAGGTTTAAAGCATTAAATTCACGTGATACGTGAAACATGCAACCAAAAGAAAACAAATTAGGCGTGGACTCCTCGTCACCCCAATCATCCCTACCACATTCTCTGCCACTCCTTCTCCTACCGCCCCTTGATTTTCCTTTGGACCCAGACGGCGGCCGACATGGCTCTCGGCGACAAGGTCAGGAACAACCAGGTCTTGCTCAGGCACTTCGTCACCGGTTTCCCCAAGGACTCCGACTTCGAGCTCAGGGAATCCACAATCGAGCTCTCCATCCCCCAGGGATCGGGGGTTCCTGCGGTTCTCGTGAAGAACCTCTACCTCTCCTGTGACCCTTACATGAGGACTCGCATGGCCAAGTCCCTCCAAGTCAAGGGCTACGTCGATTCCTTCCAGCCCGGCTCGGTAACCCTATCTTTCCTTCACGTTCTTCGGTTTCTTTCAATTGTTATTTTATTTTATATTTTATTAGGATTTAGAGATTAAGATTCTGTCCCTGTGATAGGTTTTGTTGTCGATTGAATATTATTCAATATATATATGCTTCTTGGATTTGGATCTACGCTGTCTGGATACTGTTTCTTGAACAGTGGACTCTGCTCGTGTGATTGCAGCCGATAAGTGGTTACGGTGTCTCAAGGGTGATCGATTCGAGCTTCCCGAAGCTGAAGGTCGGGGATTACGTATGGGGATTCACTGGATGGGAGGAGTACTCCCTTATAACCGAGCCAGAGAAGCTCTTCAAGATCGATCACACGGATGTCCCCCTGTCTTACTACACTGGCCTCCTCGGTATCTCTTTTGCCAGATTCCCGCCGCCAGTGCACGGAAAGGGCGTCCCTGTTACTGATATGGTTTGTCTTTTGTTTCTTTGCAGGGATGCCTGGGATGACTGCCTTCGCTGGGTTTTATGAGGTGGCGACTCCGAAGAAAGGGGAGAAGGTGTTCATTTCGGCAGCCTCTGGAGCGGTTGGTCAGCTTGTCGGCCAGTTCGCGAAGTTGTTTGGATGTTATGTTGTCGGCAGTGCCGGCTCCAAAGACAAGGTAAATGTGTAACGTCGGAGGGTCAGGGTTTAGCCGATTTCGAATCTGCATCTCACTATGCTGGTCATCTTAAATGAACAGGTCGACCTCTTGAAGAACAAGTTTGGGTTCGACGAGGCTTTTAATTACAAGGAAGAACCAGATCTCGATGCCGCCCTCAAGAGGTTAGCATTTGTTAACGATCACTCAGATGGCCGACACATCGACTAAACGGCAGTTCCTTCGTTTGTGGTCCCTTAGGTGCTTTCCAGAAGGGATCGACATATACTTTGAGAACGTGGGAGGGAAGATGCTGGATGCCGTCCTGCTCAACATGAACGTGCATGGCCGGATCCCCATATGCGGGATGATCTCGCAGTACAACCTCGACAAGCCGGAGGGGGTTCACAATATGGCCATGACCATCTTCAAGCGGGTGAAGATGGAAGGGTTTCTGGTGTTTGACTACTACCATCTCTACCAGAAGTTCCTGGAGACTGTCCTGCCCCAGATCAAGGAAGGTAAGATAGTTTACGTCGAGGACTTCGCCGAGGGACTGGAGAACGGCCCTGCTGCTCTCGTGGGGCTCTTCTCCGGCCGTAATGTAGGGAAACAGGTGGTGATCGTCTCCCATGAGTAAGTTACTCCAGGATATAGGAGGGTAATAAACTGTAGTTTGGGGTGATATGGCGTCGGAAGTGCGCATGGTCACAAACTAAAAAACTGCTGGATGTGAGTTTAAGTCTGCTTATTGAGATCCTGTAAGGTTCTAATAATCTCTGGGCGAAAATTCATGTGGATATTTTTAGCCCTTGGCAAGTCAGAGGGTGGAAAGATACATAGTTGGCAATATACTAGTAGTTTACCTCAAGGGTGATGGTATGGTCTGTTACATCAACCGCCTTTGCCCTGAAGATGCTGGATTTGAACATCTCGACGAGCAGCCACATTAACAGCAATTTTTATTAGCATCAGCTCAAGTTCGGCAAATGGTACATGAGTAAGATCCACAACCTAAACCCATCAAAGCAGTTCCAACAACTATTTGTGATTACACTAAGAAAATATGAGTAGAGTAGACCCACACTTTTTAGTTGTAATCAATGTCAAATATCTATAACATATTGTTCTTCTTCCGGATAATAACTAAAAAATTGTTCTGTTTCCAAAGAACCGAGTTTCTCACCTCGTGGAGACCCACCAGCTTATATAGTTGTTGGACCAACTTGCTGATAGATTCATCCGTGCCAGATACCACAGTAGTAATGCGAGAATGGCCTTCAACTTCAGCATGTCCCACAGCCAAACTCTGTGAAGCACACATTGATAATCTTCAGCCAGGATATATATTTCACGAGTCGCATCGAAGGAGTTTCATGTGTGTTTGAAAACCATAACACAGGAAAACACGGTCTAGAGTTACCTGAATGTTGTATCCCCTCTGGGCAAACACTACAGTGACAATGTTAAGAACACCGGGAGAGTCATTCACAAGCATTGACAAAGCCTGCGAGCGAAGTCCAGTAGTCTGCAACAGTAGTCAAGCATGAGTGGCACTTTAGTGCCTACAAACTTCTTGCATCTAATAATTCACATCTAAAAACATCATAAGACGTAAGCACAAGTAAAGATTTTAACATGGTAGTCAATTACTTAGAAACCTTCCCTGCCAAAGCCAGTGTCTTGCTAGGGATGATACCAAGCGAAAAGCATTTCTCAACAGCATGGTAAGGGCCTCTTCCCATAAGTCCTCCCTGATTATCCAGTGGTAGCCACATGGAGGCACCCAAACGTTGGATAAACACCTCGTGTTACAGATGTTCCTCAGATTTTCATTACAACACTCGATCAACACACTGATTCACAACAATTATGGATTCCAATGGACCATACATGTAAATTCAGCTAACATGCTTAGAAAAGCTGTCACTGCAGGCAAGACCAGAACTTCTCACCCCAACGGTGGTTACTCCATTATCCAGAGTTCTATCTCTAGCACCAACGACGACAGGATCAACAGGTAAGAGTGTCCCTCCAGATCTAGATAAGATGCTGCTGAAAATCGCCAAAATGGAGCAGACTCGCCCATTTTTTCCCTCCTGAGTGCAATGTGGAGCAAATTAAGGGTGGAAGTGACAAGTTAGAGCTTTGAATTTTGCAGAACAAACATCAAAATACTTAAAAGGCATCTTACAGACATACATTCCATAAAAGGTAAGAACACCACCAACCTTTCCAGTTCGAGCTATTTCCCTTATACCAAATTTGCTAAAATTTGTCTGGACAGCAACCATCTTTCCAGGATCACCAGTAACCTAGATCTTGCCACGGAAAGTTAATACCACGTCAATTCCCAGAAGTCCTCCATGATTGTCAAGCCAAGTTCATTTAAAGTTTTCACTGGACTCTTTTCACAAATCTAATGACATGATATATACTAGACAGAACAACAGACATGCATGTCAGAGAATGTTCTGAAATATCCACAATCTTGGCTCTGAAAATGTCCACCAACCACATGATCTGCAAATCATGATCAAGAAGCAGAGGACAAGTCAAAACAAGGGACATGAAAAAAAATTCAGTACTTGCCTGTACTCATCAAAACCTCAGGACGTTGTTCTGGTTCAGCATTGACTTTCATTAGCATCAATTCACGTTCAACTTGTGGCTCCTTTGATATGTCATCAACCTATTGAAAGTTGAAACAAATATGTTGGCACTATAAGAATTCTTTGGCAGCCTACAAGGAGGCTATGCATCGCAGTCCCCAGCTTTTTTGTAATGTTCGAATCCAAACAATGTTCACTGCAATTTCCATTTTCCAGTAGCCACTATAAGTCTACATTGTCATGTCCTAGGAACAGTTTAATTTAGAAAATGTTCACAACAACCCGGTCAAATTAAGAATATTGACAAGTTGCCAAAGAGATCAACAACGGGAATAATCTCAAACCTTTAGAACATTCACAAGCTTCTGAAGCTGCTCCATGACTTGTTGTAAGACGTTTTCAGTTTCAGACACGACTATCGTGAAAAGTGCCTTTGCTTTATTCAGACAGGGTCTCAATGTTATATCCTCTCCTTGCAAACACGCCCGCAATCCGATTTATCATCCCTCTCTCATCACCAACAAAAACAGAGATGGTATGCTGCCTCACCCTACCATTGTAATGAGAGGCTTACAATGTCAGCTTGAGATAATGCAAACCAATGACCAAGAAGGGTTTCCTTCCACGAAGGCATTTGCACAATGGATAAAAACAAAATACGGCACTAGAGAACGCAAAACAGTAATAATTAGATAGGGGGACACACATCACAAAACCATGTTAGTGTTTACATCTATTTCTTCCTTCAAGATCCCCTGAATGAGATATTCAGATAGATTGAGCGAGGATCAAACAATAACGTGCCATCGATCTTATGTGATCGTGCTTTGCTATGATTTGTAATGCAAAGTACTCGCACAAGCATCACTACACGAAGCCTGCCAAGGAAGTACACAACTTTCCGCACTTGCCCACCGAACTGGGAAGGCATTCGGATGAAAAAACAGAAGGCACTTGTATAATACCATGGATCCTCTAAACTGAACAAAAAAGTAAACCAATTCCTCGAGCATAAACAAAGCCGAAACTCAATGCCGGAACCAAGCTCACTGGGGTGGTCGAGTGGTGGAAGGAGCGGGATTGTTGACAGACATGCTAAGTCCAACCAAGTGTTGGCTTCAGCCGTGAAAGAGTTCCGTGCCGTACGAACCGGACCTGGTTAGAGAAACAGAAATAGAAATGGATGACGGCCATTTGGTCATTTTCCCCCTAAAAACATAAATGTAAATGGAGGGCCATTCGTCTTCTTCCCTCGACACTGTTGTCCGCGCACGTCAGCAGCGATCTCCGAATCATGCATGTTTCGGCACCGGGAGTTTGGAAGTAGCGTTGTATAAGAGATAATTTTTTCCCTAATTTAATCTTTTCAGGGGAATGAATTATCTCCTCGAGGGCAAACCGGAACCGATCATCCACTATCGATCTGAAGCCTAAGTAAGACAACTAAATGCTGCAACCGATTCGAATTATGTGATTCACGTTCTGCTTCTTTTTAATGTCTGTACAAAATGTCTCCTGATAAGGCAAAACTGGCCCACCCAGAGGCTCAGTCCGATCTCTTAAGCAAGCGACCAATGCCTAACCTCAACGATTCCACTTGCGTTAACCTCGTGCTTCCGTGGCCGTGTGATCATCCGTGATGATGTTCAAGGATGAGACTTTCGACGGGAGCATCGACGCAATCTCGTTTGCTCTAATTCATTACGAGGTAAGTTGATGTACTGAACTCGACATTGGAAATACGAAATAGGAGGTCTTCGACGCAAGCTGACACGTTGCTTGGGCCAGATGATTGAAGGAGTTCGGCCTTAAGGATGATCTGTTTGGAAGGGCGGCATCGTCTTGCCTTTGAGGATCAAACTGAAAAGTTACTCTCCTGAATTGAAAGAGTAAGGAACCGATTGCAGCCTTTGGAATTACTAGTTTCAAGTAGTTCCCCACTGAAAATTCAGAAGAGCGGGTGATGAGGAAACAACTTCGGAGTAATTCTTCAAGTGTTTAACTCTTACCGTGATGGTTGTTGCGCCTTTCTGCGAATCAAGATAGACATTTTTGTTGCTGTATTGCACAACTTGATTGAAGTGTGTTAAGATCCGGAACCCCTGGTGAGGCCAAGATCACATCGTACGGTTGGGCAAGATAGCCATGAATTGCTTGAGGCCGGGGTGGTGGAAGGATACTTTTAAGCTTCCCTGGTAAGCCGTATCTTCCCTACTCTTCGTTTCCGACACCTGGGGAGGAATTGTCCACGGCCCATTTCTGGATGCCTCATAGTCGATCTCGAGCGCCGTTTCACAACATTTTGTACTTTGCTCGAGTTACATAAGCCCGGCAACACACAGACTGGATCCAGGCTCACAGAGAAGCAAGCACGTTAAACATGGCTCGAACCCGGACCACAATCTTATCAGCGTGTCTGTCCTCACACGCACGCAGAGGGTTGACGTTCCATTTCTCGTCCATCGTCGGACGCAATCTGAAGAGGAGACAATGATGGCTCGCAATGGCATGTCTTCCATCTCCTGGCAGGGGGGGGGCTGCGAGTTGAACGAAAGCAGCCTATCATCATCGTCGTTATTGTAACTGTACAGCACAACTCCTAATGACATCAAGCCGTGCAAATACCTCGTGGCCCGGCCAGAGAGTTACGTTTCTTTTCTTGCACTTAAATCCACCTTTTGAAAATTCTGAATGATTTTAAAATAATATTATTTTGTGGCGACTGAAAGTGACACTGATGCTAAGAATAATTGACTAATTCAATCTCCCAACGGAGGGGGAATTAATTAGGTCAGCAAAGGTATGTTAAATACATGAACTTCCCTTACGGTGGGTTTGTCCGCACAGGATCACTACCAGGACAACCTAGTAAGCCCTTCCTTAAACCTCGACTTCCCTTCCCTACCCCGGTGCATCCTCGTCAGAACTCAAACCCCCCTCCCTGTTTTCCTCCCCCAGTCTAACTCCCAGCAACGTCCCCCCCTGAAAAGCAGCCTCCTTTTCCTCCTCTCCATTTTCTATCCCTTCCTGCTCGTAAGCGCTTCCCTTCCCTTCTTCATCGATCACTCTCTTCGTGTGAATTCCCGCGTTACAAAACTAGGTCCCAGCCTTGATTGATTTAGGCGTGTATTGTTGATTCGTGCTTCCCGGTTGTTTTTATCGAGAACGAATCGTCTCCTATTTCCGTTTGGATTGCTTGGGTTGCTTTTTTTCCTTTTGGCGGATCACGTTTTATTGAATAGTCTGTAAAGATCATGGCTTGTGTGGTGGATTATTAGTCGAGTGCGATTGCGTGATTATTTGTCGGTGCATGTGGTGGCGTTGTAGGTTTTTTTTTTTACCGTTTCTAAAGGTTTCGTCTTATTCGGTCGCGTAGAGGCACTTGGATGTGCTTGCCTCGTGAAGAGCGTGGTGGGTTGGTATGGCGTCGAGAGCACTGTTGAGGAGGAAGAGAGTGATATCTGATTACTTACGGGGATCCACTTGCTATGTTCATTGTCTCTCCTGCCTCGGACACGGGGGAGTCCCTCGGTGCAAGGTTTCCGATGGGAATGGAAACGAGCAACAGCTTCTGTACATGTATTCTCCCAGCGAGGGGTCTCGGGGGATCCCGATGGCTAAGAAGATGGAGCCGTTTGGTTTCCAAAGTTTAGCGTCATTCAGGGAAGCACGTGGGATTGCAACCTACAGCCCAGGCAATGGATCGGTGGCTCTCATGTCCCCATTTCAAACGGGTAACCTCTTTCATGCCATTCGCAATGCTTCCATGGCTGCCGCAAAGAAGCATGAAATGGGAAGTGACGATGAAGAGCATGAGCCGGTGGTGGCTGGACGTAAGAAGGAAGCATCTCCAGAAGATTGTGATCAAGCTGTCGCAGGGCTGAGTTCTGCAAAAGCAAAAGCTAAAGCCAAGCAGGTCCAAGACTCTTCGAAAGCAGCCCCGACCATCCTGCAGAGGGTATGGGCCACAATTTTGGGGATTGGTCCTGCTTTGAGGGTTGTCGCCTCCATGAGCAGGTTAGTTGAATGATGCCCGTGTTCCCCTTACTAGCAAAATTGATCTGTTAGTGATTTAAAATGCTCTTATAGCATTCATTTCATGTTATTACTTTTTGCAGGGAGGACTGGGCTAATAAACTTGTCCATTGGAAGGGCGAGTTTGTGTCGACACTGCAACATTATTGGTTGGGAACGAAGTTGTTATGGGCTGATGTGAGAATCAGTTCCAGGTTACTCATTAAACTTGCAAACGGAAAGAGTCTTTCAAGACGGGAGAGACAGCAGCTAACTCGAACGACTGCAGATATTTTCCGTCTGGTTCCTTTTGCTGTGTTTATCATTGTTCCTTTTATGGAATTCCTGCTTCCGGTATTCTTGAAATTGTTCCCCAATATGTTACCTTCAACTTTCCAGGATAAGATGAAAGAGCAGGTAATTATTTTTTCGAGAGAGGTCATGGCTCCATTTTCTGTATTGTCCTTGTTTTTCCGCCTTTCTATGTTGAAAAGGAAACCATGCCCTAGTTCTTCTATGACTAACGGAAAAAATTGATCCAGATGTTCTACAGAGTCCAGGGTGCTATAAATTGATCTGGATATTCTATGCAGGAAGCTTTGAAACGGAGGCTACAGGCCAGAATCGGATATGCCAGGTTTCTCCAAGACACTGTCAAAGAGATGGCAAAAGAGATTCAAAACTCAAGAAGCGGTGAAATAAAACAAACAGCTGAAGATCTTGATGAGTTCCTGAATAAGGTTATCTTTGTTGTTGGATTAGCCTTAATAATCTAAGCTAGCTTCTAATATAATATTCATTTTGTTCTTGTTTGCAGGTGAGAACTGGTGCACAAGTATCTAATGAAGAAATCTTAAGCTTTGCTAAGCTGTTTAATGATGAACTGACCCTGGATAATATCAGCAGGTCTGGGTTACAGTTAATCTGTAAATTGCCTTGATTCATTTTAGAAGATTTATGTTTTTGTGGATTTCTGACATGTTAATTCATCTTTTACATCGTTCAGGCCAAGACTAGTCAATATGTGCAAATACATGGGAATCAGCCCCTTTGGAACTGATCATTATCTGCGTTACATGCTCCGAAAACGACTCCAAAGGTAGGCGAATTTTATTAGATTGAAATTTTATTATTGACAACGTTGAATTATTGAGCGAAATAACCTAGCTTATGCAGCTGTTAGAAAAATTTGTGGGGGATAAAATTGCATGGTCTGTTGTTTTTTTAATCTTTCTTTCTTTCTATTCTTATAAAACTGTACAAGATTTTGGGTCAATTGTTCTAGCTTTAGCATGTCCAGTTATTGTCTCAATGCAATTATTGTCCTGTTGATAAAGCTACCACTGGGTTTTGTGTCTTTCTAAGCAACATGGAGTGATATTTGCAATGATTTCTGCCTTGTTTCTGAAATATCAGAATTAAAGAAGACGATAAACTAATTCAAGCTGAGGGTATTGAGTCGCTTTCTGAGGCCGAGCTTCGTGAAGATTGTAGAGAGAGAGGCATGCTGGGAATTCTTTCCGTGGAAGAAATGCGCCAGCAGGTTTATGGGCCACCTTTAGTTGTCGTGCATTGTCTATACCTCTGTATTGATTTATCTTGCTTGCACCCCTGTCCAAATGTTCATTGCTGGAGAAAGATGGCTGATTGTCCTAATATAGTGTCAATGTTCATAATAGTTAAAATACTTTAGGTGTTGGATATATTATACACTGTTTAGGAGAGGAGTGAATCGTGTCCGGAAATTAATGTTTGCTCTCCTTGGACAATTATATCTTTTCTATTTTCCAAGCCAAACAAGCTCCATCTTTCTCAGGCTTATTGGTTTGAAAGGGAGATACTTGATGCTTCTCTTCACTTTCAACAGTTCCGATGCTTTAAGTCATATCTTATCCCGCAAATGCTATCGTATGCTTCTCTGACAGACCACTGTTATGCAGCTACGAGATTGGTTGGATTTGTCTCTCAATCACTCTGTACCTTCTTCGCTTTTAATCCTCTCTCGGTAAGCCCTCTTTCCATGCTTTTTCTTTTTACTTATACTTTTCACTCCGAGGCTTCCATCTCTTAAGACCCAGTAGTCCAATTGGCATTATTACTGTCCTCGTGTGGGCACACATGCAATGTGTGGTGAACTGCGTCTGCCATTTGTGCAGAGCATTCACCGTTTCTGGAAAGGTGAAGCCCGAGGAAGCTGTTGGAGCTACTCTTTCTTCTCTCCCAGATGAAGTTGTTGATACAGTCGGTATCAATACACTACCATCCGAGGATTCCCTTTCAGAACGGAGGAGAAAGTTGGAGTATCTTGCGATGCAGGAAGAGCTAATAAAAGTTAGTATTGGTTTCTTTTGATAAATTTCAGTGTATTGATCTGATATTCCCTTTTGATCGGTTACATCTGCGATCTTCTGGAGTTCTACTATTGTATTTTCTCTTGTTAACTATTACAATAATGTGGGCAGAAGTTGTAAGGTTGCCTCACATTGTTATATTCATGCGTTTGCATGTTGTTCAGTCAACCCACTGTTTATTAATTCAATAGGTTCTGAAATGGATGGCAGGAGGAGGAAGAGAAAGAGGAAGAAAAATCTTCTATCAAGGAAGCTATTGGGTCTGAGGAGGATGTGGCTTTGAGAGAGATGATGTCTCGGACGGCAGAGGAAGCACAGGAACTAGCTAGGGCAAGAGCGCTGGAGAAGAATGAGGAGCTCTGTGAAATAAGTCGTGCTCTGGCTGTTCTAGCTTCAGCATCTGTAAGAATGCAAAATCTATTGTTGGGACAGTATTTGGGTTTGTCTTTTTACAATCTTCTGATTTTTGGTCGTTTTACTTGTGCTAATACTTTCAGTCAGTCAGTAGCGAGCGGGAAGAGTTTTTACAGCTTGTAAACAAAGAGGTTTGTCGATGTTTCATTTCCCTTTGGTCTTCTATTAGATATTTTTTCCTCCTGTTTTGCTTGGGGGAATCAGTGAACAGTTTGCAAAAGGAGGGTGAATTTTGACGAAATTAATGCGTAGCAGGATGCGTGTCTATGAATTTTAATAATGCTCTGTGTACTCTGTACTTGTTTTGAAAACATTACTCTCGTAGTTGTCATCTTGTTCTTTCTTGAACATGTCTATGTGAATACCATATGAGATGCTGAAGATATAACCCTACAAATTTGGCAGATAGAGCTTTACAACAGCATGGTTGATAAAGAGGGGACAGAAAACGAGAAAGATGCTATGAGAGCATACATAGCAGCACGTGAGGATAGTAGCCCGAGTTCTGAGGTCGCGGGACATGAAGTCTCATCAGCACTTATAGACAAGGTAAAAATAATGAAAAGTTCGGTTAATGTTTTTTTTTCTTTGCAACTCTAATAAAGTTTTGCACACTAGGCATTCACTTATTTTGCTTTTCCTTCTCTACACAGGTTGATGCCATGCTTCAAAATCTTGAAAAGGAAATCGATAATGTCGATGCAGTGATTGGTGATCGCTGGCGGATACTTGATAGGTTTGTTTCGTGTTACTAGTTATAGATGCACATGATGAGACAAATGCATATACACTCATACCTGTGTTACATCTAAGTATATGCACGCGTGAATTCACATGTTCCACACTTGTGTAGGGATTATGATGGCAAAGTGACTCCTGAAGAAGTAGCATCGGCAGCTTTGTATCTGAAAAGTACATTAGGCAAGGAAGGCGTTCAAGAACTCATCAGCAATCTCTCCAAAGATGGAGGTAAGCTGTTCTCCCAGCAATTTTTCAGTGAACAAAAGTATTTTTAGCTGCTACTTGCCTATCCGTTGCTTAGAATTTGTCAAGCCATATCAATGCTGGCAAACATGGAATGAACACTTGCTACTCTCTTCTCCTTATTTCATGAAATCATCTGGGATGCTGCCTTGCTTTCGGTTACAATCTTTCTTGAATTTCACATCACGCTGTCGCAACTGATTGATATTCTGCAACAAAATTGGCTTGGCAGATGGGAAGATCCTAGTGGAAGACATCGTGAGACTGGGCAGCCGGACGGATGGAACCGACACAGCCGATGGTTTCAGAGGGTAATTTGTCAGGGTGGCGGGTTCAAGCTATTACATAACGATACAGAATCGCAGCAGTATCTCCCATCTTTTTCTTCTGTAAGCAACCACAGGCCCTGGGCTGCTTCGTTTTTTTTTTTTTTTTTTTGGTCAAGTAGGTTGCCCCATGCCTTGGGGTTGTGGGGAGTTTGAGGTAGGAGGCCTTATTTGTGTAAAAGAAAAGAAAGAAAAAGGAAAAGGCCGTGGCTTTTTTATTTTAAATTTCTGAGTCATGAAATGGGGGAAGATGTAATATTGTTTATTGATTGACGAGGAATTTATATGTGATAAGTGATAAAATGGAGAGGATAGGACCGAAATAGCGTTGGACGACAAAAAAATTTGTTAAATAGGGTAAATGATTTTAAAATTTTAAAAATAATGTCATAAAATCGGATTTTATAAGATTGAAATTTATAAATTTCGATTTCGGGGTGTTATTATCGAAATTTGAACGGGTGGAGGCGTACAACCGATAGGTGGATTTAAACGGATACAAAATAGCGTCGGTAAATTCTACTTTATTTCGATTTTAAGGTATCATGTTAATGATTTTAAATTTGTCATTCTTATAAAATATTTTCGCTATATATAATATTTTCTTGTCCGCGAAATAATTTATGGCTTTTAAAATTTTCAAAAAATAATTTTAAAAATTATTATCAATATTTCGTGGAGAGAGAGAGGACGGAATCGAACCCCAACCATGCGGGGACAGAGAGAGAGGGAGGGAAAATGGAAAAGCGAGGAGGAATTGATGCTCTCTGAAAGTGAAAAGAAGCAGTTATGTGGAGCTCTCGTCTCTCCCCAGCTGTCTGTTCACTTGTTGCTTGAAGTTGGCTCCTTCAATCGTCATCTGATCTGTTCCCCTGGGTTTTCAGCTGCCGAGGTTTCTCTCCGGACATATGAATACAACGTGGGTTTTTAGTCTCTATTTCTCCAGAGTTATGGGTTTGCGTTTTCTGCTCCGACTGTTGCTTGTTCTGCTGTGTTTGGACCCTTCTCTGTCACTTGATCTCGACCCGGCAGATAGGGCCTCGCTTCTGCTCTTTAGGAGCTCGGTTCAGGACCCTGACAGGAGGTTATCCGCTTGGTCTGGGTCAGACTGTGCTAACTGGACCGGAGTTTCTTGCTCCGTGATCGGTGGTCGCGTGGTGTCACTGAACCTGACCGACATGAACCTGTCTGGGGATATGGGCCGTGGCCTTTGCAGACTCTCCTCACTGGAGTCCCTGGATTTGTCGCGGAACAGATTTTCCGGGTCGCTCCCGCCTTGTTTTTCTGCGATGTATAATCTTACGATTCTTAACCTTGGATACAATCACTTTGGTGGGAATCTTCCCGATTCTTGGAGTAGGCTTGGTAATTTGAGAGAGCTCATTCTGACCTCAAATCGAGAACTGAGAGGCATGTTGCCTTCTTGGCTGGGGAATTTCTCAGAAAGATTGGAGAAGCTTGACTTGAGTCTCAATTCATTTGAAGGGGCAGTTCCTGCGAGTTTGTTGCTGCTGAAGTCTCTGAAGCATTTGGACTGCAGTAGCAACAATCTCAGTGGTGATCTTCCTGATTTTACGCAGTCGCTGGAGTTTCTCCATCTCGGGTCTAATTTGTTCACGGGCACCCTGCCATGTTTCTGGGAGTCCTTTGGAAAGCTCCGGTTTCTTAATTTGGCCAACAATGCCATCATGGGTGGAATCCCTTCTTGCATTGCATCACTAGAGTGGTTGACACACGTGAATTTATCCCACAACCAGCTAAGATATGAGGTTTCTCCAGGGCTCGTGTTTTCTGAGACGCTTATTGTGTTGGACCTGAGCTTCAATCAGTTGGATGGTCCCCTTCCTAGCAGAATTGCAAAGGGAGCCGAGAAGGGGCTCTTACTTCTTGATCTTTCTCATAATCAGTTCTCAGGTGAAATTCCGCCCCAGATTACTGAACTGAAAAGTCTGCAGGTGCTTTTGCTGTCGCACAATCTCCTGTCTGGGGAGATCCCTGCGAGGATTGGGAACTTGACCTACCTCCAAGTTATAGATCTCTCGCAGAATGCACTTTCTGGACCAATCCCATTAAACATTGTTGGCTGTTTCCAGCTACTTTTCCTCATACTGAACAACAACAATCTCTCGGGGGAAATACAGCCGGAGCTTGATGCATTGAATAGCTTAAAGGTGTTAGATATAAGCAGCAACATGCTGTCCGGTGAAATCCCGCAAACTTTGGCTGGCTGGAAGTCTCTGGAGGTAGTGGATTTGAGCTCGAACAATTTATCTGGTTCCTTAAATGATGCAATAACCAAATGGTCCAACCTTAAGTACCTCTCCTTAGCTCGAAACAGGTTCGGGGGAAATGTTCCTTCATGGATATTCTCATTTGAAGCTATTTGGAAGATTGATTTTTCGGGAAACAATTTCTCTGGCAACATACCGGATGGTAATTTTAACACGAGCTATTTCTTTAATAATAGTGATGCAAGGAGACCACTCATTAACAATCATCTATTGGTCGCCGGATCTGATAAAACCATCAAAGTTATAGTAGCTGTTTCAAATGGGAACGAATTGAAGCTTGGTTACGAATTAAACGCGTTTGTGGGAATTGATCTTTCTGGGAACATGCTCCATGGGGTGATCCCTGTGGGAATTTTCAGCTTACAAGGACTTGAGTATCTGAATTTTTCGTACAATTTTCTCAGCGGCCGAGTACCAGCTTTAGAGGTTATGCATAGTTTGGTGGCTCTGGATTTATCCCATAATTCTTTGTCAGGTCCAGTGCCGGATAACGTATCAAGCCTTCACAATCTGAGACTCTTAAACTTGTCATACAACTGTTTCTCTGGATTGATTTCCCAGCAACAGGGATACGGAAGGTTTCCAGGAGCATTTGCTGGGAATCCAAAGCTATGCGTGGAGTCCACTGGTGGGGAATGTGGGAAGGATAGTGATCCAGCATATCCTGGTGAAACATTTGAAAAAGAAATGATCGAAGGGCCAATTTCCCTATGGGTGTTTAGCTTAAGTGCTATTATCACGTTTTATTTCAGCGTGATTTCTCTCTTTTGCTCCTCTAGAACGAGAAGATACATCCTAGAGATTAAAATCTAGCTCAGCATGGACTCTTGGATGTACATAGCCGAATGGTAATGCTCCTTGTGAATGTTCCG
The DNA here is from genome assembly GCA_029817715.1 of Melastoma dodecandrum. Lineage (NCBI taxonomy): Eukaryota > Viridiplantae > Streptophyta > Magnoliopsida > Myrtales > Melastomataceae > Melastoma > Melastoma dodecandrum. Next base: position 2,288,978 of record JARUPY010000182.1, read on the forward strand.
CTATTATTCCTGATCTGGCATGGTTATGAAGCAGATTCCTAAGCCTAAGGCAAATGTCATTTCCTCGGTGATGACCCAGTTGGTTGATAATTAGTGGTCGTTGCAGCTTTTTTTTACTCTTAACTTATGGGCGATTCACAGCCGGTCATGGATTTCTTCAGAGAAATTTACAATCATTCAAATCTTCAATCACGGGGATTTGTTTTTGAGCACTCACAACCACAGAGAAACCTGGGCTCTTACTTGTGATATTGAAAAGTCTGAGACAGTGAACAAGATCTTAAACGTAGTCGAATGGGTAGCCTGTGTTTAAGAGTTTAGCAGGCTCAATCTCGTAATCATGCCTTTTGAGTCCATGTTGGCCGATAGCGATGCTGGTAGGAGTATGTATTACAGGCAATTTTCTGAAATTGAATGGTATTGTGTTTGTGGATAAGCCTCTGCTGATTCATGAGACGGCTTATGTAAGATGTCTTATGCCTAATGTTCGGTTTGATTTATTGATCTTACTGAGATTTATATCCCAATTAGGTAAACTATCTGATCCTTGTTCGGGAAAAAAAAAACCAAGAGTCTGTCATTGGAAGTGTCTACGTTGACCGAACTAGAACTAAATTAACTCATCCAAAAATAGCTCTAGTGACCAGTTTTATTCACGGAATGGACGGAATAGAGTGGAACGAGGAATAAACATGACCTTAACTGCTTGATGGAATGTTGATTGCCTTCCTCCTCTCTGCTTACCAAGAAGCACTGTCCTGATAAAATGCTTCAAGGAAATAATCCATTCAGCCACTCTGCAACTTCTTGCTGCAATAAACAAAGATTGGAAAAAGTAGAAAGGGTAATCAGTTTCTATCCTACTAATCGCCATTACCCATAATCCAAAGTGCAGGAAGTAACCCACCTCGGGAGTCGTTTCAGGCATGCTGTGGTGATCCATGAACTCTCCTTCTTGGGGCAGTGGGAGCACGTTACTTCTGCAAGACTCGTCGCTGTTATATACTCCACAGGGGTTACCAAGAGGTAGCTGCTGTCCAGGCGATTCTGTCCCAGTGCTGTAGATATTTGTGGGTGTTTCTTGGATGGTCGAGTTGATGCTGCCGACTCCTGGATACAACTGCTCACGAGTCATTGGGCCGACACCAGGGTTCCATGGGATCTGAGGCATCGACGGCTGAGATGATAGTAAGGCATGGTCAGTTGCAGTTTGAGGAAATGAATTCCCCGGAAACCTTTGGACACAGTTCATCTGGGGATCCATCTGGTACATCGGCTGGGAATACACCTGCGCAGTCAGCGCTTGATGCCTTGACCACATCTCACATGCTGTAGAACGAAGATTCTGAGACAAAGGAAGAGGAGCTCTAGCACCATAGCCAGTTGCTTGACTGCTGATTCTGGGATCACCGAGGATTCCATTGCCGAGCTTTTTCACGCTGTCTCGGTGTTTCTAAACATTCGTAGAGCACAAAGCAGAGTCCGATTCAGAATCATTATTCCTTAAAAAGTTACTTTCGAATGGTTCTGGGATGGTTACCTGGAGGTGGCTGGCAATGATTTGTCGGGTCAGACCTGTAATGCCGTGCTTTGCTTCCATGTAATCCAGTATCTTCTTTGGGAGAACCTCTGTCGAAGCAAACACCACGATGTTTAGGACAGAGGAGTCTATAAAGGAGTCTGTCGAATAGAATGAGAGGAATTACGTTTGGGTGGGAGACTACTAATGGCCTCGAGGAATGCATTATGAGCCTCGGTTTTCCATGACATGCGTGGCTTCTTCTTCGTGGTTGCTGCATCCGTGACGTTGGATTGACCTTGCTCATTCTCTTTCAAGCTACTTCTGTCTATTGAATTGCCGCTGTCTGTGGAATCACTGCCTCTTTTCTGATTTAAGGCATTATAGTCCAATTGCTTGTTACTTTGGGAATCGAAATGGAGAACCAGGGATGCGATCGGAGCACCTGATATTGCCCTCTCTTTTCCAGTCTTGTGAAGTAGATGCTTCCATATCATCTTAAGGGTACTGATATGAATCGGCTTTGCCAGGAAGTCGCAGGCTCCACCATGTACACCCTTCAAAACTGTTTCGGTATCTGGTTCATCTGAGAATACTGCAAAAAAGCAAATACAAAGAAAAAAGAAAATTAATATGTTATCCACCAAACAAGAACGCACGCGATGGTAAAGTGAATCTACTCTCCCTCCCTCGCTCTTACGTATGATTGGCGAGTCAATCTTCATAGTAGCAATTTTTTCAAGAAGCTGCAATCCGCCGATTACGGGCATTCGGACATCGCTCATAATAATGTCGAATCCATCCTTACTATTTTTCAGTTTCCCCATAGCTTCCTCACCGCTTTGGCATGCGATCACTGTCACAAAAAACAACAGACGAACACAATCAAGACTCAACAGATCACAAGATTCTTACACAGGCCGAAAAAACGTCAGTTTCAAACAACTTCGGAACTAACGAACAAGAAAATTCCCGATTTCTATCACTAAATCAAGTAGCTCCAAGAATTCCAAGAAAATAATTTAAAGAAAGAATGCTCGAAGGGCAAGTCCGTGTTTGAACAGACCAGACTCCCTGGTAAGTTTCAAACCACTTCGGAACTAACAAGCAAGAAAATTCCCGATTTCTATCACTAATTCAAGTAGCTCCAAGAATTTTCCAAGAAAATAATTTAAAGAAAGAATGCTCGAACGGGCAAGTCCGTGTTTGAACGGACCAGACTCCATGGTAAGTTTCAAACAACATCGGAACTAACGAGCAAGAAAATTCCGATTTCTATCACTAAAGCAAGTATCTCCAAGAATTTTCCAAGAAAATGAATTTAAAGAAAGACCACGGTAAAACCAGACGACCACAACGACCGGGTAAGACGTTACCATGATAGCTGCATTCCTCAAGCATCTTCTTCAAAATAGCAAGGCAGGCGAGATCATCATCGACGAGGAGAACCCTCAGGTTCGAAGGAAAGTCTGCAGGAAATCGACTGACTCCGTCGTGCCCCGCCACCATAACTCTAGTTGGGATGTTGTCAGAGTAGTGTTTAGGCAGAAAAAGGAAGGAATTTTGAGTTCCTAAGCTTGTAATGCGAATATATACGAGTTTTTTTTTTTTTTTATCAAATGGTGTTGGGGTTTGTCCGAAATCGGGAATGGAAATATATGAAACTGGATATATTTCGAGGGAAAGGAGGAGTTATAATTAAGGGAAATTCTTTTTAGGTTGGAATTCCCAACTAACTGTTTCTGAAGGGGGGAGGATGTAATAATGGAAACTAAAAGATACTTCATATCCCTCTCCACCGCCATCGATGCCATCCGCCAGCGCAATCAGCCTATGGCCCTGACTCTTGTGTCGATGATCCGCGGTTGCTGAATATTCGTGAAATAACGTTACTAATTCGAGATTTAAAACCGCGACTTTCTTTTTTTTTAAAAAAAAAACTAACCGGATGTACGAAAATGGAATGCATGCTGTAATTCTAATCTTGGCTGCTGTCTCTTTATCTTTTACAGACCAGGGGATCGAGAAGGGCATCCTCGGACTCTGGCTCCACCAGTTAGTTTGTCTTCCATTTCTTCCAGCTCGGGACCAAGAAGGTCCAGGTCCAAAAGGAGCTCAGGCTGAAGAAAGGCCAACAAGAACAGCCGACCCCGTGTCCAGATTCTTTCAGTGTTAAAGAGTTACATTAGTTGTCCTCCTTTTATCCCTACGTACTTACTAATCATAATAGTCTTTGGTTTCTGATATAATATCACAATATTGTAAGAGCAGCAAATACTTCTAGTAAAATCCTCGTACCTGTGCCATGACCACCCATCCTCCCCCCTCTTCTGGACAACCGCCATGAAAGCACTCACAAAGGCTGATGTGATATGAATCAAATCTAAACGTAATCCAAACATTTAAGAGTTGGGGTGGAGTATTACAACAGGCGTGTATAGGAAGGGAGAATAAAATCATCGATAACGTTAGGAAGCATAAACGACACACGATACAAGGTGACGACGATCATACAAGAAGGGCGCGGCATACGTGGACGTGCAGGTTGCTACTGATACTCGGGGTTGAATGCGAGGGCCTCCTGATAGATCAGCTCCTTCATCTGTTCCTCTGACAACGCATGCTGCTCAAAGTCGAAGCTGAATGGAGTCATGCAGGTCGGCTCGTCACTGATGTCGTGCAGCGAGTTCAAGTACGGATGGGCTAGTGCATCCTCCACTATGAAGACAAAAGGATGCATGGATCGTCACATTGCCAAAACAAAAAGTAAATGAGCAGTCCCAGAACATGTTACGAATCAAAAGGAAAGGGATGAAGAAACATACCAGTGATCCTAAGCCGAGGATCAAAAGTAAGCATCTTCTCGACAAGGTCAATAGCGGCAGGTTGAACATGAGGGAACTTTTCAGTGAACGACTGGCGGCGGTAAAGAGGGAGCTGTCTGATGTATCTCTTGGCATTTTCGTTAAGGAAACCCAATTCTGCCTCTGACGGAGTTCCAATAAGCTGTGCAAGGTTTTAGCGACATAATGAACATCACCAACATCAACAAGAAGTTCGTCAAAGGTAAAAAGCTTGTCCATACAACAAACCACAATTCACAGATCACATTTATAAGCTTGAAGACACGGGCAAGCAACATTCTGCAACAAAGCCATGAAACTAACAGCAAGAAACTTCCCTGGATTGGATTAAACTTTCTAATCCCGCATTTTAGTTCTGAGTTACAATTGCGGGTTCTCCAAATGTTCATCCAGTCCCCATAAAATATAACCAGTTGGATTACAATAAAAGAGAATCAGAGGCTACCTCCATCAAAAGGCGTAATTGTTGAACGTGGTCCCTTCCAGGAAATAAAGGATGACGATTCATCAATTCCATGAAAATGCAGCCCACTGACCACACATCAATCGCTGCCGTGTAATCTGAAGAGTTCAGCAATAGCTCTGGTGCGCGGTACCATCTAGTGACCACATATTCTGTCATGAAATCAGTTTCAGAGGTGACACGAGCCAGGCCAAAGTCACAAATTTTGAGATCGCAGTTTGCATTCAGAAGAAGATTGCTGGGCTTCAAGTCCCTATGAAGAACATTTGCAGAATGTATGTACTTCAAGCCTCGTAAAATTTGATACAGGAAATACTGCACAACAGTAGAAACAGTAGTTATTATCCATGAGAATGTCAGTGCAATAAAGTTGAAGATATTAGCAAAGGCACTAAGGGAGCATCTTTGAAGCTACTAAGAATAAGGATTACTAATGGTAAAGAACTAAAAGCGATACAAGCAGCCGATGATAGAATGAAACCTGGCAGTGTTCTTCTGATAGTCCCTGATTGGAACGGATAATTTGGTGCAGGTCCGTGTCCATTAATTCATATGCGATGTAGACATCATTAAATGCTTCCCTCTGAGGTGGGGGAACTATGTCCCTTATTGCCACAACCTGCATCACCACATTGTTTCAACATGAAATTACCCCATTTGAACGACTTCACTCATCATGATTAAATCCATCATCAACTGTTAAGTCAATCATCCGACCATTGAATATGTTATTAAGAGCAAATAAAAAACCTGTCAAACACCAAGCCAAATATAGTTCCCTTTGAACCAAGGATGAAAAGGGAAATAAAAGGTCCCAAAATGAGACAACCATCATCCATCCAAAACAACATATTTGAATTGATGTAAAGGTCAACCAAGAGTGATATATTTGCAAAAAAAAAAAAACCAGCTCGGGATTATCCAAAATTTCCTATCTCCATTATGTTGCCATTACCAAAACAACTGGAGTTGTGCCTTGCTCTAAAACAACTTGATTGCAAGCATAGCTTTAGAAAAATTATCCCTGGCCCCCGGAATAACTTCTCAAGATCCCATTCTTAAGAAGGTGGCAGAACCACTGCAACTATCCACTACCTAACAATAGAAACCTATGTATCATATTTATCAGGCACCACCTTCTACTTTTCTAGTATCCTCCGATTCAGAGTCTATCTCTTACTTTTCCAGTATCCTCGACTCAGACTCTATCTATCTGAGAAATATTTAGTCATCACTGCTGCTCCTCTCTTGCTTCGGCCACAATTAGCTTTCACAAATAAACAGGACACAGAGGTTTAGGCAAGGTGCACGTATTCCTCCATATGTTGTGAGCTTTAGTTGCATTGCTACAGACTAATTCATAATAAACACCTCTTTGTTTTATTTAAGTTTAATAAACACCTCTTTACTTCCACTTGTGATGAAAAGATGCTCAGCACTAACTAAATACTGTAATTTTTCACTGAATATGACCAGTGCATCACCCAAGAACACTAACCATCAAATAAAAAAAAATTACATCAAGATTTGCTCAACAACCAAGATCAAAGCTGTAGAACCATCCACCGAGTAGAAGAAAAGCAGAAATCTACTTTTACTCACTGACGTTTTCATGATCCATATGACGAAGAAGCTTGATCTCGCGAAGAGTCCTCTTAGCATCAATCTTGTTATCGAACGCATTCGTTATCTTCTTAATTGCGACGTTCTCGTTTGTCTCTGAATTCAATGCTGAGCTAATAATCACTCGCATTGCACAGAACAAGAGAAACTCAAAGCTCAAAACACCACTTACATCCACAGGAAATTGGAAACGAGAAAAAACAAGAAGTATCAACAGCACGGGACCTACCAGACAATACCGTAAGCGCCTTTACCAATAGGCATGATAGGAGGCTTATACTTGGAAGTGACTTCGAAGATGTTGCCGAAGATGTTATACTGTATGAACCTACCCCCGTGACTCAACGTGGCAGGTATGTTCTCCATCCCAGGGGGAGGAGGAGCAGCCGCAGCGGATGCAGCCGCGTCGGACATGTCCGTGTCCCCTTGCTGTGGCTGGCCTCCCCCTAACCCGTCCATCTGAAATCGGCAGCCCTAGGGTTATCCAATCGGGTTTTCCCCTCCACCAACTCCTTCCTCCTCCTCTACCAAGGGACGACGTCGGTTGGCTCACAGATAGAGGGAGAGACCGTGGGGCTTTCGGAGCAGATCCGACGACGGAGGGGGATAACGACGGCGGAAACAACCGTACCGGAGGGAGACGGTTAGGAGGAAGATGTCTCTGGCCTGGCCTTTTCCTTGTGTTGTTCAGCTTCCTTTTCTTCTTTTGCTGGTGGAACTGATTGTTTGTTGGGCTCCAGTTTCCACCTGCCTTGTTTCTTCATCTTCTCCTTTCTTAATTCGATTCATGTTTCTTATTTCCGAATCATCCCCCGCACACACACACGACTTAAATTGACTCAAATAAGTGCAAATCTAATTGAAATAATTATACAAACCAATTAAATTCATTATATGCCGACTCCACGGAAGAAGAAAAAGGAAGAGCAACGCATTCGGGAAAACCCCAGATAAACAGACTAGCATGGAAAAAAAAAAAGAGATAAGAAAGACTTTGAAGAAAGAAACAGAGACCAAAAAACAGGCTATTCACTGTTAGAAGGTCAATTCCCCAACAATGGAAATCAACTAAATGTATAATACCAAGTCCATGTAGTCCCCAATCCCTATTCCCCCTGGAGTATTCATTCACCAAGTAAATGCAGGCAGGACATATGACGGGAAAGCGTCGCACCGATATGCTAGTTCGCGTACACGAGACGCGTCCGGGACTTCGGCAAAGTTCCCAAGGCCTAGCTCAGTGGAGTGGATTCCACACGCAACGAACACGGATGAGATTCCGGCCGCGTTCGCTCCCTTGATGTCGTGATGGAGAGAATCGCCCACCGCGATGCAATGCAACGGGTCTGCGTCGGCCAGTTTAATAGCTGCATCGTAGATTATCTAGAGAGCATTGAGATGAACTGTTCAGGCAGTGTTGAGCACAGATATGGAACTCAGAATTACAATCATCCGGGAGCGAACTCAAATCATTCACAAGAGGCTGTCCAAGTAAAGATTTCCTAGGAATCAAACTAAACAAATTTCGAGAAATAGAGTCCAACAAGGGGAACTGTTCCCAAATACCATAAACAAATATCCACATAATGGCGCGCAGGATGAAAAATGAAAGGCATAGAAGTTGATACAATACTAACCTTGCCAGGCTTTCCCATCCACTTTACTTCACCTCCTAGCTTTTCATATTTGGAAGCCAATGTCCCTACCACATGCAAAATGCTATCCTTAATGCACTAAACGGACAAAAAGATTACCATATAGAAGGAATTTGGAATGAGTAAATTAGTCCAAAGGGTAATATCAATTTCCTCTGAAACGACAAACTCCCCATTCAAGAGCTGCTAAATTGGATTAACCTCGAGCACACTGACAATAAAAACCACTTAGTTAACGTGCACAGAGAAGACTGCCTTGAACCTTGTACTCGAAACTTGGATAATTGTTATAAATGGCATAAGAATGTTCAATTAGATGACCCCTAGTCATGGCTGATGGTGAGTAGCCTGAGCATCTTTTGGGAAACTGCCCAGCTTTTAATCCTTACCAGGCATTACACGCAAGGCTCTCGCTTCAACAGTGACATAATCAGGATTTGCCACCACCATTGGAATTCCTTTAGCTGCACATTGCTCCAGTATCTTCTCGAGATCCTCAAACTTCATGGGAAGCACCGCATCATTTGGCCGACCCAAAGCCTCAGTGCCATGTGCCAAGATGAAATCAGCTTTTGCAACATCATCCACAACTTGTAAACCTAGGCCCTAAAACAGCAACAAAGAAAGTGATCAGTCCATCTTCTTATGCAACATCAACAGCATGCAGTGATGTAGTGACAAGTCCATTTGATAGAATCTCCTTATCATGGAATCACTCATTTTCTAAAAGATTAAGTAAACCTCCAGAGACACAGCCCCCCGATCGCTCCATGTCATATGAATACACGAAGTCCCCAAAGCAGCAAACCACGCGTCATCCCTCCTATTCCACATAAACAAAGGGAAACAAATAAGATCCTTTTCACTAATATCTCAGGGGGATGCTGCACAACCACCAAGAAACCACAGGAAAAAACCTCAAAATTCTGACATGCTGGCAAGGGGAAGATACGGGCTATCACAAACTTCTAACCAGCAACTCATCCGTGAGAAAAATGGCTATTTGGGAGACATACATCAACATATTCATCAAGCACTTCCATAGGAAGATGAAAACCGAATGACTCGAAACCAAACGGACAAAGCGGTATGAGCAACTCCATAAGCCATTGTTAATAAACAGCTGTTGGAAAGTAGCCGAAATATCCTCCGTCAAGGATGCTTTGTTTCAAGGGCATAAAACGGGGAACATAAAACATTGACCGAACCTCTGCAAGTATTGATGGGTGAGCTCTCCGCTGGTGATGGTCCCTGCGAACAAGGAGGGATCGAACCCGAGGCTCCGCATCTTCTCCAGGGTCACGGACGCCCGTCTCGACGAATTGCTGATTATAACCATCTTCGCACCCGTCTTAGCTAGATTCTCCACTGAAGGAACACAACAATAAGATACCTCACGGATAGACTAACCCAACAACCAGACCTCTGAGAAAAAGCGGCCGAACATGATAATAAACCACGTACAGGTAGAAATGGCCCCGGGATAGGGATTCTTGCCGTCATGAAGGACCCCGAACTGATCCAGGAACCATGCCTGTCATCCCATCGTTAGGGCCTCCTAATCAAACCAATCCAAAAGGGGGTAGCCATCGGAAATGGAGCTCGGGGACTACTCCAGGAGGGGGGGGGAGGGGAGAATTGGTTGGGTCAGTTACCTTGAAGCGACCCATCTCGGCGAGACCACGGATGCCGCCGAGAGACTGAAACGCGACTACGTCGGGGTTCGTCATCATCGGTCTCATCATGGTGAAAGTCGAATGATCAAGCGGGCATTTGTCCGACGCCTCGGTTGGTCGTCTAGAAATGTCGGGGCAGGAGTCCACACCCACCACCAACCTTCTCCCGACAGGCGTTTTGGTGCAGCGGATAGTCTTCTTTGTAGCCTCATCCCAAGGTTCTCTGACGCTAGAAAAATACGTGGCCCCCAAGAATCTTGGGTTACGTAATTTAAGACTCGTACAAGGGAGGAGATTTGTTTGGAGTCCAATACAAAATTTTGGCAACATGACTGAGACTGAAAACACATGGTCCGATCCTCAAAACTTTTTGATAAGTTTCTCGAGAAAAAGAGTTTGGTCGGAAGCCTAAAGACACAGCTAGTCTCACGGTCACGGTCAAAGTAAAAATCCTCAAAGACAAAGGATTCCTTCCCTGCAGAAGATAATATATATTATTACTCGTCGTCTTCGTCTTCGTCCCCGTCTCCTCCGGCGGCTGAGTTCAGAACATGGAGACGCTCTATCAACCGGGCCTTTCTTTCCTCATAGGTCAGCTTCTTCAGATTGTATCTGTCATATGGTCAAGGGATGTCAACCAATGACAAAAAGGAACAGACAAAAGGATTAACTGATAAAAAATATTCACGAATCTAACTCGACTCGCCTCTTATGCTCCTTGGGTTGCGGCTTCTCGGATTTCTTGGGCGTGGGGTCGGAACGAATGGCAGCATGAACCTTCTTGTACAGTTCCTCGATGTTATCGGCATCGATCCCTCTCTTAATGTATTCACTGAAGTGAGATTGGTACTTCTCAGGCTCATCTTCCATCAGTGTCTGGGAAAATCCCATGGAAAGAAAGGAGAAAAAAAAGATAAATCACCGAATAGAGGCAGACACACAGATGACCCGAAGAAAAAACAAGAGAAGAGAGAAATACGTTCATGTATGCAGCAACATGGCCACCGTAGATATACTTCCGATGAACCTCTGGATCAAGCTGCTTGCTGTCCTTACTGAAGCCAGCAAATCTCTTTTCGCTGTGAGGTATGTCCAAGCCCCCATCCAATGCTCCCTGTCAGAAAAACAAACAAAAAGTGGAACCTTGCTTCAAGATGATTGCAGCAGGCGACAAACAACTCAGTCACTCCAGTCATTGGCAGAAGAAATGGAACTCTAACCATAGCAGCATCTAAACTTAACCCACCTTGAGAGCACCAAAAACACGATTTCCTGTAGTTGTTCTCACAAGGCCGACGTCAAGAAGAGCACGGAATGGCCTCCTGCCCTCGGTCGGCTCAACAGAAAAGTCCTCTCCATTGGCCTGATGAAGAGAGCAATATGAATATGAATACAGGCACAAGCTAAATAAGAAGAACATCATTCATGCGAAACATACCTCAACATTGCCCTCATACTCCTGGTCCATTTCAAGCATTTTCAGGACACGGCGTGCCAAAAGGAGCCCAGTGCAATATGCTACAGAAATAATATCAATGGCGACATAAAAAATGAAAATCCAGATTGCAAGTGTGACACAATTGAATAACGATAGAATATAGTAGGTAAAAATGAGAGCATACCGGCTGCATAGTTAGAAAAGCCAACTTCAAGGCCATACCGAGGCAGCTCATGGGAGTACGCAGCTGCGAGAATCATATCACCGGCAATACTCGCAGATACAATTTGTGCAACAATATCCTTGTTGGTCTGAATTGCAGTTAAGAATTGACTGATATTACAAAAATCACAAGAAAAGACACTAAAACAGGAAAACGGTTTCGTAAATGGGCATGCTAATCATAGAGGTTACATAAACAATAAACTAAGGTATTTGAGCTGCTCTGCAGGAAGCACATTCCTGTTCAATGCTAAGAACTACTTCCATCATAAACAAAGTCTATAATAATCGGATTAAAAAAAGTGGCCAGCACACCAAGACGTGATCGTTAAAACAACATGGATCCAATCGGCAGTGTTGAAGGATACAAATCGCACCACAAAGCGGTACTTAGGAGTGTTATATTTGTTCTTGTCCTGATTAATCAGGCGGATTCTAGCCCTGTAGTCAGTCTTACCCTCTGCAAATGACCGCAGGACATGCGTCAAAAGTTAAAGGAAATCTCGAACAAACAATTGAAGCTTGCGATGAAAAAGGCAATCCCTTAGGGTTTACCTCTCCTTCTCTTATACTTGACCTGATACCTCTTGAAGTACGCCTTGGACTTCTGTGCTTTAACGAAAGCCTAAACAAACAAATAAGTCACAAGTTACTGCATATTCTTGCAAGTGGGCCTTCAATCTACAACTCAACGGAAACAACGCCACACGCCAACGATAATATACCAAACTATATTCAGGCGACCGTGGCCGATTCCACCGAACAAAAAAAATATCAAGTAGTTGCACAAAAAATCATCCGCATTCTAGCCTTGCGGAATAAATCGGCTCATTTCCATACCATAATCGATCAGGCTAAGCAGCAATAATTCAAACGCTACTCCAGCCACGGACAATCACTTAGACGGGGCGCAAGACAAATCAAGGCGCAGAGGAAGCGATCTTGACGAAAAGAAAAAGAGGACAGAAATGTAAATCTCACCATTAGTTACGACGGCGGAGCAGGCAGCGCGGGTTATGGAGGGAGACCGCTCTGTGGAGGCGGCGGGAGAACAGTTGTTTTGTGGGATAGCCAGGGCAACAATATAAGAGACCGGTGCGAAGGAAAACCCTAGAAGTTAAAGATCGGACGGCTCAGATCAGTTCGTTTGATTTGTCGAGGACTATTATAATAGAATGAAATTATAATATCTTTTCTCTTAGAAATAAATCATCAGATTTCGTATTATCTCATATAGAATTAAAAACTCTCATTTTCATTTAACTCCACATCAAAGCCTAGTCAAACATAGCTTAATACATAGTTTTTATTTATTGATTAAAAAAATTAAAAAAATAATATATAATATTAAAACCTCTCATGTTATTTTTATTTTAAAATTTTAATATCTAGATCAAGTGAGTAGGAAGCCAAAGTTGGATGATAACCGTTGATACTGTAAAAAATACACAAAACTGGAATATCGAATGGTTGCTCTATTAGGAGGTTCATGTAAGGTGGATTATGAAACGAAAGAATGAGATGGTGGTACTCTACTATTATAATACACGGGTCAAAATATAGTAGATAAACTAAAATAATGACAAAATATAGAATTAACTTAAATTTTGCCTATTTTAGAATATAGTACATAATTTTTAAAGTCATATAAAAGTCAACTCTCAAAGAAGATAGGAAATTAACTTTTATAAAACTGATTAAGAGTCCATCTTGAAGAGTGAAGATGGAAACTTTATTTTTAAAAGTTTATGGCATTAATTTTGGGTAAATTTTAACATTAATTTAGTTTTTTTTTTTGTTAATCTTTGTGCGAAAATCACTTCCGGAATAGACACATCAGGCCTCAAGTATCAGAAAGTATAGTCATTCGTCTTTCAACCTAGGCCATTAAGAACCTAAACAAAATCGTGGTTTTAATATTTTTTTCATTTTTTAATTGATAAATAAAAACTATTTATTAAGGGTTTTTTTTTTACATCCGTACAGATTGTTCAAAATTAATTGGCGACAATATAATATAACATATCATTTTAACAAGTATTTTACATTGGTTCTGAGCTCTACATAATTTTCGCATCAACAGGGAATGCCGCCGCGGCCGCGAAACAAATGCAGGGATGCCCGCCGAGATGACTACAACTGGCTTGGAACTTCCTTAGGGAAACAGACGGAAGCACCCGGGACTGGCTTCCCGAGAGCCAGATGGTGGTACTCGGCAGACCTTTAGAAGAATCCTGTAACCTGCAAAGTCAATGGAACTAGGCACGCCTGAACTTCTTGGGTGTGTAGCACCGGCCGGCCACCCCACACACGCACATTCATTTAGAAGCCGTTTACAAAACTCAAAAGAGACGCGCCAAAAATAATGGTTATAAGCTGAGTTAAATTGCATTTAGTTATAAATTTTCCCCGAGTTCGGTAAGATTTACTTTCGGAATGACAGGAAAGAGTGAAATGAGGCTCCGACGGTGGAAGCGTCCAGTCCTGTCATCTTAATCTCCACGATATTCATTAAATTATTTTTTTTTAAAAAAAAGGGCAAATAATCGATGTTGCGGTCTTAGAAGTGAAAGTCCCAGATTTGTTATCGACACCATTTGTGTGGATCTTGTGTTGAATTTTTGGGTAATTAAACTCCATCCCAATCCCACTCCTTCACTAGCCTGCTTCAGAACAAGAATGAACTCAATCGAATGGGGGAGATGTGGCGATTTGTTCGAGGCCCATAATCAAAACCGATGATATTTGATGGGCACGGAGAACCGCCGGATGTTGGTTCGCTGTTGCCAACCTTCAATGCAATCTGCGCCATTGGTTTAGACGCCATTGCTCTGCAAATTGGCTTCTCACCGGAAAAAACCTTCAATGATTATAAAACAAAAAGAATGAAAGAAACGGAAATCACATCGACGAGGAGATAAAACCAAAAAGGGAAGGAAGAAAGAAGCGCCGAATATGAACGGAGGGGAAAGGGCGGGGAGGAGGGAATGATCAGAGCAAAGCCGTCCTCCACTCCCCCATTATATATAGGGGAGAGAGAGATTGCCTGCACACAAAACCCTAAACCTAAAGCTGGGTGAAAAATACCTAATTGCCCTTCCTACTCGTTTTTCCTTTTACCAATTTGTCCCTGAAGATGGGGCCATGGCATGGGCCCGCCTTGACCTCTCGTAACATGCTTAATTTCCATTTTATGTTTACTAAATACTGAAATTTTATAGTCAGTGAGGCATAAAAAGTGGAGAAAAGCTCCGGGATACCATCCTCCTCACAAAAATTTCTTAAAATACGGTTGCACGATTCATAGTATTTTACTATGACAGTAATGTATTCTCTTATGTGTTAGATTACAATAAATATAAAAAGATTTTACTTCGTGAATAATTTTAATATCCAGAATCATCGTACTTGAGTGTAAAGTCCAACGTAAAGAAAGATTGTGAGTGGAGATTACGTATAATTTAAAGAAAGTATAAAAATGAATTTGAGAAACTAATTGTCCAATATTTACGTAATTACCTAAATAATGTATTATCTAGAGACCACAACCTCTTTAGCTTTTGTAATAAAAGAGTCCTTAAGTAATAAATTTCACCTAAAATTTAAGTTTTTAAGACAGTTGATTTTGACTGTTGTACAACAGTAATATTAGAGCCAAAGGTCGAGGATTCACGTACCGTCATGCGTAAAATGAAACTGTTGTTCTTTTCATGACTCCATTCGTATGAAACGCAACAAGTTTATATACACGTGCAGAATGCTATTAAGGCGACTAAATTTACATTTTCGGAACAGTGAATTCTTTGAAAAACACCCATTTGCGAGAAACGCGACCTCATTCTACCAAAAGCAACTTGAGTTTAGGGCAAATGGGCCGTGTTTGAGCGTTTTTAGGAACCCTAACATACAAATTCTATGAGACCCGGTTTGTTTTTAAAAAAGCAATAAAATAAGTGTTTTGCATTTTCAAATAATTATATCTTTTGATATAAAAAATAAAAAACACGAGACTTCTCAAAAATCAAGGGCTGAGCTTTTTACATAGATTTGTTCCTCAATGGATGCATTAACTTTATTATAAGTGTCAATAAAATGATCCCGGCGACAAAGCCCAGGTGTC
This sequence comes from Melastoma dodecandrum, assembly GCA_029817715.1. Taxonomy (NCBI): domain Eukaryota; kingdom Viridiplantae; phylum Streptophyta; class Magnoliopsida; order Myrtales; family Melastomataceae; genus Melastoma; species Melastoma dodecandrum. Next base: position 2,304,558 of record JARUPY010000182.1, read on the forward strand.
GGATAAAATTTTGGACTTAATCCTTTGCCAAAGTCCACGATCAGATGCTAAATTGATCCGACACTTTACAAGTAAGCATGGAGGCCTTCTTAGTTGACCACATTACAAGGCCAAGCGAGATGCCCGCTCCAAGAGTTTCTCCTATCGCGGTGTTGACAGGTCGGGGTGAAATCCAGAACATCCATTCTAAGTCGAGGTCGCTGCGCCACAATAAATTGTTTTTGAAGATTAAATATAAAGTACCAGAATCAATGCTCGGGTTGCATCTTCTCGCATTCCTCTCGGATCGACTGGAAAAGTACGGAGGAGAGGTAGCGCTCGCCAAAGCTTGGGAACACAACCTACGTGATTGAGACCAGGGTCTTCAGTAAGAAAAATACAAAAAAGAAAACCGACGTCTTTTTAGGCTCCCCCTCTCCGTTTTACATTCCATCAAACTTTCCAGCATTCCCAAATCAAAAAACCATTTCTTTTTTTTTTTGCCCGGCCAGTATCTAAAACTTCGCCCTGACTAATCCAGACTCAACATGGGTAGAGCACCCACTTTGGTGGGCGAGTCTACCAACGAGGATAGCCATGTTCCCAAGTCTCGAACCCTAGACCTTGGTTAAGCGATACCAAGACGCTGACCACTTCGACCAACATCGCATTGGTTAAAAGACCATTTCTGAGTCCTATAACCGTTCTATTGTAAACAATATGGTAACAATCTTTGACAAACTTCTGGGAATTCAAGTGGTAAAGACAGTGAGACATACTGCAATGAGCTTTCTAGCATTCTCGGGTCTCTTGGCAACCTGTATTGCTGCTGCTGCAGCTGCTCCAGAGGAAATGCCCACCTGGATTTTTTATTTGTTTCACAAAGGATGGAAGAAAAGAAGAGCAAGAGAAAAAAGCAGGATCCGATCAAGTTGTCAAAACAATATCAAACCAAGCATGCTCATGCGGAAACTAGGATGCTTATTGAAATAGCCTCCTATTGTAAACGGGAAAATGTATTCGGTAATATCAATTAAACATCGGTTTTATGCTAAAATGACAACAAATGCTGTGATTATTTTGCAAACTCACCCTTAGCCCCACTGATATAGAAAGTCCCATATTTTCATATAATAATGTAGAAAAGCTGCGGCTGAGGAAACAGCTAATATATGGCCACAATTCAAGATCGTTTCCAGAAAAGGCTGATATTTCTACATTTTCCATGAACACAGTGAAACAAATATTGAAATACACAATATGATAGGGAATGGGGAAAGGGGGCCTGAAAGTAGCCCGTCCTCTTCTCCTTTGTGCTTTCTTTTTTGTCACTTGTAAGTATTGGAAATTAAATGGAGTGAAATAAGTAGAACTTGCACTAACCAGTAATCCTTCTTGCAGAGCCACTTGTTTTGCAGTTTCGACAGCTTCATCACTCGAAATCTGCAGAGAGAATGTTAATATCATCAAAACAATGGACAGGAAGTTAACAAAGATCCAGGTAGAGTACTCATTTACATGACCATTGTCACTTTTTCCCCTCCAGACTGATAAGCCTCTGACTATTGTGAGTATGTTAGGCCAGTCCAGAAGAACCAATCCCATATAAGTCCAATTATCATCTACCCCAATACAAACTACTGGGTGAAACCAAAAAAATAAAGGCACGTAGGAACCACCAAAAGCATGCTCTAGAATCTAATGATGACTGCAGAAAAAGTTCTTGGCATAATTCATGGAGGAATTTATCGGAGTACAGGATCTCTAGTGGGGTCAACTCTAGGATACATTCTCAAGAAGGAAAGGCAGTTAAAAAGAATGCAGGAGACGAGCAACATATAACATATTAGAATACATATTTTGCTTAGAAAGTAGGAGCTAATCTTCTAAGCAATAAGTAGATTATACAGTGCCACTACAGCATGGGGACTCAGACGCAGCCTGTTTTCTGGAGAATAACTAATTTGCCAGCATTTCTCCTAGAACACAAGCTTGTATAGGTCGAATCGAAAGATTATAGAATGAAAGAAGAATTTGAAGAAACATGTTCCCACCTCAATAACTTCGTCCATCACATCTTGATCCAAATTCTTCGGTACAAAGCCAGCTCCAATCCCTTGAATTTTGTGGGGGCCTATAAATTAAGAATGACTTAGAAGAGCAGCATATATTTTAAGATTCCATGAGAGGAGGGGCAATGAGCAGGCTGTTAAAATAACATGAAATAAATAAACTTTGTTCTGGTCTTACCCGGCTTGCCACCAGAGAGAATGTTACTCTCCGTAGGCTCCACCCCAATTACCTAGATTAACGAAGGAATTGAGGTCGAAGAGATTTATACATAAAAATTTATTAGTGATTGGATTATGAACTCGAAACATTAAATGTGGGAAGAGAAATGAACGATCGGCAATACTCTTCAAACATTTCGGCAAATAAGCTTTATATGTATTCACCAGCCGAGATGGGTGTAATTCTTTTGGTGTCATGGCAACAACTTGAGAAATTACCTTGATGTTGGGATTCTTTTGCTTAAGAAACTTCCCAACTCCAGAAATGGTCCCTCCAGTTCCAATACCTGCCAAAAAAATATCAACTTTTCCCCTTGTATCTTCCCATATCTCTGGGCCGGTTGTCTCAAAGTGTATCTGTGAGGAGTGATTTACAAGAATAAAATAAGTCAAGGAAACTAGGCAATAACTGCAGCCTTTGGTTTTCCAGAATTTTCTGATGCCATGGGAACCATAGTAAAATTACGCCTCATAAAGCCACTAAGATGCATGTTTCAACTTTTAGCAGGACCACCATGTAACTAATGCAGTCAAATTGCAGGATGAATAGCTAAATTCCTGAATCTTAGGGAAAAGAGAAGTCCAGAAAGCATCCATTTTATTCTGAAATGAGGAAATGGTGGCATGAAGTATCATGCTCACCATTGTTGGTCCTGGATGGCAATATGTAAGGGTGTATGTGCCATCTGTTGTCAAATATTGCCAGCTAATGGTGATTGAGACACCAGACTCTGTCCATTTCTAACTTATTGGGTTATTTGAGTAATATTCAATTGCCAGAAGCCATCAACAAGTTTAAGTCAGGTTTTAATAAAAAGAAAATGTACACAAAAATTGCAAGATCTAAAGAAGAATGAAGGTCTGCTAACTAAATAAACCTTAGGATTCGCTGGGTTGTCAAATTGTTGTAACATATAAGCGTCTGGCGTACTGTTCAAAATCTCCTCCGCCTTTTGAACTGCTCCTTTCATTCCTTTTGCTGGATCAGTCAAAACCAGTTCAGCCCCAAATGCTTTTAAGAGAACTCTTCGTTCCATACTCATCGATGCCGGCATTGTCAGAATCAGTTTATATCCTCTGGAAGCAGCAATGAAAGCAAGGCCTATGCCAGTGTTTCCACTCGTCGGTTCAACCAAGATATTCTGACAAAAAGATAAACTCGAGAAGTGTTAAAAGAACATATCCAAAACCATATAGGTCCTTCAGTTAAAACAGAGCTCAAAGCCCCGCCTATTCATGAAGGCTATGAAGACACCGCCATTGATTCAAAAGAATAAGCCAGGTTCAAGGCCGTTGAGCTGCGACAGCTATGAAAAGGTAGCCAATAAAGAATCCAACGGAGGGTATTCTAAAGAGAACGGAAACATAAAAGAATTGCTATTCAAAAGATTATCAGAAGCACATGACACGAAACTCTTCAGCAATTTAGTCTTGCTAACAGCTCTAGCTATTACCTTTCCAGGTTTTATAAGTCCTTTCCTCTCAGCATCCGCTATCATGCTATATCCAATCCTGTGGCACACACAGAAAGGTGAATTAGGAACTAGTTCAATCTAATGGCCAGAAAGGAGTGTCCTAAAACCCTCACCGATCCTTAACACTGCAACAAGGCTCCATTATCTCGAGCTTGGCAGCGATGTTCGCCTGACATCCTTTAACGATATTGTTCAAGTAAACCATGGGAGTTCTCCCGATCAACTGCATCATCACGTAAATAAATAAATAAACCAAATAAAAACGATAAATATGAAAAACAGAAAGGAAGAAGGAATCTCCTGGTCGGTAAATCGGACAAAAAAGTCTTGGAGGAGGGCACCTGAGTGACGTCGTCGGCAATGTTAAGGCCTTCGATTTCGGTCTGAGGGTTGACAGAGACGGCCTTGCACTGCACCAGGCTGCGGCCGATACGCAAGGACTTGTCCATAGGGATGGTCCTGTTCTTGAAGGAAAGGAAGGAGGGGAAGGCATCGGAGGTGACGGCGGCGAGGGATGAGGGGGTAGTCAGCAAGCCAGTCTTCCTCGTGGTCAGCGAAAGAGAAGACGACGACGACGCCGAAGCCATGGCCGATGACGACAGAGACGAAGACTGGCGGTGGCGGCGAGCCCCAGAGAAAGGGAAAAGGAGAGGATATGGAAGATATTTTACTTTATTGTTTTCGAGTCTTGTTCCGGAAACGTCGCTCTCGAAACTATTTCGTTTAATTAATCTAGTAAAATCGATCCCGCGTGGCGTAGTTCACTCACGAACTAAGCCGACGTCTGTAAAGTCGAACATTGTAAAATCGACTTCTGTCTCGCTTAATAAAAAAAATTTTGAGAAAGTTGGTTTTTATAAGGACGACTTGAATGTAAATTATAAATCATGCATGAAGTCGATCATTATAAATTCGATTTCTTAATTAACATACGCTCTTTAGACGAATCGAGACTGATTAGGCGAGACTTCTCGTCCAATTTTTTTTTATATTGAACATTTTTGCAATAAGTCGAGTTTGAAATCAGGAATAATAGCACGTAAAATGCTTATCATTTGACCTGACCTTTGAGTAATAGTTCTTAACTAAGAGGAGGAAGTAAAAAATGGTAAATCGACTAGTATTTTGACGAGATGGAGAACTCAACGTCGACCCAAATTCCATGATCGCAATATGAGACGACGTCGAGCTCAACGAAAATATTTACTTGTCATTCCTTTCGCCGCCTCCCTTATTCTTTGCCGCAATCAGAGAGAAGATGATGATGTTGGGAAGGATCATATGTTTCGTACAGCGATCCACGAAGTATGGAAAAAAATATAGTGAAATGTGGTTGCCTATTTCATTAACTAGAATAAACTACTTGAAAGAAATAAAAGTACACAAAGAACTCGGTGAAAAGGAAAATAACGTGAGACAAAAAAAAATGCCAGAAGTATATGGGTTAATTGTCCATGCCTGTTAAAAAAAATACACCTATTTATCCTAGATTAATTATAACCATAAAGAATTCATGGAGGAAATCGCCTGGCGTCGTGGGTAATACAAAAAAAACTTACGAATAGAGCTTGAAAATCGTTATAAATTACGGGTTACTGTTTGAGTCCTCGTGTATCATTATCGTATAACTCAACTCGTCAAAGATTATAAACTCGACTTACCGACAGTGATCTCGAACTTGAATCGTTGTGGTCGATGGAACTCAACTTATTGAAAATGTTCTCGAACTTAATAATTGTGGTCGGTGGAACTTGACTTGCTGGAGATGTTCTCGAACTCGAATTTGTTGCAGTCAATGGAACTTGACACACTTATCGAACTCGATATGTTGTAACCAGTCGAACTCAGCTTATTGGACATACTTCTCTACCTCAAGTCACTGGAAAAGAATCCTACTTGTCGGAGACATTCTCAAATTTGAGTTGTTATGAACATGAGTTTTCAATTCAGGCTTGAACAGTTGTCTAAGGATCTCAATTCATTTTTACAGGCACGCATCACGATTCCACGACTTTTCAATTCATCGCGTGGGATAGTTAATACGATTTATGATATAAAACCCACGCCAAAATATTATAATCGATCATCTTCTCAAGATTCATATCTCCCCTAGATAAACTCCAAAATTATGCGTAAACCCGGGTATGTGCCCTCGCCGTCACAGTTCGCCTTTACCTTATTCCCAAACATAACTCTGATTTCTTAATGATCAAAGATTTAGGGCAGATAGGAAGGGGGGAAGTGACGGGATGCTGTATTTATTTCATTATTTGTGACATAATTACACAACAAATTAAGTTTAAATTAAAAAACAAAAAAGTTTACGTATAGTTGCAGCGTTAGAAATCCACTTCGTCAAAAATAAATAAAACAGAATTTCTGCCGAAACCCGGGAGTTACAGTTTTTATTTGTCTGGTCAACGCAACGGCCCCGTGAATAATGAAAAGCTAGCCCGATTACAGAAAGCCCATACAAGTTAATAATTCGTCCCGACAAAGATCAGCAAAAATGTCCATTCACAATCACCGACACCTTACCCTTCCCGCTAACTGAGACACGGATAATCACAAAAACCCCAGATCAAATCCCGAATTTTCGTGTGTATACCACTATATATATATATTATATATATACACAAACCACGGTAAGTGGGAGTGGATACTATAAAATTTAGCAGGGAAGACCACAAACCTTTCAGAGCCAGCAGATTTTTGCTCCTGTCATCTAGAGCTGCACCTCCCTGTTGAAGATCCAACTGAAAGGGACTTTGGGACCCTTCTGTGCCCTCGCCTGAGCTCTCTCCTCCAGCCTCCTGATTCTTGGCGGCAACGTGCACACGTACTCCTGCGCTTTCCTACCCTCCCCGGAAAGTCCGGTCAAGTCCCCCACCTTCCACCTCTGCACCAAGAACTCCAGGATATCAGCGTAGTCCTTCGCTGTGTAGACCCCGAGCCGCTGCGCGACGGCAGAGAACTGGTCAAATAGGTTGTCGCTGTGGCCATCGAACATCAGATGTGCGGGCATGGTGATCTTCTTCCTCATCATGTCGGACAGGGCGAGGACGGTCCCGTCAGGATCTACCTCAAAGAGCTTTTCTATTATCTTCGTGTACGCGGTCTCGTGTCGCTTCTCGTCTGAGGCAATTGTTCCGCATATTTGAGCCAGTTTCAAGTCTCCATGCTCCTTGGCAAGCCTGGCAGTGTTCCCATGGGAGATGAAGGTTGCCCTTTCTTGGAATGATGTGTAAATGTACCCCAGGTAAGGATTATTCTCCGTCCGGGGGTCCTAAAATAAAAACTCAAACAATTACTAGCAAAGTATTTGGCATGGTAAAAGGAACTAATCAAATGAAGAATAGATTCACACTGGATAAGCAAAACCAGCAGCGAGAAGTAGTTAAAGATAGCATGGCATGGAGCTCCAACACATACTAGCATCATTATCTCCAATCAGCTCTGAAACAAAAAAAAAGGACAGACGCCAAAGTAATAGTCTAGTCTAGTGCAGATACAAGTTATGATATGCTCTCGCCAATATAAATAAACAGGATGCCGTGCAAAAATTTAGCATGGATAGACATTATAATGGTGTGTGCAAATCCCTCTTTGAAAATATTCGCAAGGGTAAGTTAATGCATATATACGCCACACTAACGGAGTGTGCTCTGGGATACTTGACTGAAGTTATCATGATCAGGGTTATTATAAGGAATATGCATCGAAGGTATTATTACCATTCCTGATCCAATTAAGTACTGAATTGTCTTTTCAATCTGCCTCATGTCGACTCGCCCCGAAAGATATAAGTACTTATTTAGCAGATCCCCATGCCTGTTCTCCTCTGCAGTCCAGGCCCTCGTCCAAATAGCCCAAGACGTTTGGCTAGCACCAGTTTCATCTTGGACCCCATCCAGAGTATTGACCATTGTTTGGTAAGTAGGAAGTGCTTCCTCGGTGATCATGTCTCCGATTAAGACGATGAAGTAATCGTCTGGAATTTCCCTGGCATGTTTTCTGATTTCCATGACTTGATCATCAAATCCGTCAGATGCAGGATCTGGTAGAAAATCTTGAGGCTGCCAACATTTCTCAACAGGTTTCAGATGAACAAGAATGTTCTTCTCAGCCCAATCATCCAACGACTTGAAGATTTCCATCTTCTGGGCTGGCATGGAGTGAGTCACTTGAACATGCAGTTCTCGAGGAGGTCCATATGACTTCTTGTAATTTCTAACTTCCCTGCAATAACAAACGCATGCCATCCAAAAATCCAGTAGATCAGAGGCCCAATCATTCCTCAGATTCAGTCAAAGATGAGTTTTTACAGAGGAAAAATTATCAGAAATAAGGCAGTGACTTCATCCGCTAAAATAAACTAAATAGTACCAATTTATGAGCGAAACCAAACATTGTAATATGCTCTCAACAAAATACTGAGATCATACAAAGGCAAATCAGTGGCCGCAAGCCATTTCCTTCTAACAACACCAAAGGGAAAGGACGTGGAAATTTTCATTTAATAAGGTCAAGTGAATAGTACGTCAAGCAATCTATGAAAGCCAGTTCAAGCATCAACCTTAATGTCCCTAGTGCAAAATCGGAGGTCTTCTCACATTACAGTGCTTCCTTGGAAGTATAGAGGAAACGATTCAAAAGAACTGGAGCCCTAGTTATGCATCGAGACACCTTATCTCGTATAACAGCTAGCTTTATCATTGGCAGAATGCAATGATATGTCAAGCTTGTCGTACAAGAAGTATTTCTGGCGTAATCTCCGTATGAGAGGCCAAATATGCCAATCTTATGAATCGAAACAGTGGAAAAACCAAGGAATAACGGAAGCTCGATCGATCAGGGAGTATTTTCATCTGCAAGCCCTCGATCGCGGATGCGGAGAGTGGATATCACACGAAGAATAAATCAAAAAACGCACGAACACACATTTACGGAATGCAAAAATAAATCAATCGAGAAACGAATCCAAGACATCGCCGAGCCGAGACGCAGAAACGAAATCCATTCCACGATCGATCGAACGAGAAGAAGAAAGACGAAAGGATCGGACAACAAACCCCGAGCGGAGCGAGGAGGCCATGAAGAATCGAGGAGTTCGGAAGGACGCATTCGCTCCGAAAGACGGAAGAACCTTCCGGGACTTGGAAGGGGAGCAAGGCGCGTAGCACGGAGCACCGATCTTTGCCGCCATTTCCGATCGCCGCCGATTTCCGCTACGATTCCGATCAAGGGGGCGGTCAGTTCGAACCCGATGAGGAGGAATTGGAGAAACAACGGTTGCGTTTTTTGTGTTTGTTTTTGTTCCGTGTTTCAGTTCGCCGCTGAAAGGGAAGGGAAAAAAAATTGAGAAACACCTTTGCCGGTCCCGTTCAGGAATACCGAACCGGTTCGAATGAACCGGGGTCAGTTCGTTCAGAAGCAAAAGCCAGACATTTCTGGGAATCTCCCCGGGAACAATGATCCAGCCAAACAGATGGCAGCTTGGAAAGTTTGCATGGTCGCCACTCATTCAATCCCAGCGTCGACACCAAAAACCCAAAACCCAGAAAGAGTAAACGCCTCAAGGAATGCTTGCTCGTTTCGCCTGCAGTTGCAGAGACGCCACAACACGTTAAGACACTGTCAACTATACAACAGCAGGAGTGTCGAAATGATGTCACGACTGCATAACTTACTCTCTGTTTATATGTTACAACACCACAAAACCCGGTAAAAGAAATGAGTCTTGTGCACGCATGGACACGCAGGGAGAGGAGGACAAAGACAGGACCAAATCACAAGATAAGAAAAAAGAGAAAGGGGTTAAGAAAAGATTGCACCCAGATCACCTCACACAAATCTGTTAAACGGTTTCCTTCCTAATGCACCTGCGGACGAGGACGACGACATCGGGGTATCCACCATGGAATTCGCATCGAATGTCCTCGGGGAACCGTAGTTCTTCCTCGAGGACGGCGTCATTGGGAACGAGAGCCGCCTGCTTGCTTCGCTTCCCGGTGTCCCTGGCCTCTCCCTTGGATTGCTGCTGGCCCTAGCTTTTGCCTTTGTGGATACCGTGGGAGCCAAGTAGTGTGGTTCCGAGAATGGAGGGCAGCTTATGAGGCTCCCGTTGTCTTCATCCTTCAGTGATGATAGGTTATTGAAGGGGGATGCGGAGGGACCGGGCCTCTGCCTAGAGTACTTCGAGCTCGAGCTGCTTCCTAGGATTCGACTTGACGGCGGGGTCAATGCTCGTCTGGAAGTGACCAGGACGGAGGACCTGGAGGATCTCGGTGTGGATGCGTCAAAGTTGTTGGACTTGAAGGTGCTCCTTAGGTTCGACCTCGGTGGAGTCGTATCCAGAGTCTTTAGGGGGTGTTCCTCGGTGTGGTTTGCCAGGGGGAGGTGGTTCTCAAGACGGCTCCACCACCAAGGGAATCCATCTGACCTGAGTTCGGTTGAGGCAATCTTTGACGATGAAGATCTAGCGGTCGATTTCCATAATTGCTGATATGGCGAAGATCACAGACAACACGAACTTAAGGCCTTTACAACTGGTTATTAGACGTGCCCTCAAAAAAGTATACAGCAGAATCTCACAGTAAAAGAAATGCTATAGAGGGATCAGACCAAAGCATAAGGGTTGGCGACTTGCCTGGTGCGAGTATGCATAGGTCTTAGCTCTCTCTTTGTTAATGATGGTCTCTGTTCTCCGCTGGACCCTCGCATCCCTCTCCTCCTTCGTGATAGGGCTGTCGTCCCAGATATCCTGCCTCCCGGCAAATTCAGACTACAACAACATCATGATTGGTTGATCGGTTGGAAATGCATATGAAGTACACCATTTGAGATCATATACTCACGGCCGAACTCCATTTGCCCAAGCAACTGTCGGCATCCTTATCGATATTCAATGGGGCTTGGATGCGCTCTTTCCTCTCGAACATCTCTATTCTGCGGGAACGGATCTGGGATTGAACTCTCACCGACATCTGCATGTATTTAATGGCGTCCACCGTCTGTCGCTTGACATTGTTGCCTCTCATGACCCCATGAAGTCGCACCAATCCTTTAAGTGCTTTGAAGCTTCTTCTCGCCTTTGCACAGAAATGAGCGAACAAGATCAACAGATGCAGTTTTCATCGACCTTCAAATGATCAGCGGCAGTAGTTCTGGCTCACCATAAAACCTCTATAGGCAGCTTGAATCTTAGTGGCAGCGGCATGTTGATCCTCCAAACCTGGCTCCGGACGACGGATGATTTCCTTCTGATTACTGAAACTTCTTGAAGATGTAGCTTTTGCTGGATCGGTCTTTGGGGAGACAATTCGAGGTGAAGCTGCCGATCTCTGCGAATTTCCTCTTGGTGAAGCAGGCCGGTTCCAGGATGCCTTGGGAGAAATTGCCCTCGGGGAAACAATGCTGGAAGAAGAAACTCCCAGAGGCTCCGGAACAGGTGGTTTCGGCACCTCAGAAGGCGTCGGAGGTTGGACAATCAAGTCCTGCCCCGGAATCGATGTCTTCGGTTTCTCAGCCGAAGCAGGGGGCTGGAAAATCAAATCATGCTCCCTCTCCACTTCTCCGAGAATCTGCTCGATGCTGCTCGGTTCCCTGAACCGAGGGATGAGCGACTTGGTTTTTCCATATTTTGGTTTCCCGAGCTCCTTTCCCTTCTCCTTCTTCTCTGTTGTCCCTCTCTCGCCGGATTCCTACATTTCGAACACAAGTACAAATTCATTAGATGTGCAACTCTCGCGTAGTAAACATCTCCCCGAATTTAGGGACAATGAGAAGAACAACATTCTTCTGCTTTACACATATTGACCGAAAAAACTCGCGGAACTTCGATAAAACCAGCGATGACTGCTCAGAACCTTCCACCAAAGACTTCACAGTGCTTTAAAAATATAATCACGGCAAAGCAACGGAAGCTTACAACAGCAGCCGGATAGTCGCGGCAGCCAAGGAACACCTTCTTGATGGCAGCAATCCAGCCCCCTTTCTTCCCCATTATCTTCGCATCACTCTCCTAAACCCTCCTGCATTGGAGACCACGGTTAAAACCTACCTATTAAACAACTGAACAAAAAAAGAGAGAACTCCCCAGCAATCGCCATAACACCAGAGGTAAGCCGGCCGGCCGGCCTCTCATCGACTGGAGCACAGAAACCCTACACTTTCTGATCCGCCGGCCTGCTTTTACCTTAATCATCGTACTCGGAATGGAGTCGTCTTTGTTCAGAAAAACAAGACGGACAGCTCCCATCTTGCTCATGCCGCCATAAGGCAGAACCATCTTCCCCAGAGCAACTTACAGAACACCACCCGCCCCCTCCCCGAAAAGAAAAGAAAAGGAGTAAATTCACCAAATTCAACTGGACCAGAAAGACAGGATTCGGCATGGCCGGGGGAAAGAGAAACAACTGCAACTAGACCCGAGTTTTACTTCTGTTCCTCCTCAAAACTGAGAAACCCCACAAGACCCAACCAGCCTCTACCCCCCCCCCAAAAAAAAAAAAAAAAACGAAATTCGGACAACCCCACGAGGGTCATCACTGCCTTTCTCTTTGACTGTCCGATCCTCCCTTTTGTCCTGACCCGACCGTGCCTTTCCCCTCCAACAGAAAAGGTCAAAACGCAAGAACAACGGAGGCGAACGAGAAGAGACGGCTTAAAAGGGAATCCTTTCTTGGTGGAGGAATTCCAAGGAACTGACCTCAGTCGGAGGTTGATCGTATTCTCCTCAGTCAGAGAGAAGTTCTCCTTCACCCACGAACTCAGCACCTCCCCTTTCTTCCCCCCTTTTTCGAGAGAGAGAGAAAAAAAAAAAGCTGCCAAAAGGCTAATTGAGCTTAATCGTTGTAATAACAGTGGGGAATGTTATTATATTTCCCCCTCCTTACAACAACAAGAGCAAAACCACTGCCGTGTGGAAGGAGAGAAGCGGGGGCTTCTCCCTTTATTCCCCCCCCCCCCCCTCCTTCTCTTCCCCCCATTTTGTTTATTTCCCTTAAAATTTATAATTATTATTTTTTCTTTCCTTTTATTTTTCCTTTTATTTTTTTTTATTTGGAATGTCTCGTGGGGTTTTAGGGGTGGGCGCTGTAATTCCGTGATCCTACTTCTTAAACTTGTGTTTGTTATGGGCACTCGAATTAGTTAAGACAATTCAACAATAAAGCCCTGTTGTATTCTAATCTTGTTAGGACATGATGTTAGGACGGGGGGAGGGTTTTGAAGTGGACGATGATGGATTGGAAGGATGATACAACAACACGGTTACTACAATTAAAGATTGGATGATGGCCAAATTCAACCCAACACTCCTCCTAATTGGGTTCCCATCGATGAGTTACCTTCTTTAAAAAAAGCATTCCAATACGACTCCTAACTCGATTTTTAAAATTTAATTAGGAATTTAATTTTCAAAATCTAATTAGAAATTCGTACAAATTATTTGATAGTATCTTCCGACGAAAAATAAAATAGGATCCATGATTAAGTCTTTTTGTTTTTTCTTACGAGGATGATGATTAAGTTTCATAATCATCATTGTGTGGCCAATGTAATGCCCTCCCTTCTTTTTTACCCCTCTCGTTTTTTCTACCTTCTCCCGGTCGCTTGTCGTGATATGCCATCATAATATCATCAACGCCCCCCCCCCCCCTCCAAATGTAAAGAATACATTTACTCGACGTCATTATGTCGCGTCAAGGGTCTAGTAAAAAATGTTACTATTTAATGATATTATTTGTTCATTGTTCCATAATATGTCCGACAATAACCATCTAACCTGTTTGTGGTGGATTTTCAAAAAGAAGGGTCTGTATCTAGTGTGATGGGAGCGGTCATCACTATGGATAAATTCATGATTGTTAAGGCAAAGTGTTTTTTCAGGTGAGGTTCTCAGTCTCTTTTAATTTGAAAATTTCAAATTGAAATAAAAATAATATGTTGTATTACGAAAGCTTAAGAACTCAAGCCGACGAGCTCATCTTGATGTGGGCCATATCGAATGTGGTAATAAGTAGAATGCAATGCTGAATTAGGAGTCAAAAATCAAAAAGCGCAAACTCTAAGTAAAAAACATAAGCCTATTTAACTCAAGTCCCCAAACAGTGGGAGGGAAAATTGTTCCGACAGGGAGGAAGGGGGTAATTAAATAAGATATAAAACAAGGATGGGGTTAGTTAGGGGGGACTTAAATCAACGGCCAACACCATCCTACTCAGCCTGCTGGGACCCACCTTCTCCCTCCTCGCTGCGCTCCTCCTCCTCACCGCCTCCATCTGGTCACTCCTCCTCTCCTCCTCCACCACCACCACCATCGCCGCCGCCTCCTCCGCCACAAACCTCCTCATCACCACGTCCTCCCTCAGCGACTTCCCCCTGAACACCTCCCTTCTCCCCCTCCCCCTCCCCCTCCCCTTCCATATCGCCATCGTCGTCGACGTCACCTCCACGCTCCTCCTCGGCTGCCCCTGCGCCTGTCCGATTGCGGTGGACGGCGGAGAGTTGATCGACCTCGAACGGGGATAGCTGTTGCTCCTTCTCGGCGCCGGATGATGATGAGGAGGAGGTGGAGGAGGAGGACGGTAGTTGATATCCGATCGGAACACCTCGTTGTAAGACGACAGCGGCACGCACAGGCAGGCCCTGGTGAACGACGACGACGCCACTCTCAAAGAGGTACATTTCCTTAGATTATACTGGTCCTGCTGGTGCTGGCGGCGTTGATGGTTAGGATTGTCTGCGGCGGTCGCGACGAACGTTCTCCAGAGGGTCGTGGTGGTCGCGGCGGCTGGGATCGGTGGTTTAGTGGAAACGGTACGCCAAATCGTCGCCATCTCCTTTACTCTGTGATACCAAGGCTTCCTGCCAAGTTGACTATTAACAGTCCCTCTTTTAAAAATTTTCCTCTGGAAAAACTTACTACATCAACCGAACAAGACTGAATTGACGAGAAGCTTATTGCTCTGTTCATGTGGGGATTTTGGAATGGCCATAACTGTCGGGGAGTTGTTTTGATGGAGCCTAACACACATTCCTAAATGTATATCCATACACATTGCGTACCTCTTGGGATCTTGCATGAAACTGAGCTGAGCTGCTTGATTGGAAGAGATGGACCGATGATTTTTCATCTGGGTATGAAAGGGAAAGGAGATCAAAAGAGAGCGAGCATCGGCTCCTTTCTTCTTTTCTCCTTCTTCCGCTTGTTCTATGAATTTTGAGGAAGGGAGGAGGATGATGATGATGGGTTGGCAGGAATGCCCCCCTTCTTCCCCCCTCCCACTCCCCCACTTCTTTTTTGCTTTTTCCATTCCACATCTATTTCTTTATTCCAAAAACATTCCTCCGCTTTTGCTTTATCAATCCAGGGAATCATGATAAATCTTCCTCATTTCATCCCTCCTCCTTGAATTCCAAAAGATACTTGGGTGACCCCCTCTTCAATGCAAATATCCTGCCCATGAAAGGGCGAGCCCGACTAGGATAGGAGAATTCACACTGGCCATCTCCATGGGGATTCCCTAATGAAATCTGGTAGAAAAAAAAGCTTGCATTGGGCACGTGGAAAAGCACACATGGGACCATTGTCTAGCTAACAAAAAGCATCTTGATTAAGGGACATCACCTGTGTAACCCCATGTTTCCTTGCCTATCTTTCTGCATTTGCTAACTCTAGATCTTATAATCACCTGTGAGGATGGAAAAAAATGTTTAAAACAATGGGTTTGCCCAGCTTTAGTAGTCTAATCTAGTCTGCTCTCTTTGAAGGTACCTTGTCTGTTGCACGGTGTCTGTCGGTCTACTCTTGGGGGCATGCATTGTCTATGGTTGTGCAAATCATAATCTGTTCAATTCCACGCACTTTATTCCCCAGGGATGTAAAGTGGAGGTATAGTGCAGGGGAGGTGGACTCGCGAATGATGATGAAGACTGGGGGTTTTCTATTCTATCTGTAGGAAACATTGAAGACTTGGAAAGTGAAAGGCGTCGTGGCTGGGATCAGGAAGAAAGATTCGTGAGTATTTGATTTCAGGTGGGGAAGCATTGTCAGATCACGAACACAGGAAAGCTGCTTCCATTAAGAAAGCCCCCGAGCCAATGATGAGTACAGTTGCTGTGCTGGCTGAAGTGAGCTCCTGCTTTTAAGGATCCAGGTAGTGATTTAATGGTTTTTTGCTTCTTGATCTTGATAGAAGAAGTGATAGTAAGAGGGGGATTATTTCGTGTTGGACCAATTACAGATTTGAGAATGTCCGCTTCTTTTGCTGATAAATTGAGTTTATGTACACTTTCGGCTGTGATCAACAAAATGTGGGACGCTCAATGTCCTATTTCCAGTGCCTGGTAATTACGAAAGCACGACTCACGGGTAAAGAATGATCGCATGATGGAATTGAAATGGAGAACCCGCATGTCAACCGTTTTGAATTAACGAATAGAGCATCCCATCTAAAGTTAAGGCATCCCTGCTCTTAAGCCAACGAAGTAGTCTTGCGGAGATGGGAGAAAAGGTCGTGATGCATCATCATACGTGGAACCATATTCTCCATGTTTTCGACCCTCGTTCTTCTCCTCTTCATCGTCATTCTCTTTCTCATGCGAGGAGCTGTCAGTGCGAAGGACATCGATCTTGATCCACGCTGTTCAGAAGGACATCATTTTGCAACGTCGCGTGAGGGGATGCCTGAACACCCTCTTCCGATAGAATCACATCGAAATGTTGCTGCACTCTGTAATATAGTTCAATAGTTAATGTCTGACTCCAATTTGAGAAAGCATAACAGATAAAACTAACCTTACTCGGAAGGTACCATCAAAGTCCACGGACACATGGACGGGAGAAAAACAACCTCGGCCACGCAACCGAGACCCCACTTCTGCATCACTCATCTCTGAACAATTCCTTGTTTCGGAGCCAGTGCTGCCGAATGAATCGAAGCACTCTATCGCATAAGGGTCGTGAACTCCAGGCATGTGGATGTTCTTACGCGGGTAAGAACGCTTCCATCATAATGCCTGCACAATTCTCAGCCTCAAACAACTTCCCAAGTTTCGACATTTACTGCAACAGCACCCAATTCGGTCAAAAACTTAACATCCCAGACATCATAACCTGCAGGAAAGAAGCAGATAAATTGCAACATAAACGAAGAAGAAACCAAAATTCAAAAGCCGGATCATTCCACCCACACCACATCTGCTCGACAAACAACCCTGCATTCAGAAACTCGCTCGAGAGCAGTAGCAACTACCAAAGGAGCATGGAGCCATCAGAAGCAAAGCAGCAGGGGAGTTCAACTCACGTGAGATAAGCGGCGGTTGTTGAAGTGCAGTTTCGTTGCCTGTCGATAAGAATTTAGGCAACCTGCGGGCTTTCGGAAACGTTGTCCTTGGGATACCCCCAGAAGGCCATCTCTTTATCCGCGAAATTATTGTGCATCCGCAATTGTATTTTATTTAATTGAGTTTTTATTTTCTATTATATTTTCTCAATAACTTAAATCGAGCCAAATCAAAATAATAATTAGGCAAAATATCGGATTTTGGCCCAAATTATTGGCCTATTTTCATATGTAGCCACAACTTTTATTTTTTTTTATTTGTAGCCATAACTATGACTTCATTCTATTTTGTGGCCCCGTCGTAACGTCGTTGCCTACGTGGCTAACGGCCGAAGGAGCGTGCGCACGCGGCCATTCTGCGTTACAAAAGAACCCCAAATTAATGAAAAAAACCCTAAATCCCAGAAAGCTTCGTTGACGATCACCCTCCACAATCCACGGCGAAACCTTTCGTGGCCTTGCAACCGTTGCTGTTAAAGGTGAGTTTCTTGTCTTGGGTTTAGTGGACGAGCATCCCATTCTGTGAGTTTGTTGCCTCTCTCTCCTCGGCAGATCTGGGTTTGTGATTTTGTTAAGGATGGGGATGGTTTGTGGTTTGTGGCTTGTATATCGCCAGAGCTTGGTTTCACGATGAGCCAGACAAGTGGCAACTCCATGACCGCAATGTCTGACCTTCGTGGGCGACGATGCAAGCATGGAAATAAGGCAGTCGTTTTCACCTCTTGGAGTAAATCAAATCCCAGCCGGCGATTCTTTCGGTGTTCACTATGGAAGGTTGTTAAAATGATGATTTACCCCTAGTAAGAATGTTTTTTTCCTGATTTGCTAATCTGTTGGGTTGTGTTCAAATGATAGGATGATGATTGTGGCTATTTCGAGTGGTACGATGAAGATTTCCCAATGAGACAGAAGGAAGTTATTTTACAGCTTATTGAGACCAAGAAATTATTAGAAGGAAAAGTTGAGGTGATGCATAAAAGAGAGCAAGCTATGGAGGAAGAAATTAGGAAACTAGAAGAGAAAGTTGTCAAATATAAGAAGCTGAAAATGAGAGATCAGAAATTGAGTTGCATTGCGATCATGATTTTCGGATGTGTCATCTGTTTAGCTTGGGTAGTTAGATAGATATAAGTTGATGTAATTGTTGAACAGGCTCATCTGTCCTTGTATTTTGTTTGGATATTAATGGAATTTGATATGTCCTTAGTTCATAAGGACAGTTTTATATCAGCACGGTTTTATATGACAAAAGCTGCATAAATTATGACAGTTTCATAATACAAGAACCTACAATAAGCAGGACAACTAAAGCTCATATGAACAGGCTCATATGACAGTTTCATTTGCCAAAAAGCTCATATGAACAGTCTCATATGAAAGTTTCATGTGCCAAAACAAGAAGCTCATATGATATCAACAAAAGCTCCAAATCCACCTTCAGCTTCATATGTCAAAAGCTCCAGCTCCACCTTCAGCTGCAGCTCCAGGTCCTACTCCAGCTGCAGCTCCAGCTCCACCACGTCTACGGGTGCAAGTCCTCCTATTGTGTCCCATTTGTCCACAAAGCTTACATTTCTTTAGGGCTGCCCTTTCTGTTCGTATTCCTACGAAATACCAATATCATCAAAACATGTTAATGTATGCAATCAATCATTTATGATTCTGAATATTACCAGAACTATTATCCATTTGGGGCACACTTGATTGTTGTGAACAGGAGACTTCCTCTCGTACAGATTGTTGTGAAGAAACACCACCTCGACAAGTTCTTCTGTTATGACCCCATTGTCCACATCCCGAGCATTTGATTCCAACACCTTGCTTTGATATGCGCGTTGAAGTTGCCTTACTGTCTTCCTCTTTGCTCTTTCTCCGACTATGTTTCTTGGGTCTGCCTGGCAACTGCTTATATGGAGGGGGCCTGATTGCTTCTCCCTCGACAGATGGCCAGAACTTAGAACCTTCCAGAGGTTCCAGAACATGTGCGTATGCTTGCTTGAATGCTTCTATCTTATAGCACGGATGGATGTAGTCCTCCACGTCACGTTTCATAATGTGTATGCAAGCAATCACATGCGCACAAGGCAGTCCATGTAAATCCCAAAATCTACAAGTACAACTTCCACCACGCAAATCAACACAAAATCTTTTCTGCTCAACACTGACCATTGATACCTCAAACTTCTCCGAAATAAGAGGTTTCACAACATACTTCGCAACATGCTCTCTTATGACCTCAATTTCTTTTCTAATGGTAGGACATAATATATCTGAACTCTTAAGACTAACCTTCCTCTTCTCAACTTGCCTCACCATTAGTAATCGTCTGATTCGCTCTAACATATCAATCAAAGGTAGTCTCCTTGCAGCAATGATGTAAGAATTAAAAGTCTCGCAAATATTATTTGTAGACGTACCAATTTTGCTTGTCGTGTTGAAAAATGCTTTGCAAAAGTGTTGCGGACCCTGTTTGACAAAGTCATCTGCTGCTTCTATTGAACCAGGAACACCATCTCTTCCAACCCGAATCTCATTGAGAGCTACATTGAAATCAGCCTCATTCGAGCTCTTTACCGTCTTGTAGAAATAACTCTTTAGAAACAAACCACGATGCTTCACTTTCCAGTTTTGATATATATGTCTCGCGCAATTTCTATGTTCGGCTGCTGGTGCTAAATTAACACTTGCAGCAAGCAGCCCCTGTAATAAATAGAACAATTATGTTAACATTCCATATAATCAGTAGAATCAGTCCTTATAGTAATAAAAACTACCTTTTGTTGATCGCTCATGAAGGTCCATCCATGTCCATCTCCCACGCCTAGTTCTTCGAACAACAATGCCATAAACCAGCTCCATGAAGTTACATTTTCACCCTCTACTACAGCCCATGCAAGCGGAAACATTCCTTCGTTTCCATCTTTACTGACGACCGTCAACAATATCCCTCCCGTTTTATGCTTTATAAACGTCCCATCAAAACCAATGAAACGTCTACAGCCTGAAAGAAACCCCTTCACAAGTGGTCGAAAGCAGACGAATAATCTCTTGAACGTAGTATAACAGCCCGTCGATAGAGTTAAATCACAACACAACTCAAAACGACTATCTGGGTATCTTCTTTTCAAGGCAGTCAAATAAGAACCTAGCCTCTTAAAATGATCTTCAATGGTACCATTGACCATCCTCTCTAACAACCAACGAGCTTGATATACTTTCATTAGTGGTACCTCTACACTGAATTTTTGCATAATCTCCTGCTGTATTTCCTTAGCCGAACACCCAGCTGTACGAATATGATCTTGCATAAACTGTTCAGCCAACCATTGCGTTGTTGCCTGACGATTATGCATGCTACGACAACATTTATGCTCATTCCGAACATATTTCAAGACAAATGTATTGTCTTTCTTTAACCACGATCCATACAATCTCCAAGGACACCCCTCCTCACACACAGACTCTTGTCTATATCTAGAACTCCTTGTCCAACGAAGATTATACCCGTTACATATGGCATATTCTTGTACAGCAAAGTGTAACTGTCTAGGAGTCTCAAAACACATACCAGCTTTAAAACATATGGTCTTGTGATCACACCGTGGGTCATATACAAAAAGTTTGCTCTTTAATTTCTTTCTTCCTTGTCCATCATCAGAATCATAAACAGACATTCCATACTCACTACCAGCAGCTTCATCAGCCTCACCTTCACCCACCATATCATCATCTACATCCATATACTGAGCAGCACCCTCAGCCATATCATCACCCTCAGCCACATCATCACCCTCGCCTTCTGCCACCATATTATCATCAGCCCCAGCCCCACCTTCAGCCACCATATCATCATATACATCATCATGTACAGCACCCTCAGCCATATCATCAGCCCCAGCCCCACCTTCAGCCAAATCAGCAGCCTCGCCCTCAGCCATATCGTCAGACATATTATCAGCCGTGTCAGCCTCGCCCTCAGCCACATCGTACCCCTCACAATAAATATATAACATACCCCCATCTTCACATCCTTCTATAATCTCCATCACCTCTTTATCACCCTTAAGTTCCCTCACAATGGGATAATTTACCCACATTCTGCTCACATGAAATTCAGAATCCTTGGCAAAAGCAATCAACGTGAAGTAACCAATTAGATCACAGTCTACACCTTCGTACTGCTTCATCCTACCCCCATTGTACATACCAGACTGAGAGAATGACCCGCCAAAATGCATACAAACATCGATTCTCTTCATCGTATTTGATTCACTCAAGAACAAGAATCCGCGACGAGAGGTTGTTGGTGCTGCTGCTGCTGTTGATGCCGGGGTTGCGAGGCCACGAGACGTTCGGTCGTGGACTTCGCAGCAGGGTTGAGGAGCTCGCTATACTTCTGTTGGGGGCAGCGATACTCATCTGGCGATTCCACAAGCTTTCTTGAACGGGGAAGGGGAAGGTTTTTGGGAGAGGGAAGGTTTAGGGTTCAAAATCTCCAAATTTGGGGATTTTAGGGTATTCACTCCAACGTCAGTTTTAATTTTGCCACGCAGGATGGCCGCGTTCGCACACTCCTTCGGCCGTTAGCCACGTAGGCAACGACGTTACGACGGGGCCACAAAATAGAACGAAGTCATAGTTATGGCTACAAATAAAAAAATAAAAGTTGTGGCTACATATGAAAATAAGCCGATAATTATGGCCAAAATCCGATATTTTGCCTAATAATTATTACTATTTACGAATAATGAAAGGGGGGGCAGTTAGGTAAAATAAAAATGGAACATTTTTCCAGTCAAGAATAAACGAAGAGGTCAATCATCATCAACACGCCATAATTATTTAATTAAAATTGACCGTTCGCGTGCCGTCGCTCCCTCCAAAGATTGACGCGACTCCAAACCCCCCCCCCCTTCCCCCATGCGGCTTTCGACTCCGACCGACGACGGTTTCCCTTCCCCTTTTTTTAGCTCCCCCCTCCCACCTCCACTTTCCAAGAAGATGGTTCCTCTCGCCCCGACTGCCTGACTGCCGACCGCGATTTTGCGATGCCGACTGCTGCGATGATCGAGAGCTTGATCGTCCAGGTGCTTCTCCCTTCCTGGTGGGAGATCAAGGTCAGCGTGGCGGCCTCCCTCTTCGTTATCACCGCCTACTGGTTCTTCACTTACGGCGCCGATGGCGAGCGCGAATCTGATCGTTCGCTCATGGAGTTTTCTGGCGATTCGGTTGATGCCGGTGGCAAGGTGAGGGAGCGAGTCCCGCTGGCGGTGCGATTGCGGTTAGGTCTTGTGGTTCTTGGAAGGATGTCTGTGTTTTGGCGATGAACTTTGGGTTGGATCATGTGTTTGTGGCACTAGTTGTCCTGCGATCATTTATTGTTCTGGCGTGTCTAATTCGCCTGGCCACTAAGCCGGGTGGCGAACATCCAATCTAGGAACTGATTGTAGTTTCCATAGGAGGAGAAACTAGAACTCCGGATTTACTAAACCACTTGGTGTTTTTATGGAAACTATGCTGCGGTTTGCTTCTTCTCTGGAGTCAGCACAATGAATTCATTAGTTCCGGTCAGGTCCGACTCATAGGGCTGGTTAATATCACGTTTTTTTAGATGTATGAAAATTGGTCTCTGAATTTTCCTCTTTGATGTCACTCAAGAGAAGCATAATTTGGATTGTTGGTTTCTTCCTGCCATGGAGCTTTTTTGACCCTCTCTTTTGCTAATAAAAGTTTAATATCAAGATAAGTTGCTCCCCAAGGGTTGGCCTCGGGCTTTTTTGAGCTTTATTGAGCAATAATTCATTTGCTTGACGTTGTAGTTATTTACTTACTTTTCAGGTGCCAAATTTGAAAGGGGATCCTCAGAACAATTCAGCATATGTCATAAAGGTGCGCTTTGGGTTAATTTTCTTCTTTTAGCCACTCAGTTTTCATGGTTGGTAACTTTTGCTCAATCATTCAAATCATATACATTTATTCCAATGTAACAAAAAACACTTTTTTTCTTAATGTGCTAACTTTTCCCAAAATAAAATCTTTGCAGGTGGAACTATTGGCTGCTAAGAATCTCATTGGTGCTAATTTAAATGGTACTTCAGATCCATATGCTATCATAACCTGTGGTACAGAAAAGCGATTCAGGTTCTTATTGATTTTTCCACTTGGAATATTCTGCTTGATATATGTAAATCATAATCCTCTCTTTTGAGAAGTAGTTAGTCATTTAAAAATCTTCTTGTGAATTTTGATAACGTGGTAGACTGTTTGCCATACTTTACGAAGAGTTCACTTTGTGAAGATTAATATGCTTTCTCTTTATGTCCTTTGTCAAAGGCAACACTTTCTTTGAAGTTAATGAAATGTCTTTGCTGGCCAGTCTCATGTTCTGTTTCTTAAGTTTGAGAACTGTGCAGTATATTGGTTATTTGTCATTTTATATCTTAATCAACATATCCTGGTCTGTCTACTTGCAATTATCAAGCGCAGACATGTATTTTTTGTAGAACTGATTGCATTGAAATTTTGAAATTTCTCAATTATGTCATTGATTTAGTTGGTACTTCTGCAAGAATAATCAGAATTAGAGAGGAAAATTGAACTAGTTGCTTATCAGTAATTCTGTTGAATTTACTTTCACATTTGGGATCCTCTTCTTGCTGTTGTAGCTCCATGGTGCCTGGTTCTAGGAACCCAATGTGGGGAGAAGAGTTTAACTTCTCAGTGGACGAGCTTCCAGTCGAGGTATGTTTTATTTTAATGTCCAGAATCTGTAGTATAGCTGATTTATTGTCCTTAGAGTCTGCCTTATTTTCTATTTTGGGCATTTCTGGTGGAATTTATGGTCCGTTCTGAAATCTTGGAATGATTCCCTGGTTTTACAACTCAGAACATTCCCCAAGGGAAGGATGGACTATTGTCTAAATGGAATTTTGAAAGCAAAAACTTTGTCGCAAATAGATGGAGTGGAGCCTGCACAAGCTTGTACAGTATGCTTATTATTACCGTTAGGAAAAAGTTTTGAGTATTTCCACTGTGTTAGGATATCTGTTAGTTGTGGAGGCAGATGCTTACGTTTGCTTTGATAAAGAATTGCACTTATAAATGTGAGATTGATCACTCGGCTTGCAATCTTTTGTCTGCAGATAAATGTCACTATATACGATTGGGACATAATTTGGAAAAGTGCTGTTCTTGGTTCTGTGAAAGTTCAAGTTGACAGTGAGGGTCAGACTGGCGCAGTTTGGTATACCTTGGACAGCACATCAGGGCAGGTCAGTTGTGTTTTAATGCTTCTTTATCCACAGATGTACAATTTAGAAGTTAAGCATTTGTGACAATCTTTCTCTTGGATAACATTTTTTTAGGATAGAATGGGTCAGAAATTTCTAGCTTTTGTTCTGGCTTACCATACCTATATATGTGCTTCAGGTTTGTCTTCATATCAAGACATTGAAGTTATCGGTTAATTCTACCAGGTCGCCTTCACTTCTCATTTTTTTATTCTGTTACTGTTGTTTAGGTGTCTAAAACGTTTTCTTTTGGTCGGAAAGTGTAACTTTTTAACAGTCAAGAGGTTTCGGAGAAATTGTTGAGCAGATGCGTTTTTGGAGGACAAGATAATGCTCAGCAAAAACATCCCTCATGAATGACTCGAAGTGCATTTAGCATATCAAACCAATCATTTTTTGTTTAGAGAGCCTGCTTTTGTCCATAACAAGGGTTATTCTGTAAATCATTTCTTCTAGTTTTCGGCAAACACTGCAGGATTTTATTGGAAAAATTGCACCTTTATGAAATTAATCAAGAAAAATTCAGATCTCAAGTGAAGTTTTTTGATGGTTTGCAATGAACAATATTTTACGAAATCCAAATCAGTAGTGCTACCCTTATATTTGTATTATGTAATTTTATCTCTGTGAAACTTATTTTTACCGAGTACAATGAAGGTGTCATTATCTCTGACTTGTTCCTTTGTTTAATTCTTGTTAAATACAATTTATGTTATTATTTATTCTATCTAATGTAACTAACGCATGCAGGGTTTTTACCTTGTGATCCTCTTAATCAATGCCTTCCATATGTTGAGAGTTACATTTGCATAAATTAGTTTTATTCTTATTATTGAGTTCAGGGTTATAAATACCTATGCCGGTGCTAATGCAAGGAGGAGGATTTCTCTAGATAAGCAGGGGCCAACTGTGGTCCATCAAAAGCCTGGCCATTTGCAAACAATATTTAATCTCCTCCCAGACGAGGCTAGTTTCCTCTTTGCGCTTCTGTTTTTTCACACCGATCATTCCTTCTATCTCATAACGGATTAATTGTTTCTGCCAATGATTCAATTCTCATTGAAGGATTCTTTTCTTCCGCCAGGTGGTGGACCATAGTTACTCGTGTGCCCTTGAGAGATCATTTCTGTATCACGGACGGATGTATGTCTCTGCTTGGCACATCTGCTTTCACTCAAATGTTTTTTCAAAACAAATGAAGGTTAGTACATACCTCGTAGATTAACAACTTTGTATGAGAAAAGCAGAAGAAAATGAAAAGGAAGTCTTCACCTAATTTCTACTGATGTTTTCTCTTAAATCTAGGTTGTAATTCCATTTCAAGATATTGATGAGGTACATTCCACTTTTGGAATTCTACTAGTTCTAATCATTTGAAGGCACGATCACATTGACAGAGGTAAGAGATTTTGCATCCTTTCAGATAAGGAGGAGCCAGCATGCCTTCATAAATCCAGCAATAACAATCATTCTTCGCATGGGTACTGGTGGGCATGGCGTACCTCCTTTGGGTAGTCCAGATGGTTAGTGTGAGAAACTTATTCATGCACAATGCATTCTTTCTGGCATTTGCAGCAGAGCACATATTTTTTTGCAACCAGGGGGGACATAATTTTGAAGTTTGAAAATTGCAATAGCTTCATAAAAGGTGTTTTCATGATTTGTCTTCTGGGAAACCTTGAAAATTATGTTTTGGACAGCTAGTCATAGGATGAATAATAGATGAGGTCAGATGGTTCATATTGTCGTGCTTATAGGGCCATTTCTTTTTATGTTAAGATAAGCCATGCATAAATTATAATTGCCTGCATCATGTGGCTCTTGCTTTCCTATCTTCTTGTTCAGGTAGAGTCAGGTATAAATTTGCATCATTCTGGAATAGGAATCATGCATTGAGAGCTCTACAGCGTTCGCTGAAAAACTTTCATGTGATGTTGGAGGCTGAGAAGAAGGTTGGGTGATTACATAAATCTTCCTTATGCTAAGAATTCGTTATCTTTCTATCACGAATTGTCGAAATGCATTATGTAGTTCTAGTCCACACCATGTCGGTAATTTATTGTTCTTAATCTTAAGTGAGATAACCCGGACCATGCCAGTGAAAATATTCCACTATTTGATTTCGAACCTAGAGATAGAATGACCTAATAAAAACTATTTTGATTTAGTTTCGAATTTTATGTGGCATATCCGGTACTAACTCGAGAATATTAATAATTACTAACTGTCAGTAATCTTACTACTAATATAAAGGGATGTGGGACGTTGATGGGGCTTATGAGGAGGAGACCTACATTATTCCGCTTTCTTCAAATATTTTATTTTCATGCTTTGTCCCAATGAGCAGTCACTTGTTAATGTTAATCATCGGTTATAAAAGAGTCGGGCTACATTTTTCTGTCCTTGCTAGATAAGACATGCAGCTCTCCTTTATCATTTTCTAAAGTTGATATTTCGATCTTGTAGGAAATGGTGGAGTCTGCACTGCGGGCACACAGTAGCTCTGTAAAAGGCAGTAGAAGGCACAATAAAAGTCCTGATGATAATGCATCAAAAACTGAGAAGCTTAAAGCTTTTATCAAAGAAGAAGTAGTCACGGAGATTTACAAGGTAAGTGGTCCGAACTGCTCTGTTTTGATATTTGATTTGAAGTTGAGCAAAGGGATGAAATGGAGTTTGTTTTTCAGGATTCTTTCCCTTGCTCGGCGGAGAAGTTTTTTGATCTAATTCTGAGCGACGACGCGAAATTTACGGATGAATATCGTTCCGCCAGAAAGGATTCAAATCTTCAGGTCAGTGTCATACTGGAGTATGATGAGTGATTATTATATCAGTTAATAGGACAAAATCTTTTGCCCTTATATTTTGCAAGCCTTTCTGCACTGTGAAAAGAAATTAAGAAGAAAAGCTATTCGACCTGCTGTTCCTTTAGCTCTTGTAGGCCCGGGTCTCTCTACTTTCGGCACGGAAATGTTAGGTTTTCCCTTGCTCATCATTTATAATTTACGTTGTCAAGTTCATGTATGTTTCTCCTCACGGTTGTGCAGTTTTTCACTTCAGCTGGCTCTTTGCGTACATTCTTTTTTCTTTTGTGTGATTGTTTTAGCTACATTTGGTGTCTATTCTCATGCCACATATAAGTGCATGTTATTCTGTTCTATTTTATTCACCTGTTTAGTTAATTTTGGAAGAATTATCATGATTGTTATTCTGTTCTATTTCATTCACCTGTTTAGTTAATTTTGGAAGAATTATCATGATTTGTTTATAGTATGGCTGGAATGGAAATGCGCTATAGGGCAGTCATTCATTTGTTTGCATGCAATTGTCAGATGGGACAATGGCATGGAGCTGACGAATATGATGGTCAAGTGAGGGAGATCACCTTCAGATCACTGTGTAACAGTCCAATGTGCCCTCCAGACACGGCCATGACAGAGTATCAGCATGCTGTTTTATCACCCGATAAGAAAACACTGGTAATGATAACTCCTCATAGACCTAAGTTTTATTATTAATCTTCTTCAAATTTCTGTGGCAGCATGGTTTCATTGCTTCAATTTTTTAGTAGTGGACCTGACATTGTTCTTTACATAGGTGTTTGAGACAGTACAACAGGCGCATGATGTTCCTTTTGGCTCCCACTTCGAGGTTAGTCATCTTGTCCCTTGCTTAAAGTATGCATCCCTTTTTTGTCTCATAAGGTGCATCATTCTATAGGTATCCTTCCAAAAAGGTGTCTGTAGATCTGTAATTTTGACTATACCTCATCTTGGTTTCTGGTGGGGTCTTGTGGATGTCGTCACAACTGACTAAATGATCTTTGGACCGGGCTGAGTGACATATAACCGGTCTTTGGTTGGGCAGATTCACTGCAGGTGGCATCTTGAGACGGTCGATGAGAACTCATGTACAATTGATATCAAAGTTGGTGAGTACCCTTAGCCACCTGTCAATCTTCCTTTTCTGATATTTGCTCAAATCCAATGGACTTACTGACGATGTTCTCGTGATCTACAGGCGCCCACTTCAAGAAATGGTGTGTAATGCAGTCAAAGATCAAGGCGGGGGCGATCAACGAGGTAGAGATGTGTCTCCTAATTCTTCCGGCAGATTCGGTCCTTTAACCACTTCCCCGGTATTCTCAATCTTTCCCGTCCATCTTATCATTTGCAGTACAAGAAAGAGGTAGGGGCAATGCTGGAGGTGGCACGCTCATTCGTCACAAACGCTTCTAGCAACAAGGCGGATGAAGCCGCCACCTCCCCCCCCAACAACACAATCCAGCAACTAGGCTTAACTGTATAGTCTCTCCCTCCCAAATACGGATGAAAGGGTTTCCTGCAGAAGAAGCCAGAAAAACCTCTACACTTGTTCTTTCTTCTCGTTTCCTCCTAATGTTGTTGTAGAGTCGTTGGTTTGTCGTTACCTGTTCTATATGGAAAAGGTTTTTAGTTTATTTTCATGTACAAACTTAGCCCTGTCTCCACCAAAAGGGAGAATTAGCGGTGTGTACGTGTCTTTTGTGTTAATTTATGGGGGGTGAATCATGGTCCTTTCAATTCTACGCATCAAAATGATGGAAACGAAAGAGTATTTACTTTCTCTTACCATAAATAACTGTTTTGCTTTGACACCATCTTGAATGTTACTTGGTGGAAGACAACATTTTTATTCACTTACTTTCGTCGTTTTAATCTGTGGCTGCAGCCAAACAACGGAGGCGGCCTTTTACCAATACAGAGTGATGGTACAGCAGTTTCGTCCTGACGCAACATTACATTCAAATCTTATAGTCGGCCGACATCAAAATTAGAGTACTATTACCTTCCTACCGCAATTGCCCCCCCCCACCTTGAAATATTCTGTCTCGAAGCCTATTAGCTTCAATGTTACAGCCTTTTACCTCCATTGTGGCGTGAGTTGGTCAGTGGAAATCTGATACAGGCTTCTCGAGTCGAGGAGAAGCTGTTTTAATGGGAGCCCACAGGTCGGCACCGTTTGCGCTGGCGACTCCGGCCACACAAGAAACGGGGACGAGGCAGAGCCCCCTGCTTCCTAAACTGTAGGGCTCTAGATCCTGTTCAAACATATGGGTAAGTATGCAATACTTGCTTGGTGTCAATTTTCAATATGCATGGAATTGATTAACTACCTGAACTGTCGTCGTAGCTTGGAGGTAAGCCGAACTCAAGACCTGATCCAATCAAGAGTGTGTAATCAACAAAGACCGGCATCTTACGAATTCTGGACTAGCAACACTCTGGTTCCCACTTCGATTTGCGTAAATGGTTGTTGAGAAAGACTGACCTTGACTTGCTCGTGCAAGAATTGAATGTATTCGGTAGCCTCGGACAACACCGATGCCGTGTCCGTCTGGATGAAAAGATAACAAGAAAAAGAGAGGTTCATTAGCAAGGGCCTCCGATACACGGTTTTCCCTACTGGTCTGGAGTATCAGTAGCCGGAAAAATATATTTGATCAACTTTCCGCAACACATACCTTTCCATAAGGCGAAACAAGCTGCTGAAGGGTAACAACCTTCTCTCCGATCTTCTCCTTCTCTTTCCTTTCCTGCTTAGCATGAAAGCATTTACAGCAGATTAAGAATCCGGTCAAGTCATTTTTATTTTATCTCACAGATTGCCTATCATTGCCATCTCGATTCTGATTTGAAAGACACCCGCCCAACCCAACTAAGCCCGGTGTGATAAACCGCATCGTCATCATCACTCTAGAAACTTTATTGAGTTGAAACACATACATGAAGCAATGGGGAAGAGAATAGGAAAGCGAACCTTGTTTGATAGTGTCAAACCGCCTTTGTGTCTCTTTGATACGAGGGAGGTGAGAGTTCCATGGTCGATGGTGAAGGGGCTTCTTTTTTGTTCAATCATCTTCATCGCAGCCTCTAGTTTGCACTAATCTTCCTGGCCAAGGTAGCATCATGGAAGAAGTCAATTACAACTGTGAGCAGAAATCCAGTTCGTAGAGTTTTGCCACAGATCATAAAGAACAATATAAACAAATAGCGTCATGTGGAGTGTTTCTACATTCAATTATAATGTTTATCTCTGTATCCATTCATCAGCTAATTTGTCTCTCCACAAGAATAAAGTATTGCACCGCATTGTGCTTCAAACAACCGCCCATTAAAATATTCCCCATCCAAATGCACCGAAGATTTGTCCGCACCCATCTCGGCATACGCAATGGTAGATCACATACACGTCAACACGGTCGAAAATGCAGAGGCTACACGCGACACCGGGTTATGTTTGACCATTCGATGCCTGCCGATCCTACACACTCGTAAAGCTGAAACTACAAGAGCAAAATTTTCAAAAGAGATGTCTTGTTCTGATGAATTAAAGATTCTGCAAATTCAGATAAACCGCACGCCCGCGATGGATGTCATATATGCCAAATTATTAAACAACCCAGGTGGACCCAGGAAGAGAAATCAAAGAATAAAGGTCAGCAAAACAAATCTTCTTGTCCTCAACAAATTTTTTTAAAAGGGATGGTAACTCTTGAACTTCCAACAAGTCTATTCTACAATGGCCATATTAAATTCAATGCTTATAAACAGACAAAACTTCCTTAGACTATGCGGTATGACCCAATCTATAACACAATTCCAAATGAGAGTAGAGTAGGTGTAATGAAATAATCTCTCCTGCAACAGAGAGGACATCAAGCAAAACAAAGCTGCTTGAATGATTGGTTGTGGGTCAGGAAGGGGCTATTCACATTAACTCATGCCATTGCACTGCACAGTAAATTAATATGATACCCATAAATATCCATCGCCTTTTATGCAACCAATCTCCAAATCTTCCACCAACTCCAAAGTACCCCAATATCACAACAGTGTCATGGGGGATTTTTTTTCCTTCTTTTTTAAATCATCGCCAAAATCACCGGGGAAGGCAAAATGTCAAAGCAAACCCGAAAAGTCAAGAAAAGGGCACAGTAACTCGATCACAAGAGAAAGAAACACAGGACATAGCGAAAGGGAAAAACCCTTTCAATTTCTGAGAGATATGAAACAACAGAAAAGAAAAAGAAAAGGAGGACAGCAATGATAAGCGTTGGGAATCAACGTTCATGGGCATCGATC
This sequence comes from Melastoma dodecandrum, assembly GCA_029817715.1. Lineage (NCBI taxonomy): Eukaryota > Viridiplantae > Streptophyta > Magnoliopsida > Myrtales > Melastomataceae > Melastoma > Melastoma dodecandrum. The sequence goes on from JARUPY010000182.1 coordinate 2,336,065, forward strand.
AAGGACTAAGGGCTTCGAACCACTGACCCAGAACAACGAGGAGCGTTGCTGCATCATCGGGGGGAAAAAGGCAGAAGCATTCGAGGTGATGAGGCGTCCCGAGGAAAAGGGCACAGAAAGAAACCCAACCGGTATCTTTCCTGTATGAACAAGAGCGAGCAACTGAAAACAGAAAGGGCGGGTGCACCCCCGGGGCTTTTGAAGCAGGAGGAAAGCCGAAGGAAATGACTGGTCTTAGAGAGTGGGCCCCGGGTCTGAAGAAAAAATAAGCAACGCAGCAGCAGAAGGGAAGCACAAGGCTGCGAGCAGAGGTTTGGGTTCGGGACACGCTGAGAGATTCTGACGAAACCGGGGGGAAGACAAAATTTTGTGCCTTTGGACAGAGTAACGGGGGGGGGGGGGGGAGGAAAAAGAGAAAATGACTGGAGAAAGGGAGTTATTTATTTTTACGGGACCAGGGGGGAGTTTCCTACGACGGACAGCTAATGTACAGCAGCCACGTTCAAATAAATTGAAAGACAAAATACGTGTTTATATTTCTAATTTTTAATAATTTTTTTTAATATTTTTTTTATATAAAAAATATCACTAACTATATCATCATTCTTATTTCTGATCAATGTTAAACGACGTTAAGCATAATGTCAAGGTGATTTATGTGGCAACCCACATAGTACGTCCTACGTGAAAAAGAGCAGACCTACTTCTCCTTCCCCTACCCACTTCCCCTTCTATTCTCTCACCGTCGCCGGCCTACGCTTCTCCACCGACTCCGCGACCTCCCCTTCCTCGTCGCCGGCCTACGCTTCTCCACCGACTCCGCGACCTCCCCTTCCTCGTGCGGCCCCATCCTCTCACTTCCTCCTTCCTAACATTCAAGAAGCTGAACTTCACGTTCAGGTTCTCGAACCTCCGAATCCCCCGACGTAGTAGCAGGCCTGGGACCTCTGTCTCCGTCTTCATCTCCCTCTCATTCTCTGACCCAACTTCCACCCTAGTCTCCTCCACCACCTCCTCCTCCTCCACGTCTTCTTCCTCCTCTACCTTCTCATTTTGCTCTGCCGGAACGAGAACCTCCTTAGGGTGGGTCGGCTCGAAAATATAGTGGGCGGAATTCGACTCCCGTGGGATTTCCGAGGTGGGTTCCATAGGGAGGTAACTGTACAAGTCGAAAGTTTAGGGTTCCGATCAGGATTCCAAAATCTTTTTTTTTTTTTTATTTAGGGGTAGTAAGATCGATGACACCTCTCCACGTCTCTGCTCATTTCTATGTAGGACGTCATACAGAGTTGTCACATGGACCTCCGTTATGTCCACCTCGGCATTATGTCTAACGTCGTCTAACATTAGTCAGAAAAAGGTTAATGACATAATTAGTGACATTTTCGTATATGAAAAAAAGACGTCGATAAAAAAAATGTTCGTCAAAAGTTAGAGACATAAACGTATATTTTGACTAAAATGAACGAAGTGCGAGCGAGCCCCTCATTATTTATTTCGCCATGAAATCAACGACGACGACCCCGAAAAATTGTTTATTTATTTGTTCGTTTTTTGAGACGATAAATAGGGAAAGTTTCAGCGGGAATTGCGGCATGGAACATGGGGGGAGGGGGAGAGTTGAACTCAGCGCCAAAGTGGTTTAATTGTGTTTACGACCAATATGTCAAATTCCGATGTGTCTAAAAACAAAGACCAACAAAACAGAAAAAGAAAAAAGATTAGATTAAAAGAGGGACAGGAAGGGGGAATTTGAAGTCGACGTAAGTTTCTTCTAGAGCTGCCGGCCTCAATTTTCCCACTTATCCATTGGGTCTCTATGGGCTTCATATTATCTACTGGGCCTAAGAACCCTAACAGAATATCTCTATTTAAACCACCACGACACAGCCCTCTCCCTTCCACCTTCATACATTAGGGTTTCTCATCACCGCCCGCAGACGGAATTTCCTTGCCTCCGCCTCCGCCTCCGCCTCCGCCTTTTTGTCTTCTTTAAATTGGTTCCGCGATTCTGTGGTTATGCGGCCTGTGATGTGCATGTATTGTCCGTACCATCTGAGACTCTTTTTTCATTAAGAGTGTCTCTGATCGATTTCGATACTTAACTTCTGAGGCCCCGCCTAAATCTTCCTGCTTCTTCTTCTTTTCTTTTTCTTATTTGGTTGGGTTGAGATTTTGTTGGATTTATCGGAAATTTGGGGGGGAGGCGATGACGATAGAAAGGCTCTGTACCATCAAACTATGAAAGCCGCTAATGCGAGCTTGTTGATGTTAAATCGCTGTTTTCCGAGCCTCTCTCCTGTGATCCTTTGTGTTGCTGAGGGTGGCGCAATCGCCAGATAATCCTTGCTGATTTTCTTCTTTCATTTTTGCTTAAAGTTTCTTCCCTGCATATCAGTTTGCCTCAGCGCGTCAGAATCTTGGGTAGGGAACACGAACGCCGTTCAAGTTTCCCTTGCTGGGGCTCCCTCCCTCCCTGTGAGTAAAAATGGTTTCGTGAACGGTGGATGATGATCTTCGTGCTATCTCATGCGGACATATTTCTTAATTTTGTACCACGAAATGATTCGTAAAAACTAATTTATTTTGTGGACCAACCAAACCATTAAAGGGAACTTTTTTTATTAGGTTACGCGAAACTATTTCTGGGCTTTCGTTGTATTGTATGATGGTTCTGTACAAATTTATCGATTTCTAATCCAACTAAAAAAAACGGCCGTTCAATTTTTTAGCCTTGTCCATGTAGATGGGCTTTGGCGTACGGGGGGGGGGTGATTGCTACGTGGGGACAGGCGCTGCTCTTTCATCAATGGGAATATGCCTATTTTGGTTGTGCTTTGATTCCCATGCTCTTTTAGCCCGAAGACAATCAACCACATGCTTCTTCTTCATCCCCTTTTCTAGACTTTGAATAGTTGGGATCGCCTGCCTGCCTTATCCACTTCACCTGCACCCCCCATATCATGTCCAGGTGCTGCCACCACGTCAGTCGGTCTCATTGTTAAATCACCCTATTCCTGTTCTGAACAAATCAAGGGATTTACGAAACGTTCCTTAATTGACACGATAATAATAGTAGACGGTGTAGTAGTAGTGTAAGTGAGATAGGATGGATGGATGAGAAGTCGATGCCTGCCAGTAGCAGCATTTTCTTGTTGTTATGTCATGGCCGTATTTATAGCCACTCAAATATCTTCTTCCCCCGGCTGTGGTCTGGCTGTCGTTAGTCCTCCAAACACTTCCACACGGTGCCAGGCCCCCTTTTCTCTCTCTCTCTACCTCAACGAGAAAGAATGGCTTTCCTCTTGTCCAAGATTTCTCCTCCCCTCCTCCGACTACCCAACAAGCCCAACCCCAACCTTAGCCCCACCCCTCCCTGTCCCTCCCCCTCCCCCAGGTCCAGTTTCTCCCCCTCCTCCGTCCACTCCACCACCGTCCAGGGCGTCGAGGTCGCCGGCCCCAATTCCCGCGACACTAACCATGACCAGGAACCGGGGAAGGATCGCCGGGACGACTTTTACCTCAATCTCGGCGTCGCTGTCCGGACCCTCCGCGAGGACATGCCCTTGATCTTCGCCAAGGACCTTAATTACGATATCTACAGGTACGCTCGGGCTATCCTTTTGGACGCTCGTTGTTGTTGTTGTTTCTGAAGTTAAGGATTGGTTAGCGGAGTTTCTGTTATTAGCTAGCTGCCGATTCATTTTGCTGTATAAGCGTTGTTGATCTTCTGAGTTTTCGCTGATTGTTTGTTGGCGCATCGGTTTTTGTGGCTTTGTTCTTGTCAGGGATGATATTACCTTTTCGGATCCTTTGAACACATTCTCTGGAATCGACAACTACAAGCTGATGTTCTGGGCGCTGAGGTTTCACGGGAAGATCCTTTTCAGGGAGATTTCGCTCCAAGTCTACAGGATCTGGCAGCCTTCGGAGAACATGATCCTCATTAGGTGGAACCTGAAAGGGGTTCCCCGTGTTCCGTGGGAAGCGAGAGGGGAGTTCCAGGGCACCTCGCGGTATAAGCTCGATAGGAACGGGAAGATATACGAACACAGGGTGGATAACCTTGCCTTCAATTTGCCGCAGACTCCAAAGCCCGCGTTATCGGTTCTAGACCTGGTCGCTGCCTGCCCCGCGAGCCCCAACCCGACCTTCCTGTTTGGGCCAGCGGACGTGCAGCCTTCTTCGTGGGTGGAATTTTATCGAGCAGTGAGGGAGACGCTGGAGCATAGAGAACAGTTTCCTGTCCCTGACGGTTTGGCCACTTGCTCGTAGTCTTAAACCGTAGTTGTGGACTATACTTACTGCCCACGTAATAAGATCCTTACGCCCGTATAGTGTCGATGTTGCACAACGGAGCACGACTGGCCGCAAATGGTGCTGGTTTTGGGTAGAAAGCTTCCTACGATCGATGTACATAGGGAGGAGGGGCGGCGAACGGATATCTACCATTGATTAGCGCAGGAGGTGGTTTGGTTTGGGTGCGGGGCTTGGCTTATACATTGATATATACGTGTTTGCAGAGTTGTACTTCTCTTTGATGTAAAATTTCAGTTTACCTGCAGTTTTTGGCTTCATCTGGTTTGCCTTCCGGTTCTCTTATAAAAATTTATCTGGCAAGCAAAAATGTCACGGTTTTATCATTCAAGAGAAGAAATGACTACGCCTTTGATACCAGGCCCAAAAGTAAGTAGGCCCAATAAAAGCCTATATGATTAAGGAACGAAAAGCCCACTGAGCTTCCGCATCGTCTTCAGTCCTCGTAAAAACAGGAGTCGGGGACGTTCTCCGACTCGGCGGCGACGGAAGAGGAATCCGACTTTCTTCTGCTCCGGTGAGTTCCGTCAGTCTTGTCTCGTGACGCTCCCGGGAGTTCTACTACGTTTAGTTTCCCGCCGTGCCGCGGTGGTTCTGGTTTAGGTCACTCCTTAGGTCTCGTCTTCGTAGGGTTTTGGCGGTGATTCAACTGTCGAGAATCTTCATTCGCCTGTGTCTTCCCTGTCCTCTGACAGCGGGTGTGCACTGAAGGGGAGTGGTTGGGTGGAATTCCTTGGCTCATGTGAGAAGGAGCCCCTTTTTATTGTTTTCTGACATTGAATCTCTGAAATCTTGGAAGATTGAGATCGTCCAGCAGGAACTGTTGGGGTCAAGTGGTTATTATGAGGTAGTAGGCACTTTGAATATTGTTGAGTGTGATCTCGGCGTTATATTCTGTGGTTTCTTCGGATGGTCTGGAGGTCAATCTCATTTTTTATGCAGGGGCATAATAATATCTTTTTAGATTTTTTCTTTATTTTATAATAGTAGGGATATTTTAGGAATATCATATTAGATTTCGTTTACATTTCTCTGCTAGTATAAATAAGCCTTTTGTCTTACAAGACACAATAACATTATTTTTACCCTATTATCTAATTTTAAGAATTTTTCGAGGTTATCCGTTTTTCTGTGATTTCTCTTATTTCGGCACTCGCAAATTCTTATTGCGTTTTTGTTTTTTGTGAAATTCCAGGGCAGCAAGCCTTACTAGAGAAAGCATATTCATTACCATTTCACCTTCTCTCTTCAATGCCTCGGTAGCTTCTTTTGTCCGATGTGGATTATATTATTGTACAATTGCATTTCATGTCCGTTGTTCTTGGATTACTCATTTGCTCTTTTTGTTTTGACAGGTACTATTGCGACTATTGCGACACTTACTTGACTCATGACTCTGTAAGTTCCTCATATGGCCAGTACACTTGAGTTTTTGTCCTCTTTGAAAATTGAAAGGAAAATGCCACCATTCCCCCCTCATCTAAATTATAGAGCAGATTAATTATTCAATTAGTCAGAGTTATGGTTACTTATTTTTTTGGATTACTTTCTTTTCCAAGTTATTCAATGATAATTGTAAACGATGGTTATTGGTAAAGTTTGGAATCTTGTATTTCAGCCATCTGTCAGAAAACAGCACAATGCAGGGTACAAGCACAAGGTAAATGTCCTTTCCCTGTTATATGCCTTGTCTTTGAGGTAATTTACATGAGTTTAATATTATCTGTCTTCTTTCAGGCCAATGTGCGCATCTATTACCAGCAATTCGAGGAGGAGCAAAATCAGAGTATAGTTGACCAAAAAGTAAAGGAGCGTTTGGGACAAACTGCAGCTTTCCAGCAAGTGGGTGCTGCTTATAATCAGCTAATGGCTCAGGGGCCTCGCTTCTCTGTCCTACCAACACCTGTCATGCCAATGCCTCTGAACATGCCACTACCTATGAACTCACCATTTATCCCAGGGATGCGTCCCCCTGTTTTGCCAAGACCACCGCCTGGTGCACCAGGTGGGCCACCTTCATTATGTTAGTGCTTGTGTTTCTGCTATACATTGCTCCTTAGTGCAAGGCAAAGGCCTCAGTTTGCATAAAGTCATGTCAGCTGTTTCAGATGCTTACTTCTTTTTGATGCAATGTTCACAGGTTTTGCGCCTATATCCGGTGCACCGCCTGGGGTTGCACCTCCTGGAGCCCCCTCCATGCCTCCAATGAATGGTCTGCCAAGACCTCCAATAATGTTTCCCCCAACAGTCCCTGGAGGTCCCGGAATGTCAGCTGCAAGTAGTGGTGGTATGCCAGCCATGGGTGCACCAGTCTACCATTCTAATCCTGCTCCGCCAATGACTGGTAGCTTGGATGGTTATAATTCTGCTTCCAAAGATCCAGAAGACGATGATTAGTTTCATAAAACAGGTAGCTTTTCTTTTCTGAATGCGCATTGCTATCTTTTCAAGAACTTACTTTGATTGACTCTAGGATGTTGTTGCTGGCATCTCAGGCAGTTTTACTTGTGATGCAACCCTATTTTAAGTTCTCCTCATATGTGTTGCAGCCGACCAGGAGTAGCAGCGGGTTATCATGAACACGTGTTCGGTGATCAAAGGCGAGTGGAAGGCACAGTCAATGGAATCTTGAGGCCATGTTCGTTAGTCGATGTAAGTTCTCATGAGACGTCTAGTGGTGCTGCTTTGTCTTTTGTTACCTTGTGAAATGTCATTTTGCGACAGTTGATGACAGGAGACCGCCATTTTACTGTTAAACTCATCTTTTGATCTAATCAAGGTCATTTTATGAGTAATACTCTTTGCAAGATGTTATATTCACCGAAGACAAAAAAACTAGTAGTTTTCGGCTTCAAAAGCTCACACTGCTAACTTTGGGTAGTACTCGCTTGAGCTCAAACTTTAACACATAACCCAGAATGACAAGATCTGTAGGTGTAGTAATTCATCTCGTTAGTAAAAAATGATGTCGGTCTGGATGTCCTCCGTGGTTTAACTGGATGCTGCCTCAGCTTGTACCTGATCTTCAATGCCCTCTTGCTCCATCACAGCGTTAAATCCAAAATCGTTTCCGGGATTGAATGAGGATTTGAGCTCCTCCATTGACTGGCTTGTGCTGACCTTATCACAGTAAGCTTTTCGTGGGGCACACATCTCCCTGATGTTAGTAGGAATTTTGAGCATCGGGATGCATGGAGCTAGGAAAAATAAAACAAACGGAATTTACCGTCTGATCACAAACTTTGTCGCATGTTCTTCTCCAAGTATCTGCAAGAGAAAATCCCTAGTTACATCGGAAAGAGGAAGCAATTGAGTCACACGTGAGTAGAAGTCACACATGAATAGCATGACTAAACATTAAATATTTGTTTCGATTACTGAATCCTGTTACAACATCAGACTCATGTGCTAGGGAAATATGCCCCCACTCTTTTGATTAAATTTTAGATAAAATTCAATGCAGGTGATGAGGATATGGTTGCTGGTGCCTTTGACGGAAGTGCATTATCTAACCTTTGTTGTTTTCCCTGCAAGAGCTCCCACAAAACATGCAAAAGAACTTGACAGTATCAGGTTCTTGCAGAATGGCAAGATAAGCTTGCGGAATAATGAAAGGTAAAAAGCATAAATAAAGATGGAATTGAGTAGAGGGAGGAAATCAAAGTTCTATGCTTGACCAGGTAGCAAAAGTTATATTTGGATACCAAAAAATTACCAATTCGAGAAATGAACACTTGGGAAATTCTCACCACTCAATTAAAGTGCGGTTCCAAATCGCACAGGATAAAAAAAGTTCAAGGACATGTGGCCGTAAATAAATCTCTACAAGACCCATTTTTCAATAAATCTATTACAATGTTCAATATTGCAAATCGTCAGCTTAAGTAAAGCAAGTATATGGTATCCCATATGTTAAACGAGGATAAAATTTTGGTCATGGAATTACTAACCTCCCTTTTGCCGGCGGAATCCAGGGATTGGTGGTGCAGTGCGGGCAAGATTTGTCAAAACCTGACCGAAAACACGATCTGTCTCTGAGCTGGCAAGTTAACATTGTTAGAATTGCATGAACAATCACAACATGATCCCTCATCACTTTTATATAACTAGAAATCGCACCAGAAAAATGATACTTCCATGGACTTTTACATAAGATGAAGTACACCAGTCGAGAAATGTTCGGCGTCTCACCTCAATCTGATTTTCAGTCTGGGACTCGATAGACGCCTTCGCCTTTTTCAATGTACTGGTGCTATCTGAAGAATCAGCAACAGGACAATTGTATAAGTGGAGGATTATGTGAGGAATAACATTGCGAGATAAACAAGAAAAGCTTCACATCTCACCAGAACCAGCTGCGTGGACTCTTCCGAACACACTTCTGGGAGCCTTTTTGAATGGATTGGAACATGCTAAACTCCTGAAAGAAAAACCGATGAAACGTCACATGCTGTTCACCATACGGATTTGTTGTCAGCACTAATTTGTTCAGGATCATTCTCCCTTGGGGAAGATTGATGTTATATAGCCCACCGGATGAATACTTATCGACAAGAGAGCCGATGAAATAACATGGCCAGCTCAGTTTACTGCTAACCTCTCAGCCAAATGAAATTGGCTAACATGCTTATCAAATACCTCAGTTGCAAAATCATTAACAAAGCCTAATGCCCATGCAGTTGACGAGCAGCCGCTCACTTATGGTTTTCGAGCTACTTCACCCAAATGCAAATTGGACCACTCACAATGCGAAAAGCATCGGAAAAATACAGTCTACCAGTCTTACAGATTCCACTCTCCGCCAGAGATGTCAACTCGGCCGATGTTCACCGTGCTTAAACTCAAACAAGGAGCCTGCGAAATGCCATAACAAGGACGTTATAATGTTAGAAAAGCAGATTAGCGGGCCACACAAGAATCATCAAACGGAAGAAGAGTCCTTTGCCTGCTTACAGAGGACATGGTCGAAGGCCGACGCCGGAGTGGTACCGACGTGAAGGAAGCCGTCGTGATTGACTCCATATCCTCCTTTTGAACGCAGGGGAGTGACCGGAGCAGAGCTGGGAAGGGGCGGCGAGTGAAAAACCAGAAACCGCGGATGCTTCGAGTTCGGGGGGATGAGGTCGTCTCCGATCGGTGGCAACGGTTCACCGGTTCAGTTCGGTTCAACTTTATGTGATGACTGCTGCACTAACCGAACTGCTTTCAGTGCTCTCTCCCCTTCTCCGAGGAAGGAACATATTTCTTCCCCTGTCGACTCTCTCAGGATGCGCTCGCGGCAGTAGCCCAATGTTCGAGATCCCGGCTTCCATCGGTCGTCCGTCGTTGGTGGCCTTCGTCGTACGGAAGCTCAAATCTTCTCGTCTTTGCGCTGGTTTCTCCGTCCGAGGTGAATTCTCCTCGCTCCTCGCGCTCTTCCAAGATTGGCATCTGATCCTCGCTCGCTTAATCGGTTATGGGGTTGATTTTCTATTCTTTTCTTGCTGCAATCTTTAATGTGAAGGTTCTTGATTGCTCGCAGAAGAAGAGGCGGGTTCTTGAAGTGGCAATTATTAGTAGTTGTAGTAGTAGCAGTAGTAGTGGATCGCACGAGAAGCGAATAAAAGAGTCGCCAAAGCTGCTAGCAGGTTTGTTTGTTAAATATTATTATTATGGATTCCGTTCGTTCTACACCACAACTGTGGTATTAGATTCGGGAGATCTCATTATCTGGAACATTCTTTTTTCCTGAATGAATGATCCTGCAGCACATTGGTTTGCTGTTTCTCCGGGGAATTGTGTATTATTGGATTCATCGCTGTACAGGCATGAAATCGGATTTCTTGTCAGGAATACTTTTTTTCTCTGCCAATAGGATATCTCTTATTGCAATGGAGGTGATTGTTCTGTGGTTGTAATCTAATTAATGCAGAGTTTTATTTAGGACTCACCCTGATGGCTAATAAATTGGCATGGAAACTGATCTGTTACTCAAATTGGAGTAGTTCCTTTACATCCCCTTATTTCTGTGGCTGAGAAGCCGAATGAAAAGTTGACAGATGTGAGTACTGATTCTTTTTTGTCTCGCCATCACGTCCATCTGGCGACGAGATTGACACTGCTTGTTGCTGTTAATCTTATGACCTCTTTTGATATTTCAGGTACTGGCGAAGTCTGTCAGAGAAAGTCCATTTCTCTTGCCTTTTACTTAATGGCTTTGAGTATATTTGGATGGATCGAACAAGCTATCAATGTGATACAGGTAAAATGGCACTTCTCACTTGTTATGTCATTTCAGTCATTGACATTGATTCTCGTTCTTTGGACCATCTGTACCCATTGAAAGTTGGCACCTGGGGCGATACTTCTATAGGTTTTGCTGTTTTCATCTGTATTCGTGAACCGAGGGAACGAAGGAAAGGCATGAATTCATCTCTTCCCCTGACTCCTGAACTTCTGCTCTTAATGCCAGGTGAAGACAGCTGCAGATGTTTGTATGCTTCATGACATCACAAAAAAGCGAGCTTCTTATACATTTTTCCTTGTCTAGACTGGAGAACCCCTTTAGGTATCCTTCTATGGCCGATGGGGCAACCCCCACACGCATGTTCTTCATCGGAGACCTTGTATCTCAATGCAATGCCAAATAACAAGGAGCTCTTCCAGCCATCTACTTTGGGCTTCTTGTCTTATTGAATCCCCTGGACCATTCAATGGCTGGATGATCGATCTCCGGAAGGAGAGGGCTGGAATCTCCCTGCTCGGCCTTTTCCTTCTGAGACCTGCGTAGATCTTGCTGGGGAGTTTGTACTTTTGCTGCACATGAAACGTTCTGTGCACCCGAGTTTTGGTTTTTAGGCAAGCTTCAAAATGCTGTTGGAAACTTCAAGATTCTACAGGTACTTCTATAGCAAGAAGCTGTCTTTATGCTGCCGAAGCTGGACAACAACATTGGCATACTGGGTGAATGAATCCCATCACTTGACAGAACGCCTTTTTGGCCTATAAGAACAGGGAATGCTCCGGCCCGACAATTAACCGCTGTCCCGATGAGACATTTCAAACCGAAACCGCTCTCTTCCCTCCAAAACCCGACCACTCCCAAAACCTCGGCTTCCCGCCGACTCTCTGAAATCCTCCTCGTATCTGCCGTGACAAAGACCCTCTCCGATTCGGGACCACACGCCCTCGACCTCGAGGCCATACCCCTGACGCCGGCCCTCCTCCGCCAGATCCTCTCCTCAACCTCTCTCCACCCGCTCAAGAAGCTCGACTTCTTCTACCGCGCCCGCCCTGCTCTCGGGCATTTCGTCGAGCACCTCCCCTCCGCTTACTCCCTTGCCCTCCGTGTCGCCTGCGGGGCAAATTACCTTGACCGAGTCCCTCCCCTGATCGGTTCCATGAAGGAGGACGGAGTCGTGGTCGATTCCTCGACCTTCAAAGTCGTGCTGGACTCGTGCATCCGAGGGGGCAAGTTCGACTACGCCCTTGAGATTATTGATTGGATGGAAGCCCTCGGGGTTGCTTTGGATGGATATTTGTACGGTGCAGTTATAATTGCTTTGATTAGGAAGAACCAGCTTGGCTTGGCTTTGAATATATTTTACAAGCTCTTGGAGCAGAGCAATGAACACGAAGGCCATGGTAACAGCTTGTTTCTGAGTAGGGTGGCCTGCAATCACGTACTTGTTGCGTTGAGGAAGGCACGGATGAGGGACCAGTTTACGGATTTTTATGTTCGGTTAAGGAAGAGGGAAGGGTTCGAGTTCGATACCTGGGGGTACAACATCTGCATCCATGCGTTTGGATGTTGGGGTGACTTGCCATTGTGCTTGAGTCTTTTTGATGAAATGAAAGCGAAGAGCTTGGGTACTGGGTCATTCGGCCCTGACTTGTGCACTTACAATAGCTTGATACATGCTATTTGCTCAGCCGGAAAGGTGAAGGACGCGTTGATCGTGTTGGAGGAAATGAAAGGGTCTGGTCACGACCCGGATGCTTTCTCCTATCGCATATTAATCCAGGGATGCTCCAAGTCTTACCGCATAGAGGATGCCCTGAGAATCTTAAGGGAGATGCAGTGCAGTGGATTTCTTCCCGATGTAATTGTGTATAACTCTCTCCTGGATGGGCTTTTCAAGGCGAGAAGAGTTGGGGATGCATGTAACGTTTTCGAGAAGATGGTCCGGGATGGTGTTCGGTCCACCTGTTGGACATACAATATTATGATCGATGGCCTCTTTAGGAACGAAAGAGTGGAAGGGGCCTATACAATGTTTCACAATCTAAAGAAGAAGGGGAATTTTGTGGATGGAATCACTTACAGTATTGTCGCTCTGCAGCTCTGTAAGGAAGGCCACTTGCAGGAGGCTCTGAGCTTGGTTCAAGAAATGGAGGCGAGAGGCTTTAAGGTGGATCTAGTCACAATTACATCTCTCTTGATTGGATTTTTCAAGCACGGTTGGTGGGATGGCGCAGATACGTTGATGAAGCATCTCAGGGACATAAATCTTGTCCCTGCTGTTCTCAAATGGAAAACGGAGTTGGAGTCGCGCATGAATGCAGTGCAGAGCAAGAGCAAGGATGGCACTCGGATGTTTGAGTCGGGAGGCAACATCAGTGAATTTGTCAAGTTGATGTCTCCTGCTCTGGCCGAGTCTGAGGACTTCTCTGGAGGAGATTCTGATGAATGGTCATCCTCCCCACACATGGATCGGTTAGCGAGTATGGCGCAATCCAATAGTTATGTTTTGCCATTGTTTTCGCTCTCTAGGGGACAGCGAGTTCAGGAACGAGGGGCAGATTCGTTCGACATCGACATGGTCAACACCTTCCTGTCATTATTTCTGGCAAAGGGGAAGCTGAGCCTGGCCTGCAAGCTTTTCGAGATCTTCCGTGATGCAGGCATTGACCATACTAGCTACACTTACAATTCAATCATGAGCTCGTTTGTCAAGAAGGGCTACTTTGACGAGGCCTGGGGCATACTCCACGAAATGGGTGAGCATGTCTGCCCGGCCGACATAGGGACATACAATGTAATAATCCAAGGCCTCGGGAAGATGGGAAGAGCCGATCTGGCAGACACCGTTCTGGACAGGCTAACTAAGCACGGTGGTTACTTAGACGTCACGATGTACAACACGCTTATTAATGTGTTGGGGAAAGCCGGGAGGGTCGACGAAGCCTGCGAGCTGTTTGAGCAGATGACGGCGAAAGCAGGGATAAGTCCCGATGTCGTGACTTTCAACACCCTTATTGAAGTGCATAGCAAGGCCGGCCGGCTGAAGGATGCATACAAGTTCCTGAAGATGATGCTGGAAGCGGGTTGCTCCCCGAACCACGTGACAGACACTATTCTGGACTTCCTGGGCAAGGAGATGGAGAAGACGAGGTATAAGAAGGCATCCATTATACGCGATGCCGACGAGGACGATCCCGATTGACTGACAAGCAGCATTACCAGGGGCAAGTCCTGCTCGATTAATTGGTTTAAACGGCAAGTCCATGTATTCGGTACGGACGCCAGCTCTCAGCCAAAGTTTTTGTAGTTCCGGCACAGAGCGACTAACACCGAACACCTAACGAAAATACCGAAGCTTTTCCAGTTTCGTAATTTTTCTTAGAAGTTATTTACTACTCTCCTTTCTTTCCATTACAGGTTGTGTTCATTCAAACACCGCCGGGCGTAGCGTACACTCCTCAAATGGCCTTCAATTTTCTCATCTCTTGTCGACTGTCAAAGTTCCATCTCACAATGGCAACCTAGGAAGAGCTTGTACAGTGGTCAACTTTGGCGTCATCTTTCTTTTTCCAATCCTAGGACTGGGAATTCCTCTAAAAAACGGGGAATACACGGAACAGACGATCCTCAAATGGAAAAAACCGAGTATTTTAGAAACCAAGCTGCAGAACATTCCACTCCTTTTCTAGATAGTCAGCGGTCTCACCATCTTACTCGCGCATAAATAGAACGTGACTTGGCCAAAGTCCTCCCCTAGTCAGTTTTGCCTGTTTCCATTATTACCCCGCGACTCTTTCGCGTGCTTATATATGCCTTCTGATCCATACCTACGCCATTGCAACCCAACCCAGCTCCCCAATATAACCTATACCTGTCCTCGAGCTTACAAAGATGACTCGTAGTACCGCTAAGCTGGTACTTACCATTTGTCTGGCTCAACTTGTTGCCGGAGCGCTGGCCCAGAACTGTGGATGCGCGGCCAACGAGTGCTGCAGCCAATGGGGGTACTGTGGCACCACCGACGACTACTGTGGCAAGGGATGCCGGGAAGGTCCATGCAACCCGCCCCCGGCTACGAATGATGTGGTGGTGGGGGATGTTGTCACTGATAACTTCTTTAATGGGATAATCAGTCAGGCGCCCAGTGATTGTCCCGGCAAGGGCTTCTACTCCAGGCAGGTGTTCTTGGACGCGGTCGGGGGGTATCCTCAGTTCGGTAGGGTGGGATCCGTTGATGATTCCAAGCGTGAGATCGCCGCCTACTTTGCCCACGTGACCCATGAAACTGGGCGTAAGTTTTTTTATTCCTCCACCTCCTGAATCATTCCGTCTTTCTCTCATCTACGCAAGCCCAGGTCGTGCAGTTGATGCATATAGATTAAATGTTTCATATGACATAACTGACACCATATCTCATAATGGCTCTGCCATCATTTAGATCTAAAGCTGATAATTTTCCTAGGATCAGCTGCAGTTTAGATTCACCAAAAAGCAAACACAAGAATCCTAACTATTAACAAAAGCCAAAGACAAAACTAGGAAAATATGGTCATTTTCCATGTTCAGCTATATCATTAAAAAACTATGATATCTGCAGTACTAAACATGAATGAAGCTCGGTAAAGAAAATAAAGAACAGATACTGATTCCCTATCTCACTGTGCAGATTTTTGCTACATTGAGGAGAACGGCGGTGCATCCAAGGACTACTGTGATGAGACAGTTACCGCGTACCCATGCAACCCTAACAAGGGTTACTATGGCCGGGGACCGATCCAACTATCATGGAATTATAACTACGGACCTGCAGGAGAAAGCATCGGTTTTGACGGTCTGAACTCTCCCGAAACCGTTGCCAATGACCCACTCGTGTCCTTCAAGGCCTCCTTATGGTACTGGATGAATTCTGTTCATTCAAAGATGAGCGACGGTTTTGGAGCCACGATCCGTGCCATCAATGGTGCCCTAGAATGTGATGGTGCAAACCCTGCAACAGTTCAGGCCAGGGTTAACTATTACACCGATTACTGTAACCAGTTAGGAGTCTCACCTGGGGACAACCTCACTTGTTAAGTTAACGGATACCGGCATTGGTCGAGCCAGCATATGAGCTGTCATAGACAGAATAAGTGGTCCAGTAATTTACAAACTTGAATAAAAGCCTGTCCTTGCGAATGGCAAAATCCAGTTACAAGTTGCTCATGTTTAGATTCACACTATCAATCTGATCTACACACAAACCTCTTGCGGTACAGAGACGATGTGAGAGAGAACCATATCTAAATTATGTTTGCAGAAAAGGTTCAATGATTTCGATTCATGGGCCCAAATACTAGAATTCGTTGGCCTTTCGTCTCAAGTCATTGAGCTCTCGATCTACTTCTGCCTATAGAAACCTCTCTTCCAAGAGGGAGCTCTCCTCTCTGGAGGAGATAAAGAAACACAGCAAAGACATCAGTTATAAAATTCTCGGAGCTCAATCCAACTTAATGACATAACATTCAGAATTATAAGTAAAAACAAAGTTATCCCAAAAACATGAGTAGTGAGTAGAAATAAAAGCAGAAGCACACATATCAAAAGATCATCATGAACAAACCCAAAATTTGGCAGAAGTAAATCAAAATCAAACAAGACATAAGTTTTGGAAGGAGAAACCAAGTGCTTCAGATGTCATACCTTGTTCCCACCATAGAGTTCTTTCTTCAGGTTGGCAAGATCAACGTCCACTGATGAGCTTTCTAAAAGAGCAAACTACAAAGAGTTTTAAAGTAAATCAAATGTAATATCAGATTTATAAATGGATGAGCATCAAGGTAAAAAGACATACAAATGATCAATCAACAACAATCATTGATTAGAAGAGCTGACAGAGAAGATTTTGACCTTCCCTTGGAGATCATCCGTTGTCAACTGACCTAGTGCCTCCTCTTGAGATTCCATTGCCAGAACCATTCAGATTGATACTTAGTCAGACCAACAGGTAATTTGCCAGCTAAGTCTTACCTGAGCCGTGGCTTGCCTCATTTTTATCAAATCGTCATTCATTTCAAGCATGGATTGTTCCAAGATCTTCTCGGGATCTTCAAAAGAACTGATTACCACATTGGCATAAGACTGAGTTTCAGGAGATGTACGAGTCAGAAAATGCCATGATAACAACAGAAGGAAAAAAAAAAGAAAACCAAACGAAGGATGGAGACGAAAGGACGTAATGAGACTCACCTTGACAACTCAAGCGAAACAGTCGAATAGATTCATATGTGCTCCGAGAGCACCCCCACCTTTTCCACTAAAACTAGCTTCTTTACAGGAGACTGAACGGTCCTGCAAGAGACCGATCAGAAAAGCACGCCTCTTTTAGATAATTACTCCCGGGATCACCAGGAAAACAGCAAATTGCAGGCATTTGCGAAGGAAGAGTGATCACACTAAAGTTTCATGTGAACGTCGACCAAACCAAATCAAAACAAGCCAATCCTCGCCACGAACCAATCGTCACCACCGGTCAAATCCGAACCTGGCAGCACCAGAAAACGGAGAAAAGAACCAAAACGGTGAAGGGAAGAGAGGGCAACCTGTCCCCATCAAGAAGGGATTGAAGATGACGGGTTTCTGACGTGGAATACGGGAGAACGACAATTCCGGGGACGGTAGCAGCCATTTGGGAGTGCTTTTGAGTTAGAGCTCGAGCCTAAGAGAATCCCATACTCTTTATAGTTATTCCTTACCTTCTATTGTCATTTGGAAACATGTGGCAATTCCTTATGGGTCGGCCCGGGCCTAGTTTCGCATCAATTTTGGATGGATTGGCCTCTTGGCTCTGATGGAATACTAAACATGGAAAATACCCTCCTTTAACTGGGATCTTTTAAATTATTATCAGTAACATCAGCCGTGGCAGGACACAGACCATGTAACATGTTTCGACTACTAAAATACGTTGCGGCAGCCGAAAAGTGATGCCATAGCATCGACAAAGAAGCTCCAATCATTCCCGATTGAATCCTCCATTGGTGTCAGAGCTTCCTAATACAAAGGAACAGCCTCTGGTCCAAGTCGAACTTGTGGAGATTAGAGGGGTCGCCCCTCAGCATCATCAGTAGTCCACCGTAAGAAACGTATATCTCCCTGCACATGAGGTTACTCAAATGAGACAGCCAGATTAACTACGTGCTGCGTAGATTAGTCCTCGGTTAATGTGATTAGTGCAAACAAGAAAAGGACGACGACTCACGCTTTAACTCCTTTGGTTGAACTTTTGGCCTTGCCTGGATCTTCCTCAGATATCTTGTATAACTTGCCATGCATTATGTACTCGTACTTGTCAGCAATAGATTTCTTCCCCCCCTAGCAAGACAACAAAAGCAAGCTATTCAAGAGCTCAAAGAAACCACTGCAATAATAAAAAAATTCCACCATGCGGAACAAAGGAAGTTCATTGATGAGCCCAACAGCTGCTGCATTAGTCAGCCCTTGAATCCTGGCCAAACCAAGTATTCCATACTACCTGGCCATAAACTCAAATGTCTAAGAGGAGAAAAACGCTTTACACCCCACCGCAAAAGACTAATTAAGTGGGGCATTATTAAAACATAAATGACTAAACCACCATTTCCAAGAGACTAGGCGATGTATTTGGTTTAGCCCAAATTCTGCCTTACCTAATTCTTTAGCCGGAAAAAGAAAAGTTAAACTCCACCCCATTACTTAATCGTATCTTGTCATACTATAGTTCATTTCTCAAGGACAACGAAAACCGGGTTGTGATAATGAATACCAATTACACAAGCAAATCACAAAGAGCAAACAAGTATGACAATGTAGGGCAAAGTGCAGTAAGTTTACTGGGGTGTAGTATCCAGTATCAGGTGTGCCGTCCAGGTTAAGAGTGGTGGCAAGGGCCATGGTGAACTTCTGACCCTCCTTGATGGGGTAAACCTCGGAATTCACATCAAGGTGCATGAACATGTCGAACCTCTCACTCCGGGCCTCAATACGATTCACTGCAGGGGACGTCCCATCACAACCAAACAGAAACAACGGCATAAACCACACCAGCTAGAACACAACACATCAACGATCATAAGCCCCGACACGAAAGGAAGAAACTTTACGACAAAGACCACGAAACGGCGTAAATGGTCGTCGGTATTTCATCAAATTAACAAGAAAAAAAGAACACGGCAGAAAGGGCAGTGAAGTGTTAGGAGGCGGGGACCACACCCTTGTCGAACTTCTTGCCATCGGGGTCGAGACGATCGACTCGGAAGACGTCTTCCAGGAGGATCATCGGTTCTTGGCTGGAGATTGAACTGGAGAGGAGCGGGAGCCACAGGAGTCACACACAGCTCGCGCCCTCTGCTTCTGCCCCGCAAAAGCCCTAACGGCGAACTTCCCTACTTGATTGGCGAGTTTTAAGGCCGGGCTCAATCCGTCGGCCCGACCCAATATGGAAAACTACTTATTTTGAGCGCGTCTTAGTGGCATTTGCAATTTGGTTCCTTGACGTCCGTGGGTTGCGGCTCCCTCCGGGCGAATTCGTTCCTCTTCCCGGCTCGCACCATCCAATGCGGAGGCTTAAGGAAAGAGCAGCTGAGCACGCTTTGGCGGAACTCTGACGTTCCGTCTCGGGAAGCCATCGACGGCGTCCATTCCCTCAAGCTATCCAAGTCTAAGTTCACCGACCAGATTGTGGCAGCGGAGAAGCTCGGGAGGCTGTTGAAGGCCGACGAGCTGAATGCCTTCGCCGAGCTCAAGCGCCAGAATCAAGTCCAGCTGTCCCTCCTGGCGAGGTTTCTTCCTCTGCCCCAGTAGGGTTTAGCGTTTGTCCTGGTCGTGAATTGGGGCGTCCGGCTTGGTTCGCAGGTGTATGACTACGTGCAAAAAGAGGACTTGTATGAGCCGGATTCCACATTGCACTGCGATGTGATCCAGTTGCTCGGGGATAGCAAGATGATGGAAGCGGCCGAGGAGGTTTTCGTCTCTGAGTTCGAGAGGGAGGGATCCAGCTGAATACCAGGTTTTACACGGAAATGATTGGCATATACCTACGGTTAGGCATGGCGGAGAAAGCGATGAAGATGTACGAGGATATGAAGTATTCTGGGTGTAAGCCAAGCAAGTTCACTCTGACACATGATACTAACCTGGAGAAAGCAGGGGAGAAGGATAATTGATAATATGAAATCTTTTGGTCCCGTAATGTCCTCTAGATCTGATAAACTAGTTAATCACTTGGCTAATTTCCAACATTGATGTGTATAACATCAATAAACATGAAAAACAACAAAAAGAAAAATTGATAATATGATCATAGATGTATAGCATAGTTCTCTCTTGAAGTGCATTTGCTTCCTACTGTTTGCAACAGCCCTGACTGCATCCTCTTAGATTTGGTGATTCTGGTTCTGTGGAACGTCCTTCTTCACAACAACCCAAACAGCCATTCAATGTGTCAATTTTTGCATTGTCAGTTTTTGTTCCATTTTCAGCTGAGTCCTTGCAATGTATTGTGTTGCAGCAATTGCCACTGCAATTGTTCGAATCAAGGCGCTTGTAACCTCTGTTCCGAGTGTTCTCATCAGTGATCCAGATGGTCCTTTTTCCCTTTTGCAAGTCCAAAGAGAATGTTCCGTACCTCGAGTTCGAGCCTCCACTTTCATGGTTTGTGTTCTCTTGCAGAAGCTGCATGCTGTTAAGTATCACAATGAAGCATGCTCCAACATCAGTGAGCACTGCTGCCCAGATGAGAGGATAACCAGCAAAGGCTAATCCAAGTATAGCGACCTTCAGAGATATTGATATTATGACATTTGTAATAAGCTTATGAAAAGCTTTCCTGGCAAGTCTAATGGCTTCCGGAATCTTTCCAAGGTCATTTGACATGAGGATTATTTTGCTGGATTCAACAGCCAACGCAGATCCTGCAATGCCCATGGAGATGCTAATGTCTGCTGTAACCATTGCTGCGGCATCATTTATCCCGTCTCCAACCATTGCTGTGACTCCACTTTTTTGTAGATCTGCTATTATCTTTGCCTTATCATCTGGCAACAATTCTGCATGCACCAGGTCTAGACTGCTATTTAGCTGCATTCAGATTGTCGTTTGTCAGTGGTCAACACATCTACTTCTTTCTCAATTGAAGGTGGATATTGTAGTTCAGCCAGCGACTATTCAAGATGCAAGTAAAGGTATCAAACTTGGAAAATTTATGGTGTCTCTAGACCCTTATAAGTTACTGTAATCAAAGATTTATGTCCAAGCATATCTCAGGACCTTAATGTTTAAACCGTCTCTTGCATTTGTCAGCCTTTATTTCTCCTATGATCACGAGGAGGTTACGGATGTAGAAGACTTAAAGAACACCAACGCGGGGTTGGTCCAAGTGGTCGATGGATAGGTATCTTTTAACCAAGGTGTCGGGTTCGAAACTTGGGAACATAGCTATCCTCGTTAGTAGACCCACCCACCAAAACCAGGTGTGCAACCCGGGTCGAGTACAGATTAGTCAAGGTGAAGCTCCGGATACCGAGTGGCAACCAAAGAAAAGGAAGACTTAAGAACAAGAACGCACCTGATGCTGAGCTGTCATTGCTGCAGCTTGGCTATCACCAGTGAGCATGATGGTAGTGATACCAAGTGACTTGATATCTTCAATGGCCTGCAGAGCCCCAGTTCTACAGGAATCTGTGAGGCTGAATACACCAACTGGTTTTCCTTTTGTGTAGATGTAACCGTTACTCTTTGCTTGCAAACCATGTCCGACAGCTTCATTAATAAGTTAAGGTAGAAGCTCAGCATGAGTAGACTAGGATATCCTGGTGGCTACAGAAGTATGTCCAGAAGTTACCTATTTCACAACCTGCTCTGAAGCCAAGTCTTTGGTTTCCAATGAAAATGCTTTCCCCATTAATTTTTCCAGAAACTCCTTCGCCGGGGAAATTCTGAAAATCCTCCACATACTCAGGTTTTGGCTCAATTGAGCATGATTTGGCATAATGTATGAGTGCTGCTGAAGTTGGATGACTTGATTTGCTTTCTATGCTCGCTACCCTGCAAAATTAAGCTGTCATTATCTTCAGCTGATTGTGTTTTCCTTGTGAAGTGAGTTGATGTACCATGCTAGCATCTCATGGACGTCAATGTCATTGCAGATGGACTGAAAGTTTGTCACTGTGAACTCCCCTTTTGTTATTGTTCCAGTTTTGTCAAAGGCGATATTCTTTACATTTGCGAGGACTTCCACATAATTGCCACCTTTAAATAAAAGGCCATCCTTCGCAGCCCTTGAAAGTGCACAGAAGAATGTGATTGGAGTAGAGAGGATGAGGGCACATGGACAGGAGCCAACAAGAACCACTATAGCCAAGTGAAACCAGTAGTCTTCGTCTTTGAGACTTAATACCGCGGGGATAACAGCAATCAAAGCTGACAAAATGACAACCGCTGGAACAAACAAAGGGTGTCATTTCTTTGAGAGGAGAGGTATTCTTGCCCTTTCTTCAAAATAAGGTTGAGTGATCAACCATTGACAAAGATTTTTTGGCATACGTGCATGGATTGGAAATATCTATTCTCATTGCTATTAATGATTTTTAATGCTTTGGTTGATGTAGACTTCGCTGTGCCCATTGGCATTGACAAAGAAGTAAGCATTAGGATCTGACTAGCAGGAATTATTTCATGAAAAAGCACACCAGGACTGAATTTGCATGTGGAAAAACGCATTCTATAATGTACTCATTATTTAGTAAGAAGGAAGAGGAACAGGCAACAGCTACTTCAGGAGGGTGGGAACAAACAGAGTTACCTGGAATATAGTATTTTGCACACTCATCTATGAGCCCTTGTGCTTGGGACTTGCTCTTGTGTGCCTCCTCGACTATGTTTGCCATTCTCGCCACAACACTGTCCTTAGCCAAAGATGTGGTTCTAACATTGATATAGCCTGACACAGAAAGCCAGTTAAGTTAGTCATGCATCTTCATTCCTAAATTTTATTCACTTCGCGTTGGCTCAATAGAGAAGATAAGAGTTAGTAAACAAGCCATTTAAGTTCATTGATCCAGCCCAAACAGTTGACCCTATTTCCTTTGCAACAGGAAAGGATTCTCCAGTCAATGTTTTTTCATCCACTTCACACTGTCCTTCCACCACAATTCCATCAATTGGAATGATTTCTCCTGCCTTCACTGCAATAACTGTGTTGACCTCAATATCGTTTACATCAAGCACTTCTCCTGTTGCAGCTATTAATGCCTTTGGAGGGGCCAAGCTCGCCAAAGATGACATGCTGGCCATAGCCTACATATAAAAATATGGAGATCTCTATGTTAGTGTTGATGAAATTGATATTGTTAGTATTAGAGCAAGATTGAGCATATCCCAAGCTAAGCATGCCATACATTACATATCTAGGACGTAACTGGATAACTGAAGTAAAAACTTATCTCTATTGTACCTCAACGTAATTCATATGGCAAGCAACTGATGAAGAAACTAGAGGGATCTTAGTAATGAGTGGGTAGATGTGTCTAGACAGAGTTGGAATTTCCATGACTTTTAACAATGATCCAGTTGTTCCAACAATATTCGGCTTATACTAGAGGTTCTGCTGTTTGGTTATCACAATAACTTCAATTGCAGAGCATTCCAAACATAACGTGTTTTCTGCATGCCTACTCCTTTCCATGTCAATGTCAACCCAATGTAATGGGTTTTGAGGCTTTAGTACTGTTGTTCTTGTATGGTATGTTTTGATATCTTTTTGGCTACAAGCGAATAGATTGCTGTGAACAGATTATAAACTTCCCCCAAGTAAGGCAACTGTAATGGCAGAAATGCCTTTGGCTGTGTAGCATGGAATGCTAATAAATGTCTTACCTTGTAGCTTGCCCTTGTCTCAAGCCACTGAGCAATGGAAAAGAGAAATACTATGGAAGCCGCTTCCCAGTAATCTTGCAAAGCAAGTGTTCCTACCACTGCAATTGGACAGGAAGTTAGTGATGTGACCGTTCCTGCTAATGCTTTCTGTTATCTCCAGTATGAATGGATAGGGCCCATTACATGGTGTTGATGTCCCCTTGCATCTATCGGGAGATCTTGATTTGTTTGAATATTTCTTAGATTTTCCTTGCTATGAATCCCAAATAGTAATTTGTGTCTCATGGAGAGGCTCTAAACCAATGTTTTTTATATTCTGAATGTTATTGACTTCTAATACGGCCACACAAACTTTCATTTCAAGTTCCCAGGGAAAAGGAAAGAGAAGCTAGAGTCAATGGGACCATCAATAGTTTACTCGATTCTGTATCGGTATGTTCTCCTGCTTTGTTTTCTAATAAGAGCATAACATTAGCATCAATGACTTTTGCTGGACATTTTGATACATAGCATTTTTTATTTTATGTCCATGATAAAATGAGTAATATGCATTTTTTGGAGTAAAGTTCATCCATAGGCAAATTATGGTATTCATTACGGGTTCGCGTTTGAATAAACACTAATTGATTCGTATTAGCGTTGCTTTTTCAAGACGTGAAATCCTTAAGTACAATCTGTCTTCAAAACACAAAGTAGGGACTGTAATGAGTGATTATAAACTAACGGTAATGATGAAGTTATTTGCATTGCATGAAAGACCACTGGAAATCATGGTAGTAACAATCTTGAAATATGATTGATTGATTACCTGAAATCAGGACGAGCACGTTTATATTGAGAGTGAAGTTCTTGATGGAGGCCAGACCACGTATCAGGATCGGAGGTGCCCCGACAATGACTGCCGCAAGAGCAAACCACTTCAATGGTTGGTAGACGTATTTGAGAAAAGATAGGCCAAATAACACTCCGCAAGTGATTGTATATGGAGATGGCCATTGGCTCATGGCGCTCTTGATCTCTCCAGGTCCCGGTCTCAAGCTTGCTTCCATTCTGGCCTTGTTAAGGGCATCGGCTGCAACAAGTGAGCTTATTATGGTGAGAGGACAATAAGTTATCGTGTCATTTAAGAGTTCATGCTTCAATATGTCTTCTATGTTGTATTATTGCACGAGAAAATTTTCTCTAATTTGAGGAAAAGACAGCTTTTTCTTTCATTTCAGATATCCCTGGTGTGAAGAACATCATGGCTTCGCCAGTTGAATCAGTTCCCTTATGTCAAGAAGTCAACTGTACCTCACTCGTAGAACCTACTAGCGGGCATATCAAAAGAAAGAAGAAAAGCAGTTGCTACCTATGTCTGATCGAGAAACTACGGTCGGGTCATGGACAACAATCACGGTCT
The DNA here is from genome assembly GCA_029817715.1 of Melastoma dodecandrum. Taxonomy (NCBI): domain Eukaryota; kingdom Viridiplantae; phylum Streptophyta; class Magnoliopsida; order Myrtales; family Melastomataceae; genus Melastoma; species Melastoma dodecandrum. The sequence continues at coordinate 2,360,895 of JARUPY010000182.1, forward strand.
TCGTGGCGACGATGACAGAAACTTGGTCAACACCCTCGAGTGGTCTCAGCAACTTCTCAACCAATGGAACTTCCGTGGCGCAGCAAAGCCCCAGAACTTCGTAGTAGCTCCTCTCCATTGTACCTGGTGTCATTCCTCAAACCTGGACTTCTCTCTTCCAACGGCGACTACTGTAGGGGTATAATACTTTTAAAGAAACTTCTTGATATTTGAGCGGCTTTGCTCTGCTCAGGCATGCTCCATGTAAAATTTCGCTCCGGATGGTCGGTGAAGGTCTGCTCAGGGGTGGGGGAGGCTTATGGACAGAATCACGATATCGAAGCTTGAGAATACAGCCACGAGAGAGATCTGCAGGTGCTACAGGTTGGTGAACATTTGGAGAAGCAGGGGACTGATTCAATCGGCAATAGAATAATGGGTTGGTCAACTCTTGGGATATCATCGAACGCTATTTATCTTTTATATTCATTCTCGTTTTTCTAAATAGAGTCTCGAGATCGCATCTGTTACCATAGTTCCCCGCCCTAGTAATAAGAAAGAATAATGCAACCGCGACAATTGTTCATATTGATCTTGTTCTTGCCTTAAATCTCTTCCGACCAACAACATTAAAACCAACGTTCCGATAGATCGTCGGTTAGCGTAAAAGTCAGCGAAGGCGCATGAGATCGGAGAAAAATACGAAAATCAGATTGGGTGGCGATGAAATTAATTCCTAAAGGTGTCGTCGATTTGAAGAGAGATAATATGATTTCTCGTCTTCTCTTCGCGCCCTCCCATCCCCATGTCTTCCATTTCCAAAAGGTTCATCGCAGCATTTCGTCGAACAACTTGACTACATCTGCCTTAACCTCCCCTTACGGCACCCGCTCTGAAATTAACCCGCCAGGAGTTCCGGAACTTAGCCGTCACATTCCCAGTCTCTTGTCCAGATGCGGCGCCAAGCGAGATGTGGGGGCGATCCATGCCCACGTCTTGCGAACCCGCTATCTGGAATCCAACCCCGACGCCTTCCATTACAACAATATCATCAGGGCGTACGCGTTGTTGGATTCGCCTAGGGATGCTGTTTTAACGTATGTGTCGATGTCGCATGACGGGGTTTTGCCCGACTGCTACACGATACCGGTGCTGCTGAAGGCTGTGTGCCTGTGTTCGGAATTTGAGTTCGGCAGGCAGGTGCACTGTGTTGGGATAAGAACTGGGCTGGATTGTAATGAGTATTGCGAGAGCGGGTTTATTAGTTTGTACTCTAAGGTCGGGGATTTGGGGAGCGCGAGGAAGGTGTTCGATGGGAATGGTAGGAGGAAATTGGGTAGTTGGAATGCTCTGCTTGCAGGGCTCTCGCAGCGCGGGCGGGCGGAGGAAGTGATTGAAGTGTTCCTGGAGATGAGGAGAAACGGGTTTTTTCCTGATGGGGTTACCATGGTCAGCATGATGTCGGCCTGCGGAAGTATAGGAGATTTCGACCTAGCTGTTCAGCTGCACAAATATGCTCTCTGTGCTAGAGCTCGCGAGAATTGTGATATTCTAATGGAGAACTCTGTTATAGACATGTACGGGAAATGCGGCCGGATGGACCTGGCCTACCAGATCTTCTCGAGGATGGAGGAGAGGAATGTCTCATCCTGGACATCAATGATTGTCGACTATGCCATGCACGGGTATGCGGCAGAGGCTCTCGAGTGCTTCCGCTCCATGAGAGAGACGAATGTGCGTCCTAACTACATCACTTTCATCGGTGTGCTCAGCGCTTGTGTACACGGAGGAATGGTACAAGAAGGTAGATATTACTTCGTAATGATGCAGGAGATTTACGGGATCGTTCCACAAATGCAGCACTATGGTTGCATGGTAGATTTGCTCGGTCGGGCGGGTTTGTTAGACGATGCGAGGGAAATGGTGGAAAGCATGCCCATGAGGGCGAACGTCGTCGTGCTTGGGTGTCTGATGGGTGCCTGTGAGAAATATCGGAATGTCAAGACGGGGGAATGGGTGGCTAAACATTTGCAGGAGCTGGAGCCGACGAACGACGGTGTCTACGTGGCATTGGCAAACATCTATGCCAGCAACGGTATGTGGGAAGAGGTGGCGAGGATGAGGTCGGTGTTGAAGGAACAAGAACTGGCCAAGGTTCCGGGATTCAGCTCGACGGACTGATTTTCTTCTTATTTTGTTTCAAATAAGTTAGGGTAGTATATGCATTATGAGGAGGATTAGAGTGGCATTGAAATGTGGTAGCCTTTTGATTCCAGGGCATTGTTATCACTCTGAGTCTGAACTGGTTCGTGGAAAATAGCGACCCCGCCTTCATGTATTTTGTTGATAATGTTATAAGAAATGGAGATGATAAAGAAAAATGATAAGTTTTGATGCAACACCCGCCACAATAAAAAGAATGAAAGCATCGGGAAAAAAGGGGAGTTTTTTCAATTTGAGGGGTGAGGTGAGGATGACACGCATGCAGCAACACAAGAAGACAAATTCATCCTTGGATCTCCTTTCTTCTTCTTCTTCTTCTTCTTCTTCATCTCATCAGTAGCTGCGGCGGATTTTGTTCTTCCATGGCCTCCAATGCCCAACAACCACCTCCGCAAGGTCTTTGATTTCCTTTTTATAAAACTTTAATTCGATTAGAAGAGTTTGTGATTTGAATCATTCCATTGTTTTCCTTAATTTGGTAAATTTTCCCTTTTGATCGTGTTTTTGTGGAGTTATCTCAAAATCTCGATTTTTTTTTTCGGAGATGACTTGGTGGCTGAATGAATATTGCTGGATTTTTATTCCTTGAGGTTATAAGGCGGAATAATTTTTTCGAACGGGCTATTAAGGTTTCAAGGAGCGGTTTCGTCGAAGCATTTGTGGTAGCCGTGTTCTCCGAGTGGCGGCGGGTTGTTTCTGACTATTCACGCTAGTGAATTTGAGGCCAAGTCCTGGTTTTGTGCTGTGTTTTGTTCGAATTTCTGGTTGAGTACAGTGTTAGGCTTACTGTTTTGGGCAAATGAGTGGAGGTTTCTTGTTGATGCAGGCGATGGTAGGCCACCAAAGCCATGGGAACAAAGTGGTGGTAGTGGGTCATCGGGGCCCTCGCCTTTCAAGCCACCATCAGCTGGTAGCACCAGCGATGTAGTCGAGGCTTCGGGGACTGCCAAACCCGGAGAAATAGTCCCAACTGCCAATAGGATTGGGACTGCTAATACAAATGCCCTGGGGAGGCCTCTTCCGGCGAGGCCATGGGAACAAAACTACGGAACCACAAATTATGGAGGTGGGAATTGATTTGAATCTATAGCTTGTTGTTTTCCAATGAGTTCAATGACATGATCTTCAATTTTCTAAGCAGTAATCACGGGCATTTTTAATTAGGCTGCTCCATTGTAATACTGATCACCTGTTGCTGATTTCATTTGTCGGTCGCGGAGTCTTAAAGAAGTTATTGCAGAACAATCACCAGATTCTTTTTTTCAAGGTTTAGAAGGGGCTCGGGATATTATGTGTTGAAATGAGTATTTATGTCAGTGAACAACCAGCATGAGATAATTCACACAAATGTCACTTGCTACAGCATTCTAAGTTTTCTGCTTATGCAGGATACGGCTCCAGTCTAAGTTATAATTCTGGGTATGGTAGTGGAATGTACAGTGGACTGGGAGGAGGAACGTATGGTGGAATGGGAGGAGGAATGTATGGTGGTGGTCTTTATGGTAACAGCATGTACAGAGGAGGCTATGGAGGGTATGGAGGATATGGAGGGGGGCTATATGGTTCGAGTATGTATGGAAGTGGGATGTATAGCGGTGGAATTGGTGGCACGATGGGTGGTTATGGAATGGGTATGGGTGGTCCATACGGAGTTCCGGATCCAAATGACCTGTATGGTGGTGAGCCAACTCCCCCTCCAGGATTTTGGATTTCATTCTTGCGAGTGGTAAGTCCTGTTTTCCCAGGCTTTAGTGTTTTCGCTCTTGAAATTCACTAAGTAGTTAACTTGCAGCTCGTTTGTGATTGGATTCTTTTCCGAGGACCTCCTTTAGTAATGATACACTTTGCATGCTGCATTTATCAGTCCACATCTCATGTTTCCATAAAGTAAGAAATGAGTATGTTTTACTGCTCTGAGTCATAACACCAATCTACAGAAGGGTAATGACCTGTAGTTTACATGGAACCAAGCCTAAAAAGATGCTTTCCGAATCGATTTTAGTTGTCTTGTGCTTTCCCTCGTTTTTTCAAACTGCTTTGTGAAGATAATGGTGAAGTTTAATTTGGTCATGCCTGGGCACCTGGAGATTCGTGCTGTATGTAGGAAACATAGTACTGGTGAGATGTCCTTAATATGAGCATAGATGTGTATTCTGGGCATGCTAAGTTCCTATGCCATTTTGTTGATGGCAGATGCAAGGGGTGGTAAACTTTTTCGGCCGCGTGTCAATACTTATCGACCAAAACACTCAAGCCTTTCATATGTTCATGACTGCACTTCTGCAGGTAATCTTGAATTTGCTTCTAATTGTCTTTAGGCCGATCGTTGTTTCTTTCCGTTACTTGCTGATCATTGTCAGAGGATTATTCCATCACGAGAGCAGTCTCCATTCAATTTTTTTTCTCGAATACTCGTTTAGGCCAATATTAACAGAAATAATGACCCAATAAGATATTTCCCCGCCAAGTAGCGAAAACAAATAACTGAACTACTATCACACCAGGAAGATGGAGGGAAATTTACTTAGGTGAAATGATTTCATGTTATTTCCTCAAGTGAAACTCAGGTGCATCGATGACGAATCACACTCCATTTCTTGCAGCTCTTTGACCGATCTGGGATGCTGTATGGCGAACTGGCGAGATTTGCGTTGAGGCTGCTCGGGGTTAAGACAAAGCCTACGAAGGTCGATCAATGGCAAGGTCCTGATGGATTGCCGCTTCCAGGTCCAGAAGACCCTAACCCTGTCCAGGGTTTCACAAAGCCTCAGAAGGCCGTTCCAGCACAGGGCTCTTGGGACAACGTCTGGGGAAGTGAGACAAATTGATGCACTCAAAAGGGGTCGACCTTCTCTTGTTAACCATGTACACTAGACAAAAGAGTGAAGCGTGAACAAAACATCGGCTTTAATGTTGTTTGAAGTAATGTAAAGTTTCTTTTGTTTTGAAAAGGAAATAGCCAAAATTCTTCGCTTAACATACACAACAACAACCACCACTCCTCTATCCCACTAGTGGGACTTGGCTTCACTTGTAATCCGTGAAAATTTATGATTCTATACATTTCCCTATGAATGTTCTAGATCCTGTACCTTACCATTACCTATACCTGTTCCAGATTAGATACTTAAAGTGAAAACCATAATCCAGTTCCCAGATCTCAAATGCTACCCAAAACTCAGAGACATTGTCAACTTCCTGGAATTCCCCATCATCGTCACGATTCCATCAATACCTTCAATCTTTGCTTCACTCTGCATTTAACAAAGCATTAAACTGATTAAACTCCAGATAGTGCTCATTCTGGTAGCTATCAGCATTACTTCATTATCCTGACCGTCCAACATCTTAGCACAACAGAGCCTAGAAATAATGGGATGTCAAATGTAAACTGGGCATGCTCAATTCAGCCGCTAAGATAATTAACGTGGATCCTCAAACCATGGGCCTACTTGGCATTACATTCGTCCAAAGAAGAGACATACAAAGGTAGATACTGGAAAGAAAAGCATGACAAGCTTAAAATCATGAAAACATGTCACCTGTCCTGATGATTAGGAAGTTGATGCTCGATTACACGAAAAATAAGCGTTCCATCCTCATAATCACGTTCGTTTTCCTCTTCGATTGATCTCTTTTTTCCTAGAACAGTGTACAGAAGCACATTTTCAGAACACCGGATACTATTTTTTCCAGACTACAATATGAATGAACGTTTAGAATTCACAAAGATATGTGTTGAATAAGTACCATCAGTCTCATAAAGTATCATTAAATTATCAAGAGATCATTAGCGAGTTATAAGCATTACAAAAACCAAATCTGCAAAAGCATGGGAAGATCTTGTCACTATAGTGAACTCAACTATTTATATACTGCCAGGGGGATTCTTCTGGACCCCCGATCCAAGACAGTCAATGTACCAAGAAAGGTGAGGTAATGGGGAGACTGCAACAGGTGATTTAGGGCAATGCTCTCACAGGATACAAATTTGATCCTGCTGGAATCATTAAGCTCCTATACAACAATAATTCCGCAAATGAAATGTCCCTATAATCATTAAGCCCCAATTTCGCAAAAGAATGGGGGAAATCCTGCGACTATAGTGAAATGAACTATTTATTTCCAGGGGGGCTCTTCTGGATCCCTGATCCAAGACAGTCAATGACCGGGAAAGGTGAGGTAAGGGAGACTGCAACAAATGATTGAGGGCAGTGCTTAAAAAGGCGTAAACTCTCCCTGCTGTAATCATTAAGCTCCTATATAATGACAGTTAACAGAGTTTGCCTCTGTTCTGAGTAGTTTTCCATACTGCATATTTGCAGTTGCAGTCCTTGGAGTAATTAAACTACCGAATTACTCCCAGTTAATTTGGGATTATTTTTCTCCTGGTCCTGGCATATATACTCGCTTACTAATATTAAAATGGATATGCAGGTGAGTTTCACAGAATGACACTAAGTATTCACCCATTCAAAAGTAAATTTATGAAAAAAAAGTACCCCGTAAACATAAGTTTTAGTCTACCCGGTGAGTTATGTAAATCAGTTCAACGACACGTTGAAAGCAATTTATTTACCTTTGCCAGAAGATTTGCCCACATTATCTGAGAAAGGGTCCTCATCCAAGTCAAGGCGTATATCTTCTGCAATTTCCTTCAACATAAAATCGACAATGTTTGAGACAAGCAAGCTTGTACCATCACAAGCTTCCTGAATGGCGAGATAAAAATTTCTATATATCTTCTTCCCATCACAATCATCTTCGTTTCTTTCCCCATCGAGGAAGTCACCTGCAGTAGGACCAGAATAATCCATGCCTGTGTAGATGCCCACACTGGGAGCACAACGAGGTGCAGTATCATGGGTAGAGTGCGGACTTCCCGATTCACTATCCATCCTAGAAGGAGATGGATCACAACTAATGACAAATGAAGTCCCCTGACCTTCAGCTAAAGGATTTGCATACTCAGTATAGTATCCCTCATTATGAGAGCTTTTCACATCTACGCAATTATCCATGGAATGAGAAATGCCATCTTCTTCATCGCTTTCGTCTGTTTCATCAGCATAAGCATCAGAAAAATCTGCTGCATAATCCATTTCAGGAAGCAAATCTAGAACAATTTGCTTCAGGAGTGCACTGATCCCCAATATGCTATCTACTTCTTCCTTTTCATCATAAAACCGAGGGTTACCCTCAGAAGAGCTGGATAAGGCAGCAACGGCATTGCCTTCATTAATGATTGCCAGAGATTTTATTAAAGAATCGGGAATTGCATTCATATCAGAACATTCAAACAGGTACTCGGCTAGACATCCAATAATAGCTGATCTTAAACGCATCTTTGGCACGTCGGAACCAGGATGCAACAGCGCCTGCAACTTTTTCAGCACGGGAAATCTCTTTGCTTTTAGCAGTTCAATGGCCTTCAGAATCTGTTGCTGCAAAACTCTTATTTCTGGTGTAAACTGGTGAAAATCTGATGCTGGGCTTTCGCTCTCAGGTGCTAGTCTTAGATATAAAACTGCAACTGCCAATGCCTTTGCTAAATGATCCTGTAGTTGAGCCCTATCATCGAGTTCCGAGAGCATTTTATAACAAATTCTTCTCATTTGATGGATCAGCTTACCTTTCATTGGTGTACTCTCTTTTGATGTCAATCGGGGAACTTTCCCGCCCAACCCTCTTAGCTTCCTGTTCATGGCAATGAGAACAGATGTAGGGAAGTCCTCCAGACGGTCAATTACCTTCATAGCAGCCATCCTCGTAGATTGTGGCCTAACGTCCAGATATCGGGGAACATTTCCACGCACAAATTGAGGGTCATGTAAGAGTTCATAGAGGTGCTGGCATATTTCAGTTCTCCATTGCATGTCCTCCTCATCTTTAGATAAATTCCGCACGGTTTGTCTAATCATCTTCTTCATTCCTTGGCGTGTGCAGTGAAACTGCTGGGAGCCCCTGGCAGCTACGACGGCAACATGATGTAGACCCTTATTTGTCAGAAAATTAAGCTGGCACAGGAGTCTGTTCGTGGCCTCACGGTCAAATGACTTAAAGTTCCTCACAACAAGCTCACTTTCTCTATCAGTGTTGTGTCGCCGGACATGTGTCTTGACTGTCTCGTAAAATAGCTGTAAAAAAGATAATTCTATGAGTAAGCAGATGACATGCAAATGAGAATTTCAAAGCCAGAAAAGGAAGGAACGAGTATGACATATAACCCAGGGTACATGGACATTGCAAAAGGCATTCCAAGGTGGGAGGGGTGTGGTTTCGAAGAATAAAAAATGAAGAAAAAATACAATTTAAAAAATACTAGAACGAACAAAAGCAACACAACTATAAGTTACAGAAACTAGTGTCCTGAAAAAAACAACGATTTTATGTATTGTCTCATCAGAAAATTATTGATATGCCAACAGAGATGTAAACTAATGAAAAGATTCATCACAATAAGCTAAAAAAAGTTAACATAAGATATCACTTTTTATTTCGCCTAGTAATCTAAACGATATGATTAGTCATTAACACAGACAGAGAATAAGAGGGGAAGAGAGAATGGGTCAGCATAAACATAGCATCCCATGAGACACAAAATCAATAAAACAACAAACCAATAGCAAATTCCACCAATACGCCAGACGAAAAATTATCACTCACTCACATCGTCTTCTCTGAGCAAAGATTCAGGCACGACGCTGAAAGAAAAAAGCAAAGCACAAATCATACTTTTGCAGGAGCTTGGCGCCGGCGAAATGCTCTTTACATAGGAAAAAGCAAAACAAAAATAAAGAGAGAGATAGAGAGAAAGAACACCTTCGATCCCAGAACTCCTTCCCTTGGAAAACCTTGTCTTCAGAATCCGACAGGGGTAATCCCATCAACCACCTGGAACGCAAAATTGTTAATCGACCTCCATTCATTCCTTAAACAGCTGATAGAAGGGAAAAACGGACCTCCTCTTGGCGGCGAGCTGCTTGTGTCTTAACTTAAGTTCGGTTAACACCGACACGCAGTCCGAACGGAAAGCCCCCAATCCAGTATCGCCTCCTTCCATCATCATCCAAATCCAACCCAGGAAGTCTCAGGGGTTTAGGTCTTCGGAAGAGGGGGTGGGGGCAACGAAGGGTTTAAATCAAATTAGGTAGGGTTCTAAGATTTTCGTCACCAAATAATAACAACAATAATAATAAAGGACATATTTTTACAGATGTTTTTAAATTTATTGTGGAAAATTGTTTGAAACAGTTTTATGAGAATTAAATAATAGTTCATATTTGCCAAGGTCATGAACTAGTTGCGCAGCTAAGTTGCTTCGCTGGTGGCTGCGCGAGTTTCCGAGCAGATTTCCGGCCAGTTATTCGAATCCCGGTTGCAAAAGATATAGGGAAAAACTGAGACGGCAATTTGAGGGGAGCAAAAATGAGGGAACAAAAACTAATGGCTGCTTCCCAAACTGTCGAAATGACTCCTGAAAAATACATCACCCATCATCACCAACATTGTCTCTCAAGTACAACATCGTGGTCAAAATAAACAATGAAAAAATGGGCACTACTGCGTCGCTCCTACTGCCTTGTGACCCTGCACCCAAGAATTAAACACGCCGAACCAGCAGGTGTGTTACTATACGCGTGATATGACTAAGGGATGATAAGAGCGGGATACATTCAGCAAAATGTATCAACAACTTAAATTCATATATGTACACTTGTTTGTTTGGAAGCGAATTCGCACCTTTGTTCTTCTTCATGTTCTGCGAATTTGGCAATGCAGGCAAGGACATTTCTGCATAAAGTCAGCGGGATATGAATGAACTGCTGCAAATCACGCCAAATTAACCTTGGACAAAACGTGAATTCCACTGAGAGACATATTATTGTCCGAAATTAGTTACCGGGTGCGCAAAGCGAGATGGATGTAACCAATGATGATGAAGGCCACGGCGCAACAATATTGTCAGTCAAGTCACAGGTGAAGCTGTAGCCGGTACTGTTGTCAAATACTACATCTGAAGGCAAGCTCCGAAGTAGACACCCTGTTATGTTTTAGGAAACAGAATCGAGAGTCACGTCGAGAGGTTGGGAGGGGTAACTGAAGAATCAAAAGTAATTAACAAAGATGAGTCAATAAATTTAACAAATAAGTAAAATTGAAGATGTCACCAACCTTGCTGTCCATACGCTACTTATGATCCGTGCCATAATTTTTCCCGTCAGAAAACAGAGAAGGATTAGGTGGGGCCAGAAAAACGCCATTGTATTTAGTGCTATTACTGACATAAAACCAAAAAGATTTTACCTTGGATGCTAAAATCTTTCAGATCAACATCACAAAGTTCATAGATATTCGTCATGACCCCACCCTTTCTCAGCATAGAGCCAAACACTGTTGCACATATAATTGCCTGTTTATTTGTGATTAGCATTTGTTTCTGAATGCCAGCAACGTATGCATTCAGTGAGCCACAACAGGAAGGGCTGGGCGCTCCAGCATTTTTACAAGCAGAAATTACTTCTGCCGGCTGCTTAAATTCCAGTGGACAGGCTGCGAAAAATATCACTTTTCTTTTAGACCGAGCAGTCAGAATTAAACAAACTGGAACTTCTCGTAAATCATAAAAGCACAAGAAAAGGAAATATGAATCGTATACGAATACACAAAACAACTGCACGTACTAAAGTAAAGAGGACAAGAAAATGGCAAGGGAAATATCCCAGAGCCAAAGCAAGAAAAGAAAACATCCTGAATTATTTCACAACTTTCACAGAAGCAGCATAAAGAAGATCATTCCATCACGCTGCACATCCCAAAGGGGAAAAAACAAATGCTGCTAATGAGTAGAAGATGCAATCTTGCTCATGATTGTTTCTGTTTGTCCTATTCATCCTTCTTGCACTCTGACAAACCATGCTACCATAGAAAAGAGCCCTAAAGAAGGAGTGGAAGGGAATCGCTCAAACCTTTGTTAACTTTGCATGCAGATAATATTCGAAATGCAGTGTTAGCGGCATCTGAAGAAAGCTTTCGAGCCATGTATGAATATACTATGCCCTTGCAATCATTAAGCACATCAGCATGGCTTGACACTGGAACAGCATCTTGTGCCGCCAATCCACCAGAAATCGTAAGGGCAGCTTCTGAGATTGCATTTTGGCAGATAGGTCTGCAACACTCTTTTAATGGATCAACAGTGCCACATGCATCAAGTAATTTGCTTGAGTTGACCATTTTCTCAAAAGTTGCCACATCATGAACAGGACAAGTCCCTCCTGTAAGATTCGACGACTTCAGGGAGCAGAGAGCAGGCAACGTAATATTTGCTCCCTTGCTTGCTAGTATACTCATAATATCAGAGAAACAATCGCTGGCAACAGCATTTTGTACGATCAGCTTATCTGAGTCACCACCAAAATTTCCCTGAAATATGTGCACCAGGCTACTAAACTGTGGACAACAGATCACATTTCCAACAAGAGGTGCCAATGGTTGAGAACAATCAGAAGCCGTCTTTCTCAATAAATCAGACATCGACGAGAAATTCACGGGGCATTTTCCAGATAAAACGGGCTCGTATGTGGTGGGGAAGGTTGGATACATGGGTGGCAAGGAGTCGCTAGGAACTGGGTATTCGGGAATCACTGCAGGAGATATTTCTATAGGGTAAAAGATCCCAGTACTGGGTGAATCAGCTAAGATGACATTAGAGTTTGTATGAACAGAGCGTAAATCCATTTCCAGTGCAGTTACATCTTGGAAGCTAGATAAGTAGATTATAAATAGAAATAACTGATGGACCACTCCTGCAGCGTACAAAGGAAATTTTAGTTAGCTACTATCAGATCAAGACTTGTGATGAAGTAGACAACAAGAACAATAACATCCAAGTGATGGATAAACCACTTACCGCCAGCAATATAACCCTGCAGGCAGAAATGATCCATGATATTTGGAAACATCGACCAGTTATAAACCACTGGAACTGAACACCCAACAAACACTTGTCCAACCAACCAAAACTCTACCACCCCGAAGAAAATCGTCCTGAAATTAAAGCAAATATCGAGCCTCAACAGACCAACAAGTATGAGCCTGGGGAAGAGAGGGTGCAAAATCACCATCCCCCTAACTAACAGAGAGCTACAAGCGGACAAAAAATTCTATGAAGCTCTCGATGCATCGCTACAATAAGAAGAACAAATGTGATCCCTCGGAAGAAAAAATAACCCAAAAGATACTACAAACATCACTCGATCCCCTTAGTAATGTAACTTCTCCGACCTTCTCCCTCAGCCATAATCAATCCAACACCCCAAAACATACGATCTTCTCAGCAAGAAATGAAGAATACCATCCCCACTCTAGTCTGAAGACGGAATCCGCCGGACTACCCACCCACCGAAAACTTAAGCAAAAAAGCAAAACTTTCCTCGAAATGGGAGAAACCCAGCTCACCCGAGGAAGTGGGCCCCATGAATAATATCCCAGAAGCTGAGGATCTTCACCTGGGTTTTTGACAAAGATCGGTAGAATGCACCTTACCCAGGCAAAACCACAAGGGTCGTAAAGTAGGAATCTCACAGCTGGGTGGAGGATGATAAGCAAGCAAAGGAATGTGGGGCGGGGAAGGACAGCTTTGAGCAGGAAAACCCTAATTCCAGGAAGGGAGAGGGGAAGCGGCGATTGGACGGAATGATTGGAACACCAAACTACAAGCTGATAGTAAGTCTGAGCTTTTCTTTGATGACTGTTGTTATCTCACACCCAAACCCGTCCAGATAAACAAATTATGTATGAATGTATTAATATCACACGACACACCCTACTGCTGAAAAAAGAAATAAATGGTTTATACTTAATTTATCGATATCAAATTTGCTAAATATTTCTGTGTAAGAAAAATAATGTTTCTAAAATGGAGAAGGACGACAGTTTTTGTTCATCACCATCCATCATCATCATCTCAAGTTTTCATCTAATAATCCCTTTTTTTTTCCTTTTAAATATAAATACGGATATTGTGCTTTGCTCCCTACCTTTTAGACTTTTTGGTCATAAGTAAAGAAAGAAAAATAAAACACCGAAGAAAGTGTAAATTGAGAAGGAAAGGAAGGGAATCTGAAGTTTAGGGGATTGAAGTCTCTCTCTCACACATGCGGCATTGTTGTTACACGGCAAATGATTAAGGTGGTAAAGGATAAATGATAAGGGTTTGGAAAGGAAAGAAAAGGAGGGTGGTAGTGGTGCACATGATTGATTGACTATGACCCACGTCGCTGTAGTTAATGACACATGCTAAAACCCCTACGAAATCGTTCCCCTTTTTCTTCCCAAACCCACACCACACATGCATAGGAATGTTTAGAGTTAGAGCCATTAGCTGTTGGTCTGACCCCTCCACTGACACCTAACAACAATCTGGTTTCACATTTTCCAGGATTTCATTTTATTTCACTTACCAAGTAAAAGGGAAGAATCGGGTCAGGCTAATAATGCTTCGAATGTGTACGCAAATAGTTAGTTTCCGGAGGAATGGCTGAAAAATTTTTTATAAATATAAGATAAATAATTTTTAGAAAAAATGTTTTAAAACGGATTTCATAAATTCGAATTCATTTTTTATTTTTTGAAATTCGAACTTATAAAGTCTAACGTGAGTCCGAATTCTTTGAGTTTTGTTCCAATTTAACCTTAATTTATAAAATAATTCGCGAAATAACCTCGTCAATTTCGAAATTCCGCAAATAACCTCGTGAAATCGGCCTTAGAAAGGCCGACCTCAAATTCTTAAAGAAGTCGGCCTTTGAAAGGCCGACTTCATAAAAATAAAAATAAAAATAAAAAATTTTAGGGAAGTCGGCCTTTCAAAAGCCGACTTCCATCAAATAAAAAAAAAACAAATCCCCCACAATCCCCCGTTTCCTTGTTTTTTTTTTCCTATTCAGTGGAAGTCGGCCTTTCAAAGGCCGACTTTCATCCAAAATTTTTTTTTTTTATATTATTCACGAAGTCGGCCTTTCAAAGGCCGACTTTTTTAAGGAATTGAAGTCGGATTTTACAAGGTTATTTTACGAATTTCCAAACTGACGAGGTCATTTCGCGAATTATTTTGAAAAACAAGGTTAAATTGGAACAAAGCTCCGAATTCTTTAAAGAGTCATGTTAGACTTTATTATTTTATAAATTTCGAAATTATATATTTCATTTCATAAATTTTTTTCCTCAATTACATTAATATTGCACAAAGCCTCAGTTTTTGTCTTTAAAACATAAAAAAATCTCAAAATTATATAAATAATTTTTGAAATTTCAAAAATAATATCATATTAGAATTTTTGCTTTAAATTAGAAGATTTTTAATGTATCTTTTTAAAGTAATCATCTAAATTTTTTCCCCAAATTCCCCGGTGCACTCACACCGCACAAAACAATGCATAAAGCAAGATATATAACGTGGCAAGTTAAAATAACAAAATTACCAGGAGAAATATGTCCGCATCAAATTGTTATTCAATTTAAGCACCGGATGCATTTTTAAATCCGATCGATCACGTGAGCGAATCAAACAAACTGACCCCGGGGGGGCGTCTGAGTATGAGAGTGCTGTTTTTTCTTGGAAACCATTCATTATTAATTGTCAGAAAATCGAAGCCTGCTAATCCCCCGGGGGATTGATTAACAACAACAACCCACCGCCACTCCACTGACAGACACAGTTTGGACTTTAAAAGGATACTGCCGACTAGACGACGCCTGCTAAAAGACAAATCACTTTGAGAATCCAATGAAAGAAATTTTTACCCATGAAATTTACTTACTACCGGGGAAATGTTTCAGTCTCCCTCTTGTAATTTGTAACTTGGAGCAAGCAAAGCACATAGGCTCGTCTAAAACCAAGCAAGCAACACAGAATAACTAGTTCCAAACACGCTGCTTCCTCCCCCTGAGCATTTGTGAAGATCATGAAACCTCCGTGGTCAATGGTGAAGTTCTTAAAGGGACGAGAGCAATCGATTTTGGCAGTCTCGGAGATATTTTTTACAGTCTTCTTACAATCATTTCAGGCCAGAAAGAAGATGAATGTCAGGAGACGATTCTTACAGTTCTGGTACTAGAGATGTGAGTGCAGAGGGCACTCGCCTTAATCCCAGCTATACCTACACTACTCTCTTCACTAGCATCATCGGGAGATTATGATAATATGGACAGGCGTGCAATCCAAATGACCACCGGATCAAAAGGCTACCACATTTCAATGCCACTCTAATCCTCCTCATAATGCATATACTACCCTAACTTATTTGAAACAAAATAAGAAGAAAATCAGTCCGTCGAGCTGAATCCCGGAACCTTGGCCAGTTCTTGTTCCTTCAACACCGACCTCATCCTCGCCACCTCTTCCCACATACCGTTGCTGGCATAGATGTTTGCCAATGCCACGTAGACACCGTCGTT
This sequence comes from Melastoma dodecandrum, assembly GCA_029817715.1. Lineage (NCBI taxonomy): Eukaryota > Viridiplantae > Streptophyta > Magnoliopsida > Myrtales > Melastomataceae > Melastoma > Melastoma dodecandrum. The sequence goes on from JARUPY010000182.1 coordinate 2,376,558, forward strand.
CGTCGGCTCCAGCTCCTGCAAATGTTTAGCCACCCATTCCCCCGTCTTGACATTCCGATATTTCTCACAGGCACCCATCAGACACCCAAGCACGACGACGTTCGCCCTCATGGGCATGCTTTCCACCATTTCCCTCGCATCGTCTAACAAACCCGCCCGACCGAGCAAATCTACCATGCAACCATAGTGCTGCATTTGTGGAACGATCCCGTAAATCTCCTGCATCATTACGAAGTAATATCTACCTTCTTGTACCATTCCTCCGTGTACACAAGCGCTGAGCACACCGATGAAAGTGATGTAGTTAGGACGCACATTTGTCTCTCTCATGGAGCGGAAGCACTCGAAAGCCTCTGCCGCATACCCGTGCATGGCATAGCCGACGATCATTGATGTCCAGGATGAGACATTCCTCTCCTCCATCCTCGAGAAGATCCGGTAGGCCAGGTCCATCCGGCCGCATTTCCCGTACATGTCTATAACAGAGTTCTCCATTAGAATATCACAATCCAAAAGGCAGAACCAGGGCCAAACAAGTTTGCCTCATAGCCAGCCACCTCCTAGTCGTGCTGCACTTTTCCTCGGACCCTTTGCGGCAAATACTGCCAAGAAAAAAGAAGAAAATCTGCAATAACCAAAGCAAGAGCTAGAAAAAAAAAAAAGAATATTTCCCACTCTAAGATTGACAGATCTGACATTTAAGCCTCAGTCGACCCATTTCAGTAAACTGCCAAAAAATTAGACTTCGTTTAGGTTTAGGACCTTATCAAAGAGTAAATCCCATAACAAAAACAAGGTTTCATGCAAGCCCACAAATTTCCCCATAAAAAAAAACCATTGATAAATATTCCCCCCACCTTGGACTGAAACACCAGAGGAAATCCCTCCACGTGTCACTCCATTTGTTCGATCTTCATCCTGTAGGAACATATGATGAACAAAAAACAAGGACAAATGAGGCTGAAGCCATGGATGGATAGTCCTGCATGCCAAAATTATTTATATGATCACAAGCCCTAAGCTAAGTTGCTTTCTCATGCGACTAATGCAGATGAATGAGGGAAAGACTCCGAGCACCAATGAAAATGTTTGACATAATCTGGAAACCTCATGTAACCAAACATCTCCTAGCATGACAAAAAGAAAGTTCAATGAATGTGACAAGACATTTAAAATCACGGTTCAACTGTTCAAGACAGCAAAGCTAAAATAAAAAGGAGACCTCATATTCTAACTCTTCTGTGTGTGATTACTTCAACCTACTCACAAAAAAAATTGCATGTCACGGCCAAGCAAGTGTAATTCATCTCAATAACAACGTAGATTTTCTTCCCTTCACCCACCACCTTTGCACGATCACAGAACATTGGAGTATTATAATAAGAACAGCACAATTGAGATACCAAAGAATTTCAACCGATAACCCAACCTGCTAGCTAAACATCACAACAGCCAAATGGACCCTAATTCATTTAAAACCATTCTAATAAACATCAACTTTACTCGACAATTTAGAATTGGGCATGTAGTTTCTTTAAACTTTACAATATATTCCCATTAAATGCACTAGAAAAATCAAGCCAATAGAACATAGAAAATGACAAATAAAATAAATTCTCCCGATTACCAGTCGCTAGACCCAGTAAGATTGAAATATTGAGATAAGTAACCGTAAATGCCTTCATCTAACTGCTCGTTGTATAACAATGATATCAGAGAGTAAGTGGTCGAACGTTCAAAGGAAAAATGAAAAAAGAAATAAAATGAAAAGAGGGCAAATAATTCCAAGGAAAAAATGGACCAAAAGAAACCGAACACTAATCATCGACGAAAAAAATAATAATAAAATGGAAACAACAAAAAGTAGAAAAATTAATAGTAGCCCCACCAATTTGGAGAACACGACTCTTAACCCACCAACAAAGGCCTGAAATTTCCAAAGAACTCATGTAGGAGGTTGAGGGACAGGTTCAACAACGGTGCCAGATATGTACGTACTGCCAGAAGCAACAAAGATCCAATCTCTGGGTCCAATAGTGACATCAATAACCCTATGAAGTTAGAAAAGAACCAACCTTGAGTCAAATACTCAAAATCAAGAAACCTTGAAGCACAGCCGGTTATGTATGTTGGTCCTAGCTCTCCTTTCAGTTTGAATTTTTATTCAACTGTACATCATGAGCTTAATGCATTTCTACTCGTTCCAGACAATATCGTGGCAACATGATTAACTTACCAAGTTATATAAACCTGGTTGTTTACAGATTGAAAGATCTACACCAAAAAATGCACAAAAGAGATGGATGCCTCCTGTGTTGGCTGCATGTACTACTCCACCAATGAGTTCAACTTGTGTCGCAAGGAGCAGCAAGCATTTGAGAAAGCCTGCCAGTTGGAATGATGGAGATTTCAGTGACTCTGATAATTTCCCAAATAACATGAGGCATTTTGTGATATGGAATATGCCGCTACTGTCTGGGCGAATCCCGTCATGTGCTGTTTATTTGCAAGCATCCGTCCTCGCCTTTTTAGTTTGGTTGAGATTTCAGTGGGTGGTTTGGCCCTCCTTGCGAGGATGAAACACCTTTTGTTGCTCCTGGCCTAAGTTCTCAGACAAGAGATCTACTTTTTATGTGCCATCAACATATAAGCTGTTCGAGATCCAATGACATTTCTGAGACATTTGGTCATCTCGAACAGCGACCAATGCGGAGGAGCCCTCGAGTTATAGTTATATACATACATACTACATATATATAAAATCAGTAATCACAAGGTTTAAGTCCGAAGGATTTCCTAGACCAGACAAGGATGTGGAACGTTGTCTTTTAGATCATAGGGGAAGAAGAAAACCCAGAAATGAGAGGGTTTTTTCTCCTGAATGAATTACTACTACATACACATTCACCCTATGATTCATTCACATTTGTTTTTGTTCCAGGTAATAATTAATAGGCCAAATTGCATGAGTCCAATCAGTGGTGATAAACATCACATCCCTTAAATCGTGGGATTTACCTTAAATTAAATTAGACCCAGAAAATGATGTCCACTAGGCTAAATTAACTTGGTTTGGACCACCATCGGGATCATGATAAACAGTGAGGAGCACACGTATCTTTCAAGTGGGTAGGGGTGGTGGATTTGATGTTGATGAAATCATTTAATCAATGATCCAAAAGAAACAAAAACATAAAAAGAGAGCATTGTTTTCTTACCCCAGTTGGGTCTGGTGTCACTTAATGGAGACAAAGGGTTGAATGCAGAGGGCTCAATCCTATGAAAGAGACAAGACAGGATCCAAAATCTCTGCAACATGAAAACACAACCCAAATCTCCCAAGTAAACAAACGAACAAAAATCACAAAAAAGATGACTTCCAAGAGATTTTCATTTTCTCTCATGGAACGGTAGCTGTCAGAATTAAATAGCCCCAACAACTAAACTAAGCAACAAATAGCCTCCTCAGCTTCGGCTTCCTCTTCCTTTTTTTTTTATATCAGCGGGGTTCGTGGTGGACTTACTTTTTACGAGCCCTCTCACGAGGTTCGGAGGCTCTTTGTCAGCGGTTAAGGTTTTTAGGATTTGATTTATTTTCTAAAATATTCTAGGAATAAGATTTGATTTAGCAAATCTCATTGAGAGATTTAGGAGATCTATTTAGATTCTCTTTTAGTTTTTGATTGTTTTCCTATATAAGAATCTCTTGTAAACATGAGTTTAATAAGTTGTTTTTTTTGCCAACCAATAATTTTCTACAATTTTTATCCTCGAATCAAAGTTTGACATGGTATCAGAGCTCGCAATCTTGAGGGACTGTGAGAGTATACACGCTTGAAAAATTTCCTTTCCTTTCATACCCAAATCATCCGTTTGATTTTGTCATCATGTCTTCCTCCGGTGGTTTTTCTGTGCAACCTCCACGGCCGTTTGATGGTGAAAACTATCAAATTTGGGCGATCAAGATGACGGTTTTTTTGAAATCTCAGGATCTCTGGAGCACTATTGAGCGGAACGTTGAAGCTCGAGCCCTTCCTGAAAATCCCACATTAAATCAGTTGAGGCTACACAGTGAGGAGTCCACCAAGCCGTTCAAGGCCCTTGCTGCTATTCATGCCTCTGTTTCTGAAGGAGTACTTGCAAGAATTCTTACTTGTGAGACGGGAAAGGAAGCATGGGACCGACTAAAGGAGATGTTCGAAGGTAGTGGTCGAAATCAGAGAATAAGAGTTTCAAATTTATGGAGAGAGTTTGATTTGCTCAGAATGAAGGACTCGGAGAGTATAAAAGAATATGTCGACAAGCTGATGAGGGTTGTCAATCAGATCAGATTGTTGCAGGTAGAGTTGCCAGACAGCAGAATTGTTGAAAAGATTCTTGTGACTATTCCAGAGAGATTTGAGTCGAAAATTTCTGCATTGGAAGAATCTCGCGATCTCACTAAGTTGACAGTCGAGGAATTGGTCGGTTCTCTTCAAGCACAAGAACAAAGGAGAGCAATAAGACAGGAGGAGCAACCTGAAGGCGCACTTTTAATGAAGGCAAAGGGGAAGGAGAAATATGCCCGTAGAAACGAAACAAGAAAAAGTGCCATCGAAAAAAAATTCAAGAACAAAAAGTTTAGCGAGAAACATCAAAAAGAGTTTCCTCCATGTTCTTATTGTAGTAAAACTTCTCATACGGAAGATTTCTGTTGGTTTAGACCCGGTTACAAGTGCAAGCATTGTAATGTTCCTGGTCATGGTGAAAAATTTTGTAGGAAGAAGAAGGCTGTTTCTGAAGAGCAAGCACATGTTGCAGAGAATAAGTCGATGCAGGAAGATCAACTCTTTGCGGCAACCTTTTCAGCAGCAAGTTATGGAGCTGATGCATGGCTCATCGATAGCGGATGCACGCATCATATGTCTCCCGATGAGAAATTATTTGTAGACTTGGATAAGTCTTTCTCGACCAGCATTAAAATCGGGAACGGACAGCTTCTGAAGGCGCTTGGTAAGGGGTCGACTATTATTAAAAATTCTTCGGGTACTAACCGAATTTCAGAAGTTCTTTTTGTACCAGAATTGTGCCAAAATCTTCTGAGTTTGGGACAGTTGTTGGAGCAAAAATATATTTTGCACTTCGAGGATTTGCATTGTTCGGTGGCTGGTCATGACGGAAAGGAGTTTATGAAAGTGAATATGCAGGATCGGTGTTTTCCGGTTAAATTTAAATCAGATTCTTTGGCCTTGTCGGCCAATGTAGATGATTCTCAGTTATGGCATAGAAGAATGGGGCATATAAGCCTCACTACTTTGAAGAAGATGCATTCAGATGAGTTGATTATTGATCTTCCGGTTATTTCTGCGTGCTCAGATGTTTGTGCCGTTTGTGAATACGGCAAACAATCCAGACTTCCTTTTGAAGAAGCAAAGTGGAAATCGACGGAGAAACTTCAATTGGTTCATTCAGATGTTTGTGGTCCAATGAGTGTGCCTTCTTTAAATGGAAGTAGGTACTTTTTGATCTTCATCGATGATTTTACTCGTTTTTGTTGGATTTTTTTTCTCAAGACAAAAAGTGAAGTTTTCGGCGAGTTTGTCAAGTTTAAACAGCTGGCCGAAAATCAATGTGGTTGTAAAATTAAAGCCTTGAGATCGGACAACGGAAGTGAATATACTTCTGGGGAGTTCAAAAAATTTTGTGCGCAAGCCGGAATCATTCAACAGTTCACGGTGCCGTATTGTCCGCAGCAAAACGGGGTTAGTGAACGGAAGAATAGATCTATAATGGATATGTCAAGGTGTTTGATATTTGAAAAAGGATTGCCGAAGGAGTTTTGGGCCGAAGCGGCGAATACTTCGGTTTATTTGCTAAATTTGCTACCAACCAAAGCTTTGAAAAATTCTACTCCGTATGAAGCTTGGTTTGGAAAAAAATGCTCGGTGGATCATTTACGAGTTTTCGGATGTATTTGCTATGCTCATATTCCGGAACAAAAAAGAGACAAACTTGATTATCGAGCTGAAAAATCTATTTTTATCGGATATGGATCGAATACCAAGGGTTACAGGATCTATAATCCCACGAATAAAAAATTTTCGGTGAGTAGAAGTTTATCGTTTGATGAGGACGCGAAGTGGGATTGGTGTGTTGAAAAACCAGCCACGAGTCTTGGTGAACTTGGACAATCTTCTCCTGATGTCGCCGAATTTGACGACGAACCAGTGAGGGGATTAAGATCTTTGCAAGATGTCTATCAGAGATGTAATCTGACCATGCAAGATCCTGATTCTTATGAAGTTGCTTCTATGGATGTCAACTGGATGGCAGCCATGCAAGAAGAAATTGATTTGATTAATAAAAATCATACTTGGGATCTTGTCGATAGACCATCTGATAGAAAGGTAATCGGAGTAAAGTGGGTTTATAGAACGAAGTTAAATGCCGATGGTTCCGTAAACAAACTCAAAGCACGGCTTGTTGTGAAGGGATATTCTCAGGAAGCCGGAGTTGATTTCTGTGAAACCTTTGCCCCGGTGGCTCGGCATGACACAATAAGGATGTTATTCGCACTTGCAGCAAAGATGGGCTGGAAAATCTTTCATCTCGATGTTAAGTCGGCGTTCTTGAATGGTTATCTTGATGAGGAAATCTTTGTAGAGCAGCCCGATGGATTTTCCGTAGATGGATGCGAAGAGAAAGTTTGTTTGCTTCGCAAGGCACTTTACGGTTTGAAACAAGCCCCTCGTTCGTGGTACAGTAGGATTGATTCCTATCTCTTAGAGAAGGATTTTTCTAGAAGTGAGACGGAAGCAACACTTTACATAAAAAAGTCACGGGGTAAGGTGTTACTTATCGTGTCGTTATATGTGGATGATTTGCTTATCACAGGGGGAGATGAAACGAAAGTAAATCAATTCAAACTCAACATAGCCGAAGAGTTCGAAATGTCAGATTTAGGGCTGATGCATTATTTTTTGGGATTTGAGATACATCAAGAAGATGACGGCGTCTTTTTTAATCAAAAAAAATATGCCACGGACTTGCTGAAAAAATTCAGAATGAATGAAGCTAAGTCCGTACCGACTCCTCTCGTTGCTAATTTAAAGTTGGTGAAAGATGATGGAAGTGATGAGGCCGATGCGACATTGTTTAGAAGTATTATTGGAAGTTTGTTGTATTTATCAGCATCGCGCCCGGATATAATGTTTGCAGCCAGTTATTTGTCCAGATTTATGCAATCTCCGAGCCAAATCCATCTTTGTGCAGCGAAAAGAGTGTTGAGGTATGTTAAAGGCACAGTTGATTTTGGTATTCGGTTTGTGAAGAATAAAAGTTCAAACCTCCAAGGTTTCTGCGATAGTGATTGGGCTGGAAGTATTGAGGACTCGAAAAGCACGTCAGGTTTTACGTTCTCGTTTGGAAGTGGAGTATTTGCTTGGAATTCAAAAAAGCAAGAAGTTGTAGCGCAATCCTCCGCCGAGGCAGAGTATGTTTCAGCTGCAACGGCCAGCAATCAAGCGATTTGGTTGAGAAAAGTTCTGGAGGACATGGGCTGGAAACAAGTGGTTCCTACGGTGATATATGTTGACAATAAGTCTGCTATTGCAATAGCTCAAAATCCGGTTCAACATGTTAGGACAAAACATATTTCGGTCAAGTATCATGCGATTCGAGAAGCGGTGAAGAACGGTGAAGTCAAGCTCGAATATTGTCCATCTCGAGATCAAGTCGCGGATATTCTGACTAAGTCTTTACCGAAAGATCAGTTACAGCATCTCAGACAAAAACTTGGAGTGTTTCCTAAACAACCTTAAGGAGGAGTGTCAGCGGTTAAGGTTTTTAGGATTTGATTTATTTTCTAAAATATTCTAGGAATAAGATTTGATTTAGCAAATCTCATTGAGAGATTTAGGAGATCTATTTAGATTCTCTTTTAGTTTTTGATTGTTTTCCTATATAAGAATCTCTTGTAAACATGAGTTTAATAAGTTGTTTTTTTTGCCAACCAATAATTTTCTACAATTTTTATCCTCGAATCAAAGTTTGACACTCTTTTACAAGCCTGCGAACCTCAGGCCCGGCCCCTCTACATCCCTTCTGGGCCCGACTCCCTATCGGTTCAATTTCAGTTGAGGTCCAAAGGCCCAGCAGGTGGGCAGCTCCTGGACTTTATTAGCCATTGCCCAGTAGATCAACTTTAACTTTCCAAGTGGAGTGTGTGTGATGGGGTTCGAACCAGGGATCATGACAAAATTCCAAACACTCATCATCCACCTTACGCCACTTAGGTGTCCTCGCAAGGACGGCTTCCTCTTTTCGTTTCATCGTACCATGTTGTTGTCTTGTCTTTGCACAACGCTGCCGACGGCCAAGTTTTTGGCCTCTTTTTTTTGTTTTGTTTTTGTTTTGTGGGATGGGATTGGATTCGCTTAAACTTTTCGTTTTCTGCAATCTGAGTCGAGTTTTGGGTCACGGTCTGGAGCCTTGAGGTTGAACGTGCCCGGTTCCTTGGTCTAGTCTAACTTTGGAAATATATTTTGTTTTTGAGGAATGGGAAACGATATTTACTCCTTGCAGACAAGCAAAATAGAGCAGCATCCATAACCGGCAGATCTCTAGCCAACAGTCAATTGAAAAAAAGTGGAAGAAAAATTCACTACAGCAAGGAAAATATTTGGGTAGACTGAGAATTTGGCCCCTTCAAGATCCCGTGTCGAGGCTCGGGATCGTTCCTCCAGCTGCCACGACTTGTTTCTCCAGCTACGATGAGGTGAAAGTTAACGACAACGTCTTAGCCATGAAAAAGAACAAATGGTCAACTCCTTGCACCTTGAAAAGAGTCTCGAGCTTGTTCTTCGCGTACAAGTACTCTTGTTTCACCAGCTGCAGGCATCTCAGGCACCTGCAACCGAAAAACTCAACATCTCAATTCATAGCCTTTACTTGCCTGGAAAAGTAAAGGAAGAATAAATTTTCAAAGGAACGGACGCGGGAATGTTCTGTTCCTCGCAGAGGCTGCGGAAGGTGATGCATGCGTTCTTAACCCTCTGTGCTCCTATGCTGGAAAAATACAACAATGTGGGTAATCATACGGGGAACCAAAAGCTGCACTTGAAAAAGTTGAATGCTTCTACAGGATTCGATCCGAACGATTTGCTCGCCGGTTCGCACCTTGAACTGCTGCCTTTCAACTGGTGGACATAGGCATCGACCTTCCTGAAGTCCACGTCCGGCTGTTCCCTAAACCATCGATGCGATCCAAGATCAAACACCGGTCACAAAACAACAAGATCAATCCTTTTTCAGTTCCCATGGCGGCTCTCTACGAGATCCTTACAAGGAACAGGAGAGATCGCCAAGGAGCTTCTCTGAATCACCGAAGAAGAGCGTAACCACTTCAACGACGAAATCCGGGTTGCTCTCATCCTGCAGCTGCTGAAGCTGCGAAAACTGAGCGTCCAGCGTCCCCTTCAACCACAACAACAAACCAACCACATCAACACCCCTTAAACACGAACATCTAAACTCAACAACAAGCCAAAAATAGGCACTATCTTACATCGTTGAAGAGGGATTTCAAGTATTCGGACAACCTACTCTGCAGCTGCACTACATCCATCCTTTCCAACAAGGACAGAAGCAAAACACCCGGATCTTCCCGTGTAAATCTCCCTCCCTCCCAACGCAAGTTGATCCAATCAAGTCCTTCGCCCCTTTTTATACACACAGGAAAATGTGTCGAAGGAAGGGCGAATCCCTTTTGATAAATGACAATTCGACTTGAAAAGATCACGACTATAAATGCAATTGCTCTCCCTCCCCTAGAAAAAAAAAGCAGAGAACCCAAAAAAGGGGATGGATGGATGATGGTGAATTCAATGAGATACGGTAGATAAGAAAAACTACAGACGGACAGAAACCCAGAAAAGGGGGCCACTTTTTTTCCCTTTCCTGGGATTAGGGGCATATGCTCTGCTAAGCTTTTGGCTGGGGGCAGTTAGAAAGTCATCTTCTTGAATGCTGCTCAAGACAAATATCAAGATTCCCCCTAAAAAGCAAAAAGCTACAACTCTTCTTGGATTCGTGCCACAATAATGCTAAGAGTTCTGTTTCTGGGGTGGTATTATTTTTTGCACGACTGTGTCGGGATTCGTGCTGTCTTGTTCGTGATGAATTTGGGGTTTTTTTTGTTTTCATTTGCTTGTTTTGTCTCGTTTCGATTCCCACTTTCACGTGCACATTACCAGAAACGAGAGAAACTCAGAAAACGAACCAACGACCCAAATACAGGAGCAATAAAAGCAGAGCACGAGAATCGCTTGATCTCTCCTTAAATGTTCTGCAGCGAATTCCCTCTTCAATCTCTGCACTGTTGTTTGTGAGGAAGAGGAATTCTTCAGCCGTCCGTAAGAATCTAATCTTCAATCGCTGATCAAAGTATGGTTAGTTTAACAACAAGTGGGTATTGAAATGTTCCCCTTTGACATATGTGAGCAAAAAAGCATCCCTTGAGTGGCTGGCTGCACAAGAAACGTGACATTTTCGCCAGGTCGACTTTATTCGCAGAAAGCTTGCGCTGCAATTTGTTACTCCATCCATCCATCCATCCTTGTCTAAGAAACACATCCATCACTCGGGTTTTAAATATTGACACATTCGCGCTGCACTTTATTCCCAATCCAAGTTACGTGAATAGAAAAAGGCTCGCATCGAACGGAGAAAGCTTCCCTTGTTGTACATCCCGCGTAAAGTTCTCCAGGTCCAAGTATACCAAAACTCGACGGAAGCCCGGAAACAGAAGCATGATAGGGCAGAGGAGGCGTTTGGCATGAACCTAGGAGTTCTTCAGCACAAGTTGCAACTCCTTCTGCAGTAGCCGGGGAGCTGAGTTGTTCCGACCATGTACTCGGGGTTCTTCGTGCATTCCCCGAGTGCAGCCCATCTCCCACAGCTGTCGTTCAAGTCGGTGCAGTTCGCATCCATTATGCCAACAATCTTATCGAATGAGTCGACGTGTATCCACTTGGTTGCCGACCACTTCTCGCCGTCGAGAACTGGGCAACCTGCATGGAGACTGCTTTCGTCTGGGGTTGCATCTGGATGCAGACTGAAGAACAGAAGGGCATCACCTCGTCGTGGTTTCACTGATCAACCAGAAGAAAGAAAGTCAATGAGAACAAGGCATAAAGTACAACATAAATCACCACGAAAAATTGGTCAGTATAAAAGAAGCAACACAACTGAGAACCTGCAACTCCTTTATTTGCACATTCAGAAAGAGAATTGTCATCGCCAGAAGCCTTACGACGAGACGGTTCCTGTCATTTAAGAGGAACAAGTGAGCATTTATGAATAAGGTAGACAAACTGAGTAAGATCAACATTCACCATCTGACCAAAAGACCCGCAATATCCAAATCTCCTTTTTAATAGTTCAAGGCACTATTCCAACAACTTAAAAACATTATCGATGAAACCAGAACCTCCTCAACTAATCAATCTCATCCTCGAAATGATTACAACATATCAGACAAGAAATTAATAATCTAAAGCACTAACCTCAGCCGATGGAAAAACGGTCTCGCCGCCTTTCTCGACATCAGTGAGATACATCAGAACTGTGTAGCCAACCTATGTCCACCGCGGGCTATGTTCACTTTATCGGCAAAGTAATCATAGTGGGGATCATACTTCTGGCCGGGCTCATATCTCAATACTTGAATGTCTTCACCATTTTCTGCTCAATGAGGACAAATGGAGAATAAGCAGTCTTCACGAAGAAGATGCCCGGTAGTACGCTTATTAAAAAAAATGCTCTCAGTAAAGTGTTCTAAAAGCTAATCCATCCATGGAAGACGCATGAAAGACGTTTCTGATGTGCAAAAGCTCTAAACGTGAGGATGTCGGGAGAATAGAATGTGTGAGTAACTCTTGCAAATATTTCTAAAATAGGTTGTTTCCATGATACAAATCCATAACCAACATGTGCGGAAGAACTAGCTAGCATAAACTCTCCCTTGACACTTGATTTATGTATGCAAAAGAATTTGATGGTAGAGCACTGGGAAATTTGGCACAGTACCTTTTGGAAGAAACGTCCAAGTTGAAATCTTATCCTCTATACCAGCAACTATGGGATCCTACAAATCATTCAACATCAAGATTATATCCATTACACATTTGAAATGCACAAATATTTTGTTGCACAACCCATGAATGATTCTGCCCTCATGTAAACTCAAATTCTGATATGTCCTGCAAATCGATACAGAGATAATTGCGCTTACACCAAGTTCTGACGAAGAAGATGTTGAACTCAACCACATTATTGTATTGGCCAGAGAGAATTGTAAGAGAGGCGACTAGTAAAGGATTTGTTGGGTATATACTTGGAAAAATCATGAACGAAGTTTATGATGAATAAACTATCAATAGCTTTCCACTCAAACAATTTAATTTAAAGTCTTGACATCTTGTCCGAGAAAGTACAAATAATCATCCGCCAAAAGCTTCAATACTAAGACAAACTTCAAAATGACTCCAGGAAGTTGCACGAGTATGATAAAATTCCCAAAAAGCATTCCAGCATTACGCTTCTCCTGAGAATTCAACAAGAACTAACGTAATGTCTATACCGAAGATATTCTGAACTGAATGCCATTATTCCATAACTTGCGGCAACCAATTCAATTATCTAGTGCCCATACAATGTCACATTCCTGAAGGACCTTTTCATTTTGCGACAAAACAAGACTAAGCATAGCCAAAGAATGTTGCTTGCATAGATACATCTTTGGTATTACAAATCACCGCGATGATCTCAGAACGAAATAAAACCAGGAGATCAATCCACAAACTTCCACTTTAGGCATTTTTCACTGGAAGAGCACAGCACGCAATCTAATGAACCAACTGAACCGCAGATCGGCCATGCTCTGCACCAACCGACAAGTTCCCTCCCGAGAGGCAGCCATTGCAATAACAGTCATAGTCCTCAAAATCACTGGGAATCATTGAAACCCTAGACCGATGAGAACTAACCTTTCCTTTAGGAATAAACATGCCAGAACTGGTCCTCACTTCGCTGAGCTTGCTCTTGCCAGATGCATTATCTGCGACCGCGGATCTCTTCAGCCCCGATTTCCCCTAAACACAAACAACCACAAACCCCTCTATTTCAGCACTGGAAACCACACGCCCCACCCAAAAATCAGTAAAATATTCGATCAACGTACGAGGGAGATCAGGTGATCGCACTCCAAATCGGTCAACAACCCTTCGTAGACAAATGCCCTAAGGAACCACCATAAACTCATCAAACCCAGCAAATTCAAATCGAAACCGCGCAAGCATCAGCGACAAAGATAGAATCTTTTTTGCCGTTTTGACCTCGGCTTCGACGACACTTGTCTGACCCGGGAAGGCGAGACGATCGAAGAAGGGGAATACGCGCGCGGAGAGGAGAAGAGGGTCGAGCAGAACACGAACACGAAGAGGGCTTGGAAATATCTGATTATCGACATCGTACTGACAAAGTACGTATTCCTTTCTACGATGCTCTCTGCTTTTGTCTGGTCGCCTCTGTTTCCCTTGGAAACTTCTGCCTTTTAACTTCTTTCCTCTGTTTTTCTATGCTAAAAGGATAAGAATGAGATTTAAGACACCAATCCTCTTTATTTTCCTTGGATTTGGTTTCATGCAGGAAGAATTCAAGTTTTTACGAGACAATTCTGTTCAATATTACATCAACTGAATGTTTGTAATGCTTGCTGAATTCCCGGCTGACTCCGAAAACTTTTGAAACACGGCCATTTGGGTTAAGGCTGCTCATCGTTAGGTTTGCCGAGGACAATCTGCGTGTACTTCTCCAAGTCGCTCAAGTACTTGGTTGCGTTGTAATCCTCAGAAGCATAGAGCTCTTCGGAGTACGTTCGCTGGAGGGAAGGCCGTCCTAACTTCTTCGCTTGTTCCAAGCATTCGTCGCCTTTTAGGATTCGTACAACCTGCAAAACAGGCGGGAACAAAAATTCCATGTCGGTTGTAGAAGAGGATTTATTGTTTCTGAAGGTTTCATCAGGTACGTGCCCGACTCATCTCCGGTCTTTGTGCAGATGACTGACTGATGCAGAGAGACGCCACCATGACGATACAGTCCATTTCTGTCGCGTCGTAAGCACCGTTGAGGCTCGGGTCGATAATAGCCTTCACGTTGTTTGTAGCAAGCAGAGGTTTGGCCTACATGTATTGGTGGCGTTGCCGCACTGTCAACAGATATCACTCAATAAGAGGTACAGAAAGAAGTCGAGCGAGTGACATGAACTGACCCACATGACGAGGCTTTTCTTCGAATTATCTAATGCTTGGCGCCCCGTTATGAGCTCAAGCAGTAGTACTCCATAAGCATAGACATCCGTCTTCTCATTAACTATTCCGTGCATGAAATACTCAGGAGGAAGGTAGCTGTGTTACAGCGTATTACATCAGGACATGAATTGACATTTAACGAAAGAACTTTGGCAGGAGTTGGAAAAAAGAAATGAAGTCCGATCAAATACTGTACAAACCCGAATGTGCCCTCGATATGGGATACAGTATGATGAGTCCAGTGTTCCGGCAGCCATTTCGCTAGACCGAAATCTGATATCTGCATGAGAAAAGGCTGATTAGGACTCATCTTTGTCAGATCATAATTGACTTACCGTTCAATCAAGCCTGGAACTTCCTTTGACTCATCCTTTTCCGAGTTATGATAAATCACCTGGGGTTCGAAATCCTTGGACAACAGTATATTAGCGGCCTTGATGTCTCTGTGGATGATTCTCCTCTGACAGTCTTCGTGGAGATACATGAGTCCCGCGGCTGTGCCTAAAGCAATCTTGAATCTGGTGTTCCAGTTCAGCTTGTCCTTGGACCCTGGGGGTAATTCAACATCAACATCTTCTTCGAGTTGTCATGACATGGACTATATAGTAAAGAGCGACAAACCATGTAGGAATGTCGCGAGGCTTCCGTGAGGAGATAGTTGCAGCGCGATGTGCATTCCCCCTTCGACACCATATCCTATCAGCCTGGCGATGTTCGGGTGGTCCGCATGGACAATTATACCTAGCTCGGATAGAAAATCGGCCGTCATTTGTTCCGGCGTTCCCCTTGTAAGCCGCTTGATTGCAACGTGCTGCCCATTCAACAATAGTCCTTTGTATACCCGTGCACAACCTCCTTCTCCGATCAGATTTTCTGGAGTCGGCATAACAGATCCAGATTTATCACTCTGGTGTGGACAACAAAACACTCAGTGGTACAATGGAATAGCGAAGGGAAACGGTATCTGAACCTCGACTGAAGTTGTCAGTCGCTTCCTGGAGCTCTCTGAGCGTAAAGTTCTTCCACGATGGCTTGAAGTAGGTCAATTCCATGTCCAAGTCGTCAGCAAGCTCAGGAACCAAGTCGCCCCTTATCTTCATTATCTTCCTCCATGTAAGCTTTGGCACATTCTTTGGCGGGAACGTGTGGAACCGCATAGCCGGCCCTTTCTTCAGAGTGCGGATGAAACTGCGCCAGTGGTTCTTGTTTGGGTCCTTGGAGCAAGGCCCGAATTCTGAATTCGACGTGCTAGTGGATGAGAATGTATCCGATTCCAGCCCCACCACGCAGTCGTCGAGGATGGCCCGTTGCAACAACTCCATCTCATCCTCCCCGAATTCCAGCAAGCTCAAGTCTAGCACATCCAAATCGATCAGCCTGACTACGCTCGTAACAACAGAAAGGAGGTAATAGTACATCTCACACTGCTTACCATGAGAAGAGGGGCTGCCGGGTAAGCCACCGGGCATTTTCTCACCCCGGAAACCAGCACCCTTGCCACCAACTGCAAAGGAAGACGAAACAATTGCCTAAATTAGTAGGAGTCGTGGAGGAATGCAAATCAGGAGTATGTCCACCATGTTCAGACAACAACCGATAGGACAGTGAAGTCCCAACAAATCCCAGATAAGGTGCGGAGACAAGAGAAGAGGGGAAAAAAGACAAGAAGATTAGCATACAATCAACACGAAAATATCAGCAGACAGCACCAAACTGGAATATTAAAAACAAGAAAACGTCACAAGACAAGAACAGGATACCAGTTCCTGCAAGAATCATAATTCAGTTAGGTGAAGTCAGGAATTGGAGGGGGGGGGGGAATAAGACAGGAATCGGGGTGTGGGGGTTAAAAAAAAAGTCAAAATGCCAACCCGAAATCTTATTCTGCAATTCTCAGATGTTTGTTTAAACAGAAAAATGTTTGGGAACGGTTAAAGAAGTGGGAACAAAATGTTTGTGCCGACAGTAGATAAACAAAAACATGCAGACACAAAACAAGGCGGCAGGACAACCTTGGACCCGAAAGCCTAAACAAGGAAAGAACCTGAAGAGGCGGAGGAGGACGAGGAAGACGACGAAGACGGGGAATGATGGATCTTGAATGCTTCCCAACCCATGGTTCCAGAAACCCCAGGAAGGGAAGGATCAAGAACTCCTGGGATTATTGGGAGAAGATGAAAGGGATGGTGGGGATGCAGACTGGACTATATTGATTGATGTCCCCCGCGCGCGCGTAATATAAACGGTTGGCACGACTTGTCTTCTTCCTCGTCGGTTATTACGGTTGAAGGTTGGGGTCTCCAGGGTTTCCTCCCTGTCGTTCTTCCTCCTATTCCTGAAACCTCGCACCTCTCTCTCTCTCTCTCTCTCCCCCTCCCGCACCACCCCAATGCGGATCTCCTCGTCAAAATGTCCAAATGAATATGCCCATTTCTTTTCTCCCGATTTTCCTAACTTAGACACTGTGCCTCGGCCAGGGCGAAGACATGACATGGCTATGCAGTCTTTAGGGAAGATCATATGTGCTGTGCTGACCAGGAGGAATGTCAATCCAATTCCCTGTCTTGTCCCATTCAAGCGACGATGCCAAACCTTACATGCTGCTGATTTTCCGAAGCAAAAAAAAAATGACTTCATTGTCAGCCTCAGTAAAAGCTGGTTTTCCCCCTTGATATCAGGGGGATCAGGGATGATTCTCATATTGAAATGACATCGGATTATCTATGTTATCTAATCTATGATTTAACTCTTTTTTTCCTTGGAATCATGCAGATACCTAACAATCACAGGAAAATTGTATTCTTCCTATTAATAGTCACAATGGGATCAATCAGATAGAAAACCCTGAAGAAGTATGGCAGGTTCCTAAATCTACTTCCTAACTCAGAACAACATCAGTACTTATCCTTTCGTCGCCCAGGTCTCCATTGATGCTGTAAGTCCCACAATAATTGTTCAAGATACTGAAGAATAGGTCGCAGAAGCAATATAGCCAGGCGAATTTGATATGTCAAGAATGATGGATTAGCTGATTCAGCATCCAGTTCTGGGTTATTCCTCGATGAACATTGGGTTGAGAATATTCATAGAGGAGTCTCTATTTCCATCATCTTCAAAAGGTTCAGAAGCATTGCTTTTTCTAGATTTCCGCTCCTCAATTATTGCCTCAACCATTTTTCTGCAGAAGTTGTCTCGTCTGCTTCAAAGGCTTCTCGGCTACAACAAACTTGTTTCCATCCCGTATTCTCTCAGGAAAGCCTGCCCATACTGAAATTTCATGGGTTTTACGTCAGTTTTTTCCCTGAAGGTTAAAGGCATAACAGTTTTCAGAGTAAAAGGAACAACAGCAGCAGAAACAGGTCTTGGAATTGGGAATTTAAGTGTTGCTGTGACCTCGGGATGGGTAAGCATCACGAGAACTCTAAACAAGACAATCTCATTTAAAGCTTTGCGTTTTCATCACAGTCAAAGAAATGACAGAAATTGGGTATTCTGCACAGCCACCTGCCGTCAGAATCTCTGTATGACATAAAACCCACAGCATACCTAGATCTTATGAAGATATTCCTCGTGAAGCAAAAGCTGTGTTGTTTCAACTAAAAACTTAATGGTACAGGAACCAAACAAAATGTGGCCAGGAAAACCACTAACTATTTTTCCCAGATTGTTGCTACCTCCATCGAGCATCGCAACAAGAGCAAACTATGCTATTCAAACTTTAACATTAAGCACATGCAACACTCTATGATCCGCACATTACCTGCAAAATGACGAAGGACAGTAGAGGCAGCCACAGTGACATTCAGCGATGCAGTGCCATTGCCATACTGTGGTTTTTACACAAAGAAGTCAGCAGATCTCACATTCTTTCTCAGAAAGGCCTGTACCTTGTTCAATCACGGAATACATCAGGCCTTAAACATCGAGATCACAATGTGAACACCTGCTTTACAAAATCAACAAGTACGCCACCAATTCTTATAATTCCCTGATCCTGTTTGGACAAATTGCTAGCTACTTTAATAGCACGAATGCAGTTTTCTAAAAGCAGAGAGCTTAGTAAAACCAAAACCAACTAACCCTAGCGATGAACATGCATTCATACTATCTAGAGAAAAATCTGCAGCTATCCATTTCCCAGAATCTCTCACAAAGCGTCCTGACTGATGCAAGGCTTTCCCTTCGGTCCACAAATTGATCTAGCCTCTTACTACAGTTCCTTAAGTGGTCTAAACTAACACATATCTAGGTTTCCTAATCCGCCATTTCGCAACGGAATGTCAATGGTGCTGTAATAGAATCAATAGGAAAACTGCAAGGAGACGGGAACGAGTTTACCTCATTCCCAACAAGAAAACCAGTGCCCCTCTGGGAACGCCGCCGGCACACGTCTTCTGCGCCCTCCCTGATCTCCATCCCACGGATATCACACCCTTTCTCCTACAATCAGTAAGAGAAGAATAGTCAAAACCCACATGAGAAACTAACTCAAGATCAAGACTTTTTCCTACCCACGCCCCCAACAAGAAAATATTAAACACGCGAGAGTTAAAAACCCCGCGGAAAATGAAATCCAAAGGTGGGACTGAAACGAGGGCCGCAAAGAAAGGACCATGAGGAAGGAGCGGGCAATGGGGAGTGAGGGGAAGTGACGACACCAGGCACGGGAGGATGCACCACCACACACCTCTCCGGCGCCGCCGACACCAATTTTTGTCTGCTTGCAAGTAAAATCACTCACAGGCAAGAGCAACGCCTTCAAGGTTGGGGAGATTAACGAAGTAAAGACAACAGCGAACTTCGTATGGAGTTTTACCGTAAATACGTTAGTTTAAAAAAAAATTAAAAAACTCTTTGCTAAATAAATAAGGTGCGAATTTTGAAAAATCATCACTTTACTAGATGAATAATAACACGTCTCTCATCAGACTTCTTTATATTTAAAGAGCGTATAATATCGTATTTTATGAAATATAAATTATATTTCATATTTTTTTAAATTAATCATATTTTCGTAGCAGATCGTGTTGCAATAAGTCCCGCGAGTCGGAGCTGACTAGCAAAGTGTATACAGATAGGATGCTTAGTTTTCATGGTTTTTGTATCGTTGCTTTTGTTCCAATGCTGATCGTAGAGATCAAATTATGTACAGATATAAACTTCCATCATCGCACGGTGATGTACTTGGTTACAAAGCTTTCTGTGCCGCAACTTGAGCCGCCGCGAGCCTGGCGATGGGAACCCTGCCAAAGCATAATGGTTTGGGACGATTCCTTTTCTTTTTTATGAAGAAACGTAGCTGCTTAGAGTACCTGAACGGAGAACAGGACACATAGTCTAATCCCGCTTCGGCGAAGAATGCGACCGAAGATGGCTCCCCGCCATGTTCTCCGCATATTCCGACCTGACAGTTGCGACGCAAATGTCAAGAGCAATAACAATTTGGAAGAACAATATAAAAAATGCACGTGGAATCGGGGAGGGTAAAAGATTACCTTAAGGTTGGGCCTTGCCGCTCGTCCTCTTTCTGTGGCAATCTTGATGAGTTGTCCTACCCCTCGCTGGTCAAGTACCTATGATCGACCAGACACAACATGAATGAATTCTACTCACATGCTTATGTTGCGAGAATTAGAATTGGAATGTAATGCAAGGACAGTAGTAAGACTGCCAACCTCGAATGGATCGGCTTGAAGGATGCCTTTGGATAAGTAAATCGGGAGGAACTTCCCGACGTCGTCTCTGCTGTATCCAAATGTCATCTGGGTGAGATCATTGGTTCCGAACGAAAAGAACTCTGCCTCTTTCGCTATCTATTGCACCCAGCAGCACAAGAAGTGGAATCAAACTCGAAGCCAGAAATTCCAGACAATGAACTGAGATATGGGAGTCTTCTGGTGAAAATCAGCCGAGAAGGGCATATTTTGTACCTCGTCTGCCACGAGAGCAGCTCTAGGAATCTCAATCATAGTCCCGACTTTGAAGCTTAACGAGGTGCCCATCTCAGAGAAGACTTTGTTTGCTACACTTCGTATCAAGCTTACCTGGTGTCCTAGTTCCTGGCGATCCCAATTGGAGAAGATCAGAATCAAGCTCCCCTCACGACGGTGGCCGACTCAATGAAGGATTGTCAAAACAGAAATACAATCAGAAGATAAAGGAGAGTCTGACCTGTGGTGTTCCGACAAGGGGAACCATTATCTCGGGGAAAACTTTGATGCCTTGGTTGCTCATCGACACAGCAGCCTGGAAAACTGCGCGGGCTTGCATCTCCGTGAGTTCAGGGTATGATATCCCCAGCCTGTTGACGAAATTTAACAGAAAATAGTCACATGATATCTGCAACTCAGGTAAGTCCGACCGAGTTGTTGTAAGGAAACATCATTCGACCTGCATCCTCGGTAACCCAGCATAGGATTTACTTCAGACAACTTTTCGATTCTGGAGAAAACTTCATCTTCAGTCATGCCGGTCTCGGATGTTAGTTCCCCGACAATCTGGTCTAAATCACCTTCGGGAAGAAACTCGTGAAGTGGAGGATCCAATAATCGGATTGTCACAGGGAGGCCTGCATATGCAGTTCATTTCGCAGAATAAGGCTTTGCATAGATCAACAGCAAAAGCGTCCGATGCGGTTAAAGAGCACATGCCCTCCCAATTGTCGGAAGGAAAATAAGAAATAAGTACCGTCCATTGCACGGAATATCCCCTCGAAATCGGATCGTTGATACGGCAACAGCTGATTCAGTGCTGCCTTCCTCTGTTCAGTTGTGACGGCCATGATCATCTTCCTCACTGCTTTTATCCTCTCATCAGAAGCAAAGAACTCATGACAACAAAGAAACCTCAATCAGATAGGATGGAACGAATATCATCGTGAAGATTACAAATCATGTCTTAACACATTTTCGCATGGACAATGTTGTTTGATGCCTATTGCTGACGTACGGATAATCTACTAGTAGATAATATACCATGTGCTCCGTCCTGCAAAGCCCGATCCCTTGAGCACCATTGTTTCTAGCAGTTACCGCATCCTCCGGTGTATCAGCATTTGCCATGACCTGTGATTGACGGCAAGAATTTCAGGCACAATACAGTAGGCAGGAATTCTGAGATGTTTGATTGGTTGAACAAAGCCGCCTCACCTTAAGAGACCTAATATCGTCTGCCCAAGACATGAAAGTCTCCAAGTCGCCAATCATGGCCGGAGGCGAAAGTGCCTGCTTACCCAGAATGACTTCACCAGTTGAACCGTTTAGTGAAATCCATTCTCCTTCTTTTATTACCTTATCGCCAATTGTGACCACCTGCACTATTTGTAAGAACCCTCCACGAGTCATATCATTCTCCTGGCAGGTATTGTCTAAAGGTAGGCGGATTCAGGGAGAGTATGTACCTTTTCAGAGTCATTGACGAGTATCTCGGCGCATCCAGAGACGCAACACTTACCCCATCCACGTGCAACCACCGCGGCATGGGAAGTCATGCCTCCTCTGGCCGTCAGTATCCCAGTAGCAGCATGCATCCCTCCCACATCCTCCGGGCTTGTTTCAGTCCTCACCTTTAGGACAACTTCTCAGTTTAGGACAGCTTCTCTGATTTGATAGGTTAAGATAGGAACTCCCGTACCAGGATTACACTTTTTCCTTGAGCATGCCATTCTTCGGCATCTTCTGCACTGAACACCACTTGGCCTACTGCCGCTCCCGGAGATGCAGGCAAGCCTGTGGCAATTACTCTGTCCTTGTATGCGGATGGATCTTCGAACTATGAGTTAAGTTTATGAAGGTTCAGCTACTATATTTCCTGCTTCTATTTCGACTTCCTTGAACTTGGCTTAGCATACCTGTGGATGTAGAAGCTGATCGAGATGCTGCGGCTCAACCATCTTCACGGCAGATGACTTATCCACAAGCCCCTCATTTACCATGTCCACAGCAATTTTAACTGCGCCCTTACCGGTTCGCTTCCCTGCTCTGCATTGCAGCATCCACAGCCTGTTCTCTTGGACTGTAAACTCAATGTCCTGAAATCACCATTCCTGTTGACCTCAGACATTGGCTCATAAAATCACAAACCTCCTTCTATTGTCCAGGATTCTCTTACCATCATGTCTTTGTAATGTTTCTCTAAGATTTCACAATTCTCCACAAGCTCCAGGTAAGCTTCCGGCATGCAGGATTTCATTGTATCAAGATCTTCGGGCGTCCTGATACCAGCAACAACATCCTCTCCCTATTTCCAATTAAAGAAAATCTGTTAATCATTTGATGGACCTAACTCAATCATGAGCAGGCGGCCAATATCAGATGATGGAGGAAAAGGGTAATGATCAACCTGAGCGTTGATCAAGAATTCGCCATAGAGCTTCTTCTCTCCTGTGCTCGGGTTCCTGGTGAATAGTACCCCTGTCCCGGATGTGTTTCCCATGTTACCGAATACCATGCACTGGATGTTCACGGCAGTGCCCTTTAATCCTGTGATTTGGTTAATGCTCCTATACTTGTTGGCTCTTGGACTATCCCATGAATCAAAAACTGCTTTGACAGCCAAATCTAACTGCTTCAACGGATCTGCATGTAAGGATAATCCAATCATGGACGACTAGGAGTCATGAAACGAAGAAAGGAACTACTGTTGAGTACCTACCCGAGGGAAATTTTTCTCTCTTGGCTTCAATATAGACATTCTTGTATTGTTCAACAAGCTCTTTAAGATCCGCCGCTTTAAGTTCTGTATCCAGTTTGACACCTTTGGAATGCTTCAACTTTTCGAGCTTCTCCTCAAACAATGAGTGTGGAATACCCATCACCTGCATTTCACAAAATGTCGTCAATGAATAGCGGCCGATTGAGTGGATGAAACCTGCACAAACCTGGTAGATCAGAATGTTTACATACAACATCTCCAAACATGTCCAGGAATCGTCTGTAGGAATCGTAAGCAAAACGTTCGCCGCTTTTTGCAGCCAAACCGGCAGCAACTTCATCATTTAGTCCAAGGTTGAGTACAGTGTCCATCATTCCAGGCATTGAGATCTTTGTCAAATAAGAAACCATGTTCATAACTTGTTAAAGAATGCAAGTTGTTATCAATAGCTGCTACAGATGTGTCGAGAAAATTCTTACTGCTGCACCGGACCTAACAGAGAGAAGAAGAGGCTTCGAAGGATCCCCCAGGATGGCTCCCATGTCCTCCTGCACAGTCTCTAGGCCTTCTAGTATTTCCTCCCACAAACCATCTGGAAGCTTCTTGGAGTTCAGCTGATACTCTTGGCATGCTTCCGTGGAAATTGTGAGGCCTGGAGGTACTGATAATCCGATGCTCGCCATCTCAGCAAGGTTCGCTCCTTTCCCTCCTAACTAGAACATACACCTTCTGAATAATCAGTTTGGTGGCCTAAATGTATACCAAGATAGTAAATTTTAATAAAAAGCGCGCTCACCAAGTGCTTCATGCCCTTGTGGCCTTCGCTCTTTCCTTTTCCAAATGTGAAAACTCGCTACAGAACAAGTAATAGCCAAGATGTCAGTTCCTTGTTAGACATGTGATAGGTCAAGAAGATTAAGTAAATGGATCATAAAAGTCATCTGCACAATCTACCAAAAAAGAAAAAGTCATCAGCACAAACCTTTTTGGCAATCGTAGCCGGGTCCGACACAGGAGTCAATACAGCTCCTGCCTTAGTAAATGGTTTGCCTGAGTGATTTTTGGTTGTTGAAACAGCAAATCCCTTCTGAAAAGCATCACGGCAAGTGATGCTCCTAACTCTAACCCGGCGGCTCACACGAAGCACGGAATGGTTGTCTTTGAAGAGATGCATTTGCTCCCCGTAACATCCTTTCAGCAAACCATATTTCCAAACATCGGGCGTTGTCCTCACAAGCACGCCTTCCATCGTTGCAGTTAAAAAATTGGAATCCGATCCAAGAAGGAGACAACAGTAATCTCGACAAAACTATCTGCAATCTCCGGCTCTTGTTGCAGCACAGACCACGCGGTCAATACTAAAGATTACACAACGGACTAACAATCAGTTCCAAATGTTTTTTCCCACAAATTGAAACCTTAGACATCATTGCAACAAACATAAAAGAGCGCCTTAGAAGAAGATCAGCTATATTTCAATCCCATCCGATCACACTAACCTCACGTAAGAGAACAGTATCTGGAGACTTCCTGTTTCCTTGGAGGACGAATATTCATGAGTTGAAGAGATATTAGGAAAAGAAAGGGAGGAACATAAATGAATAAATATTATGGACCTAAATAAATCACGAATTCCATTCTGGTCTAATTGGTTTTTTTAGTTTTCAAAGTCTCCTGCGAGTGGATAGGAAGAGGAGGGAGGGGTCGGAGGAATGACAAGTGACACGAGTGGACAAAACCATTGCTGTAATTTAAAAGGCGCCAAACTCATCCGAGGTCGTTGGTTTTTGCTGTTGAAATTTGATAACCACCCATTTGGGGGGAACTTTCCCACAAGGGGCAGCAGATCATGTTCATGATTGAAAGCTTTTGCAGTAAACCCAACTAAACATGAAACCAGATAGGTAATGGAGCTTCTGGATGGTGCAGAAGTTTGGCTGTTCTTGTTTTATCTATTTTTTATATAATTGGGCACACGGTTCGATGAAAAAAATACGGGGCAACATCTTCCATGCATTTGTTGCAGGGCCTTGGAATTCTCCCCTCTTTCTTCGGAACCTTCAAGGAAACGGCATGCCCCCCTGCTGGGTTTCAGCCACGTGTCTCCTTCTTTCCTGCAATCGTTGCTTCCATTTCACCTCATTCCCCAATCAACAGCCAAAAACTGGGAAAAACAGGACCATATGAGACAGACAATGGAGCCAGAACTCCCCCGATTCTGGATTCACCCCTTTGATGAAATTTTGGGGTTATCGACCAGTCTAATACAATGATCATCGCCAAAACTGAAGGGCTAATCCATGCTTGGCTAGATTAAAGAGTCTAGGCAAGAAGGTTGTCTTGCTCTTATATCCCAACAAACTGGAGTTGTAAGGGGTCGTCTGGAAATGGTACAACCACCATTAAGCAATCTTCTCTAGACGACCATAATGAGTCAGGTGAGATGATATTACAGTACTACAATAGCATACAGTTTGAAGCATAATGGTCCTTCGGCACCTTGTTCCAGCACGAGAAACAGCGCTGGTCCAAAGTGGACCATCAGAATCAATTGAGGATGGGCAGCTCCGTGTCGGAGATCTTGCTGAAAAAATGCCAACTAGAGTCATTAAAAGCTCTTAAGAATTCTCCCTCACACTTGGGGATTTCGAACTGGACCGTAAATGGCGTAGCCGCTAATACATGCCTGGCAGAACCACACCTGAAGGCACCGAGCTCTGCATTTTCCCCATACTTCTGGAAGCTATTACCGAACAGCACAAGACGACTCAACTTACCAGTGTTCCAATTCGCCCTCAGCAGATTGTCATAAAGCTTTGCTTCACAGTGTGGCATGAAGAAAAGCGTTGGGCTCAGGACACATCGGCATCCCTGTTCGTTGATTGATAAAACAGAACAACCAAGAGTTTCCAAAGCACGACATTCGGTCACAGATAGGACTGGATCAAAGATCTCTATCTCTCCCATCCACTCAAACTTCCTCTTCATCAGTAAAGCTAGACTGAGCTGCAATCGCGGTGTTTCATAAGATTCAACACTTCCAATTCCATAAATGACTACCTGCATTTTCTCTTCTGAACCCAAAACTACACTAAAGGAATTTGACACTTCTTCACTCTGCAATTGTTCGAAGAAATCACGGTAAAACGATGAGCTCTCCACCTTTTTCATGCTAGAGTCAATCTTCTGTAACAGTTTTGACACTCGTTCAGGACTTGTATCATCAGCTGCCGGAATCCAAGCTACCGGTGCTTCTGGCATCCCTGGGGTAGGCTTCATTCGCCTTCTCTTCTGATTCGTAACTATGGTCCACTCTCCATCCATAGCATGATTCTGCAAGGTTGTGGGCAGGGTTTCCGATGAGGCGGCCATTGCAACAAGGAAGAAACCCAACTCTTTCTTTGATCACATACCTGTTAAAGTGCAGAAGAACAATCGTTAGAGTATAACTAGCACTATAGGCAAAAAAAATATACTAAAATAAATAAGGCATTAAAGCTTCACCTAAGTGGAAATCATCAAAATTGTCTTTTTTTGTGACTTTGGGAAGATTCGGGTGATAAATTATTTTTTTTGATATGTGATTTGGGTGATATTGTATCAGGAAAATTCACTTCCATGTAACTAGTAATGACATGTGGGTGGGTTACATGAATAGACAGATCATCTTGCGTTGGTTCGAGAACCAAGAGCCGGTTTTCAAACGTACAGGGTAAACAAGTGGCACGTTTCCTCCAATAGAAACCAATATGGACCATCACCCTATGGGGCACTAACT